>JAMPIV010016022.1:0-723411 GCA_024509875.1 Oreohelix idahoensis
ACTCATGTGATGAATTTGGAATTTCTGTTAAGATTATTTCACACTCAGAAGAAGATGATTCATCCTCACTGCATGATGCTGCTTTCATCACATCTATACTACCCATACTTTCCTGCTGTTTACTCAACATAGCTGTCTCTGGCATACATTCATCATCTGAAACAATACACACATCAGACTGTTCAACGGAGATTTTTCCCTTGACCACTGTTTCTGGTTCTGAACGAGGTCGTGGTGCTGTTATCATAGTGAGTGAAAAATAACTGAGGATGGAGGAATCACTTTCATCATCAGATTCTGATGTGTCCAAAGACACTACTAACTCTTCTGCATTCTTGGGAGTTGATGATAATGGTAGTAAAAATGAAGAGGAAGCGCCGCAAAGTTGGTCGTTTTGATTAATTCTGTGCAGATTAATGATGCTTGACTCACTGGCATGACGAGGCTGGCTGCTTGCTGAAATTTCCTGAGCTTGAAATGCTAAATTATTATGCTGCCTATAAAAAGTGCTGTGATCACAGTCTGTACTGTCTTCAACATATGGAGGGTCACTAAGGCTCTGAACACCTACAATTTTTATGCCTATTGGGTTGTCAAGAGAGGAATGTTTCTGCCATTCAAGCACCTTATGGATGCTGTCAGGAGCTTCATTAGAAGGCAGTTCAATGCTAGAAGCTCTGTCCAAGATTTCAGAAGATGGAGGTGAAGAAACATTCTTTCTGCGTGAAGCTGAGGTTGCTCTTGACCTCTTAGAGCTGCCACTTGAAGATGTAGATAAGCAAACAATACTTTCAGAATCTGACTTTTGTTTTCTACTTCCTGAAGTGTCTTCAATAAACTTCATGATCTTTTGGGGCAATCCTATACTTTCGAGGCCAGCAAAGTAATTTTTTGAATGCCCTTGTGGAATCAAACTTGTAAAGCGTACACCCCAATCTCCATTAAATGCCATACTACTCATGTCTTTTCTTGACCTTTCCAACTCTGAGATATGTGTATCTAGCCTAGCCAATGTGAACCCCTCAGCACTTGTAACATCTGAGCTTAAACTGCATGAGGCATCATAGTCTGGGCACATGGGTCTTTCAGATGATACTTTTAGAGACATCTGAGACAATTCTGCATGAGAATTTTTACTGCTTGTCCTATCATTGTCATCTGAAGAATCTGAGTCAACATCTGTAGTAAAACCAATCTAAAGAAGGATACATATGTATTCATACATTAGTAAAATAAATAAAACTGTATCCCAATGTGAATTATACACCTTTTATGGGTGTTTTTATCTATTACTTTTTCAAAGAATTCCTCTGCTGTCTAGAGAATTGTCCCCAGTAATGGTATTCAACAATCTCTTGGGTCTAATAATAAATGCATCAATTTTTTTTAAAAATCGCAAAACAAAAATGCTAAATGTTTTTTTATACTTGGCCTTACAGTATGGGTGGTGCAGTGGTTAGTGCACTGGCTTCCTAGCTCTGTGGTCCATGGTTTGATCTTCAGTTGAGGTAGGATTTTTTAGACCGCAAACGGCTCCGGGGTCGACCCAGCCTCATGAATTGGGTTATCAGAGCAACTCTGGGAAGGTTAAGGTGGTTGGCGTGATGCAGACAACATCACCCCTAGTGAGCCAATTGTCAAGAAAATATGGGTCTAACACCATATTCCCAATATGCCTCAATGGGCATGTAATGGGATCCGTTCCTTACAGTACAGGCATCTACTGTTGCATCTCTCTCTAATACTGTGAGCCTTTTATATCTTAAATGAATATTTGTAATCTGAAAACTGAAACTGTTATCTGCTCTTCCTTTTTATGGTCACAGTTATCAAATGTTGTACTGTCTTATGTAGACTTAATGTGTACTGTGTAAATTTATTCATGTTCCTCCCATAGTAAACCTACATGCATCTTGTGAACAAGTCCTCATTTACTCAGCCTCTTCCTGCTCATTAAATTCACATGGCTTAAGGTTTCAACCCTGCTAGTTTGCTGGGTAGCATTTTTTATACCCTATTGGTTTTTACAGGCAGATTAAACATGTAAGATTTCCAAACGATGAACAAATCAAAGGTTCTCAAAACTGACAGCAAAGAATAAGGGTGCAACTGGGTGAACAATACAAAGACTTGTTTGACAAAGTAACACTGTTTAGATGTACTCATTTTAGTATTAGCTATTTACTATTTGTGATCATCAACAACTCAGCAATTGAATTATAAAAATTAATCAGAAAGATACAAAAGGCACACAAAAGGCAAAAGGAGCTTTCTCTAGGAAGGTTAAGGCGGCTGGCGTGATGCAGACAACATCACTCCTAGTGAGCCAATGGTCAAGAAAATATGGGCCTAACACCATATTCCCAACATGCCTCAATGGGAAATATATGAAAACCAGAAAGATTCCCACTTTCATAAATGGGTGCTTGCACAAACTAGAGCCGCCTTTCTCAACCTTTTTTATCCTGAAATAATTTTCAGGAACCAGGGAACCCCTGCATAAAAATTATTACATCTACAGCTCATGGTACATTACCGTTGATCAGTAAGTTGTATATAAAATAATCCAATTATCCACAGTCAACGCCCTTTTGAGTAGAGAATGATATTTTCCTGTGGATCAGTTTATTTTGGCCGACTTACTCTTTTTTTATGTGGTTCCCCCTCCCCACAAAGGGTATCAACTCTAATGCACACCAGTTTATGTACGTAGAAAAAACTTTTTTTTTTTTTACTTTATCCAAGTAGGCCTAAAAGTTTTATAACAAAACTCTACTCTACAAGATGCTAATGAAATGTGGTATGTACAACAGTAGTTTTCTTTACTATTTAAAACTAAAAATGACTTTTCAGCCAACCTTTCTTGAAATTTTTTTTCCTTCAAAAAACAGGTAGTTGAGCTTAGCTTACCTTTCTTGAAATTAATCTCTTTCGTTCCCTTTCATAAATTTTAAAAACTCATAAAGCAAACATAATGTATTTCTGTTAAATAACTAGCTTACGACAAAATGGGATTTAATTTTTCTATGGTCACGGTAGATTTAATTTAAATAAAAGTTGTAAATTGATTTTAATTAATGTTATTTACAACATGAATATTTATTGACAATGTTGTATAGTAAAGCTACTAAAAGTCATAGGTGAAAGCAATATGAGTAAAATTATAGCCTAAGTCACCATTTTTAACAAGACTTTGAAAAAAAAAACACATTTATTTTATTTTTTTTCAGCTGTGTTCTCTCGCACACCCTAGGGTTCTGTGGAACCCCGGTTGAGAAATCTGGACTAAAGGGATTGAAAGAAATGGTATAACAAGATCACTAACATGAAATTGGTGGAAAGAACCAGAAAAATACCAGTCAAACAACAGGTGAGAACAAGATGCTGGCACTGGATAGATAGGACACACATTAAGAAAACACTTGGAGCATTACAAAGCAGTCAGTGTTCTGGAACCTCCAGGGTCAAATAGAGGGAGACCAAAAAACACACGGAGAAGTGAACTGGAGACAGGCATAAAAAAGATAAAGAAGACATGAAAGTACCTGATCAGGCGGCACAGGAAGGCTTGGCACAATTTTGCAGAAGATCTGTGCTCATCAGGAAGCTAAAGGCTGATGATGAAGCTACAACTCCATACCACAAAGAAACTAGATGATCATTTTCTGGCGGGGAACTGGCCAATGCAAACTGAACCATAATCTATTCAACAAAAATATGTGTGTTCAAATGAGTAACAAAAGCAAAGACAGAACATGCCTGTAGCGAGACGGGCAGAAACTACGCTGGGAACTGCACAATAAAGGATATTACCTTAAAATTTGGATTGTATTTACTATTCTCATGTAATTTTAGTTAAGGAAAATAATTATCTTTGGAATTTGACGGGAAATTACGATTCTGTCTGAGAGTTTACACAATGTAATTGCATTTTGCACTGGAGTTTCTATCAATAAAAGTAAATCACAGGAAATCTGCCTGTACGTGATTGGTGGAAAGTCACCCTGAATGAATATTATTGGTTGAAAAGCAGGCCTCTCGGAAAGCATCAACGCCATGACCAGAACTGACAAACCAACTAAGAAAACAGGGGTATATAAACCCGTTTCAGACACAATTCTGGACTTCTGAAATTCACTTCAAGATATTAAAGCTGAAAAGATGCCCAGCGGACTGACTCACAGTTGTAAGAAGCTACAAATCACAGCCTACAGCTTTGAAGAAGCCAAGCCGACTTGCTTTGTGAGCTGACTTGCGTAGTAATAAGCTTCAAATCCACAGTATTGTGTCTGAGGGTTCCGATACCAGTGGATGCAAAAACAAAACGCCTGGTGAAGTGAATAGCAAACTGCAGTGTGCAAGTCAAGGACCAACACTGCATGCCTGGCAGTAGCATAGAGCCAACCTGTTCAGGTGAATAAAGTCCATCAGGAAGTCCATCAGAGTATCCAGCCTAACTGTAGAGACAACGCTGATTGAGATAAGTACATTGTTGTATCGGAAAAACAAAATCCAGAAGTCACCAACGCCAGTTTTACCTGATGAAACATACAGAACAGTGACATTATTTTTGTTTTATTTTGTGAATTAATGTGTGTGTATATGTGTGTATATATATATATATATATATATATATATATGTATGTATATATATATATATGTATGTATATATATATATATATATATATATATATATATATATATATATATATATATATATATATATATATATATATATATATATCCTCAGTATTTCGTGGAAAGACAAAGTGACAAATGTTGAGGTGTTGTCATGTGCTGGCCTTCAAAGCATGTATACATTGCTTAGACAACTGAGACTATGCTGGCTTGGCCATGTCCGCCGCATGGAAGATGGTCGCATTCCGAAAGATATCTTCTACGGACAACTGGCAGATGGCAAAAGAACAGTTGGGTGACCGCAGCTGAGATTCAAAGATCTGTGCAAGAGAGTGCTGGACATGAATCCAGGAATATATGAAGCTGCCGATCGCACCAAGTGGCAATGCTTTCAATGGCACAACCTCAGATTGGGCGAAAAGAAGCTCTCACAGCAAGCAGAAGAGAGTAGAAAACATCGAAAGGAACACCAGGAAAAATAACCTGCTGAGGGCTGTCACCTCTGGAGCACATTACCATAGTCAGCTGTGACTGAAGGGGCTATTATTATTATTATTGTGTGCGTGTGCGTGCGTGCGTGTGTGTGTGTATAAAATCTGCAATTATTATCTATTCCTACATTAATTATTAAAGTGAACTGATTTAATTTACAAGCGGCTGTTATTGATTTAATTCCAGTTATAATTTCTAATTTGTGTTCTTGTGTGTGTAATTCAAAGAGAATATTTAAATTGGTATGGAGTTATTAAGGAGCTGCATTCACATCACGTATTGGAGCATAGGATAGGTCTATCGAGAAGATAACTTCCTCCACAGCTCTGATCTACAGCTACCATCTAGAACTGTGCAGTTATCTACCTGATTTGTCCAGTGCCATCCCTACATCTAGTTCACCAGCTCTCTTCTCCATGCCTAAGAACTATTTTTTTATCTAACTTACATCTCGCCACGAAGCCCTCCAGCAAACGAACAAAATGTTTATTTCATCAGGGTAAAGAAATCAGCATTATTGCCTTTTTACCATTTCTGCCCTCCAGAAATGGTGACTCAATGACAGAAGCAAACTGACATCACAGCCTTCAACTCCTCCCCTGTGGGAGAAAATCTGAAGCAATGAGAAATTCCTGAAACAGATCATACACTTTTCTGAGGATGAGAAATGAGGCTGTATGTCAGAAAATGAATGCATTTTACATCCAAAAACTAAAGAAATGCTTGATTATTACCGTAAGCCATAATATAAGTCAAAATAAGCAAGCTGTTCATTACTTTTAGTAGTGATGAAAAATAAAAAATCTAACAAACCTCACGATTCCTCAGCCATGAAATATGTCCATCTCGTACTCCATAGTCAATAACAATTTCTTCCCCCTTGAATATATCTCTAAGAGCATAGCTTGCAATTCTTGGCAGACCACTATTTAAATCAATCAAGATAGGAGGGTGAAAGCGAATATTGGGTTCTCTTGAATGATTTAGCAGTCTTGCAATGGAGTCAAATCGTCTAGTTGCATCTATCGCCAATTTTGCTCCCTGTGAAGTATAATAAATTAATTGGTCAAACTATGGTTATCCTAGTTCTTACAATTTATATATATATTTTTTTTTAACGTACAATTATTTGTCATCATTATTATTTTTATTTGCGCTCTTTATGGAAAAGCCATTAATGTTACCAGTAGAGACAAAATGAGAAATGACAACATCAGAAAAATTGTAAGAACTACATCCTGCATCAAGTAAACAGAGACAAAGAAAATCAAGTGGTTTGTCGATCTTATGAGAATGGAACCCAATAAATTGCCATTACATGCCTAGAAGATCCGGGTGCAGAGCATGGGTAAGATCAAGAGGCACATTTTGTTTTCGTCACTTTTGCTGAAAAATCCAGTCACCATTTTTTCATCACCAGATCAGTACATTTATTAGATCGAGTTTGGTTGGCTAGTTCTTTTCAGCTGAGTTAGCATCATTAGTAGGTGGATTTTTCCAAGTGTTGTAAAATTTAAGTTCTGCAATACCAATGTCAGCTAATGCTCAAGCATCGACCTGTAATACCTGGGAATGTTATGACGTAAGAGTTGGGGGTGAAGCGCAAGTCCTGTCGACTTACATGAAAGAGAATTTTCACCTGGTTGCTTTTGTGGCATGGACCAGACCTGGTGTGAGGTGAACATGACAGAGACAATTAAATATCTATGGGCAAACACCTCTTGTCATGAGAGAAAGAGGGAGAGACACACACAACATGTCTGGTGTGTGTGTTTACTTTGTAAGAGATCCAATGGTATCTTTAGGAAATAATACAAGTATGTAAAGAAGCAAGATGTGCAATACAACAAATTAGAAACTGGATACTTGACTATGTATTTCAATTTGATTATCTCATGAATGTGAGTCACATCACAAAAATCCACTCTCCAGCTGGTTTCCAGGGAAATTGCTTACAAATCTGAATGATTTTAGGATTAAAAAATCCACAAACATTTCTTAGCTCTGACACATCTTTAGTCACAAGTAACCTTTTCTTATTTCTGTTGTATACAATCTTGTTGATCAATTCTCTAACCTAATTCTTTCAGATTAAGTCCTTTGTTCTAAAACTCTGACACATTCCTATTACTGCACTTGTCACTTGCTCCAAATGATCTGACTTACGTTTCCTAACAAAGTATATAGAATTTATGACATTCTGGTAGCAAACTCTAATCTGTGCTTGCCTGACAGAAGTACTTCTGATAACCTACTGCTCAGTGCTCTGTATAGTTTTTTTTATCACTGTTGCAAGGTTGACCATCAGGTAAAAAGACTCATGGACTGCTGGAAAGATAGATGGACCAGTGAAAGACATACATGCCACACTTAAAGGTTTACCCATAATCTGTACGGGGTGTTTGCGTTTTCAGATGTGTACGGGCCGTACACGGGTCTGTACGGGTTTTTTCGCCTAATTATTAACCCTTTCAGCACCATTATGACGTACGCCATACGGCATAAATCTTGACAATTTTTGTCGCTGTGCCGTACCGAGTACGTCACGGAAGTAGTGCGATACCTCGTTCCCATACACCTATAAAACGTACGTCCTATTTTAAAAGCACCAGAACTCTTCTGTTTACAATCCTATCGGCAATTGCTGGGCATAATCGGATTCAGCATTGAAAAATCTGGCCACTAAGCTTGAAACGAACAAAATATTTTACTGCTAGCGAATACGGTAGAACTGATAATAGTGATTTTACAAAAGCGAAAGTTACAAACATGGACGCTGCCATACCGCCGAATCATAAACATTTTGTGGAAAAAGAGCACGAAAATTCTTGTTTGAGTTGAATTTATTCAACTTGAATGATTCTGACAACTCTTTTTACTGAGATTCTGGTAATCTTTACCTTTATTGCCCTCGAGTATGTTTAATATTTGTATTTTCGTACCATTTAGAGTTAAGGTTGAGGTTAGGTTTACGGTAGAAAGTGCGTAAGAAATGTAAATTTGAATAATAATACAAAACAAATTATGGGTAGGCCTAATATCGGAATGACGGTCGCCGAATGCTCTGCATGTATTTTCGTACCATTTAGAGTTAGGATTAGGGTTACAGTTGGGGTTAGGGTTAACCCGAAATCTAAATGGTACGAAAATACATGCGGAGCATTCGGCGACCGTCATTCCGATATGACCAAATTATGAAACTGAAAAAAAACCCACAAAAGCAAGGCAAATTTGCATCTTAACCAGGTCAGAGAAAAGTTTATTTGGAGTTACTTCTCTTCTTAGTTTTAATTTCGTTTCTTTAAAAAACAATGTGATTTTGCCTTGGGTGATCATCATTACGGTCATCCAATGATTTATATTTATTAAATAATTAATTACTATCAATGTTTGATTGACACTAAAATTCGTATGGGTATAACGGCTATTCCAATTTTTGAAGTTCGGTAGAGAATATATAATATTGCGCCAGTTTATATTTTCATTGCTAGCTTTTAAAAAAATATATATATATATATATATATATATATATATATATATATATATATATATATATATATATATATATATATATATATATATATATATATATATATATATATATATATATATATATATATATATATATTTGATTTAAGATTCCTAAACCTAACCCATAACGCTTATTACTGGTCTCTTTAGATCTATACTTTTATAAGGCACTATAGAACACACACCAAACTGTTCTTCATTTCCACCATAAATTGTATTAATTTTTTTTGCAGAAATAGACTAAATGATGATACAGTCACAGCTTTTCTACAATACCGGTACAAAATAAATTCTAACTCTTGTTGTTTAGGTTTTAAAGCAAGTGAAGACATGCTTAAAAAGGCAAAGGGCGCATGTCACTATGATGGTGCAGAACCATCTAATTGAATATATTTGTACATTAATTAACTCTATTGTTACGTTTTTCAGTCTGTACAGGTTTTGCGGGTCTCTGTACAGGGTTTTTGGATTTGTTGTACAGGTTTTTCATGTCTGAGGTGTGGCATGTATGGAAAGACTATACACTATCTGACCAGACTGGCATCGCATCAACTGTAAACATTTCAGCTTTGCCATCCAAAAGAAAAAATGCCCCCAGGATTCACACACACAAAAAAAGGGGGAGGAGAAATAATTAATTTGCAGTTGGCCTACTGGAATTGACCAGGCTGTGATAAAAAAGGGAGAGAACACGAAGATGATGATGGTACACATAATATGAGTAATATATTAGTGCTTATAGATATTGTGACATTCAACAGTGCTACTAAATGTGGCACAAATTATATAAACATTTCTTACCAAAAAAAACAAAAAAAAACCATTAATAGGCTGATCCCATACCTCTAAATAAAGAGTCAAGATATAAATTGACACTGCTATATTATTTCTAGACTAACATTTGCCTCTCACACTGGGCTCTTCACATTTTCTTATGTGAAAATGCCATTTCTTACTAAAGTAGCAGACATCATTATCACACTTCTGCTCCCCAAGGAGCACAGGCCTTCAACAAACTTGTGCTGTCTTCCTGTCCCGTGCCATCAGCTCATTGTCTTTCCTTGTCTTCTTCATCCCCTTCATTTCTGTCTCCAGTTCTCTTCAATGTTGCAGTGCACAGTGAATAAATTAAGGAGCCAACCCATTTGAAGATTAAATGCTGGAATTACTTGGAAAATTTACATTTGAACCTGTTTTTTTAAATTTATTTTAAATTTAAATTAGTTTAATTCTATCCTGAAGACATCCAAGATAATGTTTGTGAAATATATTCTGTAGTCAACAGGTAGAGATAAATTAATGAATATGCTCATTTGGTTGATGCCTGGCAAGGGATTCTTCTTCTTCCGTCCTTAGCCACCAACCGTCAAAGCAGTCAGTGGCCATTACGCCTAGTGGCGTCTTAGGGCAACAGCAGACAGGTTTTCTCTGCCGTTGTTTCCCATCACGCCTAGTGGCGTCTTTAGGGCAACGACAAATCAGCCCATTTGCTGTTGTTTCCGTAATCAAAGTGACTTGCAAACGGGTGATCAGCCCGTTGCATAGGCAAGGGATTACTCCATGTTAACAGAAATGTTATTTGACTGCTACTCTGATTATTTCAGCACAAAAGGAAATGGTTTTATGAGGTTACATCTTAAATCTTTTATTTAGCTGTTTTGCTTCATTTAATTTTAAAAAAAGATATGCACGAACACAGATAAACTACAACTTTAAATGTACATATAAACTTGCTTTGAGCCAACACAGAAAGGCACAGAAACCAAAGCATAAGATAAACATCTTGCAAGCTGTGATCACATGATGCTGTAATATTTAAATGCTTACAACACATAACCGACTAACACATTTCTGAAGGTTCCAGAATCCTTACCTTAAATGTGAAAGACATGATGAAACAACCTTCGTTGTTGTGGGCATAGATTCTTTCCCGTTGCTGGGCTTCTGCTTCCGATATTATGTCACCCTCATACTCCAGCACAAACGAGTCCTTGCGTAGAAGCTGAGCTCTCAGAAACACACCTCTCCCCTTTCCCTTGACTTCCTTAACAGTAAATATAGTATTGACATCTCTTTCTGCTAGAAGACCTTTCGTTAACTTTTCTATCCTTGTCAGTTTTGGTGACCGGAATTTTCTTCCTGTGAATGAAAAAAGAAAAATAATATATTAAAAAACTGGCTATTTAAAAATACTAAAAAATGAAGAATTCATCAGTATATGTGATTTCCTGATTTAATAGACAACAAAATATTTGGAGGTCAAAGTATATATTTTAAGCCAAGTTTCAAATGAATAATCTTTCATCTAACAATCTTTTTTTTAAAGCCTCTTTTTCATTCCAAGGTGGAAATACACACTCACACACATAAATATATGCTGTATTTATAGAAATATACAAAGGCAAGATTCAAATCCCGGCCCCTCTTTTCAATTTTTTTTCAAATATACGTTTCTTGCTCCTGCCCCTATTAATTTAATATTTGTTCCTACCCCTGTATATACATTCTATTCTATGGAAACGAAGTCTCCAGTCAAATAGAAGAGATACTACTATACTACTTAGTCGTTCATCTTCTACCCTAGGGTGTTGAGGTAATACTAATATAAGAAAATATTATATCCTTCTAGTAGTAATATTGCAACACAGAAGAAAAGTTAACAAATATGACAAAATCCACAAAAATGAGACATAGAAAAACTTAAATGTTATAATAATATTCAGTTTTACCCAAAAGTAACACATTAAAAAAATATATATATACTTTTGCGAATCATGGATAATCAATAAACAAAGGCTGCGGTAGGCAACTGAGATGTGGTTCTACCAAAAAAATGCTCAACATTCTACAGATAGCTAAACAAACCTGAGAGAATATGCAGAAAGAAGATAGTAAACAAAGAAAGTCCCTTACAAGCATTTATAACGAAGCAGGCCACAATTTTTGTGCATGTTATGAAAAAAAAAAAAAAGTCTGAACACACTGTGACCAACAATTAACATTGCTGGAAAAAAAGAATGAGACCAACAAAGACAGAAGACTATTCTTTTATCTGTCAGCACCCCATGGAGAATAGGTCTTCAAATAATTCATTCCTAGTTCTCGTGTCCTGAACTATACGTCTTCTTTATCCTTCTTATGTCTGTCTTCAGTTCCCTACTCCAAGTATTTTGCCTTGACGGTTATAGAACAAGGACGACGTAAAGCTATTAGCTGACTTCCACAATGTGTGTACTTTCCAACTTTGATATCTTTTCATTACCTCTTGTTCCACTAGTTTTTGTCTGCTTCTTTCCAAGAGTTCCACACTGGTGATCATGTTGTACCATTGTAATCCTACAACTACGTGCATGCACTTATTTAATAAAATATATAACTTTTTCATTTTAATTTGTTCTTGTTCTCCATATCACAGCTATTCTACTGAACTGCCTTGAAATTTGAATTGGAAGTTCTTATTTTTGTGTTGGGCCTGATTTCTATATATCTCCCAGTGTAATGAAAGCTTCTCTTGCTTTCTGTAACATCATTTTGATGTCACTGTTGCAGCCAAGATATACATATGAGGATTGTAAGGGTGTTTGTCCAGTGAAATCTGACTATCCTTTGCTACATTTATTCTCATGATCTTTATTTTTTTTCTCTGTGAATTTTCAGATCTAGTTGTTATGACCTCTGATAGAGTTCTCTTTTTCTCCTGCATCTGATTTTGATTATGGGATTTAAAGTCCATAGTCATGGTAAAATCCCTATCACAGAGCTGCTTTTTCACAGTCCACTGAATTCTAGTTCTGGAATTCACAGTCCACTGAATTCTATTTCTGGTGGTTGATGCTTTCACAATCAACTCTACAGCCAGTAAGAAAATGAATGATGACAAGAGGCATCTCCTACCATAACATGCCTAATTCCATAAGTTTTTAAATCTTTGGACAGTAGTTTTCAATACTTACTTCACCTTCTAGTTGTTGAAACATTTGGTTCTTATATGATACAGTGAAAATATTTCTTTTATTTCTTGGTTTCTCAGATACTGCACATAGAAATGTGGTCTGCAGTTGTGTGTTGCTGTGTATTGTCTGATTACAACATTACTTTAGCTAACAGAAGGTGATGATATGATGCCACATCTGCTCCTCTATGTAGCTTGACATGTTATCTATGCTTTGTGCTGGCATTATCTTTTCCCCAGAACTTCTTTATGTCTCATTCCATTTATACTTTTTAACTTATCTGTTGCTTCTGGTCTTTTGTATTTTCTACATTTTACTTTTGCTGAAGCACCTTGTACTTTTTGAATATAATAACCATTAATTTGGATGTCTGGGAGATGTTTTGGATGCAGTCTACGAAATTCCTCAAAATGTTCTGTTCACCTCTTCATTATTGCTTGCATATTGCTATGCAATTTTCCATTCTTGTCTTTGATGATGCCATTTACTTGCTTGTATTTCCCTTTTAGCTATTCTGTGCTGTTGTACAGCTCTCTCATATGTCCTCTGACTGCAGCTTCCTCTGACTGCAGCTTCCTCTGCCTCTCTAACCAACTCCTCAAATTACTTCTTCTTGTCTCTTTTGATGCTTCTTTTTACCTCTTTGTTTCCTTCTGTGTACACCTCCTGAGCCTTGGCTTTGGAACTTCTGTTTAAATCTGCTTTCTTTTTTTCCCTGTCTTTTGTCTTATTGATGGTATCTGCTATTATCCAAGTTTGTGCAGGCATTATCTGTTTCCCAGTACTTCTTCACATGTCTCATTCCATTTATTTTTTATCTGTTACCAGTAGTCTTCTATATTTGCTGCATCTTCCAGTTGTTGGAGCACTTGGTTTTTGTTGGATACTGTGACCGTAAATTTGTCTCTTGTTTCTTGATTTCTTAGATATCCTGCATTAAACTGTAGTCAACAGCTATATACTGTTGTATATCTATTGAGTTTCATCTTTATTTTGGACAACAGAAGATAGTGATCTGATGCAACATCTGTTCCTCTACATACCTTAAAGTCATGTAATGATTTAAACTTCTTCTTTACGCATATATACCTCTACACCCCAAGACAGAAGAGGAACAACTAAATAAGTAAGTAAGCAAGTTTATGCACATATGATTTTCTTATCTGTGGTCTGGTGATATCCATGTTACTTTGTGTATTCTTTATGTGGGAACATGCTTCCTCCTATAGTCAGCTGATAAGAAGCAAAAAAGTTTGTGAATAGTTCCCTATTTTCATTTATTTTTCCAAGCCCGCGTTTTCCCATGATTTCTTTAAAGGCCGCTATTGTCTGCACTTATCTTAGCATTTAGGTCAACCAACAAAACTGTGATGTCTTTTTTTTTCTCATTCTATCCATGATATTTTGTAACCTGGTGTAAAATTCTTCTTTCACTGATTCTTCTTTGTCATTAGTTGGTGCATAACACTGGATGATGTTTATCTTTATATTCTTTTTGGCTGTTATGAATGTTGCTATTATAATTCAGGGTCCCATTGTTTCCCTTCTAAGAGTGAGTGCTTTCTGTGCTTCCTTAGTGTGCCCTTCACTGTGTTGGGCACTTTCTTCCTCATGTTCAGAGGACAGTACCATTTCTCCTGTGATCAGTTTCTTTTTTTAATATGTACTTCCACCTTGTCTCGCAGGGTCCCAGGAGATCTATCTTGTAAACTCTCATTTCTGCTGCCACCTGTGCAGTTTTCCCTTGTTCATTTAAAGTATAAATATTCCAGTTGCCAACTTTGAAGATTTTCCTGTCAGAAAAAAGGTGAGTCTTCAACCAAGACTCCTTTTGGCTTTCTCTCTGTTGCATCATGAGCCTTCTTACCAGAGGATCTTTTGTCTAGGATGGCTGTTGACTTATTGTTTGTTGACGTTTTTGTGGTTGTTAGATAGCCAAATTGCTTTATGTATTTTTTAAATTCTGACTATGTTTCTTCCTATAACAAAATGATGCACTAAATTTTCTGAATACATCTCCATTTTAATTGATTTCACAAGTTAATCTTTTCCCATGATCTCTTCACAGCCCTTAATATGTGAACCAATTTTTGCATTAAGGTCACCCATCATGACTGTGATGTCTTTACTTCTCTTTTTTATCCATGACATTTTGAAGTAAGGTGTATAATTTGACTTGTTTTTCATTAGTTGGCACATAATATAATAAGATAATAATTATTTTCTTTTTGGTAATTTTGAATGTTTATAATATTCTGGGCCCCACTGCTTCCTGTTTCATAACAGACCTCTATGCCTCATTTGACAGAAAGATGCAGATTCTTTTATTTTGTTTTGAACAATCCTAACACAATAAATTTTAAAGAAATACATTTCTACAGCAATCTATGCAGTTCTTCCTTGTTCACACAAATGCTATTTCTAGGAAATCTTCAAGATTTAATAAGTAATCCAGCCTCATTTTGGCCTTCTCAGTGCCATGTAATCAACCTGTGTTCTTCTATTCTGAACAAAAGAGTTGAATCACTTGATTGAGATTACATGTGCCAAATATTCTTGAAGCTTTTGTGGTTAAGTTTCTGCTGGATGCGGTTTCCAGCCCTGTGTCCCATTCTTACTCTTACAATATGTTTGGTAGGTTGCAGTATTAATACTCTGCTTCCTTTTTTGGGCCTCAGTAACATAAGGGTACATGAGAACGAACGAACGGACTTTATTTTCAAAGGGTTTAGAATTGAGCACGCAGGCCCGTCTAACATTCTGCCCTTCCTTTCTCTCGTCTTCCATACTGAATCCATTAATTTCACATGTATCTTAAATATTACTTAAATAATAAAATAAAATCCCAACATTGTAACAGTACAATAACAGTTACACAGATTTACAGTACTTTATCATAATTAATACTAAACAGGACAAAATTATCTTTAAAACCTACATATTATGTTATATAATTATTTAAGAACATAACTAAATTAGGGTGGCATATAATCTGCACTCATGATGTATTTGAAAAGTCTGTGATTGAATGAATATGGACTAAGCGTGTTTTTTTGGTCGTGTGGAAGGTTATTCCACAGATGAGCAGCAGAAAAAAGCTAAACTTTTCTTGAGTAAGTCGAGCCTAGGCTTGGGCATGTATAATTTATTTAAGAGTTGACTGCATCTTCCGCTATATTTAAAAATAGGCCACAAATACGTTGGAGCATTCTGTGATAAGATTTTGTGAATAAATTTGGCTTTGTTGAAGAGAAAGCGCTTTCTTAGTGGTAATATGTTAAGATATGTATATGAGTCTACACACTGTGTGAGGTTTTTGTCTGAAACTAGGCGCACTGCACGTGAGAGAAGATACAAGACAGTTAAACATAACAGTATGGAAAAAGTCAACAAACTAAAGGACTGATAAACAGCACCAGGACACACGTTACTCATCATCATGTGACATATTCTTTCCAGAACGTTGTCTCCATTACAGCTGCTCTGAACGCAACACGATTCTGGGCAAATCGACCTGCATCAGCCAAAGACAAGTTCAAACTCTCTGTGATGTCCTGGGTCCACCGTCTTCTAGGTCGACCCCTTCCCCTTTTTCCAGGGACCATGCCTTCCATCACTGTTTTTTTCAGACTATTATCTCTTTTTATATGACCGAAAAATTTCAGCTTCCTTATTGTGATGGTATTTAGGAGCCAATGTTCCTGTACGTTTAGTGAGTGCAGTACTTCTCTGTTGGTCTTTTTTTCTGTCCAGGGTATTCTCAACATCCTTCTGTAGCATTTCATTTCGAATGATGTAATCTTTTTTGCAACTGTTTTATTGAGTGTCCAAGTCTCGCAGCCGTATGTTGCTACTGGGAATATACATGCTCTGATCAGTTGTAACTTTGTTTCTTTGCTTGTGCCTTGCCATAGGTTTTTCATCTGTATTAGTTTATGTGAAGCAATTGCAAGTCTTCTTTTAATTTCTACTGCACAGTCGCCAGAGCTGTTGATGATTGATCCTAAGTATTCGAATTCATTAACACTTTCCAGTTCTTCGTTATCAATTTCAATTTCTGGTTTAGTCTTTAATTTGTCTGTTGTCAATACTTTGGTCTTCTTGGTGTTTAGGTATAGATTCTGGGCCTCGCTGTGTTTTTTGGTGGACAGAATTAATTGTTCAAGTCCTTCTGGGTTGGTCGATAGGAGGACTGTGTCGTCAGCATATCTGATTTCTTAGTGATTTCTTCACAAGTTACTAAGATACATTAACACCAATGAAAATCAACACAGCACTCAAAGAAGTCTTTGTTACATACCTCTGACTTTTTTATCCTGAAAAAATTAAAGAAAACATAATATGGTTACTCAAAATGTGAAAGCATCTGACTTTTTAAAGAACATCTGTGGAAACCTATTTATTTTCTTTCAAACTTCCCTCAGCTATTTTTATTTCACAAAATACGCATTTATAGAATAAGGTCCTGAAATATTTTGAGACCCAGAATTCAAATTCCATTTTTTGAAACTATTCTCCGAAAAAATACTAGGATCCAAAGCATGGAAACTTTTCCAAGCCATTCTTTAAGTATTAGGGAATGCTTTTTTGCTTTTTGAGGCTAGTCTTAAAATACTCAGGACCTAAAGTACACACCAATATTGCCTGTTTTACTTTAGCAAATTTTACACCTGGCTTTGAAAGGGTTAATTTTTAGGTATAGTAGTAGTAGCCTTCTCCAGCCAAAACTGACTATGTGGATGATGCACCCTTGAGTGACAGCCCTCAACTGTTTTTTCTGCCTGATGTTCCTTTTGTTGTATTCTTTTTTATTCTGCTTATTGTTTAGTCCAACCTGAGGTGGCATTGTGGGGAGCATCTCCACTTGATGCAATCAGCAGCTTCTGCCTCCCAGGCTGCTGGATTTACATCCAGTGCCTTCATGTCTCTCGTGCACACATCTTTAAACCTCAACTGCAGTCACTCAGCGGTTCTTTTGCCATCTGCCAGTGTCCTTAGAAAATATCATTGGGAGTGTGACCATCTTCCATGCTGTGAATATGGCCAAGTTAGCATAATCTGCTCTGTCTAAGTAGTGTATTCATGCTCTGAAGGCCAGTGTAAGACAGCACCTCAACATTGTCACTTTGTCCTTCAACAAAATACCCAAGTGATGTAGGCACCATATTTGGATGATACTGAGCCTTTTTTCTAACTTGGCAATTGTTGTCCATGTCTCACTGCCATACAGAAGCATGCTGGTGATGCAGGCATCATATACCACAACTTTGGTCATTGTGAATTTGGATTTTTCCCTATACGTGTAGTGAGGTGGGCAAAGATGATTGCAGTTGTCAATTTCTGTATACTGTTTTAGGCATACATGGACTATTACATATCTGTTATCTACAATATGTAAGTAAGCCATAAGTCACTTTCCCTTTCCTGAAATTCTGTATTAAGAAATGCATAGTAGATTATCGTAACAATTCTTGCCAGTCTCAGGTTAATATAGGAGTGCAAGAGAGTGTATTATCACTTCTACTGCTTAATATGGAAGACAGTAACTTTAGAAGCAAATCCAGAATCAGAAATGAACTAGTGTTTGCAGATGACCAAAGCCTGCTTCATATGGAAATTAGAAGACTACAAGAACACATGAACATACTTAGTACAAATGTGTATGAAGTTCAGAACATCAAAAACAAAGGCAAGGAAGGTTAGAAAGTCAAGCCCACTAAAATACATGTCAACAATACTTTGATCAAACAAGTCAAAGAATTTAAATGCACTGGCAATAAACAACATCTGTATGATAACTGAACAAGATAGTTTCAGTTATAAAAAAAAAAAAAATAAATAAATAAAAAAAACACGGTGTTAGGCAGGGATGTTTACTGTTACCTGTTCTCTCTGTGCAGTGCAAATAAAAGCACCGCAGAGGATATGCCAGGAATATCAGTTGATGGACATAATATAGACAACTTGAGATACAGTCTTACAAACAAAACAGGAAAAAAGTTGCAGGAAATGATTGATAAAAGTGATTGCAAGTTAAAAAAAAAAAGTTTAAATAACAAGAAAAGAAAAGTAATTGTGATCTCGAAGAAAATGACTTCTCCAAAATACACCACCAAAGTAAATGGGACAGTTTTGGAAACAGTTCACTAGCATGAAATACTTGGGCATATTTGTAACATCAAGATGGAAGATGCATCTCTGAGGTGAGGAGTAGAATAGCCCCATAAAAAATGCAGCTGTTCATAAAATGTAAGTACTTTATACAACAAATCTTTATCAATGGAAGTAAAAGTTTTTCAGTGCCATGTACTGTCAATAATGTCATATGAAAGCGAGCTATGGTCAATCAGTAAACAAGAAAGAAATCCATGGAGGCACAGAGATTTAGTTTTACAGAAGAGTGTTAAGAATACCATCTCTTCTTCTCGGATCTTTAGTTGCTGACTGATAAAGCAATCGATGGCCATCAATCCTAGTGGCATCTTGTAGGGCAGCAATGCCTAGTGGAGTCTTGTAGTGTCCACTTTGCTTGGTCAGTGGACATTTTTTGTGCAGTGCCCCAACTCAGGTTCAAGCTTTGCATCTCGGCTTCCATGGTTCTCTGCCCAGTTGTTTTTGGTTGGCCTCTTTTTTTTCTTCCTTCTGGGCTCCACAGCAAATCAGTTCTTGTGGTGGTGTCAGGGTCTCTTCTGAGAACATGGCCAACACAGTTCAAGCATCTACCAGCAATGATGTACATATCTATTTGATCGCTCCAAGTAAGCAGTTCTTGGTTGGTGATGGTATTTGGACAAAAATAAGAATACCATGAACAACTAAAAACAGAGTAATAAAGACGTCCTATAAGAGGCCAGTACATCCAGTACATAAAGGAAGCTCGTGTTGGAAGGAAGAAATCCACTTTCTTTGGGCATGCAATGAGAAGAGGAAAGCTGGAAAATGCGACAACAGGAACGACTGACAGAAAAAGAGACACAGGATAACAGAAACCGAAGATACTGGACAGCTTAACATCACGGCATGGAGAGAAACTAATTACAGAACTGATAAACACTTTGAACAGGAAGGTGAGAGACATAATTACTTAGGTCAGCTGACATGGTACCTGAAGAAGATATAAATAGTGATCTATGCTTTAGTGTGGGATATTTTTAGGGTAGATTACTTTTGTGAGAGCATATGATTGGCAGAGTGGTTAGAGTGCTGGCCTCTCACTGCAAAGATGCCAGGTTCGAAACACGGGGGCATCACGCTCATCTACCCAGCTGTAAATGGGTACCTAACTCTGCTCTTGAGTTAGGGAAGGAAAAGGCAGCAAAGATAGAAACTGGTCACCCCACCTCATGATGCTGGACATAGTACAGTGAAGTCTCTAACGCTTCACTCTTGTACAGCAGTATCTGTAAGCTCATACACTCCCAATAACCTCTGTGGTAGTAATGTACTCAAAATAACTTTCACTGCAGTAGGTCTGTACACAATGCCAATTTGTACTGCCACGGTGTCAAAGTATAAGTTTGTAAAGACTAAATGCTCACTGTGGAGGATGAATAAATGATTAGCATATTTTTTTTAACTGGTGCTTTCCCTGTCTCCCCCTCACACTTATATTTTCATAAGGCCTGCCTATCTCCATACCCCCCCCCGCAATCATGAAAGACATCCCTATCTAATTTATCTTTTGCTCCAAAAACTATGATTTAAACAAAAAATAAATAAAAGACTTTTATTTGAAATCACATCAATTGAATTCATATCACTTGATGTATCAGACTGACCAGGTTGCC
This sequence comes from Oreohelix idahoensis, assembly GCA_024509875.1. Taxonomy (NCBI): domain Eukaryota; kingdom Metazoa; phylum Mollusca; class Gastropoda; order Stylommatophora; family Oreohelicidae; genus Oreohelix; species Oreohelix idahoensis. Next base: position 20,402 of record JAMPIV010016022.1, read on the forward strand.
TTGAGCTCTGATGAGATCACTGTGTTTTTAATCAAGTCAAGATCAAGTTTACTCTATGGCCAGATTAGGTTGAAATGAACATTGGTGGGCCATGTTCTTCGAAGTCATCCTAGAAAGTCACCAACGTCATTAGGGTTACGATTAAGGATAGGGTTTAGATATCTAAACCTAACCCTAACCCCTTTTTACTGCATCTCTGAATTCTTTTTTGAAGTCATATTGAACAGATGGCCCACAATTGTTAATTTCAACCACCAAATCATTATCCAATAATTTCTGAGTAATGTAGCCAGACTTTACTTATAGAATGCATCTGAGTCATTCTTAGAAATATAAGAATAATCGCTGGGCTTAGTAGTAGAAATGTAGAGGCTTACAGCTTCATACTGGGTAACGTCTTTCAAGTATGAATAGCCTGTGGGTTTCTGTGGGTCAAACTGCAACAAGTTATATGTAGCCTAGCCTACTCGTGCACAAATAGGCTCCAAAAAGTTTTTAACTTACAAGTGAGGATATTGAGCAGCAACATGGTTATAAGCCATGGATCAGTAATTAATAAAAGAGAACGTTAAACAAGTTTGATGGGGACAGCTTTTCAACTTTGTATCTACATGTCTTAATACTGCCCTCAATAAGCAACAAACAAACAAAAATTAAGGCTTAATATATTAAACTACATAGCCTAGCCTAAATATTAGAAGATCTGTGCTGACAAATAAAACGATGCATGCACATTTTTAAGTTTCCCCACGCTAAACTCTAGCCAACAAATGTATTTTTAAAATGTGTGTGGTATCTGTAAAGGTTTTTGTAATACTAGAAGTTTTAACAAGAAAGAAGCCTGTAGGCCTAAACAGAATAGGTTTGATTAAATGTTCCGAGTTCAGGTTATTGAGAAGTCACAGGCAGTGGTGCACAATGTTAGCTAAAGGCTACGTGAAACGTCTTTCATTTTCGTGAATATTTCATATAAGCATCAAAATTCTTCTACTACATGTTGCATTTACGTGTCAGTTAGGACCTACCGCCATCCTTTTGTTAAAGTGCATCGATAATAACGTTCCCTCAGCTCTAATTCACACCATGTCTGGTGCTTTGATCTAGAGCTCTTCGAAGGTGTAAATAGTGCACACGGATACGCGACGAAATCGCGGATTTTCAACGGTCGCATTTCCTGTATTCGATACTCCAGTAATTTAATGAATGAAAAAGTAAGAGCCATTTGAGCCAACCGTCTATGTGGCTAGTGCAATTTTGTGATGTGAATTAACAGCAACAATTTCCAACACAAAACTAGTATTAGCATTAGAAAGATAATTAACACGCATGCACAAAAGAAGAGAAACTAACTCAGCAATGATATGTTTCATAGACGTGACAAGGGAGAAGCAGAGAGCAGCCGTCTTGAGTGCCAATAGAAATGGATAATGGAAAGTAGGGTTGTGATGGGAGAGGGGGAGAGGATAGCTTCGCCTATTTTCGATGCAAATAGGTGAGGGCAGCCAAACGAAAAGGAGAATGTCTCACAAGGCCTGCGAATAGTATGAGATTCGCAAGCCAAAATATAGAGTGCGGTGGGGAGATGAATGTTAGAAAAATAGATATAGTTCCCAGAAATAGAGAAGAGAACTGGTGAACTAGATTGTAAGAATGACACAGGACAAGTCAGATAGTTAACTGCACAATTCTAGATGTTAGCTGTAGAGCAGAGCTGTGGATAAAGTCTCCTTCTCAATAGACCTATCCTATGCTCCAAGGGTGTCTCTATTAATAGTTGGTGTGAAATGCAGCTCGTTAATTATCCCTATCTATTTAAAATATTAAATAATTTTCGAAGATTAATTGATCAATTTAGAACAATTAGAAAAATTGAACAAAAATAACAATAATAAAAAAAGAAACATAACAGTTTTTATTAAGATTAAATACTTTATTTGTTATAAGGCAACATCGTCCTGAAAATATACAGAAATGTCACAGGTTCTTTTTCAAGTTTTATATATATTATCTGATAATAGTACGGCACAAGCACAAAATTAGGATTATATCAGAGCTGTGTGCTTTCTGTGCTTCTCTATGGCGCGGAGAGCTGGAGAGTTACAGAGAAGGAAATGTCGAAATTGTCCTCTTTTCACACAACATGCCTAAGAAAAATTCTCCGAATCTTTTGGCCGAATATCATCACCAACCAAGATCTGCTTACTCGGAGCAAGCAAGAGGACATGCACACCATCATAGCTGGCAGACGCTGGAGCTGGGTTGGCCATGTCCTCAGAAGAGACCCCGATGCCATCACAAGAACCGCTATGCTATGGACCCCTGAAGGAAAACGAAAGAGAGGCCGACCAAAAACAACTTGGCGGAGGACTGTGGAGGCTGAGATGCAAAGAATGAACCAGAGTTGGGGCACTGTACGAAGGATGGCCGCCGACCGAGCAAAGTGGAATCAATTTGTTGTTGCCCTACAAGACGCCACCAGGCGTAATGGTCACTGACTGCTTTGACGGTCGGCGGCTAAGGATCAAAGAAGAAGAAGAATATATTATCTGATAGTCTTTAAGGCCGTGTGAGGAATTAGTTTGTCATCTAAGACCACGATAGTGTATGATCGTATTGTGGTTAGTACTCCTTCCGTGACCTCGTAGAAGATAGTTTATTTATTTGACCTAGGCGTTAATGTTCATTATACTTCATTATTTTTATTTTTAGTACTCCCGCTAATACTCGAGGCAAAATCTCAGGTTATTATATTTTAAAATAACCTGAGGCTGATTTTACGTGAGTATCCCTTTTTTCTTGCACAGAGACAGGTGTCCCTCGCCATTCAGGCAGATACTCGCCGATTTCGGAGGTACCCATTAGAGCTGGGTCGGCTCTGGAGCCGCCATTCCCTGGTTGACGACACTGCTTCAAATGGTCGCGACAGGGCTCGAGTTAATCCAATCCAAGTCCCGGTCAACGAAAAAATCTTCAAATTCCTCGCCCGGGTTTGATCCTGGGTCACCCGGTCGCCAGCGCGGTGTGGTAACCACTACGCTAGCGCGGCTCACACTTCATTATTTTATACCGTTGAAGGTGATGTTAGCAAGCAGTCGCATCTCCGTATCGTGGCTCGACAACAGTCTCGAAAAACGGCCCCGCTCTCGCAACGAGTCGTGGGCCGGCAGTCAGTAATCTGGTGTCGCTTTTGGCCAGTCCTGTCCGACTAGTCGGCAGGCGGCCAGTGGTTCTCGCAAGAATAAAATCGCCGGGGCCGCCGGGATCCGCTCTGCACAGAGCGCTGTCTCCCTCCCCGCGCGAGCGAGCGACGAAATGCTCTGTTCAGACAGTTATCTGGTTGATCCTGCCAGTAGTCATATGCTTGTCTCAAAGATTAAGCCATGCATGTCTAAGTTCACACTGTCTCACGGTGAAACCGCGAATGGCTCATTAAATCAGTCGAGGTTCCTTAGATGACACGATCCTACTTGGATAACTGTGGCAATTCTAGAGCTAAGCCATGCATGTCTAAGTTCACACTGTCTCACGGTGAAACCGCGAATGGCTCATTAAATCAGTCGAGGTTCCTTAGATGACACGATCCTACTTGGATAACTGTGGCAATTCTAGAGCTAATACATGCTTACGGTAAGCAATTGAGGGCAAGTTCCGTATCCTACTAGTGACTAGGCTGTTGCTACTGGTGTCAGACTGTATCGGCTAGACCGTTCCTCTGACGTCCAGGTCGGGTCATGCTGCATGGGCAACAGCTTGATCTAACATTGCCCAACCTCGTGCCACCGATAGTTATTTCGGGAGGTACGCTCCTTTGGTCAGAAATGACTAGTAGGGAAGATCACATGAAGGTGAATTTCCGCCGATGAAGGGAGTCACGCGATTGAATATCAAAGAAAAAAACGTAAACTTGAAACGATGTCAACTCACAAGACCAATTGCAAGAATTCAGTTATGACTGTCATCTTTATTTGGTGCTTCTCTTGAATTATTCTGTCTTTCTTCGTTATTTTATCATCTGCTTTCTTCTATAAATTGATGTAAAATTGACAAGTTACAATAATATATCAATGGTGTAAACTAGCAACTTCATAGATATACTGAAGGTCAATTTAGTGCGTGAATGTTACATGGTAGGTATTCGTCCCTACAATACAGTTCAGTATTATTTTTCCTTTCTCTCTTGGGCAATATCGTTGACATATATTTATGCTGACGAAGTTAGGCAAACGGGTTTTTTTCTTCCGGGATAATTTAGTTTTGCTTCTTATGTAATTCTATAAGGAATCCGTAGGAATACTGATCCCAAAGTAGGGTTTTACTCAGCATCGTCAAGCTATGTTAGTACTAACCTTTTTTTCTAATGGCAAAATGTGCATCTGCGGGAAATGCTGTTCACGTTAATAACGGCGTCGATAATGGTTTGACCTTTGCGACAACGTTATGTTTTACCACGATTTTTGTAGTAGATGTAAGCATGATTGCTGATGGCATCATTATAGAATCTTTCCTATATCAGTTATAACTGAGAGGATCATAATTTTGATCACGGCATTTCGGCAAGAACCAAAATTTGATTTGTTATTGAGTTGTTCTTCTTTCCTTGGCCATTCTTGTTGCCTAGTCTGTTAAAAATCTTTTTACGTCACTGTCTCTATGACGTAGCACTTTTTTTACTATTATCTCTCGGAATATAGCGCTGAATACCAAGTACTCAAACAGCTGGTAGATGAAACAGATACGGAAGACCACTGGCAAAAAGCAAAAATATATGGAACGAGACATGTGAAGAAATACTGAGAAAAAGAGAACGTCGGCACAAAGCATGGATAACAACAGAAATCATTAGTAAGATAGAAAACAGGAAAAACAAGAAAGCAGATTTAAACAGAAGCAAAACCAGAAGCTACAAAGCCAAGGCTCATGAAGTGTACATAGAAGCAAACAAAGAAGTAAGAAGAAACATCAAAAGAGACAAAAGGAAGTATATTGAAGAGTTGGCAAGGGAAGCAGAGTAAGCTGCAGCCAAAGGAAATATGAGGAACCTGGACAACAACACAAAGAAGCTAACAGGGAAATGTAAGCAAGCAAATGGCCTCATAAAAGATAAGAATGGAAAATTGCTTAGTAATATACAAGAACAAATGAAGAGGTGGCCAGAACATTTTGAGGGACTTCTCAATAGACCAGCTCCAACTAATCCTCTAGACATCCAGCCAGCAGAAGAGGAGCTACAAATCAGCCGTGAACGACCAAGTAGAGAAGAAATAAAGAAAGCCATAAAGCTTCTGAAAGATGGAAAAGCAACTGGTCCAGATGGCATTACTGCATAGGTCATCAAAACAGATATTGATACCTCTACAGAGATATTATACAAACTACTTGGCAAAGTCTGGGAGAGAGAGGAAATACCAGCATAATGGAAGAAAGGTTATCTGGTCAAGTTGCCTAAGAAGGGAAATTTACAAGAGTGCACAAATTATAGAGGAATAATGTTACTATCAGTGCCAGGACAAGTATTAGAATCACCCTTGAATACTTATTATGTTCGCAAATATTTTGTAATCAAAGTATTTCCTTTTTAAGTGCTTAAGGAGAAGTCATTTTTGAGTTACTTCCCTTGAAAGTAGTTCCGTCATCTTCGATCGGACTCCGCGGACGAGTCTAGGCCTACTGCGATTTATTCTTTGGCTGGGTAGGAATAGATTGTTCTTGCTTCAGTATATCTATGGCCTGAATTTATACGTAGTGTTTGTATGAGTAGGACGAGTCTGTCTTATATATGGATATCTTTACATTTCTAAGTCGAACTATGTTGGTTGTCGCTAGAAAAGGTCAAAGGCTATGCAGCGGAAGTATCGCTAGCAAGGGGTGTGATTCATGGCCGTCATCCTGTCTGGATGTCGAATTTTGTTGTAGCAGGCCTATCGCCGAAAAAGTGATCTATAAGTCAATGGGGAAAAGTGATAGTCATTTAGACATGTTGTATGTACTTTACCCCAGTGTTTATTCTCTTTTGCCAAGGAATGGCAAAGTTATATTTCGCATAGAAAGGTAAAACCACAATTTATTATGAACTTGGGCTTCGCCATCGTTGTCGATAAACAGATGCACAGTGGTACTTTTGAAAAGAATATTTATTCAAAGGAAGACGACATTCCTATGTATCAACACTAGATTGTATGATATTATTCAATCACCTCTATGAGAGAAGCTATGAAGAAATGAGGACATTTAACGAATGACCAATTTTGGTCTGGGTCCTATAGTGAGTGAAACTCACGAGAGAAGAACAGCCATGTTGAAATTCATATACTTTGTATTTATCGAGTGAGAAAAAGGGATGCCTGTACTATCGCTCGATGAACCAAGAGATCACTGCTACATGTGAGAACCCATGTCTGGGATTCCTATATCTTTATGGAAAATATATATATTGAACTTTACGTGAAGGGATATTCACTAGACGAGGTTAGGTCTAGGAGCCTTCCTATATATTGGTTATGGTCTGACGTGCCCAGTCAGTAAAGCCAGATGATTTACATGATGGAACTCTGAATGCTTATTTACGAATGCTCCATTATGATATTTGCCAAGCATGAATGCTAACTTAAGATGATATTCCTGTGATCAACATTATGCTGTCTATGTCGACATTTGTTCCTGTAACCATACACGTACTGTCCAAGTGTGCGTCCCATTAAATGTTATAAAAAGACCACCGTAGTTCCAGTACTTCTTGAATTCGAACAGTGTGAGTATGAGTGATGTACTACCAACCTGTCAACTCTATCGAATCATGCTACCATTCGCGTTCTGACATTCACATACACACTCATTGTTTACACTCACATTCTTGTCGGAGCCTCATCACGTTCCAGGACAAGATGACCTGTATGACCAAAACTGTGCTGGGTTTAATGAGTTGACAATCGTTACACTTTACTACACCAGTCCCAACATCTACATTTATCAACTGGTGGACATTCACGTCATTTAACAAATAAAGCGTGATTCAACAACTAGTAGCCAGTATGAGTTAACAACTAAACAGAGTTTAACAACTGGTGTGCCAGCTTCCTGGGTCAACCTGCACAGTGACCATATTGAGAAGTAAACTACTGAGACCAGACGTTCCTTGGGGTCTGTTACGACACACAAATACATCAGCAGTACAACTCTACAGTGATGTCAGCGTGACCTGTCCTGTCGACAGTATGCGGTAACTAGGTCAGCGTTTGTTGACATTTGGTTCGTTGGACATTTGCCATACAACTGACAGTGTTACACAGCAAGCTTGGTTGAAACATAGAACATTACACATCAGGACTGGAGAATATTTGACAGTGTTTGCGAAAGGAAATGTTATTGAACTGAGAAGTCCTACATCGATTGTTATCATTCACATCAACGATGGAGCTTCTATTTCTGTGTTGAATTTAAAATAATTAGACCAGAAGTATTTGTTTAATAAAGTACCACAGTACTGTACTATTAGGCAGTGTAACTGAGCCTTCTTTACAACACATTCTTTCTGCAACACTCTATTTACATCATATTGCCATACTATTTATGCAATTATGTATTTATGTTTAAATATTTATATGTGATATTTGTTTGTATCCAGCGGGTTGTTGTTTTGGTTGGGCGGTGTCACACAACAGAGTATCCCACGTAATAGAGGGTCTGATGTGTGCGTTTCTATAGGTGCAATTTTCTTGATTGAAAATTTGCTGCGACAGCTGTTGCTATTAGTGTTAGCTGTGAAGACTGTACTCATTGTTGTTTTTGTAATATTCCTCTGTTCTTTAGTTTGTTTTGATTTGTTTGTAATTTGTTGGTCTACCCTATTCTATCTTTCAGTTCTATTCTCAATTTTTATTTATATACTGTGGCGTTATTTGTATTTGTTATCCTCTTGCGGTTTATCTTTTATTGTTTTCCCATTTCATTTATTTCATTTCCGCAAATGTTTTCATGTTCTCCTGTATAACTGTTTTGTTTTGTGCCTGATCGACATACACTATTTAAAATATAGTTGATCATATAAATTGATGTACAAGAATCAACTGATAGTTAATTGCTATTACTAAAGGTACACAGTTGATGATATAAAACACTATTTCTGGTGCACTGCACTTATATTATAGAGTGAACCAGCAACTTATAGCTGTTATTATATAAGGATTTATACAAGACCTTTGTAAGGCTTGTTTCCCACAGTGATTGGGATAGTTAAGTACTATTTTCCACAGGTTAAAAAGTTATCATACAAGGTCTTTGATTAAGACTAAGAAAGTGAATTTATTTACTTTTGCAAATTACTGATCTTATTAGACAAGATGTCTACATTAGATTATTTTATCACACACAAGGCAAGGCTCTTGATAAGACTGGTCAGCAATTAGAAGAATGGGCAGTTGCTCAATATGACAAAGCATTAGCTGCTGAAGAAAGAAAAGCATTGATTGAGGAGAAAAGATTAGAAGCTGAGGAAAAAAAATTACAAAGAGAGTATGAACAAAAGAAATTGCAGATACAGACTGATGAAAAAAGATTCCAGATGGAAATGGAAAAAGAGAAAAGAAAAGATGAAGCTGCTGCAGAAGAGAAAAAATTACAAGCTGCTGCAGAAGAGAAAAAATTACAAGCTGCTGCAGAAGAGAAAAAATTACAAGCTGCTGCAGAAGAAAAAAGATTACAAAGAGAAGCTGAAGCAGAAGAGAAAAAAAATTACAAGCTGCTGCAGAAGAAAAAAGATTACAAAGAGAAGCTGAAGCAGAAGAGAAAAAAGCAATAAGAGAGCATGAACACAAAAAAGAACTTTTAGCATTTGAGTTAGAAAAGTTAAAGTTAACAAACATAAGTGATGGTAATCAAGCATCTGGTGGTAATGGTAAACCCTTTACTTACAAGGTCAAGGTACCAGCGTTCAACCCTTCCAGTGATGACATAACATTCTGGCTAAATAGATTTGAACGCTCGTGTCGAGCACATAATGTAGATAAATCACAATATGCTAACCAGTTATCAGAAAATCTGAAAGGTGATTCTCTGACTAGTTTAAGTTTGGTTGAAGAGGCTGACAAAGATAACTATGATGTTATTAGGGCAGCCTTATTAAAGAAGTATCAGTTGTCTGAAGAGGGTTATCGGAAGTTGTTTAAGACAATGGTGCCTGAGGCAGGTGTAGAATTCTCAGAATTCATTGCAAGGACACGTCTTACATTTGATCGTTGGATTGAGCTATCCAAAACAGAAAAGACTTATGAAGCCCTTATGGACTTGATACTCAGAGACAAGATTATGTCAAGTATAAATAAACCTTTCCTCGAATTCTTACATGAGCGTAAACCTAAGTCTCTAAAAGAAATGGAACAGTATTGTACCCAATACGTCACTGCACATCCGGACGTAGCTATTAGCAACAGTAAGGTTAAAGAAGGTATGCCAGTTGCTTCTGCAACACCATACAACCCTAATCACTCTCACAAATTCCAAGGACCTCAAAATAGGTTTAATAAAAAAGGTAACTATTACAGTTATCAGAACCAAGGTAACCAATCATTTCAGGGTTCTTCTTCGAATACCTGGAGAAGAGCTGACAGCCCTCGATTCAGGGGTGGTCATAATTACAGGAACTTTCGCAAAGGAAGTCATTCTAGAAACTATCCAAGTTTTCCTTCATGGAGACAACAAGATCATAATTACAGAGATACTCATTATAATGAATATGATGATAGTAACCAAAGGAGCTATGATTCAAACCCGAGTAGAGGTTATAATAGTGGAAACAATGATAAGTACAGAGGCAATAATAACAGAGGTAGAGCACAATTCAAAAAACATAAAGCTCATTACCAGGCGAACTCTGCACAGCAAGAGTCCCACGAAGCCTATAAACAAAATAAAGATAATGATGACTCTAATAATATGGCATGTGCCGCTTTTGATTTTGGGAGAGCATCTCAGTGCCCCCAATGCAAAACATTATTTGAGCCAACCACAGTGTCTACTTTAAGCTGTGGCCATCCTCTTCCCGCTCTTCCTGCGTCAATCGCGCATGATGGGAGAGGTTCTCTTGTCTTACACAAAGGTTTAGTAAATGACAATCCAGTCTCAGTACTTTTTGATTCTGGATGCACAACTATTGGGGTTAGGCAGTCACTCATAGATCCTTCTCATTCTACAGGCAAAGTAGTCAAATGCGTAACATTTGGCGGCACCATAGAGAAATACTCTACCGCTATCATTAGGATTGCTACTCCTTTCTTCACAGGAGATGTACACGCATGTCTTTTGCCGATCCGATCGCTGATCTTATCATCGGTCGCATTCACGGAGTCAAAGAATGCACTCCGGAGCAAATTTCCGTTTGGGAAAATCAAAATATGCAATCTGCTAATGCGGTAGTCACTAGAGCTCAAGCTCTCAATATGCCTGAAACTTCATCTGTTGAAGATAATGAAGTGCATAACCAAGATGATCCCTTGGTAATTTCTCGTGACTCGTTTATAAAACAACAAGAAGAAGATCCGACTCTTAAGAAATTCTTCACTCTTGTAACGAAAGGTGATCCGAATAAAGATTCAAATTGTAAATCTTGGATTACAATGAAGAATGGCGTACTTGTACGTATGGTGCAAGACTCCACTAAGTCAAGTCATTCTCAGATTCTTGTACCCAAGAATTTGAGAGTTAAGATCTTACAACATGCACACGACTCTCAGTGTGCTGGTCACATGGGTTTTTCCCGTACAAAGTCAAGAGTTCTTGCGGCTTTCTTTTGGCCTTTTGTGAACAAGGACATACGGATCTATTGTCGATCCTGTAAAGTATGTCAAGAAGTCAAATCCAAAGGTCCTCGTCATGCTGCGCCTATTCAGGCTGCAGATATTCCTATTCGTCCATTCCAGAAAATGGCGATAGACATCATTGGTCCATTCAAGATCAAATCTGCTAGAGGACATCAGTTTATCTTAACGTGTGTAGACATGTGCACACGTTGGCCAGAGGCTATCCCTCTAAAGAGCATTACTACCGCTGACATTGCAGATGCTCTTTGGCTTATATTTTCTCGGCTGGGATTCCCCGGAGAAATATTATCAGATCATGGCACCCAACTGATATCGGATACCATGTCTCAAGTAATGTCTACTCTACAGATAGAGAGATCTTTGAGTAGCATCTATCATCCTATGTCCAATGGGATGGTCGAGCGACTAAATAGAACACTTAAGAACTTATTAGGGAAGATAACTGAGGATCATCCTCAAGATTGGGATAGGGTTTTACCCGCGGCCCTCTTCGCGTACAGAGAGGTCCCCAATGAACATACAGGGTTTTCTCCCTTTGAACTTGTCTTTGGCGCGCGCGACCGCGCGGCCCAATGTCTTTGCTGCATGATCTTATAACAGCTGACAATATTGACGATGACACAAAATCTTCTTACGAGTATGTCATCGCGCTGAGACAAAAGATTATCGAAGCATGCAAATTGGCAACGTCCTCTTCTGAATTTGCTAAGCAGAAGGCAAGACAATTTGCTAATAAGAAGAGAACTTTACGACAACTTTGTCCTGGTGACAAAGCATTTGTTTTGCTACCTTGTCGTGAAAATAGACTCCTTATTAGTTGGAAAGGTCCGTACGATATAATATCGAAAATTTCAGATGTTGACTACATCGTCGATATTAACGGGAAGCATAAAACCTTCCACATCAATATGCTTACGGAGTTCCATGAACGTCCTGACTATCTACAGCCTATTTTCCAGGCAACGGACGATTCTCATGTCAAACATGGTCATTACTCATCACTGTCTGTAATACAGGATGAGGAAACAAGTTTTTCGGATGTTAATCTTCCGCTTCCAATGATCCCACTACATTCTAGTGAATCATGGAAAGACGTTACTGTTTCTCCTGATTTGTCTCTAGGAGAACAGCGACAAGTTTCGTCTATGTTACAAACATTTCAGGATGTCCTCACTGACATCCCTGGACAAACTCATGTCATTGAGCATGACATTGTTCTAACTGAACATACTCCAATTAGGGTTAGACCTTATCCTATCCCTATACATTTTCCAAACACAGGTTGAAAAGGAGTTGGATGAAATGATAGATTTACAAATAATCGAACCATCCACTTCTGCATATTCTTCGCCGATGGTTATTGTTCGAAAAAAAAAAGACAATAACATACGTCTTTGCGTTGACTATCGCAAATTGAATCAAGTTACGAAGTTCGATGCTGAACCTATGCCTTTACTAGAAGAGTTACTTACTCGTCTTTCTAAATCGCATTTTTTCACTAAACTTGATTTGTCTAAAGGATATTGGCAAGTTCCATTATCCGAACGCGCCAAACCTCTTACCGCTTTCTCTACTCCCAGAGGCCTTTTCCAATGGAATTTTATGCCTTTCGGCCTTATGAACGCACCAGCTACATTTGTACGCATGATGCGTCGAATCCTATCGTATCGGTCAGATGTCATTGCTTATCTAGACGACATCTGTCTTTTCAGCGATACTTGGGAAGATCACTATTCAGGGTTAGTTGAATTATTATCAACTCTGCGTGAGTATAACCTGACAGCAAAACCATCCAAAGCTTGTATTGGCTTTAGCGAAATTGCTTTCTTAGGCCATCGAGTAGGTCACGGTTTCTTGAAGACAGAAGACCATAATATCACTAAGATACTTAACATCTCTATCCCTAGGACTAAAAAGCAAGTGCGAAGTCTTTTAGGTCTCATACAATTTTATGGACGTTTCATTCCGAATCTGTCCTCTATCATGGCACCTCTCTCTACACTATTAAAGAAAGGGTCGCCTAACATGGTTCACTGGTCTCATGAATGCCAATCTTCACTAGAGAAGATCAAAACTATGTTTTCATCACCACCTATTTTAGTGTTACCTACAACAGATAAGACATTTGTTCTTCGTAGTGACGCTTCATCCACTGGGATTGGAGCGGCACTAATGCAAGAGTACTCTGGAACTCTGCATCCTGTAATGTATATATCCAGAAAACTTAATGCTGCAGAAAGGAATTACTCGGTTTTAGACCGTGAATTATTGGCAATGGTTTGGTCAATTCTCAAACTCCAAAGATTCCTTCTGGGCGCGCATTTCGTAGTGGAAACTGACCAAAAAGCTCTTACGGCTATCCAAAGTAAGAACTTGAAGAGCTCGAGATCAACTCGATACGCAATCGCTCTTCAACCTTTTCATTTCTCGGTACGAGCTATCCGTGGTTCAGAAAATGTGATGGCGGACATTCTGTCCAGATGCCCACATGATGCCACTTAACTGTTAAATATTGGATCTTTTTAATATGTATAACTTTACAACAGTTATTTTTTGTTTCTTTACTAAGATACACATTTGTAATTTAATAATAGAATGATGGTATCGCTACTTAGCGGTTTATTGATGTTTATTCACCGCTGTTCTTTGATGATTGTTTCTTCATAAATCATAAATTTAAGATTATAGTGTGAATTTTTGGTATGCATTGTATAATTACCAGAATTGTATTATACGTACATCACACCTTCCTGGAAACATTTATTCGTAGAGAAACAATTTCTCTCAGATTTTGAGATATATTCTCACCGGTCATATTAGGAATTATAGTTATTCCTGATATTTTCATCTGCGCAGTATTCTTGCGTTGTGAGCCTATTCTACGTGCTCCTAGATGTATTTAAAAAAAAAAAAATTTTATTTTTTTTTCCCGGGAGGTGTGGTAAGACTGTAAAGGGCAATTTTTACTATCTTGCAATATAATACATTTATATACTTATTATGTTCGCAAATATTTTGTAATCAAAGTATTTCCTTTTTAAGTGCTTAAGGAGAAGTCATTTTTGAGTTACTTCCCTTGAAAGTAGTTCCGTCATCTTCGATCGGACTCCGCGGACGAGTCTAGGCCTACTGCGATTTATTCTTTGGCTGGGTAGGAATAGATTGTTCTTGCTTCAGTATATCTATGGCCTGAATTTATACGTAGTGTTTGTATGAGTAGGACGAGTCTGTCTTATATATGGATATCTTTACATTTCTAAGTCGAACTATGTTGGTTGTCGCTAGAAAAGGTCAAAGGCTATGCAGCGGAAGTATCGCTAGCAAGGGGTGTGATTCATGGCCGTCATCCTGTCTGGATGTCGAATTTTGTTGTAGCAGGCCTATCGCCGAAAAAGTGATCTATAAGTCAATGGGGAAAAGTGATAGTCATTTAGACATGTTGTATGTACTTTACCCCAGTGTTTATTCTCTTTTGCCAAGGAATGGCAAAGTTATATTTCGCATAGAAAGGTAAAACCACAATTTATTATGAACTTGGGCTTCGCCATCGTTGTCGATAAACAGATGCACAGTGGTACTTTTGAAAAGAATATTTATTCAAAGGAAGACGACATTCCTATGTATCAACACTAGATTGTATGATATTATTCAATCACCTCTATGAGAGAAGCTATGAAGAAATGAGGACATTTAACGAATGACCAATTTTGGTCTGGGTCCTATAGTGAGTGAAACTCACGAGAGAAGAACAGCCATGTTGAAATTCATATACTTTGTATTTATCGAGTGAGAAAAAGGGATGCCTGTACTATCGCTCGATGAACCAAGAGATCACTGCTACATGTGAAAACCCATGTCTGGGATTCCTATATCTTTATGGAAAATATATATATTGAACTTTACGTGAAGGGATATTCACTAGACGAGGTTAGGTCTAGGAGCCTTCCTATATATTGGTTATGGTCTGACGTGCCCAGTCAGTAAAGCCAGATGATTTACATGATGGAACTCTGAATGCTTATTTACGAATGCTCCATTATGATATTTGCCAAGCATGAATGCTAACTTAAGATGATATTCCTGTGATCAACATTATGCTGTCTATGTCGACATTTGTTCCTGTAACCATACACGTACTGTCCAAGTGTGCGTCCCATTAAATGTTATAAAAAGACCACCGTAGTTCCAGTACTTCTTGAATTCGAACAGTGTGAGTATGAGTGATGTACTACCAACCTGTCAACTCTATCGAATCATGCTACCATTCGCGTTCTGACATTCACATACACACTCATTGTTTACACTCACATTCTTGTCGGAGCCTCATCACGTTCCAGGACAAGATGACCTGTATGACCAAAACTGTGCTGGGTTTAATGAGTTGACAATCGTTACACTTTACTACACCAGTCCCAACATCTACATTTATCAACTGGTGGACATTCACGTCATTTAACAAATAAAGCGTGATTCAACAACTAGTAGCCAGTATGAGTTAACAACTAAAGAGAATTTAACAAACGTCTGGAATGGAATTCACTGCTTTACATCGGATTCGTTGACTATGAAAAGGCATTTGACAGTGTAGACAGAGAATTACTTTGGAAACTGATGAGGCATTATGGAGTTCCCATGAAGATCATTAACTTAATAAAGAAGACCTATAAGACATGACATGCAGAGTTCTTCATGAAGGAAAACTTACTGAACCGTTCAGGATTAGAATGGGAGTGAGACAGGGATGCCTTTTGTCTCCATTTCTTTTCTTACTAGCAATAGATTGGGTTATGAAAACATCGGCATTATGTGCCCTGTACACAACACCAGACAAACCAAAAGCAATACCACCCACACCACACCGCTTATACATTTTATTACTCCGGCGCTACACCCCCAACACACACCCAACACCGCAACTCTCTGTCCTTTTTTTTACATAAAAAGACAAGTACACGACGATAACGTGCCGACATCTCCCCTCAATATCTAGTCCTTTCTGCTTATACTACCCTGAGTCGTTTATATATATTTGTTCTGGGCAGCAGTGCAACAAAACCACTATGATATTAAATACATTTATTAAAAAACCTTGGCTTTTGTTATCTACGTTGTATAAATATTGTATGTATATATATGTATAAATATTGTATAAATATTGTCTACACGTTGTAAAAAATATATTGTTTGTAAAATATGTATATAAATAAACAACACACTACAACACAAGACACAACCTACATATACACACCGCCATTATCGAGCGGAGAATTTTCTTATATAAAAGTCAGCGTATCCACCTGAATCGATCGGAATATTTTCCTATATAAAAAGTCCACGCATCCACCTGAATGATACCCGTACCGTACCTACTATACTACTATCGCTTTATTCAGCTTCGTCACCTCAGAGACAGGTTTACAACAGCTTCCTCAACTGCCCAGTCATTGCCTGCAGAACGTCATGTGTCTGATCAAACTGTCCGGAATAGACTGCATGACGCTGGACTTTGGGCACAACGCCCTCACCGAGGACCTGTCCTTACGCGCCGCCATCGCCAAAATCGACTTCTTTGGGCCAACCAGCATCGTCCCTGGGCAGCTGACAATCAATGGAGACGTGTTTGGTTTAGTGACGAATCTTTCTTTTTGTTGCAGCGTCATGATAGGGTCTACCGTAGGCGAAATGAACGTTTTGCCCAAAATTGCGTTGATGAAGTTCCGCCGCACGGTGGTGGAGGTGCAATGGTGGGGGGAATGATCAGTTACAACGGAAGGAGTCAATTGGTGCACATTGAAGGAGGATTGAAATTCTTCGACCCCATGTCCTTCCACTTTTGGCTGCCCAAAGGTCTGTGTTTAAATAGGACAACGCCAGACCCCATTGTGCACGGTTGACCACGCAGTTCCTGACTGCCAACAACATTCTCACCCTTCCCTGGCCATCCCTGTCTCCAGACATGAGTCCAATTGAGCACCTGTGAGATGAGCTGCATAGACGTGTTTGTCGCCGAGACGTTGCTCCAGTCAATCGTCGTGATCTGTTCCAGGCACTCCAGGAAGAGTGGGCAGCCATCCCACAGGCCGACATCAGACGTCTGATCGCATTCATGCCCAGGAGATGCCAGTCGCTGATCGATGCAAGAGGAGGCCACACACCATAGCCTACTTACGGGAAAGCCCGTACGCCAAAAAATCTCGTGACCCAGATGCAAAAAAACTGTCAATTGATTGGTTGAACCCTATGGTATTCTTGTGTGCAATTTGAACAATTAACTCGTTAAATTAAAAAAGTTTTTTTTTTTTTTTTTTTTTTTTTTTTTTTTTTGCGTACGCCCGCTTATACTCGAGGCGAAATCTCAGGTTATTATTTTTATGTCTAACCTGACATTGATTTTACGTGAGTATCCCTTTATTTCTTGTACAGAGACAGGTGTCCCTCGCCATTCAGGCAAATACTCGCCGATTTCGGAGGTACCCATTGCAGCTGGGTCGGCTCAGGAGCCGCCAGTCCCTGGTCGACGACACTCCTTCAAATGTTCTCGCCAGGTCTCGAGTTAATCCAGTCCAAATCCCGGTCGACGAAAAATCCTCAAATGCCGTCGCCCGGGTTTGATCCTGTATCACCCGGTCGCCAGAGCGGTGTTGTAACCACTACGCTAGCGCGGCTCCCCTAAAAAAAAAAAAAAAAAAAAAAAAAAAAAAAGTTATTGAATGTCAAAATTATGGCTATCTGTGTGCCTTCAGTAGCTATGCGTTTCTTTTTTTTTTTTTGAACAGTATATATATATATATATATATATATATATATATATATATATATATATATATATATATATATATATATAGATATAGATATATATATATATATATATATATATATATATATATATATATATATACAGTAGAACTCCATTTATCCGAACCCCAATTATCCGAACATCCAATTATCCGAACACTTTTTCCAGAAAAAAAAAATCAGTCTCCACCAGTCACGTTAGACTACAGTTCTGAATCTTTTGATGCGGCAAGCTTCAAATGTGTGCGAACAATTTGTAGACAATGAGATGGGCTAATGGACGGTCGCTTACGTACATGAAGTCAGTTAGATCATAAAGTCCGTTAATATCTGGTTTACCAATCCAGTGTACGTGTGAGTTCTAGGCAGAACACTGGCTAAACAGACAGTTCAACTTAAAATAATTGTGTCTGCTACTACAGCAGAATAATTTTGGTGTACACGTATTTCTCTGTGCGACCTGGCATCTTCCAGTAGACCTAAAGCATATAAAAGGAACCGCAATGTTTTGTCAATTGAAACGAAAACAGAAATTATCAAGAGACTAGGAAAAGGTGAAACTGTGTCTTCATTTGCGAGGATTTTCAATGTTGAGAAAGCTACCGTCTCTGACATCAAAAGTAACAAGGATAAAATTATGAGTTTTGCATCGAAATTGGATAGTGAAAATGGGTCGAAGAAACATAAAACCATGAGAAATGCGAAAGATTTGAAATTGGAAGAGGCTTTGTATATATGGTTTGTGCAAAGGGGAACCTATCTCTGGCTCTCTATTGTGTGAAAAGGCACTTCAGTTCAACAGTCAACTTGACGGTCCTCCTGACTTTAAGGCTAGCCAGGGATGGTTAAGAAACTTTAAATCTCGTCATGGCATACGAGAATTGGAGATTCAAGGGGAATCTTCATCTAGCGATGCAACTGCCGCTGAAAATTTTAAAGAAACATTCTTGGCTTTTTTGGAAGAAGAAGGTTATTTACTCGATGATGTGTATAATGCCGATGAGACTGGCTTATACTGGAAATCATTGCCTCAAAAATCACTTGCATCTCAGCGCGAAGCAGCTGCCCCTGGTTTAAAAAGTGCAAAGAGAGAGTAACAATTTTGGTAGCCG
Source organism: Oreohelix idahoensis (assembly GCA_024509875.1). Taxonomy (NCBI): domain Eukaryota; kingdom Metazoa; phylum Mollusca; class Gastropoda; order Stylommatophora; family Oreohelicidae; genus Oreohelix; species Oreohelix idahoensis. Next base: position 39,120 of record JAMPIV010016022.1, read on the forward strand.
CGAATGCCAGTGGAAGTCATCTTTTACCGGTGCTAATGATCGGCAAAGCCAAAAAACCACGTTGTTTAAAGAATGTGACATGTCTCCCATTGTGCTACAAAGCACAGAAGAGTGCTTGGATGAATAGTGAAATATTTCTTGATTGGTATACAAATCAGTTCATCCCAAATGTGAAGAGGTTGAAAGAACAAGAAAAGAAAACTGGAAAAGTAATTCTTCTACTGGACAATGCACCATCTCATCCAGAGACGGATACATTGAATGCAGTTGATGCAAATTTTAAAGTAATTTTTCTGCTTCCCAATGTAACAGCACTGATTCAACCAATGGATCAGGCTGTTATAGCAAAGCTTAAAAAGATGTACAAGAAGGAAGTCCTGCGTCGTTTATTGTTGGCTGAAGATGAAGAAAGTGTGGTGGCGTTTTCAAAAAAAGCTTAATCTCAAAGACTGCTGCTATATGTAAGCTGATGCTTGGACCACCCTGTCACAAGATAATCTCAACAAGGCTTGGAATAGATTGCTTGGGAAAAAAGGAGGAAATGAAACTACTGCAGTGGACACAAATGATGATTGTATAAATGAAGTTGTGGAACTGTTTCAAGCAATGCCCGGATTTTCGGACTGTGACAAAGATGATGCACACATGTGCTAGAAGATGATAATGATTCTGGTTTTCAGTTTTTGAATGACGAAGAAATTTGGTCTTTTGTGCAAGAAGAAAACCAAATACATGTAGTGACCGATGATGAAGACTCCTCAGAAGTACATGATGTACTTGTAGATTATGAAGAAAACCCAAAACGTCGACCAAGTCCTGAAGAGGCCTTTATAGCACTAGAAACAGCGATGGCTTGGTACGAGCAAGAAGATGACAGCTGTCCTACACAGCTTCTGCTGTTGAAGAGAATGCGGGACTTAGCAGCCAAAAGCAGACTATCCAGTTTGGCGCAAAAGAGGATTCCTCATTATTTTAAATAGTGGCTACATCTGTGCAAGTACATGTATACGTAAGTTGCGCCTGGTTTTGAATTGTTTGTAATGTTATTTTGAAAACATTTCTCTTTCTTAACAAAAATAATTAATACAAGTAGTACATGCACTGCAGTGTAATGAAAGATTTTGGTGATACAGTGATCTAATACAGTGTGGGTATTATTATTACAGTACAAGTAAATATGTTTTATAGTGTATTTTCCTTGTGATTGTTAATTATTTTTAGAAATATGTGTACATGTACTCGATACATCATGTAATCCAATTATCCGAACATTTGATTATCCGAACGATGCTCGGTCCCATGGGGTTCGGATAAATGGAATATATATATATTCAATCCTCGCTATTCGCGGGGGTTAGGTTCCTTGAAAACCCCGTGAATACGGAAATTCGTCAAAACGGAACCATTGATCCTATGGGGAAAAGGTGGTTAGGTTCCTGCGAGACCCTATTCATCATACACTTTTGCTACCGATCACCATAAACTCATCATTTCGTGTACGGTATCCTTCTTGCAAAAAAAAAACAGCTAATTTATTATACTGTGCAATTTATAAATGTATTTTATACACTTATTTCTTCGTAACAGTACATAATGTACAATCTTTTGGTGTAACAATACTCACTCACTGACCCATTCACTCACACTATCACTACTCATTCACACATCCACACGCAAATACAAACACGCACATTCAAAATCCATAGAAAACAAACATTGAAAACATTTACATAGAACATTTAAAATTAAGAAATAAAGAAAAATTCATGCAGACATCCCAGAAAGAGTTTATCTAACATACGTACTGTATCTCTGAGGCTCAAAACAGCCTTCTTGCGCTTAGGCACATTTGCCAACACACTTGCAATACACTTGGCGGTGTGGTGGATTTAGATGGTAATTATGCGAATTATTATTAATTGTCTACAGAGTGAGGTCAAGCTATGTAAGTCCCTGAGTCTAATAGTTGATGGTTGTTTGTATTCTCAGGGTACCTAACTGCTACCACCCTATGATCTCACTCTGCGAAATATTTTGAGTCTATTTATTTTGATATAGCTACGTGTCTAGGGTAATGTATGTGTGATGTATGATAACAACTTAACACAACTGTAACTCAATATAATAAACTCCAGTAAGACAGTGGGTAAATTTATTGAATTATGTTACAATTTTAATTTCCTGACTCTCAATGTTTTGAATCAGGAAGGTTAAACTCAAAATAAATGTGATTATGTACAAAGGTAAATACAGTTGAGGGACATCTTGTCCATAAATGATTGAATTTAAAATGTTTCTGTACTTGTATCCCTGGCTGTAGAAACAATGTATTAAGAAGAGTCACTAGTTGGAAGAACTGTTCTTTTCATCATGTCACTAGAACGTTTAATTACAGTGTGGAGGCTAACAATATAATGTGAAGTCATTAGCCCTAAAAAAAGAAGGCTTATCTTTCAATCAGAGGCAAGTAGGTGGTTGACTGTAAATATGACACTTTCTGTCCACAAGAATCTCAGCTGGAGTCAGCTATGGCAGTTACTTCACAATACAAGCAACAGGTAAGTTGCCTCGTACCCTGCAGCTCTAGGTTTTGTCTCACTAGTTACTAGTTGATGCAACCCGCAATCAATGAAATAATACACTAGTATAGATTAATTGGCGATCAATGGGCACAAATCTTGATCGCCGCCGTCCAGACGCAAAGGCAATGCGTCACACACAAGGCTTTGCTACTGTTCTTAATCTGACTAGGTGAACAAATATTCTTCAAGTGGCAGCGTTCGCTTGGCCACCCTTTAGATTTATCTCTCCCCTTTTCAATATCAGTACCCAATAAAATTTGAAGCCAGCCAATTTGACCTTTTCACAGACGCGTTAGAAAGTAACATCCCAAGATTTTTAAAACTAAGCAGTTATCAGCACGTTTGTCTGCCTGTCTCAATTTCTTATTTCTACAATATCTCTGTTATTAATTGTGAGATTTTAAAGGTGAAAAGTGATTATTAAATGGCCCACTGTCCTTTATCTATCCATTATAACTTCATATGCTTCTTTATCTTCGTTTCCATCTGTGTACTTTTCCTCATTATTTATTCCAACTACAATACTTTTCTATAAGGCAAGGTAATTCATTATAAGGAATAATATGATCTTTTAATAAACAATATTATCATAACTTTTCAAACATCCCTTTTTATTTCTGTATTCTTCTTTCTTTCCGAAGAAATAATTATCTGAGTTTCCTCTTTTCCTCCCCCCCCCCCCCCCTTTTTTTTTCCTCTGCCCACATGCGTTAGTCGTTTCAGTTGCCAAGTAACAAGTTAGGCTAAATTTTGTCACTTTAACTACCTCTTCCCCTCTCTCCTTGTATTTTCAAGACGGTGGCGATTTGGACCGATGCCAAGCTGTCTATCCGTCGTTCCTAACAATTAGTACGGGTGTAGAAAAAGTGGAGTTTGGTAGGTGAGACTTGCCCGCTCGCTAACAAATATTCAAATATTAGCCACGCGTCTTGTGTTTCAAGAGACGGGGCCTAACGACACACTGTCGCATGTTGTACTATTAATAGATTCTAAGAATGCGTTAGTTAGTTTTTTATTTTGTGACCCTCGATAATTTTCAAACTAGTAGCATTGCCTTCAACCAAGGTCAAATGTAAAAGTTGTTTATAGCTTTTCCACGGCAATAGTGAAAAAAAATTCAAATACGGTAATATGATTATATTTGAGAGGGGGGTTAAAACGGAGCATTTTATCACAGGCGGCTTGGATGCCAATATTAATTCCAAAAACAACCAAAAGCAGAGTAAAACTGCAAAAAACGTAGGTGAAAAAAATGCTCGACAAAGTCACGTGTAAACACAACAAAAGACGCGAGAACAAGGAGCAAGCATCTTAAAGTAGGCTGCAATTATGAGATTAAAGACAGTATATTCTTCTTCTTCGTCGTACACTCTCAGGTGTCTACTTGAATGTTCTCAGAGAAAGCAGTAGTCAGTTTGAGGCTATTTGAATCTCCGTAAAGCTTTTCCACGAAAGGAACTGGCGTCGGTCATATGCGCTTTCTACGTACCGCATATAAGGGGCAACTTTGAAGCAGATGTTCAGCAGTCATTTTATCAGTGCTGATCGGTAGTTCCTATCTTTAGCTTGTTGAATAGATGGTATCTCAATCTGTTGTGGCCAGTGCGGAGTCTGAAGATTACCACTTGTTCTCTTCTGTTGAGCTGGTAGTAAGCATCATTCTATGTGTGACCTGGATGTTCTACATTCCATTTGTTTCTGTATCTGATTCTGATAAAACTCTTTGCCTCCTCGAAAGTTATGCTTGCATCAGGCTGAGGTAGATCTGAACCTTCTTTTGCCATTCTGTCAGCCTCTTCATTGCCGGTGATGTTACAATGAGATGGGATCCATTATATCACAACACTTTTGAATCGTTGACAAAATTTGTGGAGTACTATTCTGAGGTCATCCAGGTCTGTATTATTTGGCTTTTCAACGTTGCAATTACTGACTGTGCATCAGTAAAGAAAGCAACTTATCTCTCTGTGCTTTCTTTATAAGCCAGTATAACTGTTGGAGAAAAGACTTAAATTTTCGAGGCAACAAACGCTGTATCAGTTGCAGGGCTTCTGCCAGAGGCAATCGTTTAAGTGGACATTGCTGGAAATTCAGCAAGCAAATGAGATATCACATAGACTATTTTTGTTTTTTTGGCTCACCTCGGGGGAAAAAAAAATCATCTAGAAAAGTAACCAAATCGTTGAAGGTGATCCATTTGTACTGGAAACTCAAGCAACTGATTCAGCAACCGATCCTGATGTTGGACTTAATGACGAACATAACCTTGTATAGATAGAATAATCTCTTAAGATAACCTCTTTTCCATTCCGAATAAAAGTACTGAAAATTATAATAATCATTCTCCTCCTATTAGCATGTTAATAAATACTCGTCCTGTTGGTGAGATATACAAGGCTATAGTGAAGTGTAGAAAAGACATCTTTTTGGTGTATACATGTTCTCAGTTTAGTAAAAGCAATATCAGTTCCTCTGCACTGTCTCACTCTTCAGGATGTAACATCACCAAGTGCTGGAAAAAGATAAAAGATGGAATACCCTCACTTACAAATTCGTCACGGCCTATAAATAGCAACGTTTTGTGAAAGGCTGCCAGTCTTTTATTATATTACACATTCGTAAAAACATTTTTAAAATATTGTTTCTTATCGAATTAAAAACAGAAAATGATAAATGAAAAAAGTCTTGAAAGAATACTGTATGTCAGCGGTTTTCAACCTTTTTGAGTCCATGGCTCCCCTGACCAACTACATTTTTTCTTCGGCTCCCCTGTGGGATAACTGGTAAAAACGTTAGCGATGTATCGACATTTAGCATAACTTTTTTTGAAAAAACTTGTACAGTAAAACTAAAAAAAAAATATGATGAATAAAGTACCAGTCACCTCAGTGTGAAACATGAGCTTGCTTGTTGTTACACAGCTTGTCAAATCTTGGCACCAATTGAGATACAGCTACCCTAATTTCCTTTTCCACATCAAGTTTTGATCTGAACTTGGTTTTTATGACAGCCACTGCTGAAAACTCAGCCTCGCAGAGATAGGAGGTTGCAAAAGGAATTAATATCTTCAGTGCTCTCTTGCTCAAGCTTGGGAACTCCTGTTTTACCGAATACCCAAATTTTGGCACTGCCTTGGATGGAAACTTTGCTTGTAGTGAAGGGATTTTGAACCCACTGAAACCTGTCAGTTGTCACGAAAGTATTTTTCAAAATGAACACTGAGTTGAGATAAGTGTCCTTGAATTATAGAAACAATATCTTCACTAAAATCAGTTGCATTGTCTGATTTTTTGTTCTTTCATTTGACTCAGCTTTCTAGAAAAATATTCTCTTGGTTTGCCCACGTCATTCTTATGAACACTTTCTAAATGGCGCTTCAATTTGCTAGGCAGCATACATTCGACAGAGAGTACTTTGAAACACAAAACACACTGTGGATGCTCTTCATTGTTCACAAGAGTGCATGTGAAACCAAAATCTAAGTAACCTTCGTCGTATTTTCTATAGTTACGTTTCCTTTCCTCATTACCACTTTCCTTGTCATCCTCAACAAGTTCTCGCTCTTTACTAACACTTGCCAAATTAAAAAATCTTTCCATAGTTTATATCAAACTCAGAACACAATCAAAAACGTTTGAAAACAGAAAATCACTGTGTTACCTACTGTGGTCGCGCGAGGAGAATGCGCGGAAAGTTGATATGCGGGTCGGGGGAGCGGGACTTCAAAGGCTGGCCATCAAAAGTGAAATTTCCCACAGTTCTGTGTTTTCTTTACAGCTAAAAACGAAAAAAATCCACGCCCACCCACGGCGCCCCTGACCGTCAGTCATGGCGCCCCAGGGCGCCGCGGCTCACAGGTTGAAAACAGGTTGTATGTCATTCTTTTAACTTCGGATGAAAAATCTGCAACCTTTGGCACCAACGAAAGTGATGACTTTCTAAGTATCATTTAGCTTTTCAATGATCAATCTTTATTGGAACATGCAAAGAGTGTCCAAGAAGCACGACAGAGCCATAAACGCATGAGTAAGAATGATACTTTGCATAAAGGGGAACGTTGTTTCGTCAGAATTAATGGGGGTGGAAACTGTTATAGCACTTCGGGATCTGCTCTAATTTTTTTAAGCGTTTTGGCGAGGCATGCCATGTTCAGTCTAAGCACAAGGTCCGTCTGTTATATTACATAAATGACGTCGTGGTATTATGTTTGATTTAATCTTTGGTTTGGCTGATTCCAACAAGTTGTTCTGCTTGAGTTTGTCTCTTCCCGGGCCATTTTTTTTTTTTTCGTACGCCCGCTGATACTCGAGGCGAAATCTCAGGTTATTTTTAATGTCTAACCTGACATTGATTTTTACGTGAGTATCCTATTTTCTTGTACAGAGACAAGTGTCCCTCGCCATTCAGGCAGATACTCGCCGTTTTCGGAGGTCCCGGGCCATTAATTCTCCAGTATAGTTGGTGTTTGTTCGCCATCTTAATTGTTCAGAGTGTTGTCTGGTACTGCTATCTCTTGGGTCCTCCACTGATGAGGGCCGTATTACTGACAAATTATTTGCTCTGTGTAACCATGGCAAACGGGCCTCTATTGCTGGTATCACGTGGTTAACCTGAAGATTAACCAGGAAGAGTTTGTCCTGGTCGCTCAGGAGTTACTAATGGCTCAGAAGTGTTTCGCAACCAAGTAGAGATAGACTCCAGAGACAGAGGAAGGCGAATTTGAGAAATCGGGATAACTTCCCAGAATGTAGACCGAGTGATTCAGTATCCCTTGACACTATAGTCTCTACTAAGTTACCTCTCCTCTCCTATAGCTCGCGTGGCCCCCCCCCCCCACCCCCCACCCCACTTTGAGTGAACAGAAGAGTAAAAAAAATAGAACTGTACCTCTCTCATACACTTTCTTTCCGTTGGTACTGAGAAAATAACGTATTTGTAGTGACCCCACTAATACAACATTTATTGATTTTTAAAACAAATTAAAATTACTATATAAGCAGAACAACAACCAAAAAAACATAGATGTGCAATGACAGTTAAATATAGGTTGTACCTGGAAATGAATGGTGTAATATATGCATAAATATACTCAATCTAAACTTAATTCTACACTACGCTGTAATCACGCGATGATGATGATAAATGTAGCCTAATACTAAATACATTATCTGCTGTCTGGGTGGACTTAAGTGAAACCCCTTAATCCACCTAAAGCACTGGTACTTCCCCACTTAATTGGCCTGCTCCTGTTTGAATACACTAGGCATCACTGAAATTACAATAGCGCTATCTGTTCCGAACAGCTCTTATTGCAGACAAGAAAACTGGCTATTATCTTGGCCCAATATAGTGCTAATCGAGGCAACAAAAGGCTTTGTTGTTGTGTTGGGCTCCTTGTGTTGAAATGAATATCTAGGTGACAGAATCCTCGTGTTGTGGTCAGTGGTCAGCTTGCTGTAATGATGTGTTTTGAGAGCAGCGATAAATAGATCTATTGGCGTGGGTGGTTATTTGTAGAATCGCTCCGTTACATTGGGTAACTTCTTATCTTAACCCCGTTTGCCTTTCCCGTTTGGGTGTGTAGATATTGCTATAACCGTAGGTACTCTGTACTATGCGACAGCCGTTCCGTGTTGCTTTAAGTAAAGCTTTACCGGCTATAGGCGTCTGCAGTAGCGAGATATGTGCCGTAGCAGAATATCTTATTTGCGCTACTCATGAGCTCCCCGCAATATATAAGTGTATAAGACAAATTACAGGTGAAGTTATCTTAAAGCTTCCCGATCTTGTTGTCCTTACCACTTGGTTCCGTATACAGAATCATTGACCACTAGTGCTATTTCAAGCACCCGCTGGAACTCACTCTGTCCACGAATCTTTCCACGTGAAGTCTAGTATACGTTTAACTCAAGTTTTGCTGGCGGACTTCTATTCTAGCAATGCCAAAGAAAGTCCTCCTATGGTTTATTAGGCCAAAATATTGCTTTTAGCTATTTCGATGTTTTCTCTTCTGTACACTTCTGATGTCGGTGAATTTTTTCCGAATCCTTTAGTTTGTTCGTTTCATATTTATCTTAGTCCAGACGATCTGTTTCCACTCGTCTTTCATTTGATAGTAGTTAACCCAATATTTTATTCTCTGTTCCGTGGGAAATGTCCAGCAAATTTTAAACTCTCATTTCTTGTGCCAATCCGTCTCTGATCTTTCTTTATGATCTGTTACTAAGCTAAATAATACGTTTGTGCTACTTCCTTTGGGTAAACAAAACCCACCATTCTGTCTGCTTCGTATAATTGTTACTGATTGGTATTTTGTACTAATATCGAGTGGACTCCTTATTATGTACAAAATCTATTACATCAATGGTTACTTTTCCATGGGCTAAGAGGAAAGCTGGCTGCCGTAAACAATAGGTATTAACAAACGAAATACAACCTTACTCGCCCCTCGCGACAGCTGGACAACCAAACGACATTATCTAGCAGTATAAGTGCATTAGTATAAAATGCGCAGTGAAACGAACACTCACCTTCAGAGCCACCTTTCGGGAAATACCTTTGCCTGTCCTGTAATGTCACGCAATGCTATTAAACTGTACGCTGACTGGCTGATAATAATAATAATTTTAATAGCCCATTCAGTCATAACTGACTATGGGAATGCGCCCTTGATGTGATAGTTCTCAGCTGCTTATTTTCACGATGTTCCTTTCGACTATTTCTCCTCTCTTCTGCTTGCCGTGAGAGCTTCTTTTCGCCCATTCTGAGGTGGCGCCGTAGATATGTTCACCACTTGGTGCGATCTGTAGCTTCATGCTCCCAGGTTCCTAGATTTATGTCCAGTGCCATCGAGTCTCTCTTGCACATATCTTTGAACATATCTCATGCCATCTGCCAGTTGTCTTACTTATTTAGTCATTCCCCTTCTACTGTTAGGTGTAGAGGTTTGGAAGAGAGAGCGCCAAACTATCCTATCGGCTGTCTTCCTCCTGGCCTGGTTCCATTCTAGTCCTCGGTCTTTCAAAGATTGACTAATGTTGTCCTCCCAGCGGACTCTGGGTCGTCCTGGGTGTCACGAAATGGATTTATGTATAGAGTTTTGTCTGAGTGTGTGGACATGACACTAGTATGTGAAAGTCTGAGAAGATAGATTTTGTATGAGAAATGACAGTGACTGTGGAAAGATGAGACTTATAGCTTCGAGGGTGAGAACCTAGATTGACTCTCCCTCGCCACTCGCGACCTATTTGGGAGCTAAAGACTCACCACCTCTGACTACCATAAAGGAGATAAGGCTTTCACTAAACGTCCACAGACACAACTATACAGACATGCATATAAGTACAGTGTAGTGATAGAGCCTGATCCAGTATACAGTTTATAGTTTATTTACACAATAAAATAAATTACATATCAAAATAAATAACGTGCGTGGTCGCACACCTGGAAAAGTACAATACAATTAAAGTGACTGACACTATAATCCAACCCTGTCAACCATTCATTCAACCCGCATGGGAAAAAGAATTTAGGATTAACCACTATCGTAGATTTTTGATAGGGGAATTAAGACATAGATTGGTCCCTTCTAAATAGATTAGAAAAGGTGATAGTTCAGTGAGAGGTAATGTAAAGAAATTAGGTTTTCACGAGTGAGATGGTGGAAACTAGTTAGAATCTGTCCCTGAAATCGAGAAGTCTCTCTCTTTCAGCCTATCTCTACAACAGAACTTTGTTAGTCAGACAGTCTACTAGTATATATATATATATATATATATATATATATATATATATATATATATATATATATATATATATATATATATTCACCACTCACATACACACACACATAAGTGACGATAGTTAGGCGCACAGACGTGAAAACTACATCAATGGATTATGGATCTTTTGGACAAGCTGACCGACACCCGTAATAAAGTTTATGTAAATTTTATTTATCATAAAAAAACTTTACAACAACAATATCAAGTGAATATCAAATCAAATACAAATAAACATAAGTTAATGAAAAAATTAAAGAGTTAGACTCATAGATATAATCCTCCCTCCCTCTGTTGAGACACAAGAATCCCGTTAGAAGAAAGTTATTAACCCTCAAAGCGTCAGGATATATACACTAGGATTTCCCTCTACAGTTAAGAACAGAGGTGATACATTAATCTATTCTAAGAAGAAAACAGCATTAGAACAAAAAACTTGCATAAAGAAATACAAAATGGGTGTATGAGTCATACGATAAAAAGAATCACTCCTTCCTGCTTTTATTCTATTCATACAGCAGTGGCCACTGACATTCGTTCTTACCTACAAACTTGATTTCACCTTCTGGAACAATCTTCAGGACATACCCACACAACGCAAATCCAGTATTCTATTGGCAAAGATTAACCACAGCTCTACAGAGACCGGTTAATTCCAATTCTCCGGGGAGCGTTAACTTCACTGTTTATCTTATAGGATGCGGGTTATGTCACTGGAAATCAGTTCAGGTAAGAGTTGCCACAGGGCTCACAGTGTCAGAATCTTGAGGTTTCCAGTACTTTAGGAAATGTCAGGTCGGTCACTTCACTCAGTATAAACAAATTTATTGTCACACTACAATTGGTCAAACGTATGAAATGTTAATGTTTGTAAATTGCCACATGGGCTGAATGTAAATGAGATTTTTGGAAAGAAATATAATCTGGCTCAATAGGCCCAGTTACAGCATTTAGTCTTAATGTCCTTTAGTTTGGAACTCTGTCTCTTTCTGGATGCAAACACAATGCCAGGGCAGGTTTACCTTGAAGACCCACGTATTTAAGTACAAAATGTTCTTTCTTATGGTTACTCTCAGATATACATTTAAGCCGCTGGTAAGTTTTTAAGGTTTGACCCAAATACTGTATAAAGAGAAAAGATGCAAATACTTAACATAATATATTATACACAATCCTATCCTTACCCCGCGTAACATAGAAGATATATTATCCACTTCGGTCATTTAACTTAAATTAGAAACTATAAGCTTAGAGCTAGTCTCATCGTTTAAAAACTTCCGTGAAATAAATTCTAGTCATTTAAAAAGAATCCATCATCATGAATTAGAAATAAATACGTATTTCGTAAATACCCATGATGAATCAGTGCCTTTACTTAGTTTGTAAAATATTATCTGACTAGTTACTAGCAGTTAATAAAATTTATATTAGACTGGAAGAGTTTATTAGAAATTATTATCTGTTCTGCTAGACACTGTAATACAGTAAAACCTAAAGAAATATCTTTGACGATTTAACTAGTAAATCACTCTGCACACAATCTAGTGACTATAATTGACGATTTAACTAGATAAATCACTCAACTACTAGTAGATATGTTTACCTTCACACAACTACTTCTAGACTATTCTCCAACGATAAACTAAGAAACTACACTTAATACAAAGGATTTCTAGAAATCGCCGCTAGACGTCTTAAAAGGCTGAGGAGTACTGAGTAACTTTTAGTTAGAATACTCTGGTATATATACATCAGACATGAAAGGGAATGTTACATTATTCACCTAAAACCAGACTCTGCCAGACCTTACACCTACGGGGATTCTTGTTCAGATGTTTAAATCAAAGATCCACTCACACTAACGCCGAAAAACTAGAACTCCCCGTTCTCGCTAAAATCAGGCATATACGTGTTTAATTACTTTATTACTTGCAGACGTGGTCATCGAGCGAAGCCCGTCTTTGATCTGGCAATTCGCCGTGTTAATTACTCGTCTAGCGAAAAGTTTTACAAGGAGAGTAATAGAAATTTGTCTCACTTAGTTCCAAAGTTATCTGCTCTTAGTACTAAAAGTAATTCATCCTTGATCTCTGTCTGATCCCATTAATACGATCTACGATCTCTGGTGTAAAATAATTCAAATGAACCCGGCTCACTTTAGCAAATCGGTCTCTGGTCGAGAACATACATCAAAGAAATAGCTACCAGCAATTAAAATGCGTGCTAAATGAGAAAGAGAGGCAGATATCTGATCATATAGGGGTTTATGGTTTAACCAACAGGCGTAGGCGAAGAGGCTAAGTAAAAGGAAAGTGTAGATAAAGAAGATTAAGATAGATAATATGAAATCTATTATCATAATCTGTCACAACCCCACAGTAATTTGGTGGGGGTATCTAAGTACGAGCCTCCACTCCTATTCCATATTATTAACTTATCTTAAACAAAACCCATCTAACACCCCTGTCCGGGTGTAAACATAACTAACCGTCTGCACAACATCTGAAAAAACTTTCTAATGTCCTACACCGCCAATCACAAACACTGATCCACTAACGGACTTCTTCAGTGCAAACTCAGAGGCTGTTCTCTGCTCTGACCATCTACCTTCATAAATTCTGTCTCTCCTCTGTTTCTGTCCTGAATATCTGACTCTAACTTCTGTCTCTCCTATCTAAAGCCTTGGGAAGGAATGTTGACCCTATCTCCTCCACGAATAATGTAGCTGATGACTTGGGCTTTTAGACTTAGGTACTTGACTCGGAATGTAGCTGCTTCACTGCTAACGAACTTAATTTCATTATCGGCCGACTTAACCCGCTGAAGGTTTAAGTACAAACAACATTATTATGGCTGTGTACTAATAGAACCAGCCTCCCGGCAACGCACCTCTTTGGAGTGGAATGATGAGCTAGAGCTCTGGATTTTTATAGATAAACCCGTTCCCGCTGAACTGTGGGGACTTCACTGCAAGAGAACTGCTATCTTTTACTGGTGCAGACGTACTTGGCGCCGGTAACTACCGCGTCACCAATTTTCTTTCACCTCTGGCGATACCTCGACTCTTCTACTCCTGAGAATGGCCGAATAACTTGGCTAGCTGGAAGGCAAATTGTGCAACTCCCTGTGTGCCGTGAAAATGCTGTAAACAAAGAAATAACAACCAATGTACAACAACTTCAAAATAAACTCATCTCTAACATATAACACTTTAAGTCAAACATCACCTAATTCCGCTTAATTAACACCGCTCCCCTACACAACTAAGCACAGCGATAATTAAATATTTCCGCCCAGAGGTCAGCCTACCATACAATTCCCTTCTCGTCTCATTTAATCCGGTCTGGTAGGAAAACCCCCAGACACCGGCTGACCTAAATCTTTTGTTACGTTCGTCTAGCCTCAGGTATCAAAACAATTCATACGGTGAAGCGAAACCTTCGTGGTAAAATTCCTAGGCCTACTTTCTACATGTGACTCTGGAAGATCACACAATTATTTATATACGCCACCTAGATAATATTAACTCACGTCTATGTAATATACGATTCACTTCTCAGTAATATAAATCACTTCTCTTACTATCCGACGACAAGAGGTTATTAATTTACCACCAGTAGAAAATGCACAAATTCTTACGCCCTCTCAGTAATGTTAATTCCACCCCTTGTCTTCTGACTACACACAATTAATTAAAAATTACACAAATGCGCTCGTATATATATATACTGCAAGTTATTATAAAAATTCCCTCTCAGTAATATTTAATTACACAATCAATTAACGTACAATTACGCTAGCGTATATACACTGCAAATATTTTAATCAAATCGAGGTTACCTATATATCGGGCCTCGCAATTACAGGATTGATATAGCCTAAGGACTTAACCTTCTACGATTAATTTCCCAAACTCGTTACACGCATGATAGATATTTCTACTATTCACAGAAAGTTGTAGCACAACCTACCGTTTTATTGTAAGATAACAATTGATGGCACTTCTGTTTAAGAAATTTAATTAAACTCCTAGAAGAAAACTTACGTTATCGTGCTAAGATTCTATTAAGAAATGCATTATGTACACCACTAAATTATGATGCCTACATACCCAATACCAAATATCTCTCGTTTGAGCAAACGATAAGGCGTAGTTTTCACGGCTGATTTTCTGGAGACAAAGAGACCGCTCACTACTAGACCCTGTTATTTATTACAGAAAAAAAATGATGCAAGGGCCACGCTATGAGTGAGTCATCGCGTGGCTTCGTGCTTAGACCAATAATCTCGCTGCATTTTAATAAAGTTTGACCCCGGCCAATCATAATTGTAAACAACTATGACTCCTGTTATCGCCCCAATCACTAAGAAATGTTTGCTCCCGCGCGAGAAGAATTATCTAACGTTGAATCATCTGCAACCGCTCGCGTTATCCAAAATACCTTCGATTGGTTAAAGCGTTAATTCTACATACCTGGGTAGTGCTTTCTAACCCCCATCCCTCGTTTACGTGGGTAGGTACCGGGTTTTCCGGACTTTTCCCAGTCTGAAAAATTACCCCGCCTAATAATAAGAACGCTTGATAAAATAAATGCACCCGATTATGTTTACAGAGAAAAGACGACTAGGCGAATTGAAATTGAAAGCCCCAGTATCCCTCTTAAATCAACGCGAATATTACCAAGAGAAAAAGATAATTACATAGAGAAAAGGAATGGGGCCTGTTGAAAATAAAAATCACAGTAAATACTCACACTGGGATTCTGGATCCCTGGCTCTTTGTTTTCCATGCTTGTCGTGGTAGCCGATCTTCTCCCATTCTGCAGACATGGCCAAACCATCTTAGTTGGGACGGTTCTACTTGGGTCTGCAGGGGGTGGGATTTAAGGCCTTGGCGTATCGTCTGGTTGCTGCTAGTTGTCCATAGAAGATATCTTTCAGGATGCAACTATCTTCCATGCGACGGACATGACCAAGCCAGCGTAGTCTGCGCTGTCTAAGCAGTGTATACATGATTTAAAGGTCAGCACGTGACAACACCTCGACATTTGTCACTCTGTCCTTCCACGAAATACCGAGGATAAGGCGTAATAACCATAGATGGAAAGTATTGAGTCTTCTTTCTTGCTGTAGTGAATTTCTAAATACAATATCTAAATTAATATATAACAATATAGGGCATAAAGGCAAAGATAAGAAAGTACAAAAGAATTTTCTGCTAGAACGGTTGTTGTCGCCTACGCCTTCAGATTATTATTTGCTAACGAATAGCCGAACAAAACGGTACCCTATTTTTCAAATTCGTCCTTGACATAAACACCCACTTTTTCCTAGTTCTAAGAAACATTTCCCAAAAATGCATTGTGGAACGAGGAGGAGCAAGGATAGATGAAAATGCTAATTCGTTTCGCATTGATTTCAAACTAAAAGCCAACACTAGCACAGTGGTAAGCCTTGCCTTAGGGGTTTCCCCAAATACAATGAAAAAAGTTAGAATTGTGGACACTACGTCATGTAAACATGTTAAGCTCTTATTATGAATGACCTAAGCTCTCGTAATTATCTCGTAAGTACATGAGAAAAGAAGTGAACAGGAGGTAGTTTAAAAATAAACAACCAACATAGAAAAAAAAGATAGAATTTTGAACCAAACCACATAGCTCCTTAAAAATTGTATATTCGTGTACCTGAAGACTTGCTGACCAAGAATATGTTATTAGTTATATAAATAGTCCCTTAACTAATTAAATATTGATAAAACAATACATAGAGATCAGAGATACTGTCAGGTCAAGTCATATCTGCTTAGATTGGATCGCATATTTTTTGGAAAAAAAGTAGGTGACAGATAGGCTAGGATGGTACAGTGAATCTGATTGGGTGGAAATTGAAGTGAGACTAAATATTATTGGCTGACCTTTGAATAAACATAAATAACCTAGAAACGTAGGAAAAGTTTGAATGATATTTTTGAAAAGACTGTTTACACTGTAAAATTAATAGCGATTGCCTAACTAAATCGATATTGTCAGAATAAGCGTTGGGGAGGACGCCATTTCTAAGAAAATTTTCAACAGTGATAGATGAGAGCAGGCTGTGCTTTAAACTACAAGTTATAAGCAGCCTGGGCAATAAAACAGATCGAAACTGTGTCAGTCATCGTCTCTGCGTGTATTTCATTGAACATTGTGGTAAGCTTGACATTTATTAACCTGTATTTTATATAAAAATTGAATGTGAATAATAATATATGTCTGGACATGAGTGGGTCTATAGCGAACATGAGGCAAAGCCTAAAGATTGATCCACCATGTGATAGACTGTCAGAGAGGTGTAAAACTACAAGAATAGGTATGATTGTCATAAAGGAGCATAACACCTATCCTATTATATGGAAGAGATTACAGCTGGAATTGCAGTGGCGTTGTAACTATTAGGGAAAGGAATACTGGTGTACATTGTCACATCAAAAGAAAATGGTGGCATCGGTTTGTATAAGGATATGATCCTTTTGTTTGTTTGTAATGTACATGTCCTTAACTGTGGACTATTAGTGTATGCTAGATATTACGAAGGATGCATACCTTCACATTTCAGAGGTCCTGGGTACTGACGTTAATGTGGTACCAAACGCTTGAAAATTGATTGATTCAAGACTCTGCCTGTTACTGCGAGCCCATGCTAGTGGCCATTGCCTATCAAACAGGGAACAGATTGTCAAGCGAGCAGATGAAAGGTTCAACTTATCTTCTACTGCAAAGATAAGTTCTCGTTCGGCACCTGAAAGCTCAACTACAGAACTTTAAAAGAACGATCTTATGACAGTGAATAAAACTGGGACAAATATTTAATAGTTCCACAAGTGACAAAATAGAAACAAACATTTCCAAAAGGACATGATTTAAAACAACAAACTAGTAGTACTACCAGTATTACCTTAAAGTAGGAGAACACTAAAGACTTATATTGGAAAAATATTATATATATGGACAAAGAATCTATTGTGCTATTTGACTGATGTGATTGATTATTATGATTTCACTTTTAAATTGTCAGTCCTGATTACAAATAAATTTAATCAGGATAATAAAACTGTAAAAATCTTATTTACACAAAATTTCAACCACAGTCTTAAATAAGATAGTCTTTTAGAGTGTCGTTTGTATGTTATTGTGGTAGTACTGTGTGCTGTTGTGAATAATAAACTATCTGTTTGTATGTTTGTTGATTATTGTACATTACACTCTACATCCATAACCCTAGACACAACACGAAGTAAATTAACATACTAATATAAATACATTTTGAATGAGATAAAAAGGTGGTAGTGGAAAGATACCCTGAAAAGTTCACAATTTTATTGGGTATATTCAGGGACCTTCATAGCTAATCTCAATTAATACAAATATAATAATACCTACAACAATTAATAACATCAAATCCACCACACATATTGGGGTCTCGCTCCTGGGGATTGAACTTTTCATAACACCAGCTATATTGGGTAGTTTGCTTCTGGGATTTTAAATTCTTAAAATATTATCAAGTATATTAAGAATCTCAGAGAGTATAAAACTAAAAGCATTCCTTTTGGAGAAATTAAATAGTAGTTGAGCTGTCAGTGCCTGTGGTTGTTCTTGGTTATCATTAGAAATTATTAGCCATAATTAGAGATTTGTATAGTTAGAAATTTTAAAAAGGTTACATAGTACAAATGGCTGATCTGGCAAAGTTTATATCTGCTGCTGTGCTGACTGCTAAGGAAATGAACATGGAGGGTAAGGCTTTGATCCATTATGTAACTTCAGAATGTGACAAGTATATTGAAAGGGAAGATAGGAAGTTAGCAGAAGAAAGAAAATTACAGTTACAAATTGAGGCTGACAAAGAAATTAAGAGGTTGCAGATTGAGGCTGACAAGGAGGCTAGGGCATTGGAGGCAGATAGGGAGGCAGAGATAAAAAGGCTCCTATTAGAAGAAAAAAAAGGCTGAAAGGGAAGCAGAGGAAAAAAGACAGGCTGCTGAAAGGGAAGCAGAAAAGGAGGAGAAAAGATTACAGAGGGAGCATGAGATGCGACAAAGGGAGTTAGAATTTCAAGGCCATGCTCCATGCAAGAGAGAGGTTGGTAAGAAAACGAAGATGGCTGTATACCGCTCGACCTATGTCCCAGTCTTGACATACGGATGCGAGTCATGGGCAATGACTACAACCCATAAAAGCCAGATCCAAACCTCAGAAATGAGGTATCTGAGGAAGGTGGTTGAAGTAACAAGAAGAGACATGGTACGCAACCAGACGATACGTCAAGGCCTCAAATCCTGCCCCCTGCAGACCCAAGTAGAACAGTCCCAATTAAGATGGTTTGGCCATGTCTGCAGAATGGGAGAAGATCGGATACCACGACAAGCATGGGAAACAAAAAGCCAAGGATCCAGACCCCGAGGACGACCCAGAGTCCGCTAGGAGGACAACATTAGACAATCTTTGAAGGATCGAGGACTAGAATGGAACCAGGCCAGGAAGAAGACAGCCGATAGGATAGTCTGGCGCTCTCTCTTCCAAACCTCTACACCTCACGGTAGAAGGGGAACGACTAAGTAAGTAAGTAAGCTCCTGAAAATGGTGCCAGCCCCTTTGCCTCAGATGCCACTGCTAGTCAGGGAGCCTCAACCTCAGCTATGGGTTTTCATTTAGACCATTTTGTTGAGAAAGAAGATGACATTAAAGGGTATTTAAGTAGATTTGAACTTTTAGCTACTACATATGGGTTAGAGAGAGAGAGAGGTGGAGCCTCAAGTTATCACAAGGGCTTAGAGGAACGGCTTATGAAGTTTTTGCCAAGATGAGCAGAGATGACCAAGACAATTATGACATGTTAAAGCAGGCTCTTTTATTAAGATACGAAAAGAACGGAGAATTTTATAGAAAAAAATTTAGGAATGCCAAACTACTGTCGGGTGAGACTTATCACCAGTTCTCTGCACGGTTAGAGACCTACTTGGAGAAATGGACGGCTCTGAGGAAAACCCAAGATCTTAAGGAGATGATCCTTATTGAGCAGCTAAGAGAGTCCATGGCTCCAGACCTGAGAAAGTTTCTCATGGAACAAGGTGCAGAGAAGCTGGGTGAGTTACTCAATGTCGCTGAGAGGTATCAGGCAGCCCAGGCAGAGGTAGTTGGTAATAAAAAGAAACAGGTAGAAAATTTTAAGGCACCTCAAAACTTTAATAAGTTTGACCATAGAGACAAGAACAAAGGTAAGCAATATTTTGATAGGCCACGCAATGACTATAAAAATAAAACCTCACATTTCAATGAAACGAAAAATGATAAAAGAAGACCTTTTAACCAAGGAAAGAAGTATTGTAAACATTGTCGGATTGACAACCATAACACTGAAAATTGTAGAAGGAAAACTCCTACTTTCGCTGCAATGAAAATGGGGAGAAAGGGAGTAAAGGTCAACCCTACTGAACAACAGGAACCTTACCACCCCCCAGTGTGTGAAGATGTAACATGCAATGGTGTCACCATAAGGTGTTTGTATGATACTGGATTAGATTATGATTCAGTTGTGAGTTCTCACCTGGTGCAGGCAGATCAATATACCACAGAAACAGTGGAGATTCAAACTGCAACCAAGGACGTAGCGACCATGACACTTCCCGTCACGAGGATAAATGTGAAAACGCGATATGTGGAAGGAATCATAAAAGCAGCAGTGATAAATGAACCAATCTACCCTCTGATATTGGGATGTAGATATGTCTTTTGGGGAATCCCAAGAGACCTGTGACCATGGCAACAGTGCAAACCAGATCACAGTCTAAAAAGGAGGAAGATAATCCCATAAATACCCATCCAGATGAGATGAGGAAGGCACCGGCAGAGGATAAGACCCTCAAGCCTTGTTTTAAGAAATTGCCCAAATGTCATACACCTCCAGGCAAGGGAGATTTCTATATGAAGAACAAATTGATATATAGGAAGGCTGGAAATGGATCCAATGGTCACGGACAGCTGGTCCTTCCAAATTCATATAGGACTAAAGTGTTGGAACTAGGGCATGCGATTCCCTTCAGTGGTCATATGGGGATCAGCGCAACAGGACAGCGTATAGCTTGTCATTATTTCTGGCCAGGAATAATTGAAGACATAAAGAGATATGTAAAATCCTGTCAGAAGTGCCAAAGGGTAGCTCAAAAGCATTGGACTGCTCCAGTAACTCTAGGGAAATGCCCATAGTGGGAACACCTTTTGAAAGAGTTTCAGTGGACATTGTGGAACCTCTCACTCGGACCAAGAGGAAGAACAGTTACATTCTGACTCTGGTGGACACTTGTTCTATGTGGGGAGAGGCGGTAGCCCTGTCATCAATTGATTCGAAGCATGTGGCAGAGGCATTACTCACAATCTTCACCAGGTTAGGCTTTCCCAACCAAATCTTGACTGATAATGGCTCTCAGTTCAGGGGGAAACTAACAGAAGAAGTACTCAGGATCTTCCAAGCCAAACACTTTCATTGTAGCCCGTATCATCCTCAAGGAAATGGCCAAGTGGAAAGATTTAACGGGACACTCATGTCGATCCTGAGGAAGTTGGCACATGAAAAACCAGATTCATGGCATCAGTACCTTCCCGTCGCCTTGTTTGCCTATCGGGAGGTACCCCATAGTTCAACCGGTATGGCCCCGGCAACATTGTTATTTGGAAGGCCAATAAAAGGTCCATTGGAAGCATTGTTAAGGACAAGACCGATGAAAAGGCAGAAGAAAATATTACCTCATCATATCAATATGTGAACGAGCTGACCACTCGTCTTAAAACTGGCTGGAAACTTGCCAATGAAAATTTGAGACAAGCCAGGAAAAAGCATGCTGCCTATTACAATAAGAAAGCGAAGGATCGAGAATTAGCTGTGGGAGAGAAGGTGCTCCTTCTACTGCCCGGCAGCCAGAATAAATTGCAAATTGGATGGCAAGGTCCATATACAGTTCTAGAGAAGGTGTCTAGAACAAATTATAAGATAGATAAGAAAGGGAAAGAGAAAATCTATCATGTGAATCTCCTGAAGAAATATCTAGACAGAGAAAACCAGGAAGAGACACACCTACTGACCTTGTCTGTTGCAATGGAGATGAAAAAGGAACCACTCACTTCTCATGAATATCCTTTACATCCCTGTGAAACCACTGCACAGGTAAAAATCAGCACACACTTAACGGAAATTCAGAGGGAGGGGGTTCAACAGGTTCTGAATAATCATACAGATGTGTTAACGGACCGTCCGGGGCATACAAATTTATTGGAGTATGATATGAAACTCATAGACCCAACACCAATCTGTATGAAAGCCTATTCGATTCCGTTCGCTAAGGAAAAAGCTTTAAGGGAGGGGATAGATTATCTGTTGAGAGAAGGGATTATCTCGCACAGTGAATCTCCCTACAGTTCCAGTGTGGTTCTGTTAAGAAAACCCTCTACAGGCTGTGTATAGATTACAGGAAACTGAATGCTGTCACAGAAGGTCAGGTGGATCCATTACCTGATACAAATCAGCTGTTTGCCAGGCTGAATAGAGCTAAATATTTCTCTAAAGTGGATCTGAGTAAAGGCTACTATCAGATTCCAGTAAAGCCGGAAGTCAAACCTTATTTAGCCTTTAGCACCTCGGAAGGACATTATGAATTTAATATGTTGCCATTCGGGCTGAAAAATGCACCGAGTGTGTTTTCGAGGATGATGAGAAAGTTACTGGATCCCCTGAAGAATCCATGCATCACCAACTTCATGGATGATATTCTCATAGCAACAGAAACATTTGAGGAACACATTAACTCTCTGAATATGTTGTTTGATCGACTGAGAGAGACCAATTTGACAGCTAGACCGACGAAATGTTGTGTTGGATGTAAAGAGCTGGAATTCTTGGGCCACACAGTACATCAGGGAAACATGACCCCTGACCCCAAGAACCTGGAGACGTTAAAAAAAGCACCAAGACCACAAACAAAAAAAGATGTGCGATCTTTTGTCTCATTATGTGGGTTCTACCAAAAGTATATTAAAAACTTTAACTCCATATGTGCTCCATTGACTGATTTAACGCGCAAAGGAAATCCTGATAGAATTATTTGGACAGCGCAATGTGAATTAGTATATCAAGAATTAAAAGAAAAGCTCACAAGCAGGCCTATTTTGAAATTACCTGACTTGAATCAAGAATTCATTCTGAGAACGGATGCTAGTAATATCGGTTTGGGTGCATCTCTATTACAACGGTCAAATTCACTTGATGGGGAATTAACCCCAGTAGCTTATGCTAGCCGTAAGTTGAACACAGCAGAACAAAAATATTCAACAAGCGAAAAAGAATGTCTGGCAGTTATATGGGGCATAAAAAAAGTTCCAGATTTATCTTTATGGAAAATCATTTAGGATCCAGACAGATCATAAACCACTCGTGTGTCTGTCACAAGCAAGGCATGAAAATGCTAGATTATTACGCTGGTCTTTGCTTCTACAGCCATTCCAGTTTACCATAGAGTACATTCCCGGAAAAACTAATGTGGGAGCTGATTTTTTAAGCAGACATCCGTATGACGAACATCAGAGTAGTCACCAGGCATAGATAGTAAATTCATCTATGTGTATTTGGAAATAGGAACTGACATATGATCGTCTGTTCTAAAGGGGGGACATGTGTAGTGAATTTCTAAATACAATATCTAAATTAATATATAACAATATAGGGCATAAAGACAAAGATAAGAAAGTACAAAAGAATTATCTGCTAGAACGGTTGTTGTCGCCTACGCCTTCAGATTATTATTTGCTAACGAATAGCCGAACAAAACGGTACCCTATTTTTCAAATTCGTCCTTGATATAAACACCCACTTTTTCCTAGTTCTAAGAAATATTTCCCAAAAATGCATTGTGGAACGAGGAGAGGCAAGGATAGATGAAAATGCTAATTCGTTTCGCATTGATTTCAAACTAAAAGCCAACACTAGCACAGTGGTAAGCCTTGCCTTAGGGGTTTCCCCAAATACAATGAAAAAGTTAGAATTGTGGACACTACGTCATGTAAACATGTTAAGCTCTTATTATGAATGACCTAAGCTCTCGTAATTATCTCGTAAGTACATGAGAAAAGAAGTGAACAGGAGGTAGTTTAAAAATAAACAACCAACATAGAAAAAAAAAGATAGAATTTTGAACCAAACCACATAGCTCCTTAAAAATTGTATATTCGTGTACCTGAAGACTTGCTGACCAAGAATATGTTATTAGTTATATAACTAATTAAATATTGATAAAACAATACATAGAGATCAGAGATACTGTCAGGTCAAGTCATATCTGCTTAGATTGGATCGCATATTTTTTGGAAAAAAAGTAGGTGACAGATAGGCTAGGATGGTACAGTGAATCTGATTGGGTGGAAATTGAAGTGAGACTAAATATTATTGGCTGACCTTTGAATAAACATAAATAACCTAGAAACGTAGGAAAAGTTTGAATGATATTTTTGAAAAGACTGTTTACACTGTAAAATTAATAGCGATTGGCTAACTAAATCGATATTGTCAGAATAAGCGTTGGGGAGGACGCCATTTCTAAGAAAATTTTCAACAGTGATAGATGAGAGCAGGCTGTGCTTTAAACTACAAGTTATAAGCAGCCTGGGCAATAAAACAGATCGAAACTGTGTCAGTCATCGTCTCTGTGTGTATTTCATTGAACATTGTGGTAAGCTTGACATTTATTAACCTGTATTTTATATAAAAATTGAATGTGAATAATAATATATGTCTGGACATGAGTGGGTCTATAGCGAACATGAGGCAAAGCCTAAAGATTGATCCACCATGTGATAGACTGTCAGAGAGGTGTTAAACTACAAGAATAGGTATGATTGTCATAAAGGAGCATAACACCTATCCTATTATATGGAAGAGATTACAGCTGGAATTGCAGTGGCGTTGTAACTATTAGGGAAAGGAATACTGGTGTACATTGTCACATCAAAAGAAAATGGTGGCATCGGTTTGTATAAG
Organism: Oreohelix idahoensis; assembly: GCA_024509875.1. NCBI lineage: Eukaryota > Metazoa > Mollusca > Gastropoda > Stylommatophora > Oreohelicidae > Oreohelix > Oreohelix idahoensis. Next base: position 63,547 of record JAMPIV010016022.1, read on the forward strand.
GATATGATCCTTTTGTTTGTTTGTAATGTACATGTCCTTAACTGTGGACTATTAGTGTATGCTAGATATTACGAAGGATGCATACCTTCACATTTCAGAGGTCCTGGGTACTGACGTTAATGTGGTACCAAACGCTTGAAAATTGATTGATTCAAGACTCTGCCTGTTACTGCGAGCCCATGCTAGTGGCCATTGCCTATCAAACAGGGAACAGATTGTCAAGCGAGCAGATGAAAGGTTCAACTTATCTTCTACTGCAAAGATAAGTTCTCGTTCGGCACCTGAAAGCTCAACTACAGAACTTTAAAAGAACGATCTTATGACAGTGAATAAAACTGGGACAAATATTTAATAGTTCCACAAGTGACAAAATAGAAACAAACATTTCCAAAAGGACATGATTTAAAACAACAAACTAGTAGTACTACCAGTATTACCTTAAAGTAGGAGAACACTAAAGACTTATATTGGAAAAATATTATATATATGGACAAAGAATCTATTGTGCTATTTGACTGATGTGATTGATTATTATGATTTCACTTTTAAATTGTCAGTCCTGATTACAAATAAATTTAATCAGGATAATAAAACTGTAAAAATCTTATTTACACAAAATTTCAACCACAGTCTTAAATAAGATAGTCTTTTAGAGTGTCGTTTGTATGTTATTGTGGTAGTACTGTGTGCTGTTGTGAATAATAAACTATCTGTTTGTATGTTTGTTGATTATTGTACATTACACTCTACATCCATAACCCTAGACACAACACGAAGTAAATTAACATACTAATATAAATACATTTTGAATGAGATAAAAAGGTGGTAGTGGAAAGGTACCCTGAAAAGTTCACAATTTTATTGGGTATATTCAGGGACCTTCATAGCTAATCTCATTTAATACAAATATAATAATACCTACAACAATTAATAACATCAAATCCACCACACTTGCTGAGCATAGGTTGTCATTATCTCGCTGAAATATGAAAGTGTCTGGTGACGCAAGCATTATATACCACAGCTATGGTTTTCGTTGTGAGTTTGGAGTTTTCCCAAACACGCGTTGTGAGGCGGGCAAAAGTGGCTGCAGCTTTGATAATGCGGCTGAAAATTTCTGTGACCAGAGAGAGTTTGTCTTTGATGATAGACCCCGGGTGTGTGAAGTAGCGCACCATTGTCAATTCATAGTATCGATAGTGATAACTGGTGCAACATCCCCATCCTGACTAAGCACATTTGTTTTCTTTAGATGTATTGTGAGGCCAAAGTCCTTGCATGCTTGGGTGAAGCGATTCATCAAGCTCTGAAGCTCTTGTTGACTTTGAGTGACGATCGCTGACTGATATTTATAGCTAACTAAAAATAGCACGGGATGGAAGGTCGAGCTGCCATATTAACATCGTCGACGCAGCATAGTTTACGACAAATCTAGTGAGGAAACTTCACTTACCATCCTTATTTTAAAAATGTCAAGATAAATAAGTCCCAGACCAGATGTAAATATTTATTCATGCAGGCTGATTTTTTAGTTCCCTTATCCAGCGGCACTTGGGCTTTCAGCCCTTCGGCCCAATGACATGTCATTGCGAGGCTGGGGAACCTGAGGACTTTCCTTCCAACCCGGTCAGGAGCTTCGCTCCTTCCCATCCACAGAGGGTTTATCTCAGGAGCCGTTCAGGTTATTCAGTCAAAATCCCGGTCGATGACACTCCTACAAATGACAGCGCCCGGGCTTGAACCTTGAAAACCTGGTCACGAGCGCAACGTTGTAACCATTACACCAGCGCGGCTCCCACATGCAGGCTGATAGGTGGTAGCTACTAGAAATCCGAATATATATTCTTCTTTTTTTTTTTCTTACACTCTCAGACATCAGCTTGCAAGTGTTAGAAGAAAACAGTAGTCTGCCAGTGACGGCGTACACATCAGATACAGGACATGTTAAAAGCTATTCAATTTGAGACGATTACAGTCCTTTACGAAGGTGAATGAAACAATGATCTCTGACCTCGTCTTTGCGGACGACTGTGCCCTCAACACCTGCACAGAATTGGTCATACAGAGCAATATGAGGAGGCTTTCTGTAGCGTGTGATGACTTTGGTCTTACTATCAATATGAAGAAATCTGAAGTAATGTTGCAACCTGCTCCTGGGAAACCTTACTGCGAACCAAATATCACAGTAAAGAACCAACGTCTCCAAGTGGTGAACAGCTTCGCTTATCTTGGCAGTACCCTTACCAAAGATGCGAATATCGACTCCGAAGTCAACAACAGAATTGCCAAGGTAATTGCGGCTTTCGGAAGACTAAGAGTAAATGTCTGGGATCGACAAGGAATTAGTGCCGCCACCAAGATAAAAGTATATCATGCAATATTGCTCACTACCCTCCTGTATGCATGTGAAACATGGACAGTGTATAGCAGACAGGCCAAAAAGCTTAATCATTTCCACATGAGCTGTCTTCGCAGGATTCTCAGGATCAAGTGGCATGATAGAGTCCTCAACAGAGCACATATCTCAAGCATCTACACATTGCTGCAGAGGGCCCAAATTAGATGGGCCGGACATGTTGTTTGCATGCCCGAAAAACGCCTCCCAAAGCAGCTGATGTACAGCGAACTCTCCATGGGTAAACGAACAGTAGGGGAACAAAAGAAACGCTTCAAAGACACACTGAAGGCATCGTTGAGCAGCTTCAAAATTGATGTCTCCTTCTTCTGTGAGACTATCGCACAGGATCGCTCTGCCTGGCGGACAAACATTACTGAAGGCGCTCGCATTGCAGAACAGAATTTAGCTGATAAGGCAGAAGGCAAGCGTGCTGCAAGAAAGGTCAGAATGCACAGCAACACTATTATCGACTCTAACCATGTGTGCCCCGTATGTGGCAGGGCCTGTAAAGCCAAAATAGGACTAATTAGCCACATGAGATCACGGCACAGATGTATCACAACTCAAGTCTGAAGCCGTCGCCATCTTTGCTTGCGATGGGCAACTATTATTACCGTACTATTATTCTGAGTAAGAACAATGCATTGATCCATATGTTTTGACACCTATAAAACAAATATCTAGACTACAGCTATGTTGTGACTCGTACTAAGTAAATATAATTATTGATGGTGACGGGTATACTTGCTCGCTTCTGCTTACGTGCACAAAACTACAGTAGCATAGCTAAAATAAAATACGCGTATCACAGAGTGCCTGTTGTTTAATTTTCAGCATAGTTTCCTTCCAAGCAATCAATATTTGTTCGACTCCCAGCTGGAGTTATTTTTTTTTAATTCAGTCATCTGTCTTTAGTTTGAACACAAAGTGTTTTGTTTTTAATTAGATTAAAAACGGAAATATGTGGCTCTTATTTAACGAAAGTAAACTATTAAACCGACTCCACAGTTTTAATTATCATTTTTTCTTTCCTTACGTCTGTTATTTTGCTGTAATACCCTGTTCAACCAAAACCCGTTGAAGGGTTACAAACTGTTATACTGGGGTATATAGGGTGTTAACGTCTTCGCTGGTAACACGTTCATAGTCCTGGAAATGACTGGCCCTGGAAAGGACCACTAGCTGCCTGTTAGGTCCCTACTCGTTGTCTTTTTCGGCTGTGTGTTGATCATGACTGTCTTTATTATATTTGGTAGGAGTTCCTTTAGGGTTTCGGTAATTATTTTGTCTTCCGCCTCTTTGCTTCTTTCTCTTCCTTGATTGATTTTTGGTAGTCGTTCCTCTACGGTTTCGGTAATTATTTTGTCTTTAGTTTCTTTGCCTCTCTTCCTTGATTGCTTTTTGTTACGATATCCCCGATGATCATTCTCTCTGTTTATATTCTTTTGAGTACTTCTTCGTTCTCTTCCTTTAGCTCTGCGAGTTTAGCGATGTCGACTTCTATTTGGTGTTGAATGATTTTCATGTCCTGTAACATTGCCTGGTGTGGCAGAGGATATTATGAAAATAGATTTCATACATCTACAATTTTCTTCCACCTGTCTTTCACCGGCTTCCTTATGAGCCATGCACGGTTTGTCAACGTAAAACCTTCCTACACTCAGATATCTGTCTCTTTCTTAATTTAGCACGCCTATTTTAATTGCTTTTCTCTATTTGCCTTAGGAATGTTTACCAACAGACCTATTTGTTAAACGCAGACCCCTTCATTTCTCTATATATGTCAAACTCTTAATTTGGCCACGCACATTTTATTTTCTCTATGTCGTATAAACTACGAGGAATGTTTGCAATCAGACAGGTAACGGAACGCGTAGAGAGGGGACGGGATGGTGGATTTGTAGAGAAGGGGAGATAAGCTAAATGAAGAAAAACCAAGGGGGCGATAAGTTGAAACGTATTTTTCGTTAGACATTGGTCAGGAGGACTTAATCTGAAACAAAGGGCAGATAATCACAGTTACTCCCCCTGAATCCGTTCGTTTGGAAGGTAATTAAACACGGTGAGAATCGCAAGATCAAAGGACGGGTTTCTCTCGATTGCCAGAGTCTGTAAGCGGTAAAAGCGTGCATTTTTCCTCCGATTCGCAGATCGACCGAAGAAAAGCCCGAAATCCGAGCGAAGGCGTTAAAAGTAACAAGTCTGAGCGAAGTTCTGCAAATTTCATTTATTCTCCAGCTTTAAAAAATCCATTATTCAGTACCCACAGATTTATTTCAGAACCTACTAGCTTCGATTTTCTAGACCATTGTCATAGTGGATTTCTTAGTATTTTCGATTTGGAGTAGTTCAATTTCTGTGTTGGCGTACTGGGTCAAACCCAAAAACCTTACCAGCGGCTTCCATATAAATCTGAGAATAACCATACAAAAGAACATTTTATCTTAGTATCTGGGTCTTCAAAGGTGAACCTGTCTGGCTTCGAGTTTACATCCAGAAAGAGACGGAGTACCAACCCAAAGAACATTAAGAGTGATTTTGTAACTGGGCCTATAGATCCAGATTTCTTTTTCCCAAATCTCATTTACATTCAGCCCGTTGTGGCGACATAACCAACATTAACATTTCCCGACGTTTGACCATTTGTGGTGTGACAAGAAATTTTATACTGAGAGAAGTTACCGACCTGATATTCCTATGTACTGGAAATCTCAAGCTACTGACACTGTGAGCACTGTTAAATTTCTTACCTGGACTAATTAATGTGACATAAACAGAAATCCTAAATAAGAGTAACAAAGTGAACGTTCCCTGGAGAAGTAGATTTAATCTGTCTTTGAGGAGCTGGGGTTTTCTTTTCCAAAAATAACACTGGATTTGCTGTGTGCGTGTGTCCTAAAGATTGTTCCAGAAGTTGCAAATCAAGTATTAGGTAAGAACGAATGAACGTGGCCACGGTTGTATGGAAAGAAAGAAAGAAGAAATGAGTGACTCTTTTATTGTATAATCCATGTACACACTTTGTATATTTTTTAGTAAGTTTTGCTAATACTGTCCCTTTCAGAATAGATTAACGTATAAACTCTGTTCTTTACAGTAGAGGGAAATCCTAGACCATAGCATATACATTTTTGACTCTTTGGGGGTTAATAAATTGCTTCTAACGGGATCATGTCTCAACAGAGGGAGGGAGGATTACACCTATGAGTCTATTTCTTTATTAATTCATTAACCTATGTTTATTTGTATTTGATTGATATTCAAAAATATTGCTGATGTAGAGTTTCTTTATAGTAAATAAAATTAACATAAAAACTTTATTTACATGTGTTGGTCAGCTCGTCCCAACATATCCCTATTCCATTGATATAGTTGTCATGTTTGTGCGTCTAACTGTCGTCACTTATGTGTGTGTGTGTGTATGTGAGTGGTTGATATATATATATATATATATATATATATATATATATATATATATATATATATATATATATATATATATATATATATATATATATATATATAGGTATACTGTCTGACAAACAAAGTTCTGTTGTAGAGAGAGGCTGAACTAGAAGATCTTCTCGAGTCCAGGGATAGACTCTACCTAATTTTTCCACCATTTTCCACTAGTGAAAACGTTATTTCTTATCTTATCTCTCACTGAGTCACCACCTGTTCTAATTCTATTCAACTGTCTCTCTCTCTCTCTCTGCAGGTTTTCTTAGTGTGCCAGGAGGGATGTACTCTTCTGTTTCTATCGTCTAGGTTTAGTTGACTTGGTCTTGAAGTCCCTTCAATAGTTAGGATAACTAGGTTTGTGTCCTTCTTGTCCCATGTCGTCAGTCATTCAACTTGTGTTATTTTGACATTCTTGTTTTCTGTTTGCAGGCGGCTGTGGACTTCTTGTGTAGACCAATAGTTGTCGACCCCTCTTACAACTATCTTTTTGGTCTTCTTGTAGATCTCCACAGTAACTTTAATCTGGTGGGGCAGCTGGACTTCTTTGTGTCCGGACTCTAGTTCGACCATCAGTTCGTTTGTCTTCTCTGTGTTATTTAGAGCTATTACAACTCCTTTTTCGTGTCTTGTAACTTTAGTTATACTCCTCCTGCCCGTTTTTGCCTCTAGAATACCGATCACTTTATCGTCGGGTAGGGCCCTGAGCGAGGCTTCACCTCCCGACATCTGAGAGATCTTAATGATCCTTTCCTGCAGTGCCTTGTGAGAAACGGCATTTCTTTGTTTGCGAAGTTGGCACGCTCCGACTTCCGTCTCAGTTTGAGCGTGTGGTCTGCGAAACGGATTCACGTTCTGCCTGTGGTCTCGTTTTACCGAAGTTGCCTGGTCACTGCATGATGGAGACTCGACTATGACATCTTGTTTTGGCTGTGGTTTTGCTTTGTCGGGATTTAGAGCATTGTTGCCCTCTGCAGTCGAATTTTTGTGGCCATGTTTTACAGATGTTTCCTGGTCACTGCCTGCGACATATTATGAAAATAGCTTTCATCTATCTACTTCTTTATCTACACTTTTCTTTTACCTAGCTTTCACCTATGCCTGTTCGTTAACATAAAACCATTCTACACTCAGAGATCCGTCCCTTTTTCTAATTTAGCACGCATTTTTATTGCTGTTCGCTATTTCCTTTGATGAATGTTCACGAGCAGACCTAATTTAGCTAACGCTGAGCGGGGTATCTGTAAATTTTAACGCCAGCGATTGAAAATCGTTGGATAGGATCAGATAGTGATCAGGAGCAGATAATTTTCGAACAAAGGGGCAGACAATTTCTATTACCTTCCCCGGAACTGTTCGTTTGAAAGTAATTAAACACGGTGAGAATAGCAAGATCAAAGGACGGGCTTCGCTCGATTTCGTTCAATGACCACGTCTGCAGGGGTAAATAGTGTGATTTTACGATCGAAGAAATCTCGCACGGTCTGGTCAATTACGTTACGCCTGATCTAAAGAGAGACCGTTCGCTCGGTGCTCGAATTTGCAGCGGTAATAGTGTGTAGATTCCTTTTGATAATAGCATTGTAGCAGAGATTTCCCCGTAGGTGCTAAATCTGGCAGAGAGTCTGGTTTTCGGTGTATAGTGTATATTCCCTTTGATTTCAGATATATAAACCCCAGCATTCTAACTCAATTTATCCAGTACCGCCACAGATTCAGAAGACATCTAGCTACGATTCTAGAATCACTTGTATTAAGTAGAGTTCTTAGTTTTCGGTGGAGATAGTCTTAGAAGCTTGTGTGAAGGTAAATACTATACGAGTAGTTTTGAGTGATTTAAGTGGTAAAATCGTCGATTATATTTCACTAAATTTTCTGTACAGAGTCATTTACTAGATAGGTCCGTCATTTATATTTCTTTAGGTTTTACTGTGTTACAGTGGCTAGCAGAACAAATAATAATTTCTAACTAAACTATTCCAGCTATAAAATAAATTTAATTTATAGCTAGTAACCAGTCAGAGAATATTTTAATCATCTAGTAAAGGCACGGTTCATTATGAGTATTGACGAAATATATATTTATTTCTAATTCATGATGATTTAGTTTTTTTTAATGACTAGAATTTATTTCACGGGAGTTTTTAAACGATGAGGCAAGCTCTAAGCTTGTAGTTTCAATTTAAGTTAAATAACCGAAGTGGATAAATATATTTTATTTTACGCGGGTTAAGGATAGGATTGTGAATACTATATTATGGTTAAGATTTGTATTTTTTCTCCTTTACACAGTATTGGGTCAAACCCTAACCCTTACCAGCGGCTTCCGTGTAAATCTGAGAGTAACCATACAAAAGAACAATTTAATTAGTATCTGGGTTTCTTCAAGGTAAAAACTGTCTGAGGTTGTGTTTACACCCAGAAAGAGACAGAATACCACCCAAAGAACATTAAGAGTGACTTTGTAACTGGGTATATAGATCCAGATTTCTTTGCAAATTTCATTTATAGTCAGCCCGTTGCGGTGACTTAACCAACATTAACATTTCCCGACGGTTTGACCAGTTGTGGTGTGACCAAGAATTTTATACTGAGAGAAGTTACCAACCTGACATTTCCTATGTACTGGAAACCTCAAGCTATTGACACTGTGAGCGCTGTTAAATTTCTTACCTGGACAAATTTAATGTGACATAAACAGTTAATCCTAAATAAAGCATAACAAAGGGAACGCTCCCCGGAGAATTGAAATTAACCTGTCTTTGAGGAGCTGGGGTTCCCTTTGCCAAAAAAAAAAACTGGATTTGCTGTGTGTGTGTGTCCTAAAGATTGTTCCAGAAGATACAAAACAAGTATTTAGGTAAGAAAGAATGCTCGTTGCCACGGTCGTCTGAGAAGCGAGGAAGGATAAACGAATAATTCTCATATATACGAGTATATCTTGTAGAATCCATATATTATATATATTTATATATATATTTATTTATTTATTTATTTATTTATTTATTTATTTATTGAAAGGAAAACTGTCCGATCTAAGAATCTCAGTCGTAACCGATAGGCTGGATAGATTATACACTAGTCAACAACCAAAATGTACCAGAAATGAAAATAGCTGATCTTAACTAATTTTGGTGTGCTGAAAACGAAAATGACATTAAAAAATGTTGATTGGCTCTAGTTTTCAAGATATATGCTACTAGTTTATTTAATTACGGTCAATTTATATATATGACGCAACTGTTGTGGGCGATTGCATAATTTTTTTCTAATGACCAATAAAAATGTAACTAGAAGTTGATGATGCAATCCTACCTATGATTACATCACCTTTGTGTATAAATATCTTATCTCTGATAAAATTTTGCCATTAGTTAGTGCATTTGTCCTTATCAAAAGTATCGTAGTTAGAAATGCCTAGGACATGTGTGAACAGAGCTAATAATTTCTGTTATATATGTGGTGAGGTGACATTTCTATCACAAAAACGAAATATAACTAAAGTGATTAAGAAGGCGTACAGTTTGTATTTTGGCTGCAGAATAGGAGATCAAGATAAGAGCTGGGCGCCACACATATGCTGCAATACATGTGCAGCACATCTTAAACTGTGGTTGACTGGCAAAAGGCAAGCTATGCCTTTTGCAGTCCCAATGATTTGGAGAGATCCCACTGATCATCTCAAAAACTGTTACTTTTGCATGGTCCCTCCAATTTGGAAAGGCATATCAAAGAAGAAAAAATGGACTCTGGAATATCCAAACATCCCCTCTGCAATACGTCCGGTACCACATGGCGATGACCTATCAGTTCCCAAAGTGCCAGAATCATTTTCAGCTGCTTCCACTGATGAAGAAGAGGACATTGGTGGTCCTGAACCATCAACCTCAAGCGACCCAGATGTTGAGCAAACTACATCCACTAAACCACACTTAATAACCCAAGGTGAACTGAATGATCTTGTAAGAGATCGAAATTTTCCGAAGAACAAGGCCGAGCTTTTGGGCTCCAGATTGCAACAGTGGAATCTCCTGGCAGAAGATGTTACAATTTCTGTGTATAGGAACCGCCAGAAGCCGCTTATTACATTCTTTTTCAAAGAGGGTGACCTTTCTGCGTGCCACAACATTTCTGGTTTAATGGCAGCCCTCAAAACCAATTACCTACCGGAAGAGTGGAGGCTTTTCATTGATTCATCCAAGACGAGTCTTAAAGCTGTTTTGTTGAATAATGGTAATGTGTTACCGTCAATTCCAGTTGGTCATGCAGTTCATATGAAAGAAACTTATAAAAACATTAAGCAGCTTTTGAAATGTATAAACTACGATCATCATCATTGGTCACTTTGCGGTGACTTAAAAGTGGTCGCTCTTTTGCTTGGACTACAGGGTGGATACACCAAGTACTGTTGCTTTCTCTGTGAGTGGGATAGTCGTGCACGAAGTGACCATTACATCAAAAGACATTGGCCAATCAGGCAGTCATTGCAGCCTGGCAGTAAGAACGTTGAGAACCCAGCACTTGTCGACACCAGCAAGATTTTGTTGCCACCCTTGCACATTAAGCTGGGTCTCATGAAAAACTTTGTCAAGGCAATAAAGAAAACAGATGAGGCTTTCAAATAACTCATCAGAAAATTTCCAAGACTGAGTGAAGCTAAAATAAGAGTATTTGTTGGTCCGCAAATTCGAAAACTTCTTCATGATGACGAGTTTCTTTGCGTGTTGCATGGCAAGAAAAAAGCAGCATGGCTAGCATTTAAGTCAGTGGTGGACAATTTTCTTGGAAACAACAGATCTGATAATTACAATGAAATTGTTGAAAATCTCCTCCTGAAGTATAAGAATCTTGGCTGCAACATGTCTTTGAAAATTCATTTTCTGGATTCTCATCTGGATTTCTTTACGTCAAACTGTGGAGCGGTCAGTGATAAGCATGGTGAACGATTTCACCAGGACATTGCTGCTATGGAGACAAAGTATCAAGGCAATTGGAGCCCTTCAATGCTTGCTGATTACTGTTGGACTGTGACAAGAGACACCTCATCGATTGACTACAAGAAGCAAGCAAAGAGAGCTCGAACAGCGACTGAATAATGACGGAATGGGTTCAAATGTGCCTTTTTAAAACATGATATGTGAACTTTAAATAATGTTTTTATTTTTTCTATCATTTTATGTTGAAATATCAATTAATTGAATATGTAACCACAATTTTTATAATGCTAAAGTAGAAAGACTAGCTGTTCACCCCAGACAATTAAACAAGCATACATTATTTGTATTACTGTAATGTAAATTCATCATTTTTTTAAAAACAGAGCCAATTGGTGAATTTCATTATGATATTTGAAATCAGCATGTCAAAATCAATAAGAAATGGTATATTTAATTTCTGGTACAAATAACTTTTGAAAATTTGTTGACTAGTGATCTCTCAAATCCAGGGACAGACTTTACCTTTCACCATTTCACTCGTGAAAAAATCTATTTCTTTACATTATCTCCCACTGAGCTATCACCTGTTCTAGTTCTATCCAGACGGGACCATAATGGATCTTAATTCCCCTATCAAAATCTACGACACTGCACGATGGAGCCACCGCCCCGACATCTTGTTTTACCGGTGAAGTTGCTTTGTCAGGATTCAGAGCCTGGTTATCCTCTGCCTTTGTGGTGAACTTCTAAATACAATATCTAATTTAACATATAACAGTATAGTGCATAAAGTCAAAGATAGGATAGTACTAAAGATTTCAGCGAGAATGGTAGTCGTCGCCTACGCCTTCAGTGTATTATTTGATAACGCATTGGCCGAACCAAAAAGGGTACCCTAGTTTTCAAATTCAACCTTGAGATAAACGTACCACGTTTCCAAGTTCAAATGAAGTATGTGCCTAGAATGCATTGTAGAAGGGAGGAGAACGGATAGATAGCCCAACGTAAAATCACGTCTCACGTTGTTTCTAAAAATAAAACTAACTTGCTAGCCTTGCCCTTAGGCGGTTTTCAAAATACGAGGAAAACGTTAGAAAATGTGGACACTACGGTCATGAAAACACGCTTAGCTCTTGTTGCGAATGACGTAATTCTCGTGTATTACGAGAGACTCTCGTAATTAGCTTGAAAGTACATGGAAAAAGAATTGAACAGGAGGTAGTTTAAAAATAAACAACTAACATGGAAAAAAGATAGAATTTTGAACCAAGCCATTTAGCCCAATAAAAATCATATATTCGTGTACCTGAAGACTTGCTGACTAAGAATATGTAGTTAGTTATCTAAATAGTCCATTAGATAATCAAATATTGGTAATAATACATAGAGAATCGGAGATACTGTCAGGTCAAGTCATATCTGCTTAGATTGGATAGCATATTTTTTGGGGGAAAAAATTAGGTGAAAGAAAGGCTAAGATAGTACGATGAAGTGGATTGGATGAAATTTGAAGGAAGCCGAAATATTATTGGCTAACCTAAATATACAAAACTAGTTGGTAGTAGTAACGCATTGTGGTTTGAGATATTTTTTTTAAAAAGTTTCATTCAAAAAATAAAGAGATGCTTGGTCTCATTGGCCAAAGCCTTTTACTTTAACGAAATAGTAAGCTGCTCGCTGCCATTTTTCCAAAATATTCAGAGGAGCAAGAAGCGATGAGTAGACTTGTGCTTTGTTTTAAAATAAATAACAACAGAAAGCAGTCTGAACAGAGGCAGTGATGAAAGTGTGCCATATTCGATTGCCTAATTCATCGTTAATTGTTTATATTTCCTTGATATGTGGTAAGATTGATTTTAATAGACTTTTTAATTAAAAAAGGGTTGTGTATAAGAAAAGGCCATGACAAAAGATTGTAATTAAATGGTTCCATAGCAGACTTAGGCATGGCCTAGATGTTGATCCATCATATAATGGACCATCCTAGAAGTATTAGAACTACAGGACTATATGTATGATGGTCATACAGGAACATTACACCTATCTTATTGCATGGAAAAGATTACTGCAGGAATGACAGAGGCGTAGCATCCATTAGGGAAGAGAAAAGAAAATTGGTACAATTTATTCCATCAAACTAAAGTGGAGAAGCAGGGTTGTCAGAGAGAGCTGACCATGTTCTTTTGTATTGAATGTATGTTTACATGTAAATTAGGAGGAATTAGTTTGATATTAAGACCGAACCATAACTTGCATTGACAGGGGTTACTGCTGGCACTTGTCTGGTGCTGGTACTCGATGATAGAGAAATTCAGCACTATTTCTAAGAGTCTCTGGCACATGCTGGTATTACAGAAGTCCAAGACCAGAGGAGACTGAAGTGTTTGGCCAAACTAACTGCAACTGCTGTGATTCCAGGACCCACATAAGTGTAATATCTGGCCTGGGACAACTTATCACGACTAAAGAAAAATCTCCTATATAGACAAAAACGTTCCTCCAAAAGACTAACATAAACAATACTAGTGAAACAAAAGAATGTTGGGATGATGTAAATCCCCAACCTGCTTCCCCGTACCAGTAGTTAAATAGAGTAATTAATATCAACTTGAGAATTTGTAACAATGTACTATGGACATATTGTCTGTTGTATGTAAATATCTTTATATATATTTGTAAATATATTTATCCATTTAAATTGATTCTCATTGAACTGGAGTCCTGACCAAAACAACTTTAGGCTCAGGACCAATAAAGTTTAACAAAAGAGATTTTAAATATAAAATTTAACAGCTGGAGTTAGTTGAGTTTCTCATAGTATTTAGTATATGTTTGTATATGTTTTTGTATTGAGATTCTTTAGCAACACTCTTACAATACCCTAGACATTTTACGTAGCTTTCAGTCACGCTAGTCAATAAGAATATAACTTAGAGTGAGATCGTAGGGTGGTAACAAGAAAGGTACTCTGTAACACAGCTGTCCATTGTTTACCTCAGAGACCTTCACAGTTGATCTCACTCAAGTACAATTATATGCACACCATTCTTCTTAACATCTAAACCCACCACATATATTGGGGTCTCTAAGTCCGAGATTTGAATTTGGTATATATATAGATGAATGTTTGAAATAGGAATCTCATACAGCATATATTAACTAACTCCAGGAATAAAAATTAGCAGTAGGATAGAAATTCAAGATTGTATTACTAGTGTTAGTAGAGGTTAGGAACACCCCCTAAGAAAGATAAAAATAATTAAGAGGAGATTTACAGTGATAGGTTGTCACAGCCAGCAGTAATTAGTTAATTATAGTTAGTATTTATTTTAGTTAAGTTTAAGATTTTCTTAGAACCTGATTAGACCTACTTGAGTTAGAATGGCTGATCTAGCCAAATTCAGATCTGCCGCTGTACAGACTGCTAAAGAGATGGGCATGGATGGACCAGAGTTGGTCCAATATGTAACTTCAGAATGCGACAAGTATATTGAAAGGGAGGATAGGAAGTTAGCAGAAGAAAGAAAATTACAGTTACAAATTGAGGCTGACAAAGAACTTAAGAGGCTGCAGATTGAGGCTGACAAAGAGGCTAGGGCATTGGAGGCTGAGGCTAAGAAGTTACAGATAGAAGCAGAGGAAAAGAGACTGGCTGCAGAAAGAGAAGAAAAGAGACTGGCTGCAGAAAGAGAAGAACAGAGACTGGCTGCAGAAAGAGAAGAAAAGAGACAGGCTGCAGAGAGGGAGGCAGAAGAAAAGAGATTGACTGCCGAAAGGGAAGCAGCAAAGGAGGAGAAAAGATTACAGAGGGAGCATGAGCTACGACTAAGGGAGTTAGAATTTCAAGGCCATGCTCCTGAAAATGGTGCCAGCCCCTTTACCTCAGATGCCACTGCTAATCAGGGAGCCTCAACCTCAGCTATGGGTTTTCATGTAGACCATTTTGTTGAGAAAGATGATGACATCGAAGGGTATTTAAGTAGATTTGAACTTTTGGCTACTACATATGGGTTAGAGAGAGAGAGGTGGAGCCTCAAGTTATCCCAGGGTCTTAGGGGAACGGCTTATGAAGTTTTTGCCAAGATGAGCAGAGATGACCAAGACAATTATGACATGTTAAAGCAGGCTCTTTTGTTAAGATACGAAAAGAACGAAGAATTTTATAGAAAAAAAATTTAGGAATGCCAAACTACTGTCGGGTGAGACCTATCACCAGTTCTCTGCACGGTTAGAGACCTACTTGGAGAAATGGACTGCTCTGGGGAAAACCCAAGATCTTAAGGAAATGATCCTTATTGAGCAGCTAAGAGAGTCCATGACTCCAGACCTGAGAAAGTTTCTCATGGAACAAGGTGCAGAGAGGCTGGGTGAGTTACTCAATGTCGCTGAGAGGTATCAGGCAGCCCAAGCAGAAGTAGTTGGTAATAAAAAGAAACAGGTAGACAATTTTAAGGCACCTCAAAACTGTAATAAGTTTGACCATAGAGAACAGAACAAAGGTAAGCACCAGTTTGATAGGCCACGCAATGAATATAAAAATAAAACCCCACAATTCGATGAAAGGAAATATGATGAAAGAAAATCTTTTAACGAAGGAAAGAAGTGGTGTAAAAATTGTCGGATGAACAACCATAACACCGAAAATTGTAGAAGGAAAACTCCTAATTTCGCTGCAATGAAAACGGGGAGAAAGGGAGTAAAGGTCAACCCTGCTGAACAACAGGAACCTTACCACCCCCAGTGTGTGAAGAGGTAACATGCAATGGAGTCACTATAAGGTGTTTGTATGATACTGGATTAGATTATGATTCAGTTGTGAGTTCTCACCTGGTGCAGGCAGATCAATACACCACAGAAACAGTGGAGATTCAAACTGCAACCAAGGATGTAGCGACCATGACACTTCCCATCGCCAGGATAAATGTGAAAACGCGATATGGGGAAGGAATCATCAAAGCAGCAGTGATAAATGAACCAATCTACCCTCTGATATTGGGGTGTAGATATGTCTTCTTGGGGAATCCCAAGAGACCTGTGATCATGGCAACAGTGCAGACCAAATCACAGTCTAAAAAGGAGGAGGATAATCCCATAAATACCCATCCAGATGAGATGAGGAAGGCACAGGCAGAGGATAAGACCCTCAAGCCTTGTTTTAAGAAATTGCCCAAATGTCATACACCTCCAGGCAAGGGAGACTTCTATATGAAGAACAAATTGATTTACAGGAAGGCTGGAACTGGATCCCATGGTCACGGACAGCTGGTCCTTCCCATTTCATATAGGACAAAAAGTGTTGGAACTAGGGCATGCGATTCCCTTCAGTGGTCATATGGGGATCAACACAACAGGACAGCGTATAGCTTGTCATTATTTCTGGCCAGGGATAACTGAAGACATAAAGAGATATGTAAAATCCTGTCCAGAAAGCCAACGGGTAGCTCCAAAGCATTGGACTGCTCCAGCAACTTTAGGGGAAATGCCCATAGTGGGAACACCCTTTGAAAGAGTTGCAGTCGACATTGTGGGACCTCTCACTCGGACCAAGAGGAGGAACAGTTACATTCTGACTCTGGTGGATACTGGTTCTATGTGGGGAGAGGCAGTAGCCCTGTCATCAATCGATTTGAAACATGTGGCAGAGGCATTACTCTCAATCTTCACCAGGTTAGGCTTTCCCAACCAAATCTTGACTGATAATGGCTCTCAGTTCAAGGGGAAACTAACGGAAGAAGTATTCAGGATCTGTCAAGCCAAACACTTTCATTGTAGCCCGTACCATCCACAAGGAAATGGCCAAGTGGAAAGATTTAACGGGACACTCATGTCGATCCTGAGAAAGTTGGCACATGAAAAACCAGATACATGGGACCAATACCTTCCCGCCGCCCTGTTTGCGTATCGGGAGGTATCCCATAGTTCAACCGGTATGGCCCCGGCAACCTTGTTATTTGGAAGGCCAATAAAAGGTCCATTGGAAGCCTTTTTAAGGATGTGGACTGATGAAAAGGCAGAAGAAAATATTACCTCATCATATCAATATGTGAACGAGCTGACTACTCGAATTAAAACTGGCTGGAAACTTGCCAATGAAAATTTGAGACAAGCCAGGAAAAAGCATGCTGCCTATTACAATAAGAAAGCGAAGGACAGAGAATTAGCTGTGGGAGAGAAGGTGCTCCTTCTACTGCCCGACAGCCAGAATAAATTGCAAATTGGATAGCAAGGTCCATATACAGTTCTAGAGAAGGTGTCTAGAACAAATTATAAGATAGATAAGAAGGGGAAAGAGAAAATCTATCATGTGAATCTCCTGAAAAAGTTTCTAGACAGAGAAAACCAGAAGGAGACACACCTGCTGACCTTGTCTGTTGCAATGGAAATGAAAAAGGAACCACTCACCTCTCATGAATATCCTTTACATCCCTGTGAGACCGCTGCACAGGTAAAAATCAGCACACACTTGACGAAAAATCAGAGGGAGAGAGTTCAACAGGTTCTAAATCATCATACAGATGTGTTAACGGACCGACCGGGGCATACAAATTTATTAGAGTATGATATGAAACTCATAGACCCAACACCAATCTGTATGAGAGCCTATTCGATTCCGTTCGCTAAGGAAAAAGCTTTGAAGGAGGAGATAGATTATCTGTTGAGAGAAGGAATTATCTCGCACAGTGAATCTCCTTACATCTCCAGTGTGGTTCTGTTAAGAAAACCCTCTGGAGAACACAGACTGTGTATAGATTACAGGAAACTGAATGCTGTCACAGAAGGTCAGGTGGATCCATTACCTGATACAAATCAGCTGTTTGCCAGGCTGAATAAAGCTAAATATTTCTCTAAAGTGGATCTGAGCAAAGGCTACTATCAGATTCCAGTAAAGCCGGAGGTTAGACCTTATTTAGCCTTTAGCACCTCGGAAAGACATTATGAATTTAACATGTTGCCATTCGGGCTGAAAAATGCACCGAGTGTGTTTTCGAGGATGATGAGAAAATTACTGGATCCCCTGAATAATCCATGCATCACCAACTTCATGGATGATATTCTCATAGCGACTGAAACATTTGAGGAACACATTAACTCTCTGGATATGTTGTTTAATCGACTTAGAGAGACCAATTTGACAGCTAGACCGACGAAATGCTGTGTTGGATGTAAAGAGCTGGAATTCTTGGGCCACACAGTACATCAGGGAAACATGACCCCTGACCCCAAGAACCTGGAGAAGTTGAAAAGAGCACCAAGACCACAGACAAAAAAAGATGTGCGATCTTTTGTCTCATTATGTGGTTTCTACCAAAAGTATATTAAAAACTTTAACTCCATATGTGCTCCATTGACTGATTTAACGCGCAAAGGAAATCCTGATAGAATTACTTGGCCAGCGCAGTGTGAATTAGCCTACCAAGAGTTGAAGGAAAAGCTCACAAGCAGGCCTATTTTGAAATTACCTGACTTGAGTCAAGAATTCATTGTGAGAACGGATGCTAGTAATATAGGTTGGGGGGCAGCTCTATTACAAAGGTCAAATTCACTTGATGGGGAATTAACCCCAGTAGCTTATGCTAGTCGTAAGTTGAACATAGCAGAACAAAAATATTCAACAAGTGAAAAAGAATGTTTGGCTGTCATATGGGCTATAAAAAAGTTCCAGATTTATCTCTATGGTAAATTATTTAAGATCCAAACAGATCATAAACCGCTCGTGTGTCTGTCACAAGCAAGGCATGAAAATGCTAGATTATTACGTTGGTCGTTGCTCCTACAGCCATACCAGTTTACCATAGAATATATTCCAGGCAAAACCAATGTAGGTGCAGATTTTTTAAGCAGACATCCGTACGACGAACATCAGAGTAGTCACCAGGCATAGGTAATAAATTTATCTATGTGTATTTAGAAGTAGGAACTGACATATGATAGTCTGTTCTAAGTGGGGAGATATGTGGTGAACTTCTAAATACAATATCTAATTTAACATATAACAGTATAGTGCATAAAGACAAAGATATGATAGTACTAAAGATTTCAGCGAGAATGGTAGTCGTCGCCTACGCCTTCAGTGTATTATTTGATAACGCATTGGCCGAACTAAAAAGGGTACCCTAGTTTTCAAATTCAACCTTGAGATAAACGTACCACTTTTCCAAGTTCAAATGAAGTATGTGCCTAGAATGCATTGTAGAAGGGAGGAGAACGGATAGATAACCCAACGCAAATCACGTCTCACATTGTTTCTAAAAATAAAACTAACTTGCTAGCCTTGCCCTTAGGCGGTTTTCAAAATACGAGGAAAACGTTAGAAAATGTGGACACTACGGTCATGAAAACACGCTTAGCTCTTGTTGCGAATGACGTAATTCTCGTGTATTACGAGAGACTCTCGTAATTAGCTTGAAAGTACATGGAAAAAGAATTGAACAGGAGGTAGTTTAAAAATAAACAACTAACATGGAAAAAAGATAGAATTTTGAACCAAGCCATTTAGCCCAATAAAAATCATATATTCGTGTACCTGAAGACTTGCTGACTAAGAATATGTAGTTAGTTATCTAAATAGTCCATTAGATAATCAAATATTGGTAATAATACATCGAGAATCGGAGATACTGTCAGGTCAAGTCATATCTGCTTAGATTGGATTGCATATTTTTGGGGGGAAAAAATTAGGTGAAAGAAAGGCTAAGATAGTACGATGAAGTGGAGTGGATGAAATTTGAAGGAAGCCGAAATATTATTGGCTAACCTAAATATACAAAACTAGTTGGTAGTAGTAACGCATTGTGGTTTGAGATATTTTTTTTTAAAGTTTCATTCAAAAAAAAAAGAGATGCTTGGTCTCATTGGCCAAAGCCTTTTACTTTAACGAAATAGTAAGCTGCTCGCTGCCATTTTTCCAAAATATTCAGAGGAGCAAGAAGCGATGAATAGACTTGTGCTTTGTTTTAAAATAAATAACAACAGAAAGCAGTCTGAACAGAGGCAGTGATGAAAGTGTGCCATATTCGATTGCCTAATTCATCGTTAATTGTTTATATTTCCTTGATATGTGGTAAGATTGATTTTATTGACTTTTTAATTAAAAAAGGGTTGTGTATAAGAAAAGGCCATGACAAAAGATTGTAATTAAATGGTTCCATAGCAGACTTAGGCATGGCCTAGATGTCGATCCATCATATAATGGACCATCCAAGAAGTATTAGAACTACAGGACTATATGTATGATGGTCATACAGGAACATTACACCTATCTTATTGCATGGAAAAGATTACTGCAGGAATGACAGAGGCGTAGCATCCATTAGGGAAGAGAAAAGAAAATTGGTACAATTTATTCCATCAAACTAAAGTGGAGAAGCAGGGTTGTCAGAGAGAGCTGACCATGTTCTTTTGTATTGAATGTATGTTTACATGTAAATTAGGAGGAATTAGTTTGATATTAAGACCGAACCATAACTTGCATTGACAGGGGTTCCTGCTGGCACTTGTCTGGTGCTGGTACTCGATGATAGAGAAATTCAGCACTATTTCTAAGAGTCTCTGGCACATGCTGGTATTACAGAAGTCCAAGACCAGAGGAGACTGAAGTGTTTGGCCAAACTAACTGCAACTGCTGTGATTCCAGGACCCAGATAAGTGAAATATCTGGCCTGGGACAACTTATCACGACTAAAGAAAAATCTCCTATATAGACAAAAACGTTCCTCCAAAAGACTAACATAAACAATACTAGTGAAACAAAAGAATGTTGGGATGATGTAAATCCCCAACCTGCTTCCCCGTACCAGTAGTTAAATAGAGTAATTAATATCAACTTGAGAATTTGTAACAATGTACTATGGACATATTGTCTGTTGTATGTAAATATCTTTATATATATTTGTAAATATATTTATCCATTTAAATTGATTCTCATTGAACTGGAGTCCTGACCAAAACAACTTTAGGCTCAGGACCAATAAAGTTTAACAAAAGAGATTTTAAATATAAAATTTAACAGCTGGAGTTAGTTGAGTTTCTCATAGTATTTAGTATATGTTTGTATATGTTTTTGTATTGAGATTCTTTAACAACACTCTTACAATACCCTAGACATTTTACGTAGCTTTCAGTCACGCTAGTCAATAAGAATATAACTTAGAGTGAGATCGTAGGGTGGTAACAAGAAAGGTACTCTGTAACACAGCTGTCCATTGTTTACCTCAGAGACCTTCACAGTTGATCTCACTCAAGTACAATTATATGCACACCATTCTTCTTAACATCTAAACCCACCACATATATTGGGGTCTCTAAGTCCGAGATTTGAATTTGGTATATATATAGATGAATGTTTGAAATAGGAATCTCATACAGCATATATTAACTAACTCCAGGAATAAAAATTAGCAGTAGGATAGAAATTCAAGATTGTATTACTAGTGTTAGTAGAGGTTAGGAACACCCCCTAAGAAAGATAAAAATAATTAAGAGGAGATTTACAGTGATAGGTTGTCACAGCCAGCAGTAATTAGTTAATTATAGTTAGTATTTATTTTAGTTAAGTTTAAGATTTTCTTAGAACCTGATTAGACCTGCTTGAGTTAGAATGGCTGATCTAGCCAAATGCAGATCTGCCGCTGTACAGACTGCTAAAGAGATGGGCATGGATGGACCAGAGTTGGTCCAATATGTAACTTCAGAATGCGACAAGTATATTGAAAGGGAGGATAGGAAGTTAGCAGAAGAAAGAAAATTACAGTTACAAATTGAGGCTGACAAAGAACTTAAGAGGCTGCAGATTGAGGCTGACAAAGAGGCTAGGGCATTGGAGGCTGAGGCTAAGAAGTTACAGATAGAAGCAGAGGAAAAGAGACTGGCTGCAGAAAGATAAGAAAAGAGACTGGCTGCAGAAAGAGAAGAACAGAGACTGGCTGCTGAAAGAGAAGAAAAGAGACAGGCTGCAGAGAGGGAGGCAGAAGAAAAGAGATTGACTGCCGAAAAGGAAGCAGCAAAGGAGGAGAAAAGATTACAGAGGGAGCATGAGCTACGACTAAGGGAGTTAGAATTTCAAGGCCATGCTCCTGAAAATGGTGCCAGCCCCTTTACCTCAGATGCCACTGCTAATCAGGGAGCCTCAACCTCAGCTATGGGTTTTCATGTAGACCATTTTGTTGAGAAAGATGATGACATCGAATGGTATTTAAGTAGATTTGAACTTTTGGCTACTACATATGGGTTAGAGAGAAAGAGGTGGAGCCTCAAGTTATCCCAGGGTCTTAGGGGAACGGCTTATGAAGTTTTTGCCAAGATGAGCAGAGATGACCAAGACAATTATGACATGTTAAAGCAGGCTCTTTTGTTAAGATACGAAAAGAACGGAGAATTTTATAGAAAAAATTAGGAATGCCAAACTACTGTCGGGTGAGACCTATCACCAGTTCTCTGCACGGTTAGAGACCTACAGTAGAACTCCATTTATCCGAACCCCATGGGACCGAGCATCGTTCGGATAATCAAATGTTCGGATAATTGGATTACATAATGTATCGAGTACATGTACACATATTTCTAAAAATAATTAACCATCACAAGGAAAATACACTATAAAACATATTTACTTGTACTGTAATAATAATACCCACACTGTATTAGATCACTGTATCACCAAAATCTTTTATTACACTGCAGTGCATGTACTACTTGTATTAATTATTTTTGTTAAGAAAGAGAAATGTTTTCAAAATAACATTACAAACGATTCAAAACCAGGCGCAACTTACGTATACATGTACTTGCACAGATGTAGCCCACTATTTAAAATAATGAGGAATCCTCTTTTGCACCAAACTGGATAGTCTCCTTTTGGCTGCTAAGTCCCGCATTCTCTTCAACAGCAGAAGCTGTGTAGGACAGCTGTCATCTTCTTGCTCGTACCAAGCCATCGCTGTTTCTAGTGCTATAAAGGCCTCTTCAGGACTTGGTCGACGTTTTGGTTTTTCTTCATAATCTACAAGTACATCGTGTACTTCTGAGGAGTCTTCATCATCGGTCACTACATGTATTTGGTTTTCTTCTTGCACAAAAGACAAAATTTCTTCGTCATTCAAAAACTGAAAAGCAGAATCATTATCATCTTCTAGCCACATGTGTGCATCATCTTTGTCACAGTCCGAAAATCCGGGCATTGCTTGAAACAGTTCCACAACTTCATTTATACAATCATCATTTGTGTCCACTGCAGTAGTTTCATTTCCTCCTTTTTTCCCAAGCAATCTACTCCAAGCCTTGTTGAGATTATCTTGTGACAGTGTGGTCCAAGCATCAGCTAACATATAGCAGCAGTCTTTGAGATTAAGCTTTTTGGAAAACGCCACCACACTTTCTTCATCTTCAGCCAACAATAAACGACGCAGGACTTCCTTCTTGTACATCTTTTTAAGCTTTGCTATAACACCCTGATCCATTGGTTGAATCAGTGCTGTTACATTGGGAGGCAGAAAAATTACTTTAAAATTTGCATCAACTGCATTCAATGTATCCGTCTCTGGATGAGATGGTGCATTGTCCAGTAGAAGAATTACTTTTCCAGTTTTCTTTTCTTGTTCTCTCAACCTCTTCACATTTGGGATGAACTGATTTGTATACCAATCAAGAAATATTTCACTATTCATCCAAGCACTCTTCTGTGCTTTGTAACACAATGGGAGACATGTCACATTCTTTAAACAACGTGGTTTTTTGGCTTTGCCGATCATTAGCACCGGTAAACGATGACTTCCACTGGCATTCGCGGCTACCAAAATTGTTACTCTCTCTTTGCACTTTTTAAACCCAGGGGCAGCTGCTTCGCGCTGAGATGCAAGTGATTTTTGAGGCAATAATTTCCAGTATAAGCCAGTCTCATCGGCATTATACACATCATCGAGTGAATAACCTTCTTCTTCCAAAAAAGCCAAGAAAGTTTCTGTTGCGTGATAAATTCTCGCAACATCGTTTTATTTCAATATCTGTTTTATAACGCAAGGGCAACAACTGCTTGAAATCTATAGTCACTTTTCTCGGTAAGCATTTGTCTTCTCGCGTTAGTATCGAATGCAGTTAACTTTTGAGCTGTGGTCATTTTTGCGCTGGACTGCGCATGACTTGTCTTGTTGTTTTGTCGATCGGTTTCCGTTCACCACTAGTGGGGGTGAGCGATTTGGAATGGCGAAAGAGATGCCTCGTTGAAGAGGGGATCTCCGCTTTTTTTTGTTCTGTCAGGGATGTGTAGTCCTCTTATGGATATTTCGTTTAGTCGAGATAATACCTCTAGTGTTTTCCCACATGTCGGGAGGCGTGATATTTCTGTGTATTTCATGAAAGCAAGGTAAATTGACTTTTTCATTAACTCTATCGATTTTGGGTCGTGAGCGATTTCGATTCATAGCCTGTCTGCGAAAGTCGTCGTCACGAGATGTTTTTTCCCAGCTCACATGTCGCTGCATTGTACTGCATCGGTTGATGCAGGTACCAAGGACCATTACTTGCTACTTTGTTAAATGAACTAGGTTTAGAAAACCTTTATTATCTAGAGGATATTTTTGAGGACATTATTTATACTTCGGCAGACGTGTCTGTCTTGCTGAAGTCAAACTAAGGAGAGTGAACTGATCTCATACATCTGGTTA
The DNA here is from genome assembly GCA_024509875.1 of Oreohelix idahoensis. NCBI lineage: Eukaryota > Metazoa > Mollusca > Gastropoda > Stylommatophora > Oreohelicidae > Oreohelix > Oreohelix idahoensis. The sequence goes on from JAMPIV010016022.1 coordinate 87,999, forward strand.
TCTCCTGGCTGTTATAGAAAAGGATGGAGTTTTCCACCTGACTACATTTACAGCACTATGAAATATAACATGCATCTGACTCATCATTGTAATGCTGTCTACCGTCTATTGCTGTATTGAATGTTGCTGTGATAATGACTGTTTGATGTGCCTACACATTTGCGTAACCATTTTGTCACTGTGGCGTCCACAATAAATAATGAAGAAAAACGTCAACGGCTGTTTCAAGACTCATTGACTTTATACGTCGTGAGTTTACTGACGTCCTATGTGGATTGCCCTGTTATTGTTGCATGAACATTGTTTTGACTGAACACATCTACACACTACACAAAACCAGACATGCGGATGCCATCCATCATCATATGGCATCACGCATCATTTGGTGGCCATAAGCTGGTTTGATTCTGGTACTAGCAAACACGGGGTCCCTTACCCACTTCATTTTCAACAAGAATTCATCAGCATCCTTCAAGAAATTAACATTCTTCAATACAGTCAACATCTTCAAAATTTTCAAAGTACTCGGCGTTGCCCGGTAAAAGTCAAAATTTCAACCTTTTGACGGAAACAAGAATTTGACAGTACCCGGCGTTGTTACATGTTGCCGGATAACTCGGACTGCTGTTATCTTTTACGCAAGTCAAGCAAGTTGCTGCTGTCAAGGTTCCAGTGCTGTCGTTTTTTTGAGAAGGTCAAGTGCCGGTTGAAACGGGTTGTTTTCTGAAGAAGGCCAAGTACCGATTTCCATCAACTTACTTTTGGATTAGAAGGTCAAGTGCCGAAACAACTCAACACACAGTATTTCAGAAGCTCTTGTACCATCGTGTTAGCAGTGGAAGCAGTTCAGATGTGCCATCATCGTTGGAGCTTCGCTCTTTAGGACGTTGATTGACATCCGTTTTTTTCTGCTGTTCTACGATTGGAAGCCTTTAAGTTAAGTGGCCTGTTTGTATGTAAACTGTGCCCTTATACTTCTGCTGAGTCTTCTGTGTATCATCTCATTCTATATATTATATGTCTATATGTTATTTGTATATTTATATGTTTATATTTCAGCGGGTTCTCGGTTGGGTGGTGTCTCCGTTAGATTATGCCACGTCATAGAGGTCGTCTATTGTGAGCGTTTTCTGTAGGGTTTGCAAATTTCCGATACTGGAATTTGCTAAGCGACTTCTGTTGCTATTTATGTTAGCTGTGATGACATGTTTTAATATTGTTTTCGTTATTATTTCACATTCTTTAGTTTTGTTGTGATTTGTTTGTATTTGTTAGCCTACTCTTGTCTATAATTTAGTTTCATACAACATTTTTGTTTATACACTGTGGTGTCATGTATTTTGTTTAATTCTATCGCAGATATCGTCACATTTTTTGTGATATTTCATTAATTTCTGCTTTATTTTTAGTTGATTTCTGCGAAAGTTTTTGTATTGTTGCTGATCTTTGTTATTGTTTACATTGTTATTGTTTACATTGTTTGTATTGTTTACATTTTCAATGTTTACATTCTGCATGTGTTTACATAGTCATTGTTTACAGTTATAGTAATTAGTTAATGGGCTATGCTAATGCACTGTTACTACTATACTGATGATAAATGAATGATGAATAGTGTCGTGCACTATTGAATGAGAAGTGCACTTATGATCAAGATTTGAGTGCTGATATTTCATATACAAGTTCTTTGATTGGAGACTTGTTTCCCACAGAGACTGGGATAATATAATGTGATGTGAATATACAAGTGCTTAATTAAGACTTGTTACACTTAGGTTTGAAATAAATTAGTTAATTATTTCAGGTTTTGGACTCATATGTTAGACAACATGTCTACATTTGAGCACTTTATTGAGCAGGGTAAATTGCTTGGGAAGACTGGTGATAAGTTAGAAGAATTTGCAACTGCTCGATATGATAAAGCAATGGAAGCTGAACAAAAGAAACTGCATATGGAAGCTGAACAAAAGAAACTGCAGATGCAGGTGGATGAAAAGAGATTCCAAATGGAAATGGAAAAAACAAAAAAGGGAATCAGAAGCTGAGGAGAGAAAACTCCAGCTACAGCTAGAAGCTGAAAGACTTCAAAAAGAGGCTGAGAATAAAAGACTTGAAAAAGAGGCTGAAATAAAAGACTTGAAAAAGAAGCTGAAAATAAAAGACTTGAAAAAGAAGCTGAAAATAAAAGACTTGAAAAAGAAGCTGAAAATGAAAGACTTCAAATGCAGGCTCAAGCTGAAGAAAGGAAGTTACAAAGAGAGTCTGATGAGAGGAAAGCAAAAATGGAACATGAAGAAAAAACTCTTAGCTTTAGAGTTGGAGAAATTGAAATTGACGAGCATGAGTAATGGTAATGATTCAAACAAGGGTTCATCTTCTGGGAAGGCTAATAATGATACTTTTAAGATTAAGTTACCAACATTTAGTCCTTCCAGTGATGACATAATGTTCTATCTGGACAGATTTGAACAAGCATGTACAGCTCATAACATAGACAAAGCAAAATATGTTTATCAGTTATCAGGGATACTGACAGGTAAAGCTCTAAGTATATTAAATATGGTGGATGAACCTGACAAGAGCAATTATGAGGTTGTCAGGGCCGCTTTGTTAAAGAAATATCAGCTTAACGAAGACGGCTATCGTCTACAATTTAAAAACATGTTACCTGAAAATGGAGTTGAATTCTCCGAGTTTATTGCAAGAATACGCATTACTTTCTCACGATGGGTTGAACTATCTAAGACGGAAAAAAACTTATGAAGGACTTATGGACTTAATACTTAGAGACAAAGTCATGTCGTCTGTCAATGAGTCTTTCCTTGCTTTCCTTCATGAACGTAAACCTAAAACAATAAAAGAAATGGAAGATTTCTGTTGCCAATACGTAACTGCGCACCCACACATAACCATGGGTAACTCTAAGGTGAAAGAAGGTTTACCAGTTGCTTCGGCAGCTCCGTATGGTCAAAACTTTGCTCGTAGATCCCAACAAAATTTTGATAGAAAGGGCAGCGGTAATTTCTGTCAAAATCATGGAAACCAATTTCATGGTGATTCTTCTTCGAAGAATTGGAGACAACCTGATAGTGGTCGTTACTATCACCCTAATAATTATAAGCATTTCAAAAGAGGATATGGTAATAGAGGTTATTCCTGCCGAAGACCTCAGAACCAAACAAATAGATGTTCGCATCAATGTGAACATGATAGTAATCGTGGAAACTGGAATTCGAACCAGTATAACAATTACAATAGAGACAATAATAACTGCAGAGATAATAATAACTCTGATAACTTCAGAGGTAATAATAGTCGGGGTAGATCTCAACACAAAAAAAGAGATATCAGCAGGCTAATGCTGTACAACAGGAAACTGAGGGAGCCTGTAATCATGTTGTTGATAGTAAAAACTTTGACGCTGTCACTAGTTCTGCTTTTGACTTTGAGAGAGCAAACAAATGCCCCCAATGCAGTACTTTATTCGAACCGGGTACCATAACTACTTTGAGTTGTGGTCACCCACTTCCCGCTCTTCCTGCTGCTGTTGCGCATGACGGGAGGGGTTCTTTAATTCTATATAAGGGTCTTGTTAATGATACTCCGGTCTCACTACTTTTCGATTCCGGATGCACCACTATTGGTGTTAGACAATCGCTTGTAGATCCATCTTGTGCTACAGGAAGGGTTATTAAATGTGTCACATTTGGCGGCACTCTAGAAAAATATCCTACTGCTGTAATTCGCATTGCCACTCCTTTCTTTACTGGAGATGTGCATGCTTGTCTCTTACCTAATCCTATTGCGGACCTTATTATTGGTCGTATTCACGGAGTTAGGGAGTGTACCCCACAGCAGATTGCTGCTTGGGAAGATAATAACATGCAAGCTACAAATGCAGTAGTTACAAGAGCACAAGCTCTACAAACACCCGAAACTTCACTGAATAGTGATAATGAAGTTGATAGCCAAGATAGTCACTTAGTAATTACTCGTGACTCTTTCATAAAATTGCAAGAAGAAGATCCTTCTTTAAAAAAATTCTTCGTTCTTGCGAAGAAAGGTGATCCGAATCAGGATACAAATAGAAAATCTTGGATTGCAATGAGAAACGGCGTACTTGTACGTATGGTACAAGATTCGACTACGTCGGCACATTCGCAAATTCTTGTTCCCAAGAGCATGAGAGTCCAAATATTACAACATGCTCATGACTCGCAATGTGCTGGACATATGGGTTTTGCCCGTACGAAGTCGAGAGTCCTTGCGGCTTTCTTTTGGCCTTTTGTCAATAAGGACATTCGTATTTACTGCCGATCATGCAAGGTATGTCAGGAGGTCAAATCTAGAGGACCACGACATGCTGCGCCTATCCAGGCTGCTGACATTCCTATTCGGCCGTTTCAGAAAATGGCCATAGATATTATTGGCCCTTTTAAGGTCAAGTCGGCCAGAGGACATCAGTTTATCCTTACATGTGTCGATATGTGCACACGTTGGCCAGAGGCTATTCCTCTTAAGAGCATATCTACTACAGATATCGCAGATGCTCTTTGGTTGATATTTTCTCGCTTGGGGTTCCCCAGAGAAATATTGTCAGACCATGGCACTCAACTCATATCTGACACTATGTCACAGGTAATGTCTACCTTACATATTGAACGATCTCTCAGTAGTATCTACCATCCTATGTCTAATGGGTTAGTTGAGCGTCTGAATAGAACGCTCAAGACTTTGCTTGGTAAGATAACTGAAGATCATCCTCAAGATTGGGACAGGGTTTTACCCGCGGCTCTCTTTGCCTATAGAGAAGTCCCTAATGAACACACAGGATTTTCTCCCTTCGAACTTGTCTTTGGCGCGCGTCCAAGCGGCCCTATGTCTTTATTACACGATCTCATCACTGCCGATGATATTAGCGATGAAACTCAATCCTCATATGAGTATGTCATTGCTCTTAGACAAAAGATCATTGAGGCATGTAAGCTAGCAAATGCTTCATCAGAAATTGCTAAAGAGAAGGCAAGGCAGTTTGCTAACAAGAATGGATGTCTACGACAACTTTGTCCAGGTGACAAAGCATTCGTCCTACTCCCCAGTAGGGAAAATAGACTTCTTATTGCATGGAAAGGTCCGTATGCAATAGTCTCTCGGATTTCCGATGTTGACTATGTGGTCGATATTGATGGAAAGCATAAAACTTTCCACATAAACATGCTTTCGGAATTTCACGAACGTCCGGACTATTTGCTGCCTATTTTCCAGGCAACGGATGATGCTCCTGCACCTCACGGTCATTATTCATCCCTGTCTGTCATTCAGGATGAGGAAGCTACCTTCTCTGATGTCAACCTTCCCCTTCCAGTGGTTCCATTACATTCTACGGAATCTTGGAAAAACGTTTCTGTTTCTCCTAATCTTTCTGGTGACGAACATCGACAAGTCTCGTCGATGTTACAAACATTTCAGGATGTTCTCACTGACATTCCTGGACACACAGATGTCATAGAACATGACATAATTCTTACCGACAATAATCCAATTAGGGTTAGGCCGTATCCTATTCCTATACACTTTCAGTCGCAAGTGGAAAAGGAATTGGATGAAATGATTCAATTAAATATAATTGAACCATCGACTTCACCATATTCTTCTTCCATGGTTATTGTCCGGAAGAAGGATAAGAACATACGAATTTGCGTTGATTATCGCAAATTGAATCAGGTCACAAAGTTCGACGCTGAACCGATGCCTTTGTTAGAAGATCTACTGATTAGACTTTCTAATTCTAGATTCTTCACTAAACTTGACTTGTCTAAAGGTTATTGGCAAGTGCCTTTAGCAGAGCATGCCAAACCTCTTACTGCTTTTTCTACACCTAGGGGTCTATTTCAATGGAATGTTATGCCTTTTGGTCTCATGAACGCCCCTGCCACTTTCGTTCGCATGATGCGTCGAATTCTGTCACATCGTTCGGATGTCATCGCATACTTAGATGACATCTGTCTCTTCAGTGATACCTGGGAAGATCACTATTTAGGGTTATATGACTTACTGTCCACTCTACGTGAGAATAATTTGACAGCAAAACCTTCTAAAGCTTTTGTTGGTTTTGGTGAAATCTCTTTCCTGGGTCATCGTGTTGGTCATGGTCTCTTGAAGACAGAAGACCACAATACTTCCAAAATACTGAACATCTCTGTTCCTAAAACGAAGAAACAAGTTAGGAGTCTCTTAGGTTTAATTCAATTTTATGGGAGATTTATTCCAAATTTATCTTCGATCATGGCACCTCTCTCAACATTGTTGAAGAAAGGTTCGCCTAATCTGGTCCGTTGGTCTGGAGAATGCCAATCTTCATTAGACCAAATCAAGAATATATTTTCTTCTCCTCCCATCTTAAGATTACCTACTCTTGATAGGACTTTTGTTCTTCGGAGTGATGCTTCATCCACTGGGATTGGAGCAGCACTGATGCAAGAATATGCAAATACTCTGCATCCTGTTATGTACATTTCTAGAAAACTAAATGCGGCAGAGAGGAACTACTCGGTTTTAGACCGTGAGTTGTTAGCGATGGTTTGGTCAATTCTAAAGCTACAAAGATTCCTCCTGGGCGCACATTTCATTCTAGAGACTGATCAGAAAGCTCTTACAGCTATTCAGACTAAGAATTTGAAGAGTTCGAGATCCACTCGATATGCTATAGCTCTTCAACCTTTTCACTTCACGGTACGAGCTATCCGTGGTGCGGATAATGTGATGGCTGACATTTTGTCTAGATGCCCACATGACTCCAACTAATACTTCTGTCCTATATTTCTATATATTACAGAGTCATAACACACCTATATTTCTACAATAGATTAGCACATCTGTACTTACTTTATATGTACACACTATCGTGCTTTGTTGTCATCTTCTTCTGTTCGTTTTTTAAAATGATAGAGGAGGACTGAGTAGTTAATATAAGGGCCGTTAGTTTACTAAACAGCCACAATTATTAATAATGTATTGTACCTTATGAAGCATATTAGTTATTAATTAGCATTATATTGCTTGTACTTTCTCAGAATGTCATTGTTGAGCTGAGGACTTACCTTACGAGTTCTAGATTGTGTACTTACCCTCGGAATACCAGAGCATATGTCCTGGATCGTCATGTAGTTTAACTTTACTATGTACTTATGTCATTACATGTCAAAGAATGTACTATTTAAATTTTCCTATCAGATTTGTACATCCATTTTTAAAGACAATATTAGAGTATGCTGTTTAATGATGATTATAGTAACTTGCATACGTATATTGTGTTTACATGCTAACGTGATGTGTGTTGGTGACACCTCCCCGATGTGAATATTTTTTGAGACATATTTATTTTTCTGTTGAGGTATATCCTCACCAGACACTCTATAATTAGCCTATTGTTTGGCAATTTAATTAATTATCAGCGCATAATTCGTGCGTTTTGAGCAGCTTATCGCTTGCTCTTTGATATTGAAAAAAAAAATATGTTCCACATTTTTTTTTTATCGGGAGGAGGTGGTGATATGTTGCGTGATAAATTCTCGCAACATCGTTTTATTTCAATATCTGTTTTATAACGCAAGGGCAACAACTGCTTGAAATCTATAGTCACTTTTCTCGGTAAGCATTTGTCTTCTCGCGTTAGTATCGAATGCAGTTAACTTTTGAGCTGTGGTCATTTTTGCGCTGGACTGCGCATGACTTGTCTTGTTGTTTTGTCGATCGGTTTCCGTTCACCACTAGTGGGGGTGAGCGATTTGGAATGGCGAAAGAGATGCCTCGTTGAAGAGGGGATCTCCGCTTTTTTTTGTTCTGTCAGGGATGTGTAGTCCTCTTATGGATATTTCGTTTAGTCGAGATAATACCTCTAGTGTTTTCCCACATGTCGGGAGGCGTGATATTTCTGTGTATTTCATGAAAGCAAGGGAAATTGACTTTTTCATTAACTCTATCGATTTTGGGTCGTGAGCGATTTCGATTCATAGCCTGTCTGCGAAAGTCGTCGTCACGAGATGTTTTTTCCCAGCTCACATGTCGCTGCATTGTACTGCATCGGTTGATGCAGGTACCAAGGACCATTACTTGCTACTTTGTTAAATGAACTAGGTTTAGAAAACCTTTATTATCTAGAGGATATTTTTGAGGACATTATTTATACTTCGGCAGACGTGTCTGTCTTGCTGAAGTCAAACTAAGGAGAGTGAACTGATCTCATACATCTGGTTATCTCCTGGCTGTTATAGAAAAGGATGGAGTTTTCCACCTGACTACATTTACAGCACTATGAAATATAACATGCATCTGACTCATCATTGTAATGCTGTCTACCGTCTATTGCTGTATTGAATGTTGCTGTGATAATGACTGTTTGATGTGCCTACACATTTGCGTAACCATTTTGTCACTGTGGCGTCCACAATAAATAATGAAGAAAAACGTCAACGGCTGTTTCAAGACTCATTGACTTTATACGTCGTGAGTTTACTGACGTCCTATGTGGATTGCCCTGTTATTGTTGCATGAACATTGTTTTGACTGAGCACATCTACACACTACACAAAACCAGACATGCGGATGCCATCCATCATCATATGGCATCACGCATCAGTTTCTTTAAAATTTTTAGCGGCAGTTGCATCGCTAGATAAAGATTCCCCTTGAATCTCCAATTCTCGTATGCCATGACGAGATTTAAAGTTTCTTAACCATCCCTGGCTAGCCTTAAAGTCAGGAGGACCGTCAAGTTGATTGTTGAACTGAAGTGCCTTTTCACACAACAGAGAACCAGAGATAGGTTCCCCTTTGCTTCTTCTTTGCACAAACCATATATACAAAGCCTCTTCCAAGTTCACATCTTTCGCATTTCTCATGGTTTTACGTTTCTTCGACCCATTTTCACTATCAAATTTCGATGCAAAACTCATAATTTTATCCTTGTTACTTTTGATGTCAGAGACGGTAGCTTTCCCAACATTGAAAATCCTCGCAAGTGAAGACACAGTTTCACCTTGTCCTAGTCTCTTGATAATTTCTGTTTTCGTTTCAATTGACAAAACATTGCGGTTCCTTTTATATGCTTTAGGCCTACTGGAAGGTGCCATATCGCACAGAGAAATACTTGTACACCAAAATTATTCTGCTGTAGTAGCAGACACAATTATTTTAAGTTGAACTGTCTGTTTAACCAGTGTTCTACCTAGAACGCACACGTACTTTGTATTGGTAAACCAGATATTAACTGACTTTATGATCTAACTGACTTCCTGTACGTAAGCGACCGACCATTAGCCATCCCATTCTCTACAAATTGTTCGCACACATTTGAAGTTTGCCGCATCAAAAGATTCAGAATTTTAGTCTAACGTGACTGTGGCATCTGATTTTTTTTTTCTGGAAAAAGTGTTCGGATAATTGGATGTTCGGATAATTGGGGTTCGGATAAATGGAGTTCTACTGTACTTGGAGAAATGGACTGCTCTGGGGAAAACCCAAGATCTTAAGGAAATGATCCTTATTGAGCAGCTAAGAGAGTCCATGACTCCAGACCTGAGAAAGTTTCTCATGGAACAAGGTGCAGAGAGGCTGGGTGAGTTACTCAATGTCGCTGAGAGGTATCAGGCAGCCCAAGCAGAAGTAGTTGGTAATAAAAAGAAACAGGTAGACAATTTTAAGGCACCTCAAAACTGTAATAAGTTTGACCATAGAGAACAGAACAAAGGTAAGCACCAGTTTGATAGGCCACGCAATGAATATAAAAATAAAACCCCACAATTCGATGAAAGGAAATATGATGAAAGAAAATCTTTTAACCAAGGAAAGAAGTGGTGTAAAAATTGTCGGATGAACAACCATAACACCGAAAATTGTAGAAGGAAAACTCCTAATTTCGCTGCAATGAAAACGGGGAGAAAGGGAGTAAAGGTCAACCCTGCTGAACAACAGGAACCTTACCACCCCCCAGTGTGTGAAGAGGTAACATGCAATGGAGTCACTATAAGGTGTTTGTATGATACTGGATTAGATTATGATTCAGTTGTGAGTTCTCACCTGGTGCAGGCAGATCAATACACCACAGAAACAGTGGAGATTCAAACTGCAACCAAGGATGTAGCGACCATGACACTTCCCATCGCCAGGATAAATGTGAAAACGCGATATGTGGAAGGAATCATCAAAGCAGCAGTGATAAATGAACCAATCTACCCTCTGATATTGGGGTGTAGATATGTCTTCTTGGGGAATCCCAAGAGACCTGTGATCATGGCAACAGTGCAGACCAAATCACAGTCTAAACAGGAGGAGGATAATCCCATAAATACCCATCCAGATGAGATGAGGAAGGCACAGGCAGAGGATAAGACCCTCAAGCCTTGTTTTAAGAAATTGCCCAAATGTCATACACCTCCAGGCAAGGGAGACTTCTATATGAAGAACAAATTGATTTACAGGAAGGCTGGAACTGGATCCCATGGTCACGGACAGCTGGTCCTTCCCATTTCATATAGGACAAAAAGTGTTGGAACTAGGGCATGCGATTCCCTTCAGTGGTCATATGGGGATCAACACAACAGGACAGCGTATAGCTTGTCATTATTTCTGGCCAGGGATAACTGAAGACATAAAGAGATATGTAAAATCCTGTCCAGAATGCCAACGGGTAGCTCCAAAGCATTGGACTGCTCCAGTAACTTTAGGGGAAATGCCCATAGTGGGAACACCCTTTGAAAGAGTTGCAGTGGACATTGTGGGACCTCTCACTCGGACCAAGAGGAGGAACAGTTACATTCTGACTCTGGTGGATACTTGTTCTATGTGGGGAGAGGCGGTAGCCCTGTCATCAATCGATTTGAAACATATGGCAGAGGCATTACTCTCAGTCTTCACCAGGTTAGGCTTTCCCAACCAAATCTTGACTGATAATGGCTCTCAGTTCAAGGGGAAACTAACGGAAGAAGTATTCAGGATCTGTCAAGCCAAACACTTTCATTGTAGCCCGTACCATCCACAAGGAAATGGCCAAGTGGAAAGATTTAACGGGACACTCATGTCGATCCTGAGAAAGTTGGCACATGAAAAACCAGATACATGGGACCAATACCTTCCCGCCGCCCTGTTTGCGTATCGGGAGGTATCCCATAGTTCAACCGGTATGGCCCCGGCAACCTTGCTATTTGGAAGGCCAATAAAAGGTCCATTGGAAGCCTTTTTAAGGACGTGGACTGATGAAAAGGCAGAAGAAAATATTACCTCATCATATCAATATGTGAACGAGCTGACTACTCGAATTAAAACTGGCTGGAAACTTGCCAATGAAAATTTGAGACAAGCCAGGAAAAAGCATGCTGCCTATTACAATAAGAAAGCGAAGGACAGAGAATTAGCTGTGGGAGAGAAGGTGCTCCTTCTACTGCCCGACAGCCAGAATAAATTGCAAATTGGTAGGCAAGGTCCATATACAGTTCTAGAGAAGGTGTCTAGAACAAATTATAAGATAGATAAGAAGGGGAAAGAGAAAATCTATCATGTGAATCTCCTGAAAAAATTTCTAGACAGAGAAAACCAGGAGGAGACACACCTGCTGACCTTGTCTGTTGCAATGGAAATGAAAAAGGAACCACTCACCTCTCATGAATATCCTTTACATCCCTGTGAGACCGCTGCACAGGTAAAAATCAGCACACACTTGACGAAAAATCAGAGGGAGAGAGTTCAACAGGTTCTAAATCATCATACAGATGTGTTAACGGACCGACCGGGGCATACAAATTTATTAGAGTATGATATGAAACTCATAGACCCAACACCAATCTGTATGAGAGCCTATTCGATTCTGTTCGCTAAGGAAAAAGCTTTGAAGGAGGAGATAGATTATCTGTTGAGAGAAGGAATTATCTCGCACAGTGAATCTCCTTACATCTCCAGTGTGGTTCTGTTAAGAAAACCCTCTGGAGAACACAGACTGTGTATAGATTACAGGAAACTGAATGCTGTCACAGAAGGTCAGGTGGATCCATTACCTGATACAAATCAGCTGTTTGCCAGTCTGAATAAAGCTAAATATTTCTCTAAAGTGGATCTGAGCAAAGGCTACTATCAGATTCCAGTAAAGCCGGAGGTTAGACCTTATTTAGCCTTTAGCACCTCGGAAGGACATTATGAATTTAACATGTTGCCATTCGGGCTGAAAAATGCACCGAGTGTGTTTTCGAGGATGATGAGAAAATTACTGGATCCCCTGAATAATCCATGCATCACCAACTTCATGGATGATATTCTCATAGCGACTGAAACATTTGAGGAACACATTAACTCTCTGGATATGTTGTTTAATCGACTTAGAGAGACCAATTTGACAGCTAGACCGACGAAATGCTGTGTTGGATGTAAAGAGCTGGAATTCTTGGGCCACACAGTACATCAGGGAAACATGACCCCTGACCCCAAGAACCTGGAGAAGTTGAAAAGAGCACCAAGACCACAGACAAAAAAAGATGTGCGATCTTTTGTCTCATTATGTGGTTTCTACCAAAAGTATATTAAAAACTTTAACTCCATATGTGCTCCATTGACTGATTTAACGCGCAAAGGAAATCCTGATAGAATTACTTGGCCAGCGCAGTGTGAATTAGCCTACCAAGAGTTGAAGGAAAAGCTCACAAGCAGGCCTATTTTGAAATTACCTGACTTGAGTCAAGAATTCATTGTGAGAACGGATGCTAGTAATATAGGTTGGGGGGCAGCTCTATTACAAAGGTCAAATTCACTTGATGGGGAATTAACCCCAGTAGCTTATGCTAGTCGTAAGTTGAACATAGCAGAACAAAAATATTCAACAAGTGAAAAAGAATGTTTGGCTGTCATATGGGCTATAAAAAAGTTCCAGATTTATCTCTATGGTAAATTATTTAAGATCCAAACAGATCATAAACCGCTCGTGTGTCTGTCACAAGCAAGGCATGAAAATGCTAGATTATTACGTTGGTCGTTGCTCCTACAGCCATACCAGTTTACCATAGAATATATTCCAGGCAAAACCAATGTAGGTGCAGATTTTTTAAGCAGACATCCGTACGACGAACATCAGAGTAGTCACCAGGCATAGGTAATAAATTTATCTATGTGTATTTAGAAGTAGGAACTGACATACGATAGTCTGTCCTAAGTGGGGAGATATGTGGTGAACTTCTAAATACAATATCTAATTTAACATATAACAGTATAGTGCATAAAGACAAAGATAGGATAGTACTAAAGATTTCAGCGAGAATGGTAGTCGTCGCCTACGCCTTCAGTGTATTATTTGATAACGCATTGGCCGAACTAAAAAGGGTACCCTAGTTTTCAAATTCAACCTTGAGATAAACGTACCACTTTTCCAAGTTCAAATGAAGTATGTGCCTAGAATGCATTGTAGAAGGGAGGAGAACGGATAGATAACCCAACGCAAATCACGTCTCACATTGTTTCTAAAAATAAAACTAACTTGCTAGCCTTGCCCTTAGGCGGTTTTCAAAATACGAGGAAAACGTTAGAAAATGTGGACACTACGGTCATGAAAACACGCTTAGCTCTTGTTGCGAATGACGTAATTCTCGTGTATTACGAGAGACTCTCGTAATTAGCTTGAAAGTACATGGAAAAAGAATTGAACAGGAGGTAGTTTAAAAATAAACAACTAACATGGAAAAAAGATAGAATTTTGAACCAAGCCATTTAGCCCAATAAAAATCATATATTCGTGTACCTGAAGACTTGCTGACTAAGAATATGTAGTTAGTTATCTAAATAGTCCATTAGATAATCAAATATTGGTAATAATACATAGAGAATCGGAGATACTGTCAGGTCAAGTCATATCTGCTTAGATTGGATTGCATATTTTTGGGGGGAAAAATTAGGTGAAAGAAAGGCTAAGATAGTACGATGAAGTGGAGTGGATGAAATTTGAAGGAAGCCGAAATATTATTGGCTAACCTAAATATACAAAACTAGTTGATAGTAGTAACGCATTGTGGTTTGAGATATTTTTTTTTAAAGTTTCATTCAAAAAATAAAGAGATGCTTGGTCTCATTGGCCAAAGCCTTTTACTTTAACGAAATAGTAAGCTGCTCGCTGCCATTTTTCCAAAATATTCAGAGGAGCAAGAAGCGATGAATAGACTTGTGCTTTGTTTTAAAATAAATAACAACAGAAAGCAGTCTGAACAGAGGCAGTGATGAAAGTGTGCCATATTCGATTGCCTAATTCATCGTTAATTGTTTATATTTCCTTGATATGTGGTAAGATTGATTTTATTGACTTTTTAATTAAAAAAGGGTTGTGTATAAGAAAAGGCCATGACAAAAGATTGTAATTAAATGGTTCCATAGCAGACTTAGGCATGGCCTAGATGTTGATCCATCATATAATGGACCATCCAAGAAGTATTAGAACTACAGGACTATATGTATGATGGTCATACAGGAACATTACACCTATCTTATTGCATGGAAAAGATTACTGCAGGAATGACAGAGGCGTAGCATCCATTAGGGAAGAGAAAAGAAAATTGGTACAATTTATTCCATCAAACTAAAGTGGAGAAGCAGGGTTGTCAGAGAGAGCTGACCATGTTCTTTTGTATTGAATGTATGTTTACATGTAAATTAGGAGGAATTAGTTTGATATTAAGACCGAACCATAACTTGCATTGACAGGGGTTCCTGCTGGCACTTGTCTGGTGCTGGTACTCGATGATAGAGAAATTCAGCACTATTTCTAAGAGTCTCTGGCACATGCTGGTATTACAGAAGTCCAAGACCAGAGGAGACTGAAGTGTTTGGCCAAACTAACTGCAACTGCTGTGATTCCAGGACCCAGATAAGTGAAATATCTGGCCTGGGACAACTTATCACGACTAAAGAAAAATCTCCTATATAGACAAAAACGTTCCTCCAAAAGACTAACATAAACAATACTAGTGAAACAAAAGAATGTTGGGATGATGTAAATCCCCAACCTACTTCCCCGTACCAGTAGTTAAATAGAGTAATTAATATCAACTTGAGAATTTGTAACAATGTACTATGGACACATTGTCTGTTGTATGTAAATATCTTTATATATATTTGTAAATATATTTATCCATTTAAATTGATTCTCATTGAACTGGAGTCCTGACCAAAACAACTTTAGGCTCAGGACCAATAAAGTTTAACAAAAGAGATTTTAAATATAAAATTTAACAGCTGGAGTTAGTTGAGTTTCTCATAGTATTTAGTATATGTTTGTATATGTTTTTGTATTGAGATTCTTTAACAACACTCTTACAATACCCTAGACATTTTACGTAGCTTTCAGTCACGCTAGTCAATAAGAATATAACTTAGAGTGAGATCGTAGGGTGGTAACAAGAAAGGTACTCTGTAACACAGCTGTCCACTGTTTACCTCAGAGACCTTCACAGTTGATCTCACTCAAGTACAATTATATGAACACCATTCTTCTTAACATCTAAACCCACCACATATATTGGGGTCTCTAAGTCCGAGATTTGAATTTGGTATATATATAGATGAATGTTTGAAATAGGAATCTCATACAGCATATATTAACTAACTCCAGGAATAAAAATTAGCAGTAGGATAGAAATTCAAGATTGTATTACTAGTGTTAGTAGAGGTTAGGAACACCCCCTAAGAAAGATAAAAATAATTAAGAGGAGATTTACAGTGATAGGTTGTCACAGCCAGCAGTAATTAGTTAATTATAGTTAGTATTTATTTTAGTTAAGTTTAAGATTTTCTTAGAACCTGATTAGACCTGCTTGAGTTAGAATGGCTGATCTAGCCAAATTCAGATCTGCCGCTGTACAGACTGCTAAAGAGATGGGCATGGATGGACCAGAGTTGGTCCAATATGTAACTTCAGAATGCGACAAGTATATTAAAAGGGAGGATAGGAAGTTAGCAGAAGAAAGAAAATTACAGTTACAAATTGAGGCTGACAAAGAACTTAAGAGGCTGCAGATTGAGGCTGACAAAGAGGCTAGGGCATTGGAGGCTGAGGCTAAGAAGTTACAGATAGAAGCAGAGGAAAAGAGACTGGCTGCAGAAAGAGAAGAAAAGAGACTGGCTGCAGAAAGAGAAGAACAGAGACTGGCTGCAGAAAGAGAAGAAAAGAGACAGGCTGCAGAGAGGGAGGCAGAAGAAAAGAGATTGACTGCCGAAAGGGAAGCAGCAAAGGAGGAGAAAAGATTACAGAGGGAGCATGAGCTACGACTAAGGGAGTTAGAATTTCAAGGCCATGCTCCTGAAAATGGTGCCAGCCCCTTTACCTCAGATGCCACTGCTAATCAGGGAGCCTCAACCTCAGCTATGGGTTTTCATGTAGACCATTTTGTTGAGAAAGATGATGACATCGAAGGGTATTTAAGTAGATTTGAACTTTTGGCTACTACATATGGGTTAGAGAGAAAGAGGTGGAGCCTCAAGTTATCCCAGGGTCTTAGGGGAACGGCTTATGAAGTTTTTGCCAAGATGAGCAGAGATGACCAAGACAATTATGACATGTTAAAGCAGGCTCTTTTGTTAAGATACGAAAAGAACGGAGAATTTTATAGAAAAAAATTTAGAAATGCCAAACTACAGTCGGGTGAGACCTATCACCAGTTCTCTGCACGGTTAGAGACCTACTTGGAGAAATGGACTGCTCTGGGGAAAACCCAAGATCTTAAGGAAATGATCCTTATTGAGCAGCTAAGAGAGTCCATGACTCCAGACCTGAGAAAGTTTCTCATGGAACAAGGTGCAGAGAAGCTGGGTGAGTTACTCAATGTCGCTGAGAGGTATCAGGCAGCCCAAGCAGAAGTAGTTGGTAATAAAAAGAAACAGGTAGACAATTTTAAGGCACCTCAAAACTGTAATAAGTTTGACCATAGAGAACAGAACAAAGGTAAGCACCAGTTTGATAGGCCACGCAATGAATATAAAAATAAAACCCCACAATTCGATGAAAGGAAATATGATGAAAGAAAATCTTTTAACGAAGGAAAGAAGTGGTGTAAAAATTGTCGGATGAACAACCATAACACCGAAAATTGTAGAAGGAAAACTCCTAATTTCGCTGCAATGAAAACGGGGAGAAAGGGAGTAAAGGTCAACCCTGCTGAACAACAGGAACCTTACCACCCCCCAGTGTGTGAAGAGGTAACATGCAATGGAGTCACTATAAGGTGTTTGTATGATACTGGATTAGATTATGATTCAGTTGTGAGTTCTCACCTGGTGCAGGCAGATCAATACACCACAGAAACAGTGGAGATTCAAACTGCAACCAAGGATGTAGCGACCATGACACTTCCCATCGCCAGGATAAATGTGAAAACGCGATATGTGGAAGGAATCATCAAAGCAGCAGTGATAAATGAACCAATCTACCCTCTGATATTGGGGTGTAGATATGTCTTCTTGGGGAATCCCAAGAGACCTGTGATCATGGCAACAGTGCAGACCAAATCACAGTCTAAAAAGGAGGAGGATAATCCCATAAATACCCATCCAGATGAGATGAGGAAGGCACAGGCAGAGGATAAGACCCTCAAGCCTTGTTTTAAGAAATTGCCCAAATGTCATACACCTCCAGGCAAGGGAGACTTCTATATGAAGAACAAATTGATTTACAGGAAGGCTGGAACTGGATCCCATGGTCACGGACAGCTGGTCCTTCCCATTTCATATAGGACAAAAAGTGTTGGAACTAGGGCATGCGATTCCCTTCAGTGGTCATATGGGAATCAACGCAACAGGACAGCGTATAGCTTGTCATTATTTCTGGCCAGGGATAACTAAAGACATAAAGAGATATGTAAAATCCTGTCCAGAATGCCAACGGGTAGCTCCAAAGCATTGGACTGCTCCAGCAACTTTAGGGGAAATGCCCATAGTGGGAACACCCTTTGAAAGAGTTGCAGTGGACATTGTGGGACCTCTCACTCGGACCAAGAGGAGGAACAGTTACATTCTGACTCTGGTGGACACTTGTTCTATGTGGGGAGAGGCGGTAGCCCTGTCATCAATCGATTCGAAACATGTGGCAGAGGCATTACTCACAATCTTCACCAGGTTAGGCTTTCCCAACCAAATCTTGACTGATAATGGCTCTCAGTTCAAGGGGAAACTAACGGAAGAAGTATTCAGGATCTTTCAAGCCAAACACTTTCATTGTAGCCCGTACCATCCACAAGGAAATGGCCAAGTGGAAAGATTTAACGGGACACTCATGTCGATCCTGAGAAAGTTGGCACATGAAAAACCAGATACATGGGACCAATACCTTCCCGCCGCCCTGTTTGCGTATCGGGAGGTACCCCATAGTTCAACCGGTATGGCCCCGGCAACCTTGTTATTTGGAAGGCCAATAAAAGGTCCATTGGAAGCCTTTTTAAGGACGTGGACTGATGAAAAGGCAGAAGAAAATATTACCTCATCATATCAATATGTGAACGAGCTGACCACTCGAATTAGAACTGGCTGGAAACTTGCCAATGAAATTTTGAGACAAGCCAGGAAAAAGCATGCTGCCTATTACAATAAGAAAGCGAAGGACAGAGAATTAGCTGTGGGAGAGAAGGTGCTCCTTCTACTGCCCGGCAGCCAGAATAAATTGCAAATTGGATTGCAAGGTCCATATACAGTTCTAGAGAAGATGTCTAGAACAAATTATAAGATAGATAAGAAGGGGAAAGAGAAAATCTATCATATGAATCTCCTGAAAAAATATCTGGACAGAGAAAACCAGGAGGAGACACACCTGCTGACCTTGTCTGTTGCAATGGAAATGAAAAAGGAACCACTCAACTCTCATGAATATCCTTTACATCCCTGTGAGACCGCTGCACAGGTAAAAATCAGCACACACTTGACGAAAAATCAGAGGGAGAGAGTTCAACAGGTTCTAAATCATCATACAGATGTGTTAACGGACCGACCGGGGCATACAAATTTATTAGAGTATGATATGAAACTCATAGATCCAACACCAATCTGCATGAGAGCCTATTCGATTCCGTTCGCTAAGGAAAAAGCTTTGAAGGAGGAGATAGATTATCTGTTGAGAGAAGGAATTATCTCGCACAGTGAATCTCCTTACATCTCCAGTGTGGTTCTGTTAAGAAAACCCTCTGGAGAATACAGACTGTGTATAGATTACAGGAAACTGAATGCTGTCACAGAAGGTCAGGTGGATCCATTACCTGATACAAATCAGCTGTTTGCCAGGCTGAATAAAGCTAAATATTTCTCTAAAGTGGATCTGAGCAAAGGCTACTATCAGATTCCAGTAAAGCCGGAGGTTAGACCTTATTTAGCCTTTAGCACCTCGGAAGGACATTATGAATTTAACATGTTGCCATTCGGGCTGAAAAATGCACCGAGTGTATTTTCGAGGATGATGAGAAAATTACTGGATCCCCTGAATAATCCATGCATCACCAACTTCATGGATGATATTCTCATAGCGACTGAAACATTTGAGGAACACATTAACTCTCTGGATATGTTGTTTAATCGACTTAGAGAGACCAATTTGACAGCTAGACCGACAAAATGCTGTGTTGGATGTAAAGAGCTGGAATTCTTGGGCCACACAGTACATCAGGGAAACATGACCCCTGACCCCAAGAACCTGGAGAAGTTGAAAAGAGCACCAAGACCACAGACAAAAAAAGATGTGCGATCTTTTGTCTCATTATGTGGTTTCTACCAAAAGTATATTAAAAACTTTAACTCCATATGTGCTCCATTGACTGATTTAACGCGCAAAGGAAATCCTGATAGAATTACTTGGCCAGCGCAGTGTGAATTAGCCTACCAAGAGTTGAAGGAAAAGCTCACAAGCGGGCCTATTTTGAAATTACCTGACTTGAGTCAAGAATTCATTGTGAGAACGGATGCTAGTAATATAGGTTTGGGGGCAGCTCTATTACAAAGGTCAAATTCACTTGATGGGGAATTAACCCCAGTAGCTTATGCTAGTCGTAAGTTGAACACAGCAGAACAAAAATATTCAACAAGTGAAAAAGAATGTTTGGTTGTCATATGGGCTATAAAAAAGTTCCAGATTTATCTCTATGGTAAATCATTTAAGATCCAAACATATCATAAACCACTCGTGTGTCTGTCACAAGCAAGGCATGAAAATGCTAGATTATTACGTTGGTCGTTGCTCCTACAGCCATACCAGTTTACCATAGAATATATTCCAGGCAAAACCAATGTAGGTGCAGATTTTTTAAGCAGACATCCGTACGACGAACATCAGAGTAGTCACCAGGCATAGGTAATAAATTTATCTATGTGTATTTAGAAGTAGGAACTGACATATGATAGTCTGTTCTAAGTGGGGAGATATGTAGTGAACTTCTAAATACAATATCTAATTTAACATATAACAGTATAGTGCATAAAGTCAAAGATAGGATAGTACTAAAGATTTCAGCGAGAATGGTAGTCGTCGCCTACGCCTTCAGTGTATTATTTGATAACGCATTGGCCGAACCAAAAAGGGTACCCTAGTTTTCAAATTCAACCTTGAGATAAACGTACCACTTTTCCAAGTTCAAATGAAGTATGTGCCTAGAATGCATTGTAGAAGGGAGGAGAACGGATAGATAACCCAACGCAAATCACGTCTCACATTGTTTCTAAAAATAAAACTAACTTGCTAGCCTTGCCCTTAGGCGGTTTTCAAAATACGAGGAAAACGTTAGAAAATGTGGACACTACGGTCATGAAAACACGCTTAGCTCTTGTTGCGAATGACGTAATTCTCGTGTATTACGAGAGACTCTCGTAATTAGCTTGAAAGTACATGGAAAAAGAATTGAACAGGAGGTAGTTTAAAAATAAACAACTAACGTGAAAAAAAGATAGAATTTTGAACCAAGCCATTTAGCCCAATAAAAATCATATATACGTGTACCTGAAGACTTGCTGACTAAGAATATGTAGTTAGTTATCTAAATAGTCCATTAGATAATCAAATATTGGTAATAATACATAGAGAATCAGAGATACTGTCAGGTCAAGTCATATCTGCTTAGATTGGATAGCATATTTGGGGGGGGGGGGGAAATTAGGTGAAAGAAAGGCTAAGATATTACGATGAAGTGGATTGGATGAAATTTGAAGGAAGCCGAAATATTATTGGCTAACCTAAATATACAAAACTAGTTGGTAGTAGTAACGCATTGTGGTTTGAGATATTTTTTTTAAAAAGTTTCATTCGAAAAATAAAGAGATGCTTGGTCTCATTGGCCAAAGCCTTTTACTTTAACGAAATAGTAAGCTGCTCGCTGCCATTTTTCCAAAATATTCAGAGGAGCAAGAAGCGATGAATAGACTTGTGCTTTGTTTTTAAAAAAATAACAACAGAAAGCAGTCTGAACAGAGGCAGTGATGAAAGTGTGCCATATTCGATTGCCTAATTCATCGTTAATTGTTTATATTTCCTTGATATGTGGTAAGATTGATTTTATTGACTTTTTAATTAAAAAAGGGTTGTGTATAAGAAAAGGCCATGACAAAAGATTGTAATTAAATGGTTCCATAGCAGACTTAGGCATGGCCTAGATGTTGATCCATCATATAATGGACCATCCAAGAAGTATTAGAACTACAGGACTATATGTATGATGGTCATACAGGAACATTACACCTATCTTATTGCATGGAAAAGATTACTGCAGGAATGACAGAGGCGTAGCATCCATTAGGGAAGAGAAAAGAAAATTGGTACAATTTATTCCATCAAACTAAAGTGGAGAAGCAGGGTTGTCAGAGAGAGCTGACCATGTTCTTTTGTATTGAATGTATGTTTACATGTAAATTAGGAGGAATTAGTTTGATATTAAGATCGAACCATAACTTGCATTGACAGGGGTTCCTGCTGGCACTTGTCTAGTGCTGGTACTCGATGATAGAGAAATTCAGCACTATTTCTAAGAGTCTCTGGCACATGCTGGTATTACAGAAGTCCAAGACCAGAGGAGACTGAAGTGTTTGGCCAAACTAACTGCAACTGCTGTGATTTCAGGACCCAGATAAGTGAAATATCTGGCCTGGGACAACTTATCACGACTAAAGAAAAATCTCCTATATAGACAAAAACGTTCCTCCAAAAGACTAACATAAACAATACTAGTGAAACAAAAGAATGTTGGGATGATGTAAATCCCCAACCTGCTTCCCCGTACCAGCAGTTAAATAGAGTAATTAATATCAACTTGAGAATTTGTAACAATGTACTATGAACATATTGTCTATTGTATGTAAATATCTTTATATATATTTGTAAATATATTTATCCATTTAAATTGATTCTCATTGAACTGGAGTCCTGACCAAAACAACTTTAGGCTCAGGACCAATAAAGTTTAACAAAAGAGATTTTAAATATAAAATTTAACAGCTGGAGTTAGTTGAGTTTCTCATAGTATTTAGTATATGTTTGTATATGTTTTTGTATTGAGATTCTTTAACAACACTCTTACAATACCCTAGACATTTTACGTAGCTTTCAGTCACGCTAGTCAATAAGAATATAACTTAGAGTGAGATCGTAGGGTGGTAACAAGAAAGGTACTCTGTAACACAGCTGTCCATTGTTTACCTCAGAGACCTTTACAGTTGATCTCACTCAAATACAATTATATGCACACCATTCTTCTTAACATCTAAACCCACCACAGCCTTCAAAGCTCTGGGCTGCTCATTGGTCGTGGTGTCAATGGTTGCATTGTTCGGCTTCTGAGAAGGATCGGCCCCAACGCGAGTAATTGGGGCAGTCTTGTTCACCTGCTGACTGTCTTTGTTCTTTGCAGATTCATGTTTGCTGTCGAATGTTCGAGGGCTTCTATCGATTTTCCTCTTTTTTGCTTGTGGCTTGGTACGAACCATTTTAGTATATTGCTGTCTCTGGAACAACAAACCCTCGTTGAGTGTGTTGTACGAAGATAATGTCGAAAAGAGAATTATCATTTCATGAGCGCGTGTATTTATGTATTTTTTTATTATTATTATAGTTCCCGGATGTCTATGAGTTCTGACGCGTTTACTTGGTGGGTTGAAAATTAAAGCTGGAAGGGAATAGAACGGAAGAAAATGAACACTGGAAACATAGTGCCATCGTCACGACATGAAACAGGAAATGTGCACCATAGTTCTTTCTCGTCATTTCTTGACGGGTCATCTGCTCGGTTATATAATTCTCTATGCAGCCAGCGAGCGTCCCATTGATAGACTGGTTAGAGCGCTTGGCTCTTGTGGCAATGTTACCGGGTTCAGGTACGAAACCTAATATCGTCACGTTCCAATCTGCTAATTTAAATAAATAAAGAGGGAAATCCGTGGCCTACAAACAGTAAATAAATAACACACACATAAAGGTATGTTTCAAGCACTCGTGAGAAATAAAGAAATAGAAAACCAGACAACAGATGTAAGAGGCTTACCGGAGAATCGAACCCAGTATATTATGAACGACACCACCGCCTAGCTACGGGAGCGAATCGCACAATCCTCCCTTTAAAAAATGCCATTCGCTTCCGTAGCTAGGCGGTGGTACCGTTCGGACTGTACAAGGTTCGATTCTCCGGTAAGCTTCTTACTTCTGTTGTGTTTCTGTTGTCTGGTTTTCTACTTCTTTATGTCTCACGAGTGAAACATACCTTTATGTGTGTATTATTTGTCCAGTATACCCAGCTGTAAATGGCAGTCAGACTCTGCTCTACAGTTAGTGAAAGCAAAGGCAGTGATGCATGGAACTGCTCACTCCGCCTCATAAAGCTGGATCTCGTACCGTCAAGTCTCTAATATTTCACTCCAGTTGACATTGCGTCATTAATAGGCTGAACTGCCCATGGTAAACTTCCTGTGTTATGTATTGAGGTTCGCACTTTTTTTTTGTTTTTCTCTAACCAGCGGCACTCGAGCTTTACAGCTCTTTTGGCCCAATGACATGTCATTGCGAGGCTGGGGGGAGGGGGGGGGGTCAGTGGACTTTCTTTCCAACCCGGTCAGGAGCCTCGCTCCTTCCCATCCACACGGGATTTATGTGCAGGAGCCGTTCAGGTTATTCAGTCAAATTTCCGGTCGTAAACATTCCTTCAAACGCTGACGCCCGGGTTTACGGAACATCATTTTTTGGTGATGCGTAGATGGCAAGGAGGATAGTGTGCTTCGCTTGCATAACTAGGCGGGGTTGTCGCACGGAAGGTCCAGGGTTCAAATCCTGGGTAAGCCACTCATGTCTGTTGTTTTTCTGTTGTCTAGTGTTCTACTTCTTTATTTCCTACGAGAGCCTGATAACATACCTTTATGTTTGTCTCATATTAATTTACTGTTTACATGCCTCGGGTTTCCCTTACTTATGTGTTAGATATATCTGCTGTAGGACAACCTTCACCTTTTACTTGATGCGGCCACACTAAGTGTAACATTGAACATCGGTTTTCATAATCGATTACTATTTTCTAGTATCGGTAATACTATCGCAGCATCTAAATTCTTGTAAGCCAGTTGCAAACAAAGAGCTAACATTCGCAAGCCAGATTTCCATGTATTGTTGCTCAAGCCAAGTGCAATGGTTGATAATATGTAGAGCCAAGTGCAACAGTTGATGAGACATGCAAGAAACAAGAAATTATATTTAATACGGAGAAATGAACAGAACAAATTAAGGGCCTTTCTTAAGGGCCTGATTTTGTAAATGTTAGTCAAGTTATTCTAGGAATACAAATACAATATCTGGTACTGTATGACGAAATCAACGCCCACTTATTTTAAGATGAATTGTGAGAAACTTAAAAAACGGACAAAAGGAACAGCTAATAAATCTAATGTATGAATGGAGAATGTAATATTACATATAAATTTACATACCGTAGGCGCGCGATGTCTGCGTTCACGCACATTTTAAATTTTATTTAGTTATTTATTTAGGTAATACAATAAGTATGCGTATTTAAAGCACTGGAAAATACTTAGAATTACAATTTTTACTTAAACGGTATGGACAAGATGATTAGGGGAAGAGTTAGAGAAACCGGGTGACGGGTGCATATATTATCTCTAGTTATGAACAACATATATCTTAATATAATCCACCAGGTGTTGAACACGATCTTTTTATCAACTAATTAAAAAGTTAAAAAAAAAAAAAAAGGAAAACACTTTGATCCGCACAGACTGTCACTAATTCCTTGGAAGAAAGTTGGTTTTTGTCTTTCATGTGTTAGTTAAGTAACTTAAGTGAGTCAACACAATACTGAAGCACCGGTACCGTGAACTTAGTAAAAATATGTATGACATATTCTGTCCTTCGCTATTAAAAAAAAAGAAAAAATTATTAATATTTTCGTTTCGAATCTTTCAAAAATGTTCTTAGTCTGGCTTCCCCTCCCCCCCCCTTTTTTTTCTTTCCCTTTGTTGACATTTAGGTTTATGCTGTAATAATTGAATTTAAATAGTTAAATAGAACTAGCTCAAAATGAGCACAATTGCCAATTTAAATAAATAAAAAGTGTTGCCAAAAATAGTTTGGGTCAATGTTATTTCATGACAAAATTTAAAACCCAAATACTTCTGAACCACTGATAGTGAAATTTGTAACTTTTTCGCGACAACATGCAGAGGAGGGTCACACATCAAGCATGAGATGTATGATTGAAAAAAAAAAAATGAAAATATCGTAAGTATTTATATTTTTTTTAACTTTACTATTTATATTTTTTTAACTTTACTTTTTTTTATTTTATTTAATGAGACTAAGAAACCCAATATCATTTTTAATTCATATCGGTGCCCAAGAAACACCGTGATCCATGCATACACAGATGGATCAGCAACAAATGAACAGAAGATGGGGGTGGAGAACTCTTTCTGAGTTTAACCGACGGCACACACAAAAAGCTGTCAGTCGCAACAAGAAAATTCTCATGTGACTTCAGAGCAGAGATAGAGGCCTTAAAAGCTGCAGCAGAAGTCCTAATGACAGAAGAAAACTCAGGTAGCTATATTCTCAGATGTGCTATCAGTAATTGCAACGCTGAAGAATCGAAATAACGCCGACTTGCACGATCTAATAGTGACACTTCACAGGCTATGACACCTCACAGGCTATGTCAGTAATTCAAACGATTTGTAGTCCAGTGAATCCCTTGTCACGGTATCATCACCGGAAATGAATAGACTGACAGATTGGCAAACGAAGGGGGAAAGCTACCTCAACTTGACACAAGCATAACTTATGAAGAGGCCAAGAGTTTTATCAAGCACAAATCCTGGAGAAAGTGGGAAGCAGAAGATCCAGGCTACCCACACACACACACACACACACATACACAAAATGATGCATATTACCAGCTCATCAGAAGTGAACAAGTGGTAATTTCCAGACTTCCCACAGGTCACAACAGTTTGGGATACCATCTATTAAACAAGTTAAAGATAGAAACTACCGATGAGTGTAAGTGCTGTGACAAAACGGGGCGGCCCCTATCGATCTTTGTTTCTCTTCGGCAGTATCGGTACATTTGTGGTACTGATTTTTATTTGTGTACTTTTAAAAGTACCAATTTCTTCTCATTATCGGCTAAGGAGCAAGTAGTTTGTATGTTCAAACATTTGTGACACTCCTTGCAGATAATGTTTATCCTGGCTTGCGGTGAGCAGCTGAGATAAGATAGTCGCCGGCGTGTTTAGATTGAACCGCTGATAAGACGAATCGTGGGGTAACCCAGATGGACAGACACGGAGTTTTGCGTACTCATACGACAGATAATGAAATTACTATCTGTGTGACACATGTGAGCAGACAAGTGTGACATAATCGCTTCCGGTCACTTGCTTAAAAGTAATAAGTATTACAGCTTACCCATGTTGTCACGTGTGCCTACCGATCTGTCTGTAAATTTGTACACAAGGGCATCGAACATCATATTACCATATATGGGAGACGTAACCTTTGCAAAATTTTTCCTTGTCGGAAATATTTTGACAGTGCCACATCCGACCTATTTGAATATGATTAGATCGTTTATTTAACTCCATAACAAACGAAGGCGTGGGAAGAGAGGCAATATAACTTCCGGTCACGTGGTTAAAAGTAATCATGGATTTATTACATTTTAGACAATATGAGTCTACAAATGTGTTTGTGAGAGTGTATGCAAGGCATCAGATGTCCATATTGTCATCTCAGGAGCCGAGGGCTCGAGATATCGCCAGAGGTGAAAGAAAAGGAAATACGTTCTCATGCAGTGAAGCCCTTCTTCAGCGGGAACGGGGTTTTCTTTAAAATCCAGAGCTCTGAGCTCTTTATCACAACACATATAGGCGCGTTGCCTGGTGTTTGTGTTTTTACACGACCATAATAAAGTCGTTGTCCTAAACCCAGAGAGGGTAACTGGGCAAGTAAAAGGCGGTTCATCAGCAGTGAAGCACCTACATTCTG
Organism: Oreohelix idahoensis; assembly: GCA_024509875.1. Classification (NCBI taxonomy): domain Eukaryota; kingdom Metazoa; phylum Mollusca; class Gastropoda; order Stylommatophora; family Oreohelicidae; genus Oreohelix; species Oreohelix idahoensis. The sequence continues at coordinate 115,519 of JAMPIV010016022.1, forward strand.
AGTCAAGTACCTCGTGCTTGATACCCAGTCATCCGTTGCAGTAGTCAGGAACAGAAGAAAGGGTCAACATTCCTTTCCCGAATGCACTCGAGAGGAGGGGCGTAACGGATACGCCACATCAGCAGAAGTCGGGAGTGTCAGAGAGACGCTGAATCAAGACAGCGGGGAGAGAGAGAGAGAGAGAGAGAGAGAGAGAATAGCTGTGGAACCGTGGGTAGCTGTGTAGGACATCAGATAGTGCATTCAAATTGGTGTAGACAGTTAGTTATACGTCTGCAGCCGGACGGTGTGTTAGATTATTTAATAATACTATTAGGATAGGTAGGAATGGTGGCTCTTAAGTTAGAGACCCCACCGAGTAGATTCTTTTGTTTAATCCTTAACTTTCTTCCCTGCAGGTTGAAGGGGAGGGTGACATTGTGGGTTTACGTTTTATCTGTCATTTTAATTGTTTTGGTTCTGTTTCAGGTTTGTGCAACCTCGCACGTTATTTATTTTGCTGTGTTATTGATGTTGTTGTTAAATAAAACTATAAAATGTACACTGAATCAGTTTCTCTATAACTATACTGTACGTATATGCTTGTCTTTATAGTTGTGTCTGTGGACTTTAGTGAAACCTTATCTCCTTTATGATGGCGAGGGAGAGTCAATCTCGGTTCTCACCCTTGTAGCTATAAGCCTCATCTTTCCACATTCACTGTCATTCTTATCTAAATCTATCTTCTCAGACTTTCTCATACTAGTGTCTTGTCCATATACTCGGACAAACACTAAACTTAAATCCACTTCGTGACAATTATATTTCTTCCGTACTGCTGTTCAGACAGTGGCCTTATCATTTCTCACCAGGTGTTTTTGTGTTATATTAACATCTTTTTCAGACTTTCTCAATGTTTTTCTGTTTAGTTTAATATTCAGGCATTACAGTGATGGTATAAATGTTGTCCTTATCATTTGTTTCATTGTATTCATTTGGATCTTTGAATTTTTTCAGACTTGATAAATCATTGTATTCAATCAATTAATACCCTTTAGCTCCCCAAGGAGCATAGGCCTTCAACAAACACATGCCAAGAGTAGTATAGTAGGCGCATTTCGGTTTGTATTCCGGAGGATGAGCGAGACTTTTATATAGGGAAATATACCGATCGATAACGGAGGATGAGCGTGTCTTTTATATAAGGAAAAATATTAGATCAATAATGTCGGCGTGGGTTAGCGGGAAATAAGAAGTAGGTTGTATTGTGATGGTATTTTAAGTGTTTTGTATGACTCACACACACCTTTGCCATCCGTGAAGAAGACAGAGTGTGAGACATGGGAGACAGCGCTCAGTTGTTAGACATCTCGGCGCTGTCTGACACCAGAAGAAAACACCTTTTTGAGCACGGAACCGTAAGAAGTGTGAGTAGGGCAACGAATATCGTGGGATGTAACAGCCCATTAGTGGGCGGACTTTGAGTTGTGTCGATTAGGGAGATACTTGACTTAGATGGGATCTCATGTCATCCATACTGAGCATAGGACTCCTGATTTGCTCCCTAGAGGGATGGGTGGAGCTTTCCCTGACATTTTGACGTGGCGGCTATCATGTGATACAGGGATGGAGACGAAGATTTAAACTGAAACAGTGAGAGGCTTCAGTCAGAGAGCTGAGAAGTAGCCAGATCGTTCTTGTGCAAAACGCGCCTCGTACGATAACCAACTGAGGTTTGGGCTTTTGCATAGTTGCGTCTGTGCTAAGAGAACTAACGACATAGAGGTATGCTTGCATATAAGTACATTTTTAAAATACTTTAGATTTAGTAATATTAGACTTTCAGGTTTAAAAGTAAATACTTTGTAGCGTTTGTCTATCTATAGCTTGATAGAAGCTGACTGGCGATTTATGTGTATTTAAGTGTAATTTCACGTATATCTCATCGCTATTTTCAACAGTGAGACTGTGTGTTAAATGTGTAAAGTACTAAGTGAATTTATAAGAGGAATTCTAGTGTCGCATTGCGCTGTATACACGTGTGTATTTATTACCATTATTATTATTAGTTGTGTAGTGTTAAATAATGGTTATATTGCATTCTTGTGAGCCGTAAGTGTGGTTAATGTTACAACAGTGATTATTGTGAGAGAAAGATTAGCGTACCCTCTAGCTCCGTGAGTAGCCTATGCCTATTACATTTAGTACAGAGCTGTAAGAATAGAGTATATATATCTCCTTTTTCTTTAGAGCAGCTAGACCTCTAAGATACTGATAAATTGATGTCATTTAGACCAGTGCGCTGTGTGGAATATTTCATCATAGATAGAAGTGCTTCATTTAAGTTTTATCTCGCGTGATGATGGAGTTAGTATCTAATATGCGTATGAAGGCATTGTTGTTGATTGAGATATGTTTATTGTTGATTACACATACATACAGACTTTCATGAACACACACACACACACACACACATGGTCATTTAAGTGCATGTACTTGCATAATTTCACACATATGTATGTATTATTAAGTAGATGATGTTTGTCCATTAGTACGATGCTAGTTTATTTTGTTTCATTTTATTTCAGAGAGTCCAGCAGTCTGTGCTGGGTTATTAGATGGTGTTACCTAAATAGCTTGGTTATATGGTGTTGCTTAGGAATTGTCTTCAAAGTAAACTTGCGGACAACATTGTTTCTGTATGATTCTTGTGCTACCTGATAGGGTTTCATTAATAAAAGTGGGACCCCTGTCATCAAGAGTTTTACTGTGACTGCGGAACGTGTGTGAAAGTAGGCCAGAGAGAGTGACGACAACATTACACACAAATCCTTATTCTCCTTCACACATCGTCTTCGCACCGTCATAAATGGCGTCGTCGGCAGGATACTGAAAGACAGTGTAGTATAGAGTCATACGCGGAATGTTCAATGCTGCAAGAGAGCACTACAACCAGTGAGCACCTAGGATAACTAAGCTAAACCTTGCAAAAGTATTACAACACCCAGCACAGACGGAGCAGCACTTCTGCCCAGTACATCTCCCCAGTGAAGATTCGCACCACCATAGGCACAGCAAAGAATCTCACCACTGTATGAAGAATCGAAGTACCATAGGCCCATTGAAGAGTCGCACCAACGTAGGCCAGGCGAAGAGTTGTACCAACGCAGGCCCAGAGAAGAATCATACCACCGTACATCCATTGAATATCTTATCAAGCCAGGGACCAGCCGTTTGCAGTTATATCAATTTTCACGCAATAGTATCCTTGCTAATGATACTCCATTACAACAAACAAGAAGACTATTGCCACACCAGTGTTATTATGCCAAACCAGTGGCCGACCTACCACGATTGACATTCAGCCAGGGACTCAATCGTATCACCAGGCAGCACCTGAAACTGCTACAGGCCACAACAGCGAAGAGAAGACAAGAGCAAGCAAAAAAATAAGAGACACTTTCTATTATTTATTGTAATATTATAATAAGTGTTTTCTTTCCATCTGTTTTTGCATTGTATTGTACTAGGTTAGGGTAGAGCAGTGATGTCAACTCAATGCGCAGACGCAACATGCCGGTCAGAGCCTGGGAGCACCTCGACAGCGGGAGGTGGCTTCCGTGAAGAAATCCTCACACCAGGAAAGAACCAGAACGATGAGCATGTGAGGGTGATATACGTGATGGTGCCGGAGGTAAGACGATTTGGTGAAAAGTCAGGCCCCACTTGGCAAGAGTTTGTGAAGGAGGTAAAAGCTGCATGGAAGGTAGGGCCCTTAACTGTAGAAGATAGGTTAGACATTGTGTGGAATAATGTTACACCAGTAGTCTCTAGGGAATTACGGATACGTGGCGGAGCCAAGGCCAGCCCTGAGAAGTTACTCGAAATAGTGGAAGAAGCCTACAGTGAGCGACAACTAGTCAATGAGATGACTAGGGGTTTCTATGCCATGAGACAGGGGCCTAGCGTATCAGTAACGGAGTTCTCTCACCTGTTGCATGAATTATTTCTGAGATTGAATGCAACGCGGGTGAAGAAAGGCTTGGCTCCTGCGGACCCATCCATGCTCAGGGATCATTTTGTTGCCCAGCTGAGAGATGATCTGAGTAAGTCTTTTGTGAAGGAATACGTCCTAGAAAATCCGGGTGTCTCATTTAGGGAAGTTAGGGACTATGCTGTTTTCTGGGAAGGCAAAGAGCCTGATAAGCTAGTGCAGATAGCCAGTGCAGAAGCTCACAATGAAGAGGAGGCACTCAAATCAGAAGTAGCTAGTCTAAAGTCCCAGCTAGCACAGCTATCACAGAGTATGGCGCCAGCACAAAATGAGACGCGAAGAAGAAGGAAACAGTGCCAACCGCGTGAAAACCTAGAGCAGAACCAAGCTTTGGATCAACTGGAACCAAAACTAGACCTTCCTGTAGGTGAGAGTCAGGCAGTTGATAGTGAACGCAGTAATTTAGAAGTAAGTAAAAACACAGATGCACCAACAAGGCGGCAAGGATTTTGTAAGTGGTATAATGTCGACAAAGGATGGGGATTTATTACACCGGATGATGGAGGTGTTGATGTGTTTGTGCATCAGACTAAGATTTTCAGAAAGGGATTCCGTAGTCTGGAGAAAAATGAGAAAGTAGAATTTGACAGCAAACCATCTTTTCAGGGCATTGAAGCGGTCTTTGTATTATGCGGCATTGGCGGCCAGGAATGTAAGGGTAGCAGGAGGCGACCCATGGCACAGAGGAAGCCTAGAAAAATAAGATGCTACAATTGTGGAGACTTTTCAGACCACATGGCAGCCAAGTGCCCTCGGGGCCCGCTTCCGAAGCGATGTTTTCAGTGTAAGTCCCCAGAGCACTTGATATCGGTTTGTCCCTCAAAGAGCGCCCTCTCTAAACGTACCGACACATCTAGGTTGCCTTCAGGGTGCAGGCCAAGAGATGGCCGTGACAACTGTTACCTTAAGGGCGCCAAGAAAAGCAGTCAACGTTCAGAAGAGGAAACTCATCTTAAACAGATAGGAGGGAATACACACCGACGCTCTGGAGAGGACACCAATCTAAATCAGATTGGGGGGAATGCATGCCAACATCGACGGAAAACAAGTGTAAAACACGTTGGAAGCAATCCCCAGCCAAGGCCGACAACTGCAGGCACTAACTCGCTGAACTCTCAACCAAGTAGCAACGCTGTACGAGCGGACAATTCTCCCAGACCACGACAAGCAAAGAGACATAAACTTAGAAATGACAATGGAGCAGAGTACGTTTGTGGGGACCACAAAAAATTTAGGGGCGGAACATGTGACCGAGTGGCCAGAAAGGTGTAATTTTTGACTGAGTAATAGTTGTCGATCTTGTCTACGGTGTATATTTGCGCTCATGTGGCATTCTCACACGGGAATGGGCGATCTAAACGGAACACACCTTTGCCATCCGTGAAGAAGACAGAGTGTGAGACATGGGAGACAGCGCTCAGTTGTTAGACATCTCGGCGCTGTCTGACACCAGAAGAAAACACCTTTTTGAGCACGGAACCGTAAGAAGTGTGAGTAGGGCAACGAATATCGTGGGATGTAACAGCCCATTAGTGGGCGGACTTTGAGTTGTGTCGATTAGGGAGATACTTGACTTAGATGGGATCTCATGTCATCCATACTGAGCATAGGACTCCTGATTTGCTCCCTAGAGGGATGGGTGGAGCTTTCCCAGACATTTTGACGTGGCGGCTATCATGTGATACAGGGATGGAGACGAAGATTTAAACTGAAACAGTGAGAGGCTTCAGTCAGAGAGCTGAGAAGTAGCCAGATCGTTCTTGTGCAAAACGCGCCTCGTACGATAACCAACTGAGGTTTGGGCTTTTGCATAGTTGCGTCTGTGCTAAGAGAACTAACGACATAGAGGTATGCTTGCATATAAGTACATTTTTTAAATACGTTAGATTTAGTAATATTAGACTTTCAGGTTTAAAAGTAAATACTTTGTAGCGTTTGTCTATCTATAGCTTGATAGAAGCTGACTGGCGATTTATGTGTATTTAAGTGTAATTTCACGTATATCTCATCGCTATTTTCAACAGTGAGACTGTGTGTTAAATGTGTAAAGTACTAAGTGAATTTATAAGAGGAATTCTAGTGTCGCATTGCGCTGTATACACGTGTGTATTTATTACCATTATTATTATTAGTTGTGTAGTGTTAAATAATGGTTATATTGCATTCTTGTGAGCCGTAAGTGTGGTTAATGTTACAACAGTGATTATTGTGAGAGAAAGATTAGCGTACCCTCTAGCTCCGTGAGTAGCCTATGCCTATTACATTTAGTACAGAGCTGTAAGAATAGAGTATATATCTCCTTTTTCTTTAGAGCAGCTAGACCTCTAAGATACTGATAAATTGATGTCATTTAGACCAGTGCGCTGTGTGGAATATTTCATCATAGATAGAAGTGCTTCATTTAAGTTTTATCTCACGTGATGATGGAGTTAGTATCTAATATGCGTATGAAGGCATTGTTGTTGATTGAGATATGTTTATTGTTGATTACACATACATACAGACTTTCATGAACACACACACACACACACACATGGTCATTTAAGTGCATGTACTTGCATAATTTCACACATATGTATGTATTATTAATGTTTGTCCATTAGTACGATGCTAGTTTATTTTGTTTCATTTTATTTCAGAGAGTCCAGCAGTCTGTGCTGGGTTATTAGATGGTGTTACCTAAATAGCTTGGTTATATGGTGTTGCTTAGGAATTGTCTTCAAAGTAAACTTGCGGACAACATTGTTTCTGTATGATTCTTGTGCTACCTGATAGGGTTTCATTAATAAAAGTGGGACCCCTGTCATCAAGAGTTTTACTGTGACTGCGGAACGTGTGTGAAAGTAGGCCAGAGAGAGTGACGACAACATTACACACAAATCCTTATTCTCCTTCACACATCGTCTTCGCACCGTCACATATATATCTATATATATCTATATATATATATATATATATATATATATATATATATATATATATATATATATATATATATATATATATATATACACACACACACACACACATATATATATATACAATATACATACAATATATATTTTACAACATGTAGACAACATTTATACAAATGCCAAGGATTTTTTACGTTTTTATTAATATATAAGAGTTATCTCAACAGTCAAGATCACAGGCACAAGTGTGGTGAGTTGGGATTATATAAATATAGTTATAGGAGACTTAGTGTACTGACTGAGATCAGCTGTGAAGGTCTCTGTATCTAATAAGTTTGGTGTGTTACAGAGGACCTTACTTGCTACCACATTTAGACCTCAGTCAGACTTATTCTTGAATTTTATGTTGACTTCGTTGAATGTCTAGGGTTATGATATTGATGAAGTGTAAGTTCACAACAACTAACAGACAGATAAACACCTAAATTAGAATCCACACCACTTTTAACACCGTGACACTCACAAACACATAACACTCTAGAAGACTATATTACGTAAGTCAATGGTTGAACTTTTATACAATGTATTGAATTTCTTTCAATATTAATCCTGATTCTATTGTAACTGTGAATTAGGAATCACAATTCAAATAAAATCACAATCTTTATGTACATGAATTTACACACTGGATATGTTTCCAGACATAGAATGTTATGGTACAATAAGTGTGGTGTTGTTGTGTACTATTATGAGGTAATACTGGTAGTAATAGCTAGGTTGGTGTTTGTCATCACGACTTCATGTGTTTGTCACTGGTGGAAATAATATTAAAAGGTTCACAGAGTCTTTTTTCTTTTTATAATTTCTGTCCCTTTTGGTCTTTTAATTAACGTTCAGTTGAGGGATGGTTATACAAGGTTGAGCGGCTCGTGCTGACAAATTCTTATCTCATATAGCGGCTGCAGGAAAACTGTATCCTCTGCTCGCTTGCTTCTCAGTTTGACAGAAAATACACAATGGCCGATATCTTGGGCAATGAGTCTGCTGCCAGCTTTCTGGATCAAGCAATGCTCAGACCATGTGCTGCTATATTAACATCAGTACCACGGTCCATGAAATGAGAAGGTTGTGCCTCCTTCTTCATAACTAATATATATTATTCCACACAGAATTACAGGACTGTACAAACAAACATAAAGTTCAGCGCTGTAGGCCAACTGCTAGCTTTTCAAGTGACAATATACACACCAGTATTCCTCTCCCTAATGGTTACAACGCCTCTGCAATTCCAGTTGTAATCCCTTCCATATAATAGGATAGGTGTTATGTTACTATATGGCAATCCAATATATATATATGCAGTTATACTCCTCTCGGGCAAGCTTTTACATGGTGGAGCAATATCTAGGCTTTGCCTCATGTTTGCTACTGAACCACACACATACAGACATAATTTAACATTTCACATTCAATTTTCATATATAATATATATTAAACATGTCTAGCTTACCACAATTCATAAGGAAAACACACTAAAGATGACTGGTACAGTTTCAATCTGCGGTAAAGTCCAGGCTGCTATAATATAGTTATATTATAAGAACACAGTCCTGATCTCATCTCCAGAATGTGTAACGATATGGCGTCTTCTACTAGATTTTTTCTGCCAATATCGACAGCATTGACCAATCGTTTTGACTTATTTCAAACTAATACAGTGTTATTCAAATCTCTGCATTCATTTTTCATCCGTTCCTAGGCATCTACTAGCTATGCAGAGGTCAACCAATCAAATTTATTTTAACTTCAAAGTTCAGCCAATGGCCTCTCTCGTACTATCATAGACATTCTGTCCTTACTATGTTTTTTAATAAAATTCAGGGAGTTCCACCCCGAGCAGATTATGACCAAACCTGACAGTATCCACGTTCTTTATATGTTTTATTACCAATATTTAAGTATCTAATGGGCTATTTAGACAACTAAGTACATATTCTCAGTCCATAAGTCTCCAGGTACCCGAATATATGATTATCATGGGGCTAAATGGCTTATTTAAAAATACTGTCTTTTTTTCGAAGTTAATTGTTTATTTTTAAACTACCACTGTCCGCATCTTTTTAACTGTACTGTCAGTATAAAGTCAGGAATCAGGTGTAAAACAGTGGAATGTCATGTTTCCCAATAAGAGCTAAGATTGAGTCGGGACCTTTTGTTAATCTTTAGATTTTTCCATCTTGTTTATTTGAAAAAATCAGGCTATGCACACTGCTAGTTGGTTTATTTTCAGACACGCAGCGAGCGACTTGCGTTACTGTGTTTTATGGCCCGTCTCTCTCTGCTTTTTTTCTTCTAAGCCCGTCTGTCTTCCAAGGCTAACTTTGTGTGTATAATTACATTAATGTTTAGTATTTGTATCTAGGTCATTATGCAGTTTGCATATCAAGGTCGTCTAAGAAATACAGTACCAGTTTTATTTTTAGAAACGACTGTGATTCGCGTGTAGTATTTACTATCGTACGTGGACGCGTTACAGTTTATGCAGACAAAGCAGAAAAAGGGGATTTCTTGTTCAGCCATTATGGCGTTATAAAACGGAAGCGCTATTGGGAAAGCACTGGTCTTTCACCATTCTTCTTTCTATTGTATTATTTCGTTCGGCTTTGCATTTATGTTCTAATTTATATATGGGTATTTAGAATTTTTCACCACAAATTCTCCCCACTTAAAACAGACATCATATGTCAGTCCCTAATTATATATACACATAGATAAATTTCTATCTATGCCTGGTGATTACTTTGATTTTCCTCGCACGGATGGCGGTTTAGAAAATCTGCATTACCGTTTCGCTGATTTTATTTTTAACATGGATTAATGCAGGTGGGTCAATTCAAAGTAAGCACTACTGACGAAGGTTGCCTCAGACCTCTGCAATCCAGGAATCCATTTCAGTTATGTTACTGAACAGCTGCAAGTGTTACTGCTTGTCTTAATGCTGCTTAGCAATCCATTTTCACCATTTCTCTTCTCTGAGTCTGCTCAACGACATGTCCCGAGAATATTAGATGTTCCTCAAATTGTACGTTATGAGGAGTTGATCTATATGGTGATATCTGAGTTGTGTAGTGGATCCAATAATTTTCTCATCATTCTAGAGAAGACACTGGGCGCATTTTTCAATCCAAATGGCAATCTGTTAAATTCATAGTGTCCCTCTGAGGTACTAAAAGCTAGATAAGGTTTAACCTCAGGCTTTACTGGAATCTGATAGTAGCCTTTGCTCAGATCCACCTTTGAGAAATATTTAGCTTTATTCAGCCTGGCAAACAGCTGATTTGTATCCGGCAATGGATCCACCTGACCTTCTGTGATAGCATTCAGTCTCCTGTAATCTATACAGAGTCTATGTTCTCCAGAGGGTTTTCTCAAGAGCACTACACTGGAACTATACGAAGATTCACTGTGTGAAATAATTCCTTCCTTCAACAAATAATCTATCTCTTCCTTCAAAGCTTTCTCCTTAGCGAAAGGAATCGAATAGGCTTTCATACAGACTGGTGTTGGGTCTATAAGTTTCATATCATATTCCAATAAGTTTGTTTGCCCCGGACGGTCCGTTAGCACCTCTGTATGATCATCTAAAACCTGTTGCACTCTTTCCTTCTGATTTTTCGTTAAATGTGTACTGATTTTCACCTGTGCAGCGGTCTCACAGGGGTGTAATGGATATTCAAATGATGAAAGTGGTTCTTTTTTCATCTCCATTGCAATAGACAAGGTAAGCAAATGTGTCTCTTCCTGATTTTCTCTTTCCAAATACTTCTTCAGGAGATTCACATGATAGATTTTTTTCTTTCCCCTTCTTATAATTTGTTCTAGACACCTTCTCTAGAACTGTATATGGACCTTGCCATCCAATTTGTAACTTATTCTGGCTACCGGGTAGAAGAAGCAGTACCTTCTCTCCCACAGCCAAATCTCTGTCTTTAGCTTTCTTGTTGTAATAGGCAGCATGTTTTTTCCTGGCTTGTCTCAAATTTTCATTGGCAAGTTTCCAGCCAGTTTTTAAACGAGTGGTCAGCTCATTCACATATTGGTATGATGATGTAATATTTTCCTCTGCCTTTTCATCAGTCCACGTTCTTAACAGTTACATATGGACTTTTAAATTCACAAACTTATTTTTCCTGGCACATGTCAGGTCTCTTCCACTTGAAGCACTGTTGTGATGATTTTTCTTCCCAAAATCATCATGCACAAAACGACCGCTACCAATTTTTTTCTTGGGGCTTTCTCCCCACTTAGAATTCTTGATGAGAGATTTCCTCTCTACATCTTCTTCCTCCAGTTTACATAAGTCCGATTGAGGGATTTTCGGCTTATTCTGGGGTAAGACATCTTTTTGCACTCGCTGCATAGTGGCCATAGTAAAACAATCAATTGAAGATTGTCCGTGAAAAGGGGCTTCCCATTCCACTTGGTCCACTTTATTATTCTTTCTATTGTCAGGCCTAAGTTTGCCCAGTGGCGTGTCCAGGTCCTGATCAATGTTCCCACTTGTGGGTGTTCCCTCATGTGCTATGCTACACCTTTCCACAAAATTCACAATGTCAATCATTGCCTTGGGCCACTAATAATTTTGAGCTACTTTTTGGATGATGGTACCTATTTTCTCATGGTCCCCATCTTTTCTCACATGTAAGTTCCTTATTAAGTCTGCCCTATACCTTTTAGGAAGTACCAGCTGTCCCTGACCTTTGGATCTAGTTCCGGTCTTCCGGTATATCAGTTTGTTCTTCATATAAAAGTCTCCTTTTCCTGGAGGTGTGTGACAATTGGACAATTTTCTAAAACAAGGCTTGAGGGTCTTATCCCCCGCCTGTGCCTTCCTCATCTCTTCTGGAGTGGTATTTATCATAATATCCTCCTCCTGTCTAGAGGTCGACCTGACCTGAAGGGTGGCCATATACACAGGTTTCCTTCTGCAATGGTCAGTATCATGATTGTCCATCCGACAATTCTTACACCACTTCCTTCCTTGGTTGAAAGATTTTCTTTCATCAAATTTCCGTTCATCGAATTGTGGGGTTTTATTTTTATTATTATATCGTGGCCTATCAAACTGGGGTTTACCTTTGTTCTGATCTCTATGATCAAACTTATTAAAGTTTTGTGGTGCCTTAAAGTTGTCTACCTGTTTCTTTTTATTTCCAGTTACCTCTGCTTGAGCTGCCTGATATCTTTCAGCGACATTTAGTAACTCACCCAGCCTCTCTGCACCTTGTTCCATGAGAAACTTTCTCATGTCTGGAGCCATGGACTCTCTTAGCTGCTCTATAAGGATCATTTCCTTAAGATCTTGGGTTTTCCCCAGAGCCGTCCATTTCTCCAAGTATGTCTCTAACCGTGCAGAGAACTGGTGATATGTCTCACCTGACAGTAGTTTAGCATTCCTGAACTTTTTTCTATAAAATTCTCCATTCTTTTCATATCTTAACAAAAGAGCCTGCTTTAACATGTCATAATTTTCTTGGTCATCTCTGCTCATCTTGGCAAAAACTTCATAAGCTGTACCACGAAGCCCTTGTGATAACTTTAGGCTCCACCTTTCTCTCTCTAACCCATACGTGGTAGCTAAAAGTTCATATCTATTTAGGTAACTCTCTATGTCATCGTCTTTCTCAACAAAATGATCTAAATGAAAACTCATAGCTGAGGTTGAGGCTCCCTGACTAGCCGTGGCATCAGAGGTAAAGGGACTGGCACCATTTTCGGGAGCATGGCCTTGAAAGTCCAACTCCCTTAGTCGTAACTCGTGTTCCCTCTGTAATCTTTTCTCCTCCTTTGCTGCTTCCCTTTCGGCAGTCAATCTCTTTTCTTCTGCCTCCCTTTCGGCAGTCAATCTTTGTTCTTCTCTTTCTGCAGCTATTCTCTTTTCTTCTCTTTCTGCAGCTATTCTCTTTTCTTCTATTTCTGCAGCTATTCTCTTTTCTTCTATTTCTGCCTCCAGCTTCTTCTCTTCATACTGAAGCCTTTTAATCTCTGCCTCCCTATCTGCCTCCAATGCCCTAGCCTCCTTGTCAGCCTCAATTTGCAACCTCTTAAGTTCTTTTTCAGCCTCTAACTTTCTTTCAGCCTCTTTTTCTAATATTTTTTCTTCGCGTTCAATAAATTTGTCACATTCAGTTGTGACATAAGCAATCATAATTTGCCCCTCCATTCCCAATTCTTTAGCAGCCTGCACAGCAGCAGATCGAAACTTTGCCAGGTCTGCCATTTTCTAACAAGCAAATTTATACAATGTTTAACAAAACAGTTTTATCTATGACTAATTATACTAAGGACAACCACAAGCACTGAGAGCTCAACCTTATTTATTTTCCACCCAAGAATACCTTTTTAATTTTTATATTTCCCTGAAGTGAACTACTCCCAATATATGTACTAAGAGAAGGTTCAAAATCCCGGACGAGCCCCCAATATATGTGGTGAGTTGGGATTATATAAATATAGTTATAGGGGACTTAGTGTACTGACTGAGATCAGCTGTGAAGGTCTCTGTATCTAATAAGTTTGGTGTGTTACAGAGGACCTTACTTGCTACCACATTTAGACCTCAGTCAGACTTATTCTTGAATTTTATGTTGACTTCGTTGAATGTCTAGGGTTATGATATTGATGAAGTGTAAGTTCACAACAACTAACAGACAGATAAACACCTAAATTAGAATCCACAACATTTTTAACACCATGATACTCACAAACACATAACACTCTAGAAGACTATCTTACGTAAGTCAATGGTTGAACTTTTATACAATGTATTGAATTTCTTTCAATATTAATCCTGATTCTATTGTAACTGTGAATCAGGAATCACAATTCAAATAAAATCACAATCTTTATGTACATGAATTTACACACTGGATATGTTTCCAGACATAGAATGTTATGGTACAATAAGTGTGGTGTTGTTGTGTACTATTATGAGGTAATACTGGTAGTAATAGCTAGGTTGGTGTTTGTCATCACGACTTCATGTGTTTGTCACTGGTGGAAATAATATTAAAAGGTTCACAGAGTCTTTTTTCTTTTTATAATTTCTGTCCCTTTTGGTCTTTTAATTAACGTTCAGTTGAGGGATGGTTATACAAGGTTGAGCGGCTCGTGCTGACAAATTCTTATCTCATATAGCGGCTGCAGGAAAACTGTATCCTCTGCTCGCTTGCTTCTCAGTTTGACAGAAAATACACAATGGCCGATATCTTGGGCAATGAGTCTGCTGCCAGCTTTCTGGATCAAGCAATGCTCAGACCATGTGCTGCTATATTAACATCAGTACCACGGTCCATGAAATGAGAAGGTTGTGCCTCCTTCTTCATAACTAATATATATTATTCCACACAGAATTACAGGACTGTACAAACAAACATAAAGTTCAGCGCTGTAGGCCAACTGCTAGCTTTTCAAGGGACAATATACACACCAGTATTCCTCTCCCTAATGGTTACAACGCCTCTGCAATTCCAGTTGTAATCCCTTCCATATAATAGGATAGGTGTTATGTTACTATATGGCAATCCAATATATATATATGCAGTTATACTCCTCTCGGGCAAGCTTTTACATGGTGGAGCAATATCTAGGCTTTGCCTCATGTTTGCTACTGAACCACACACATACAGACATAATTTAACATTTCACATTCAATTTTCATATATAATATATATTAAACATGTCTAGCTTACCACAATTCGTAAGGAAAACACACTAAAGATGACTGGTACAGTTTCAATCTGCGGTAAAGTCCAGGCTGCTATAATATAGTTATATTATAAGAACACAGTCCTGATCTCATCTCCAGAATGTGTAACGATATGACGTCTTCTACTAGACTTTTTCTGCCAATATCGACAGCATTGACCAATCGTTTTGACTTATTTCAAACTAATACAGTGTTATTCAAATCTCTGCATTCATTTTTCATCCGTTCCTAGGCATCTACTAGCTATGCAGAGGTCAACCAATCAAATTTATTTTAACTTCAAAGTTCAGCCAATGGCCTCTCTCGTACTATCATAGACATTATGTCCTTACTATGTTTTTTAATAAAATTCAGGGAGTTCCACCCCGAGCAGATTATGACCAAACCTGACAGTATCCACGTTCTTTATATGTTTTATTACCAATATTTAAGTATCTAATGGGCTATTTAGACAACTAAGTACATATTCTCAGTCCATAGGTCTCCAGGTACCCGAATATATGATTATCATGGGGCTAAATGGCTTATTTAAAAATACTGTCTTTTTTCGATTTTAATTGTTTATTTTTAAACTACCACTGTCCGCATCTTTTTAACTGTACTGTCAGTATAAAGTCAGGAATCAGGTGTAAAACAGTGGAATGTCATGTTTCCCAATAAGAACTAAGATTGAGTCGGGACCTTTTGTTAATCTTTAGATTTTTCCATCTTGTTTATTTGAAAAAATCAGGCTATGCACACTGCTAGTTGGTTTATTTTCAGACACGCAGCGAGCGACTTGCGTTACTGTGTTTTATGGCCCGTCTCTCTCTGCTTTTTTTCTTCTAAGCCCGTCTGTCTTCCAAGGCTAACTTTGTGTGTATAATTACATTAATGTTTAGTATTTGTATCTAGGTCATTATGCAGTTTGCATATCAAGGTCGTCTAAGAAATACAGTACCAGTTTTATTTTTAGAAACGACTGTGATTCGCGTGTAGTATTTACTATCGTACGTGGACGCGTTACAGTTTATGCAGACAAAGCAGAAAAAGGGGATTTCTTGTTCAGCCATTATGGCGTTATAAAACGGAAGCGCTATTGGGAAAGCACTGGTCTTTCACCATTCTTCTTTCTATTGTATTATTTCGTTCGGCTTTACATTTATGTTCTAATTTATATATGGGTATTTAGAATTTTTCACCACAAATTCTTCCCACTTAAAACAGACATCATATGTCAGTCCCTAATTATATATACACATAGATAAATTTCTATCTATGCCTGGTGATTACTTTGATTTTCCTCGCACGGATGGCGGTTTAGAAAATCTGCATCACCGTTTCGCTGATTTTATTTTTATCATGGATTAATGCAGGTGGGTCAATTCAAAGTAAGCACTACTGACGAAGGTTGCCTCAGACCTCTGCAATCTAGGAATCCATTTCAGTTATGTTACTGAACAGCTGCAAGTGTTACTGCTTGTCTTAATGCTGCTTAGCAATCCATTTTCACCATTTCTCTTCTCTGAGTCTGCTCAACGACATGTCCCGAGAATATTAGATGTTCCTCAAATTGTACTTTATGAGGAGTTGATCTATATGGTGATATCTGAGTTGTGTAGTGGATCCAATAATTTTCTCATCATTCTAGAGAAGACACTGGGCGCATTTTTCAATCCAAATGGCAATCTGTTAAATTCATAGTGTCCCTCTGAGGTACTAAAAGCTAGATAAGGTTTAACCTCAGGCTTTACTGGAATCTGATAGTAGCCTTTGCTCAGATCAACCTTTGAGAAATATTTAGCTTTATTCAGCCTGGCAAACAGCTGATTTGTATCCGGCAATGGATCCACCTGACCTTCTGTGATAGCATTCAGTCTCCTGTAATCTATACAGAGTCTATGTTCTCCTGAGGGTTTTCTCAAGAGCACTACACTGGAACTATACGAAGATTCACTGTGTGAAATAATTCCTTCCTTCAACAAATAATCTATCTCTTCCTTCAAAGCTTTCTCCTTAGCGAAAGGAATCGAATAGGCTTTCATACAGACTGGTGTTGGGTCTATAAGTTTCATATCATATTCCAATAAGTTTGTTTGCCCCGGACGGTCCGTTAGCACCTCTGTATGATCATCTAAAACCTGTTGCACTCTTTCCTTCTGATTTTTCGTTAAATGTGTACTGATTTTCACCTGTGCAGCGGTCTCACAGGGGTGTAATGGATATTCAAATGATGAAAGTGGTTCTTTTTTCATCTCCATTGCAATAGACAAGGTAAGCAAATGTGTCTCTTCCTGATTTTCTCTTTCCAAATACTTCTTCAGGAGATTCACATGATAGATTTTTTCTTTCCCCTTCTTATAATTTGTTCTAGACACCTTCTCTAGAACTGTATATGGACCTTGCCATCCAATTTGTAACTTATTCTGGCTACCGGGTAGAAGAAGCAGTACCTTCTCTCCCACAGCCAAATCTCTGTCTTTAGCTTTCTTGTTGTAATAGGCAGCATGTTTTTTCCTGGCTTGTCTCAAATTTTCATTGGCAAGTTTCCAGCCAGTTTTTAAACGAGTGGTCAGCTCATTCACATATTGGTATGATGATGTAATATTTTCCTCTGCCTTTTCATCAGTCCACGTTCTTAACAGTTACATATGGACTTTTAAATTCACAAACTTATTTTTCCTGGCACATGTCAGGTCTCTTCCACTTGAAGCACTGTTGTGATGATTTTTATTCCCAGAATCATCATGCACAAAACGACCGCTACCACTTTTTTTCTCGGGGCTTTCTCCCCACTTAGAATTCTTGATGAGAGATTTCCTCTCTACATCTTCTTCCTCCAGTTTACATAAGTCCGATTGAGGGATTTTCGGCTTATTCTGGGGTAAGACATCTTTTTGCACTCGCTGCATAGTGGCCATAGTAAAACAATCAATTGAAGATTGTCCGTGAAAAGGGGCTTCCCATTCCACTTGGTCCACTTTATTATTCTTTCTATTGGCAGGCCTAAGTTTGCCCAGTGGCGTGTCCAGGTCCTGATCAATGTTCCCACTTGTGGGTGTTCCCTCATGTGCTATGCTACACCTTTCCACAAAATTCACAATGTCAATCATTGCCTTGGGCCACTAATAATTTTGAGCTACTTTTTGGATGATGGTACCTATTTTCTCATGGTCCCCATCTTTTCTCACATGTAAGTTCCTTATTAAGTCTGCCCTATACCTTTTAGAAGTACCAGCTGTCCCTGACCTTTGGATCTAGTTCCGGTCTTCCGGTATATCAGTTTGTTCTTCATATAAAAGTCTCCTTTTCCTGGAGGTGTGTGACAATTGGACAATTTTCTAAAACAAGGCTTGAGGGTCTTATCCCCCGCCTGTGCCTTCCTCATCTCTTCTGGAGTGGTATTTATCATAATATCCTCCTCCTGTCTAGAGGTCGACCTGACCTGAAGGGTGGCTATATACACAGGTTTCCTTCTGCAATGGTCAGTATCATGATTGTCCATCCGACAATTCTTACACCACTTCCTTCCTTGGTTGAAAGATTTTCTTTCATCAAATTTCCGTTCATCGAATTGTGGGGTTTTATTTTTATTGTCATACCGTGGCCTATCAAATTGGTGCTTACCTTTATTTTGATCCTTAGGATCAAATTTATTAAAGTTCTGTGGTGCCCTAAAGTTGTCTACCTGTTTCTTTTTATTACCTGTTACCTCTGCTTGAGCTGCTTGATACCTTTCAGCAACATTTAGCAACTCACCCAGCCTCTCTGCACCTTGTTCCATGAGAAACTTTCTCAGGTCTGGAGCCATGGACTCTCTTAATTGCTCTATAAGGATCATTTCCTTAAGATCTTGGGTTTTCCCCCAGAGAAGTCCATTTCTCCAAGTATGTCTCTATTCGTGCAGAGAACTGGTGATAGGTTTCACCTGACAGTAGTTTAGCATTCCTAAATTTTTTTCTATAAAATTCTGCATTCTTTTCATATCTTAACAAAAGAGCCTGCTTTAGCATGTCATAATTTTCCTGATCACCTCTGCTCATTTTGCAAAAACTTCATAAGCTGCCCCACGAAGTCCTTGAGATAACTTTAAGCTCCACCTTTCTCTCTCTAACCCATACGTGGTAGCTAATAGTTCATACCTATTTAGGTAACTCTCTATATCATCGTCTTTCTCAACAAAATGATCTAAATGAAAACTCATAGCTGAGGTTGAGGCTCCCTGACTAGCAGTGGCATCTGAGGTAAAGGGACTGGCACCATTTTCAGGAGCATGGCCTTGAAACTCAAACTCCCTTAGTCGTAACTCATGTTCCCTTTGTAATCTATTTCTCCTCCTTTGCTGCTTCCCTTTCGGCAGTCAATCTCTTTTCTTCTTCCCTTTCGGCAGTAATCTTTGTTCTTCTCTTTCTGCAGCTAATTCTCTTTGCTTCTCTTTCTGCAGCTATTCTCTTTTCTTCTATTTCTGCAGCTATTCTCTTTTCTTCTCTTTCTGCCTCCAGCTTCTTCTCTTCATACTGAAGCCTTTTAATCTCTGCCTCCCTATCTGCCTCCAATGCCCTAGCCTCCTTATCAGCCTCAATCTGCAACCTCTTAAGTTCTTTTTCAGCCTCTAACTTTCTTTCAGCCTCTTTTTCTAATCTTTTTTCTTCGCGTTCAATAAATTTGTCACATTCAGTTGTGACATAAGCAATCATAATTTGCCCCTCCATTCCCAATTCTTTAGCAGCCTGCACAGCAGCAGATCGAAACTTTGCCAGGTCTGCCATTTTCTAACAAGCAAATTTATACAATGTTTAACTAAACAGTTTTATCTATGACTAATTATACTAAGGACAACCACAAGCACTGAGAGCTCAACCTTATTTATTTTCCACCCAAGAATACCTTTTTAATTTTTATATTTCCCTGAAGTGAACTACCCCCAATATATGTACTAAGAGAAGGTTCAAAATCCCGGACGAGCCCCCAATATATATGGTGAGTTGGGATTATATAAATATAGTTATAGGGGACTTAGTGTACTGACTGAGATCAGCTGTGAAGGTCTCTGTATCTAATAAGTTTGGTGTGTTACAGAGGACCTTACTTGCTACCACATTTAGACCTCAGTCAGACTTATTCTTGAATTTTATGTTGACTTCGTTGAATGTCTAGGGTTATGATATTGATGAAGTGTAAGTTCACAACAACTAACAGAAAGATAAACACCTAAATTAGAATCCACAACACTTTTAACACCATGACACTCACAAACACATAACACTCTAGAAGACTATCTTACGTAAGTCAATGGTTGAACTTTTATACAATGTATTGAATTTCTTTCAATATTAATCCTGATTCTATTGTAACTGTGAATCAGGAATAATAATTCAAATAAAATCACAATCTTTCTGTACATGAATTTACACACTGGATATGTTTCCAGACATAGAATGTTATGGTACAATAAGTGTGGTGTTGTTGTGTACTATTATGAGGTAATACTGGTAGTAATAGCTAGGTTGGTGTTTGTCATCACGACTTCATGTGTTTGTCACTGGTGGAAATAATATTAAAAGGTTCACAGAGTCTTTTTTCTTTTTATAATTTCTGTCCCTTTTGGTCTTTTAATTAACGTTCAGTTGAGGGATGGTTATACAAGGTTGAGCGGCTCGTGCTGACAAATTCTTATCTCATATAGCGGCTGCAGGAAAACTGTATCCTCTGCTCGCTTGCTTCTCAGTTTGACAGAAAATACACAATGGCCGATATCTTGGGCAATGAGTCTGCTGCCAGCTTTCTGGATCAAGCAATGCTCAGACCATGTGCTGCTATATTAACATCAGTACCACGGTCCATGAAATGAGAAGGTTGTGCTTCCTTCTTCATAACTAATATATATTATTCCACACAGAATTACAGGACTGTACAAACAAACATAAAGTTCAGCGCTGTAGGCCAACTGCTAGCTTTTCAAGTGACAATATACACCAGTATTCCTCTCCCTTATGGTTACAACGCCTCTGCAATTTCAGTTGTAATCCCTTCCATATAATAGGATAGGTGTCATGTTACTATATGGCAATCCAATATATATATATATGTATGCTGTTATACTCCTCTCGGCAAGCTTTTACATGGTGGAGCAATATCTAGGCTTTGCCTCATGTTTGCTACTGAACCACACACATACAGACATAATTTAACATTTCACATTCAATTTTCATATATAATATATATTAAACATGTCTAGCTTACCACAATTCGTAAGGAAAACACACTAAAGATGACTGGTACAGTTTCAATCTGCGGTAAAGTCCAGGCTGCTATAATATAGTTATATTATAAGAACACAGTCCTGATCTCATCTCCAGAATGTGTAACGATATGGCGTCTTCTACTAGATTTTTTCTGCCAATATCGACAGCATTGACCAATCGTTTTGACTTATTTCAAACTAATACAGTGTTATTCAAATCTCTGCATTCATTTTTCATCCGTTCCTAGGCATCTACTAGCTATGCAGAGGTCAACCAATCAAATTTATTTTAACTTCAAAGTTCAAAGCCAATGGCCCTCTCTCGTACTATCATAGACCTTTATGTCCTTACTATGTTTTTTAATAAAATTCAGGGAGTTCCACCCCGAGCAGATTATGACCAAACCTGACAGTATCCACGTTCTTTATATGTTTTATTACCAATATTTAAGTATCTAATGGGCTATTTAGACAACTAAGTACATATTCTCAGTCCATAAGTCTCCAGGTACCCGAATATATGATTATCATGGGGCTAAATGGCTTATTTAAAAATACTGTCTTTTTTCGATTTTAATTGTTTATTTTTAAACTACCACTGTCCGCATCTTTTTAACTGTACTGTCAGTATAAAGTCAGGAATCATGTGAAAAACAGTGGAATGTCATGTTTCCCAATAAGAACTAAGATTGAGTCGGGACCTTTTGTTAATCTTTAGATTTTTCCATCTTGTTTATTTGAAAAAATCAGGCTATGCACACTGTTAGTTGGTTTATTTTCAGACACGCAGCGAGCGACTTGCGTTACTGTGTTTTATGGCCCGTCTCTCTCTGCTTTTTTTCTTCTAAGCCCGTCTGTCTTCCAAGGCTAACTTTGTGTGTATAATTACATTAATGTTTAGTATTTGTATCTAGGTCATTATGCAGTTTGCATATCAAGGTCGTCTAAGAAATACAGTACCAGTTTTATTTTTAGAAACGACTGTGATTCGCGTGTAGTATTTACTATCGTACGTGGACGCGTTACAGTTTATGCAGACAAAGCAGAAAAAGGGGATTTCTTGTTCAGCCATTATGGCGTTATAAAACGGAAGCGCTATTGGGAAAGCACTGGTCTTTCACCATTCTTCTTTCTATTGTATTATTTCGTTCGGCTTTACATTTATGTTCTAATTTATATACGGGTATTTAGAATTTTTCACCACAACAAGGTAGGATAAGCAGAAAGACTAGATATTGAGGGGAGATGTGGTGACATTGTCGGCGTGTACCTGTCTTTTTATGTGAAAATAGGATAGAGAATTTCTGTGCTGGGTGTATGAGTAGATGGTTGAATTGTGCGTTTTAAAACCCACATTTTTCTCCCTGCGCTTGTTGTGTAGTGAGAACCTCCAAAAAAGTTTGTTTATCTAGTGTGTTGTGTTGTTTACTGAGCCCGTTAGTACTAGATTTGTCATAATCACCGAAACAGTGGTAGGTTTTGCTACATAGAGATACCATCCCATCCCCTTTAAATTCTAATTTACACTGCCCGGGTGTGCGTTTGTCGTATAACTTTTTGTCGCGGCATTTCTGACAGTCAAACGGTCTTTTACCCTCCCTAGTAATAAATTCGGATCGATGTTCGGGGCAGACTTCGGAGGGGAACCATTAATCGTATACGGTACAAAATTCTTGGCGCAGGTGTGGTCTAACGGCATCCGCCAGATTCTGTGTTGTTAGCGCGAGATATAAACTATTGGTATCAGTTTCGCACAGTTGGAAGTCGGCTGTCTACAAACCTATCTAGGCAATCATAATAGAATTCCAACATGCGTAGTTTAGCGTACTGACAGTCGAAAAAACCTATCTGGAGAGGCAGATCCCACACCGTTTTCTTTTTAACCATCTCTACTTCGAAAATATCGTCTGTTAGTAGACTCATTTTTTAAAATCGCGGGCAGTTTATTAATTTTGACGTCCCCTCCCCTGGGGTGTACGATACATCTACGTGCTTCGCCTTATTGGTCAAGGTCTTGCCGTAAGCCGCGTTCCCTAACAGCTTCATAGTTTCGCTAGTAATTGAGTAAAGGTTGTCTATATCCCCTTGTCGGGTGCGTCAAAAACGGTATCCCCAAATTGTTTAAAACAACTCACATCACCTCTAACGAACGTCTTGTCTCTTTCGTAAAACCAATGAAATATTAGCGCGAAACCGCCGAAGATATTGTGTCTCACAGTGTTATGTAAATCTTGCTCCCGTTTGGAACATAAAGAAAAAGCGACATTTGCCGCGAGGGTACTAAAGAGGTACTTTAAGGATACCCCCGGAACCGCAATGGTATCTTTAAACATGTCTACGCCTAGTTCCGCATAAAAGCTAACTTGTTGCTCTAACGCTACTAAGAAGGGGACCACATCTTTATTATTAAGACAATCGCGCAGAGTGGACATGTGATTATCGACCCAGATCTTTCGACATTAAGCGTACTCGACAGCTGAAACATTACAATTTTTAAGAGACGAAAAAAGGCCGAGTGGGGTGGTAAACTGGTTTCATTTAATTTACGCAAATCGGTTACGTACTCATAACAGAAAACCCCTTTCGTTTCTTTAACTTTATAGGCTGCGAGGTACTTGGTATAACTGAAACCTGGAGCTAGGTAATTGATTATATCTAAAAATTTCAATTTTTGGGTAGAAATGCACATAAAGTTATTATTTCTTTTTACTAAATATTTGAAAGGATCAACCTGATCGAGAAAATATTTTATTAGGTAAGGTTTTATAACGTTTATGTCATATTTCCCCGAGTTGAAACCTATAACAGGGAGCTCCCGAAAATACTCATCGAACCTTTTGACGTACCCCTCCAAATCACCTAGTTGTGTATATACAGCGGCAAACCGCTCACGTAAAATTGCATAAGCGGCATCGGCAATTCGGCTCAGATGATCAAGCATTCGCTTGACCAAGT
This sequence comes from Oreohelix idahoensis, assembly GCA_024509875.1. NCBI lineage: Eukaryota > Metazoa > Mollusca > Gastropoda > Stylommatophora > Oreohelicidae > Oreohelix > Oreohelix idahoensis. The sequence continues at coordinate 139,413 of JAMPIV010016022.1, forward strand.
CTTGAGGATTGCCTGTTGTGATAAAACAGACAGGCGCTTCCAGCCCGGGGACATTGGAAGCTACCGAACAAGACAGAGGGACGTGTTACAACAAAAAGGTAGTTACTCTACCCCCAGCTGGTAAATCGTTGTTATCGAAAAAAAACATTCATAATCAAACGTCGCCGTATACGGATACACAAAAGTCGTATTGACATTTATTCCGTGAGCGGCGATCGATTCCTAAATGGTTTCCGGTAGGTTATAAATCCCACCCTTAAAAGTTTCTACGGTTATATCACCAGTGCACGTTTTCTGGGACAACACCAGCAGAGTGGAGAAAAGGAATAATTGTCAAATAGCCCAAGAAGGGAGATCTTGCAGACTGCAATAATTGGAGAGGAATAACTCTTCTCTCAGTTCCCAGCAAAATACTAGGCAGGATAATTATACAGAGAATCTCAAAAGCAGTAGACCACAAACTGAGGAAAGAACAAGCAGGATTTAGAAAGAACAGAAGATGTGTAGATTATATATTTACCCCCAGGAACATTATAGAGCAGTGCTCAGAATGGCAAAGACAGCTGTACATTAATTTCGTTGATTTTAAAAAGGCTTTTGACAGTATACAAAGGGACAGTTTATGGAAAATAGCTGGGTGATGCGCCAGACAACAGAGGGCAGTCCAAGAGGAATAAGATGGACTACATTTTCTACATTGGAAGATCTGGAATATGCAGAAGACATTGCACTGCTAGCACATTCACATCAACACATCCAGGAAAAAACGGATAGACTTAATAAGTATAGCCAGCAGGTGGGCTTGAACATCAACCTAAAGAAGACAGAGGTCATGACGCTCAATGTGAGCAACCTTGAGCCCATATCAGTAAGGAATCAGCAACTGGAACAGACAGATGCCTTCACATACCTAGAATGCATAGTATTAGTAACACCTGACGGCGGAACAAGCAAAGACATCAACAACACAATGAACAAAGCAAGAACAGCCTTTTTTAGTCTAAACAACATCTGGAAGTCCTCTCAGTACAGCACAAGCACAAAATTAAGATTATATCAGAGCTGTGTGCTTTCTGTGCTTCTCTATGGTGCGGAATGCTGGAGAGTTACAGAGAAGGAAATGTCCAAATTGTCCTCTTTTCACACAACATGCCTAAGAAAAATTCTCCTAATCTTTTGGCCGAAAACCATCACCAACCAAGATCTGCTTACTCGGAGCAAGCAAGAGGACATGCACACCATCATAGCTGGCAGACGCTGAATCTGGGTTGGCCATGTCCTCAGAAGAGACCCTGATGCCATCACAAGAACAGCTATGCTATGGACCCCTGAAGGAAAACGAAAGAGAGGCCGACCAAAAACAACTTGGCGGAGGACTGTGGAGGCTCAGATGCAAAGAATGAACTAGAGTTGGGGCACTGTACAAAGGATGGCCGCCGACCGAGCAAGGTGGAATCAATTTGTTGTTGCCCTACAAGACGCCACTAGGCGTAATGGCCACTGACTGCTTTGACGGTCGGCGGCTAAGGATCAAAGAAGAAAGAAAAAGCACGTTTTCTCGAGTTTTTCCATATCCCTATAAAGCTTCCATAATTTCCCACATTTCGGACATGAAAAAGCATGTGCCGCCCTATCTATATCAGCTATGTACATAAAATGATTTTTATAAACTAAAAGGCGCAAAGTTTCCTTATAACTATTACTACCTCTGCTCTTTGGGGTCAGGGTTTGTTTGCCGTCAAATTCGAAAACGTCAATTTTTACCCCGAAACATTGTTCTAACGCAGGTAATTGGGGCAAACTCACGCCGGGAAATTCGAGTAGGGATTCTATGCCCTGATTTATTTGCTACTGTTTTAGGAGCCGGCGCGTGGTTTTTCTAACGTCAGTAACTGGAGCCCCTCTAGGTATAGCTAAACACCTAAAAAACAAGTTATCTGTAACAGGTTTTGAGTTCGAGTCGTGTTGTAATGTGGTAATTGATCGGTTGGATGTAATGTGTGGTGGAATATCCGCTAAACAACAGCCTATAGAATATTCGTTTATGTGGTAAATGTAAAAACTAGTGGCAGGTATCGATTCGACATAATATTTTGTATTGTTGTGAAGTGCATAGTTAAGAGCATCACTGTCGTGTAATTGCTCTACAAACTCGTTGAAAATCTGTTATGTTATTAACTAAGTGCGGTCTGTCCAAGACACATGCGTTATTGTGAGATGCGTGAAAGAAGCGAAGTTGGTTCGTTTCTTGGTGCCTAAGAATGGTGTGGTGACTGTAATTAATCTTGAACCGTTTTGTTTGCTTGTTAAAGATGGGTCTGAGCAGGGAACGCCACTCTATTGGGTGTGTGTTGTCTGGACTATGGAAAAATGTAAAAGACGACAAATGTTTGTTGATGTTGTTGTGTGTGCGAATAGCCGTCCAGTTGTCTGAATAGATCTGTCTTATATCAGAAGGGACGTCACGTAAACTGTCATTCTCAGCGGCCAAACGCGATCTCTTATTAGGTACTTGTTTGCCGGTCATTGGGCGTTTGTATGAATTTGAAGACAAGGGGGTTTCCGGGACTGCCGCTGATGAAGGTTCCTTTGTTGAAGAGGATGAAGAGGGAGCTCCTGCTGAGGGTGTCTGTGGATAGGTTGAGATGATGTGGAGGGAATTGTTGACGAGAGTTCCGTTGTTGAAAATGATGTGAAGGGCGCTCCTGATGATGGATTCCGCATAGCCACAGAGGTGTGATGTTGCTGTATATGGACCCGTAAGCTATCAGCTCGAGTAAAGGTTTTATCACAGATCTCACATCGACACGGATTCAGGGAGTGCGCGGCTTCAATGTGCCGTAATAGATTATCACAACGTTTGAAATTCTTCCCACAGAGAGCACATACCAGGTTAGTTAAAGGTAACGTTGATGCTTCAATGTGAGTAATTGAGACGGGTTGGTGCTCATTCTCTGTATGGCGTTTAAGATTAGCATCTAGTGAGAATACTTCACCACACAGAGAACACTTATGCCTTTGCCTCCCACGCACACTCTCATAATGTCGGGTGAGATTACGTGCCTGGGTGAAAACCCGCTCGCATTCCGAGCATGCCTGTCTTCGTCTCTCGGGTTGATTGTTGGTAGCCTGTTGTGATTTATTCTGTCTCACAACACGGTTTTCTAATCTGACCATTCCGCACGCCATAAGTAGAGAACTCTCTGATACAATAGCCAATGAAAACGCACCCTTATTATTGTGCGTTACGAAACGTACTATGCTTAAACATAGAGGCCTATTCTGTGTAACCGATGGGACAAGAATATTTAATTATGAAAAGAATAAAGAAGTATCACAAGGGAGGATTATATATTTCAACAACGGGAATGTTATGTTAGAGGTAGGTGTAAAAACTTTCTCGAATAGTGTTCTAGTAAGATAGAAATATCGAGTGAAAGAGCTTCGTTACATCATGGTTAGTCCCAACTTAGCTAGTTAAAGCATGCATATATTAAAATACATTTTGCAAACTAACTAATTAATAGATAAACACAGAATAATTCACAGAATAAATCAAACTTTAAATGACCAAAATCGTCCCATAAATAAGGAAGATGATTGAAAAACTAGTTTTTACTCATTGAACTGATGGGAGCCGTGCTAGCGTAGTGGTTACCACACTGCGCTGGCGACCGGGTGACCCAGGATCAAACCCGGCCGAGTACATTTGAAGATTTTCGTCGACCGGGATTTGGACTGGATTAACTCGAGGCCTTGGCGAGTACATTTGAAGGAGTGTTGTCGACCTGGGACTGGCGGCTCCTGAGCCGACCCAGCTCTAATGGGTACCTCCGAAATCGGCAAGTGTCTGCCTGAATGACGAGGGACACCTGTCTCTGTGCAAGAAAAAAGGGATACTCATGTAAAATCAGTCTCAGGTTAGATATAATAACCTGAAATTTCGCCTCGAGTATTAGCTGGCGTTCGAAAAAAAAAAATTGAACAGATAGGAAAATTATGCCTCAGTTTTAGATTTTTAACATCACTTTTTACCCATGTCATCCGATATGCCGGATGCGCTAGTATATAAGAACTTGCCCTTGGCTAAATTGAGGCCACAAAATTCAAAACTTCAAGCTGTACAGAAGAAGCGGTAACCATGTAATCGTCATGTACCTTTGCCATCCGCAACTGTAGCGCAGACATTAGATGCCATTAACAGCTTGTATGTTTTGCCTGAGGGTTTTATCCTGCAAACTACTAAAAGTATCTGATCAACTAACTCTATTGGACTCTGAGGTGCAAGTGCTCGTGAAGTCATTGTAGCCAGCCACTCCCTGTTACAGTGGCTTTCCCTCTGTAGTTCCATTCATGGACATACTGGCAGTTCTTTGCAGAAAGTATATCTACTCTGTTTACTAAGTTAGTTCTTTCCAGAGTATGCCCAGCCCATCTAGTTTCTCTCTTTGATCTCCAGTCTCACTGTATATTGTTCATAGGACACCAGGTTTCCAAACCAAAGAGCATGACATTTTACATTTGTGCAACTAAATATGTAAACAGCTCTGATGCCAGAAACTGCAAAATAAAAGGACAACAAACATTTATGAAGATGCATCACACTCTGGACAGCTAAAAAAAATTAGAAAAATGTGAAAACAAACAGCTAAGGCACTTTAGAGAAATAGACATTACAACTCGCATAGTAGCTACTGCAGTCCCCTTCTTTTTAGAAGGAAAGTGCGTTTAGCCTTCTTCATTAAGAGCTGTGCATCCTGGCATACAGTCTTTATGTTTCTCTAAACTTCCAGTGCCTATCATTACTAGTTTTGTTGATTTCCTTTCATGCCATGTTGTAAATTGACCTACCATATATGCTATGGACCTCAAAGAATGTACCCTCGACTTATATTCGAGTTTAAAAAAAAAAAACATTTATAAAACCGGTCAGTGTTGCATCCCGTCCTTACCGCCGGACATTGGCTTAAACTTCTTCTTCTTTGATCCTTAGCCGCCGACCGTCAAAGCAGTCAGTGGCCATCACACCTAGTGGCGTCTTTTAGGGCAACAACAAATTGATTCCACTTTGCTCGGTCGGTGGCCATCCTTCGTACACTGCCCCAACTCTGGTTCATTCTTTGCATCTCAGCCTCCACAGTCCTCCGCCAGGTTGTTTTTGGTCGGCCTCTCTTTCGTTTTCCTTCAGGGGTCCAAAGCATAGCTGTTCTTGTGATGGCATCGGGGTCTCTTCTGAGGACATGGCCAACCCAGCTCCAGCGTCTGCCAGCTATGATGGTGTGCATGTCCTCTTGCTTGCTACGAGTAAGCAGATCTTGGTTAGTGATGGTATTCGGCCAAAAGATTCGGTGAATCTTTCTTAGGCATGTTGTGTGAAAAGAGGACAATTTCGACATTTCCTTCTCTGTAACTCTCCAGCATTCCGCACCATAGAGAAGCACAGAAAGCACACAGCTCTGATATAATCTTAATTTTGTGCTTGTGCTGTATTGGGAGGACTTCCAGATGTTGTTTAGGCTAAAGAAGGCTGTTCTTGCCTTATTCATTCTGATGTTGATGTCTTTGCCTGCCCCGCCGTCTGGTGTTACTATGCTTCCTAGGTATGTGAAGGTATCTGTCTGTACCAGTTGCTGATTCCTTACTGATATGGGCTCAGGGTTGCTCACATTGAGCGTCATGACCTCAGACTTCTTTAAATTGATGTTCAAGCCCACCTGCTGGCTAAACTTATAAGTCTATCCGTTTTTTCCTGGATGTGTTGATGTGAATGTGCTAGTAGTGCAATGTCATCTGCATATTCCAGATCTTCCAATGTAGAAAATGTTGTCCATCTTATTCCTCTTGGACTGCCCTCTGTTGTCTGGCGCATCACCCAGTCTATGACTGTTAAAAATAGAGTGGTTGATAAGGGGCATCCCTGTCGTACTCCTGTCTTCACCTCAAAGGTTAGGTTGCTCTGCCCAACACTACACGTAAAGTTGACATAGAGGCTTTTTATGATTGACACTATGCAGCTTGGAATTCCATAAGCCCTCAGTATTTTCCATAAACTGTCCCTATGTATGCTGTCAAAAGCCTTTTCAAAATCAACGAAATTAATGTAAAGCTGTCTTTGCCATTCTGAGCACTGCTCTATAATGTTCCTGAGAGTGAATATATGATCTACACATCTTCTGTTCTTTCTAAATCCTGCTTGTTCTTTCCTCAGTTTGTGGTCTACTGCCCTTGAAATTCTCTGTATAATTATCCTGCCTAGTATTTTGCTGGGAACTGAGAGAAGAGTGATTCCTCTCCAATTATTGCAGTCTCCAAGATCTCCCTTCTTGGGCAATTTGACAATTATTCCTTTGTTCCACTCTGATGGTGTTGTCCTCGTTTTCCAGACTTGTGCAAATAGTGGTTCTAATAGTTCTGCTGCTAGCTCAGGGTCTGTCTTAAATAGCTCTGCATTTAAGTTATCATGGCCCGGAGCTTTACCGTTCTTTAACCCTTTGATTGCTGTGATGATTTCTTCTTTTCGTGGAATTTCTGTATTTACTATTAGATCGTTTTCAGCTTCAGAAACATTCAATTGTGTCTCTGGTGGTTCCTTGTTCAGAGTTTCTCTGAAGTGCTCTGCCCATCTTGTTTCCTGTCCCTCTGCTGTCGTGATGAGATTACCTTGCTTATCTCTTACTAATGTAATATTGTTTGCACCGGCTTAAACTTGCTGCTTCATTAAATGTTTTTATCAAAATATCTTAAGTAATACGCGTTTGAACTCCTATTAAGTCACGTATTTCAACTGGAGTACAGCCTTGTTGACCATCCTCCTTCGATTGAACTATCAGCAATACCATTATTTCTTTCACCAGATTCAGTTTCGTCACTGACATAGTATAAATCATGCCCTTATTCAATATCCACATATTATTCAGCTGCACGATTCCTGACGAAATAATTAGTCACTTCTGAGATCCCAAAGCAAATATTCATTTTAAAATTACAAAAAATCATATCGATTGCCTCTTTAAAAAAAAAGGAAAAACATTTAAGACAAGCGGAGCCACTTTAATGTGACTGAAGTCTGTTTATAATTTGGGTCTCGCTAAATACCGAGAGCTCGTTATGCTACAAAATGTAATGAAATTTCCGGGCGAATCAGCAGCAAACTTTATTTTCAGGGTTTAAACATGGGCATTCACCCATTTTCCTGTTGAAGGACATTCGATCTCTTCCTTTCTAAGAGGCCGCTCGTATACTAAGAGTTAAGACAAGCGGAGCCAATAATCGGGTCTTTAATTCTGAATGGTTATTGAATCCTAAAGTCTAGGGATCAACTTATAATCGCGTATATACAGTATACCTTCCCCTTTTGTCATCACGTACCTTTTTTTCCCCATCCGTTAACATATATAACTTCCACTTATCTCAGTGTGCCCAATAATATTGAATTGCATTTTTTTTACATGTCCATGTTTCCTTTACGCAGTTGTCTTTTTCAGGACATCATCACTAATCCTTTTAGCTGTCAATTGGTTTCTGAATACTCTCAAAACTAAGTCTCTGCAGCCTGCTTGTTTGTTTACTGATTTTGTATGATTTACATCAACATGGCAGTAGTGGCTTTATTAAACACTGAAGAACTTCCACAGACTGATTTATTCTGCAGGATGCATTTTCATTTTCTGGAATGCTGTTTATGCCTTGGCCATTCTATTCTTTATTTCTGAGTTACATCTTCTATGTGATGTTTATGTGTCTAGGGTATTAAAATTTTTGGACTAGTTTTAGATTTGTCCCATTTATTTTTCTGATGTATTTTATTCTTTTAAATGACCATTACTTGTCTCTTAATGTTGTCAAGGGATGCCTGACCTGCTCCCTCTATTGGGTTTAGGACCGTTAACAAACTCTTTATTTAGAAAGAAAGTAAGCTGCAAATACTAAATAAGAAGCAAATATTAAAACCTAAGCCACGCTAGGACCAATGCATACACATATGGCTCAACAACTAATGCAACAGAGAATGTAGGTGGAGGAATTTTTCTTAGCTTAAGTAATGGTGCACTAAACGAGTCGGTGGCCACAGGAACATTCTCAAGTAACTTCAGAGCAGAAGCAGAGGACTTGAAAAATAGTCCTAATGGCGTAGGAAAGCAGAGACAAGTAATTTTCTTAATAGATATGCTGTCACTGGTGCTGGAGAGACAAAATAATGCAGACCTAAGCACAATTCTCAACAAATGAAGTGATTCAATAGGGTTGCGATAATCGGACATCATCTCATCAACATTCTTAGCAGCGAAGAGACAGACATATTTGCAAAGTAAGGTGGAAAGCTACCTCAACCTGATAAGAGACTAACTTATGCTTATGATGAGGCCAAGAGTTTTATCAGATGTCGATGCAGGAACAAGTGGGAAGCAGAGCACCCAGGCCACCAGAAAAATGATGTATATTACCAGCCCAAATATAAGTGAACAAGTGATCATCTTCAGACTCTGCACAGGCCACAGCATATTTGAGATACCAACTACTAACAAGCTGAAGATCAGAGCAACTGAGTGTAGCTGTGGCACTGATAAAATGACAGCTGAACATCTGCTGCAAAAATGCCTAACATAAATAATAGAAAAAGCAAACATGACTGTCGCCAGTACCATTCCTGGACACCCTTAGGCAGACTACCACTTTCTTTAAATTCAAGTTAATGTCTGAAAGTGTATTCAGAAAAAAAGAGGTGGCTGCTGATGGCAAGAAGAGGTGGTATATAGAGCAACTACAACTAGCCTTAAAAAACCTGTAGAGTGATGTAACCATGCTTGCTGCCTTATGGGTAAGATTAGAAGAGCTTACTGAATACAAACAAGCAAAGGAAAACAAAAATCACTACATAAATCATAAGAACAATCAAAGTCATCCATTTTTTAATATATTTGATGTGAACATTCAAATTCCTCACTAAATTTCTGGCTGATCTCTCTAGCTGTCCATGTTTAATGTTTGTCAGTGCTGATAATCTATTCGTCTTTATAAATGGCTTGGCTACACTATATTTATGCTACTCATAAATGTCTGTGTGCAGCTTCCATATAGTTTGGATGGGATAAAAAACATCACAACTGAATACATCAACAGAACATTTATCCACAAAATTATACTCTCGAGACTACATATAAAATAAACCATACATAAAGTGTTATTTTTAAAACATGACAATTAAACTGACTTTCAAAATACTTTAAAAAAAGAACAAAAAACTCACAGTAACTAAGAATACACATTTATTTTCTTTAACAGCAATCTTGAGAAGCTGTTGACTAAAAATTCATATATATATATATTTTCACATATTCATGATGAAGAACATCTGTTGTCTTTTTTAACACATTCTACAGTTGCAAAATATGATGAGCATTGTAGGTGTATTTTCCCAATTTCATCATGCCATGATAACTAAATACATCCAAGTAGAGTATGAGTGTTTCCTGCAGCTTAAACATTGACATGCTTGAGAATGTATTTCATATAAGGAAATGGTAGCCCATAGTAGATACTTCCATAGGGGAGAGAAGTGTTACAGACTTCATCATACTAGGTACAGTTTTTTTAATGAGGTGCCTTTGCCTTCCATAACTTAACTGCAGTCAGGTACCCATTTACAGTTAGGTATACTGTAGTGTGGTGTTACCAGGTTTTTGATCCTCTAACTGTGCTGTGAGAGGAAAGTGCTTTAACCGCTTATCAATTTCATATACAATACGTCTTTGACAACAGCACATATTTTGAGCTGAAACTAACAATGTTACCTTGAACATTATAAATATGGACACAAACATGTCTTCAGATGTTTGGTTTCCTGTAAATGTGATGCTACATCATGAAATTGGCATACATGAGGATACTGACAGTACACAATGGTGAAAAAAAAAAACAATTATTAAAACTGAAAGCTGATGACAGGACATGTGTGGCTGACAACAGCCTGTCTGCAATGCAAGATTCTGGAACAAACTTCAGTTTAAACAACATTAGACCAGGTTTAATAAGTCCATACCAAAATGTCAAATCAACCTTCTTTAAAAACAAACACACAAAAAAACAAAATTTTCCTTTTAAAACAGGAAAATAACAAGTATTGCGAATCAGCGTAACATGGCTTTAACAAATTTGTTTCTATAAAATAATTCATGGATAGCTGAGAGTGTGCCATCTTGATCATGCGATCACTTAGAGGTAACGAATTACATTACCTAGCGACATTCTTTAAGCATACTGTAATAATATCTTAATTAACTCTGTGTCCTCTAAAATTTATGTAGAAAATCTGAGCTCTGGGTTGTGTACAAATTCAAAGATGCAACAACAAACAAACAAACAAAAAACACAAAAAAACGGGTCAACTGAATCTACAAAAGTGCAACAACAACAAAAAACAGAAAGCTAAAAATGTAACTCATTTTTCATAAATCTTGGCAATGTTTCTGAAGAGACAGCCATCTGATTATTCCAACCATATGTTAATACTTTTTTTTGACAAATGTAAACAACCTTGCCATTCAGTAACAGTAAAACTAAATACTTGAAGAATACACAAATTTCAAAACTGTTACTTTCAACGAAACCGAATGTTAGTCCCAGATTTTGTCTATATCAGATATCGCCCTGGCTTGAACCTGGGATCGCCAGCGCAGTGTGGTAACCACTACACTAGCGCGGCTCCCCTCTATTGCTCCCTCTGGTATGTTGAACAATAGCAGCTAACTAATATGAGGTTATGTATGGTGCTGGCAATCTCATCATGTAAACAAGAAACCACTGCGGTAAGAGCAGACGGATGCTTCTTGCAGTCTTCCTTCCGGGTGATCAGCTGCAATGATGGATCCGTAAGGAGCAAACATGAAGAATAATGATGGGATCACAAAAATATCAACCTTTTCTCAATAAAACACAACTTTCTTGGACATATTAATTAGGCATTAGACCAGTTTATTACTTGCTTTTCTACTTAATAACAAGAGTGCGCCAGAATAGCGTAAAAATGTTATTCCTAATCTGAGTAACACTAAGTCACCCCAACAAGTGTGTTTGTGCATGTTTTTTTAAACAGCTCTGCACCAAGCAAATTCAGCATTCTATCTCCGACTACCTTTTTGACAAAAGCGCATCCGAATGCAAAGAGCTGCAGCCATCTTGGACTCAACCAGATAGTAGTGACCCTGAGGGTACTAAATATATTCTCTTAATAGATAAGCGCAAACTGAGTGGCTACCACTTTCATTGGTTAATTTCTTTTTTTGCTACCAGATCATACCGTCTTTGTGTAGCTCTAGAGTAACTGACCCTATGCCAGGTGTCATTCCCCATCAGTTAATACTGTAAAGGGGGTGATAGCCACAGAAGACTTAACCTGTTCTCTCATAAACGATCTGAATCAGTCTGACCAGAGGAATGTCCTAATGCCTTGGATTTCTACAGCTTGTAACAAGTCTACAAAATGTACTCAGAGCAGAGGTTATCAGTTCAGTGACATAATGATAATGTTAATGATTATTACCACATCACTGTAATTATACTTCTTTCTGCAGAAACCTTTCTCATATGAATATGATCACTCTCGTCTTCCTTCGTCTCATCTGTCTATTAGATTCTTAACATTCTTCAGAGAAGCCCTATCTCTGGCCTCCAATAAATTTCTTGTTTCTAAAAGAACATTAAATAATGACTCAACGGCATCAAGACCTTATACCTGATCCTGTATTCAGACATTTCAAAGAATGATTTTATTCTTGCTTAATCTCTGCCTCTGTCAGAGGGGTGTTGGTTGTGGGCGTAGTGGTCGCAGTGGATGGCTGAGGAGTGTTTTTATCCCCGCCCCATGGACTTTGTTGCACAGCAGGGGAGTTGTGGAACTTGTCAGCACTGTCATCATTGTTTGTGGGTTCAAACTGAGAATTCTCTAGCCTTGTAATAAGTCGCTCATCCTCATCCCCAAACTCGCCACCCATTAGTGTTGGTTCACCCACCACCATAACATCCTGAAATTTAAAAACATGCATAAATTCTTTACTAAGTGCACAGTCAGTATCATCTGATGTCTCATAGAAAACATAATAGTACTGGCACTAGCTAAAGCATAATGTATTTCTAAAATTTCAGTATTAACCCTTTACAGTCCAATTCACCCAAAAGAGCCTGTATTTTATCTTTTATCGTACAGTCCGATTCGCCTGAAAGTGCCCGGCAACAGGTTGCTTATTTCGTTGCTAAGCGACATTGGAAGTCCTGCGCGAACGAGATTTTGCGTGTTCCGGCAGATAGAGGTCGTTTCGAAGTTTGTTTTGATATCGATCGCATTTTTTCTAAGTCGAGTGGTTGATTTTTTTGTGATTTTCTAAAAATTACACTGTGTAAAAATGGTTCTTCAAGCCATGGAAGAGATTTTCAATGAACTTTGAAGGATTAGATCTACGTTTTTGGGTTATTCCGATAGTGAAAATGATTAATCCTACTTCGATGTGGACTATGACCCAGTCATAAAGACAAAGTAATTTTTTGGTTTTAACATTTTTTTTAAACTGTGAGAAACATTTAAATGTGACATTAAAATATACAGGTATTAAAGTATGTCCATTTTACTGTACAAATAAATGTTTTTGTGTTATTTGAACTAATATTAGTGTATAAATAATTTTTTAAATATAAGAAATATTTAAGAAAAAGAGTTATGTCCCTTCGCTTGGTCGTTGAAGGGGTTAGCAGGGCTATGGACTGTAAAGGGTTAAACAGTAGAGATGGTTAATGCTGAGTATTTTATCAGGACTGAATAATTTATGCCATATTAAACAGGATATCTTATTATTTGACTCTTACACCAGGCACTGTGGATCCTAGGTTAAAACCTTGTGGCCCTGGGGACCGCTTCTGTTTTCCTGATGGTGGAGCATCTCGGTTATTCATATTTCCAGCACTTGCATTAGTGCTTGCTGATCCTTTCCTCTTTCTTCTCTTGCTTGGAGGTCGAGCAGACTCTAAAATACAGCACAGGGAAACATGAGATATTAAAAGTACTCTAAAACCTCTCAAAATGTACTCTCTCTCTTTAGTAACTATCAAGAGAATAACAAAGGTTCAAATCAATATAGTGTAGCAATATAGACATACTACAGCATAAGCCTTAGCTTCTGTAAATGCTAGATTGAAAAAACTATATTATTTCACATACTGCAATACAAATAATCATTACCAGTGTAAAACATCTTTAATGAGAACTATAATAAAATCGTTCAGACATAAAATTGAAATATGTATGCAACTAATCTCTGTGCAATAATTAATTAATGTCCATAAGTCCTCGTGAAAAACAGTGTATTCATGCATGCACACATGCGTGCAAGCAACAAAACAACTACATTAACCTAAACAAATTTTAAAAATCAGGGGAATTCGGATGGTAATTCTCAATACTAAAGGAAACAAGCAAATAGACATACACATCCAATAGGATATTATTAAAAGAAAATCACTGGGATGTGGTAAAGTGGGATGTTATAAATATCTATAGGGGACTTAGTGTACTGACTGAGATCGGCTGTGAAGGTATCTGTATCTAATAAGTGTGGTGTATTACAGATGACCTTACTTGCTACCACATTTATACCTCAGTCAGAATTATTCTGGAATATTGTGATGACTACGTTAAATGTCTAGGGTTATGAAAATGATGAAGTGTAAGTCACAACAACAACAAACAGATAAACAATTTAATTTATTCCACAACACTTTACAACACTGTGACACTCACACACATATAACACTCTATAAGACTATCTTAAATGAGTCAAGTGTTTAAGTTTAAAAATATATGTATTAATTCTTTCAATAATGGGTATCCTGATTCAACTACACAGTGAACCAGGAATCACAATCAAATGTAATTACAAGTAATATGTACACAGTTTATATATATGAACTTTGTATTGACATATTTTATTATTATTATTCTATGTGTGTAATTTGTGAACTCCGCCTATGCCGGTCCCAAGCCCGGATGAAAAAGGAGGAGGGCGGCCTGCATGGAGGCCGTAAGGAGGCAGCCCCTCCACCATGCAAAGGCACAACAGGCCAATCACCTGTTTGCTTTAAATCATGATTACGCGAACTACAAGAGAGAAAACCGGACTGATTCTAAAGGCGACGAACTGGAACGGACTACGGACTACGACTTATGGAACTTGGAACACAAGAAGTATAAATGGGAAGGAAGAGGAGCTGGTGGAAGAGATGAGGAAAGCAAAACTAGAAATCCTGGCTATAACGGAAACGAAGAAAAAAGGACAAGGAGTCATGGATCTCGATGGCAACACGTTGCTCTACAGTGGTGTACCCATATCTGAAAGAGCTAAAGGGGGCGTGGGTTGCATTGTGGCCCAAAATCAAAAAGATAGTATCAAGGGATGGAACTTTGTCTCGGAGCGCATTATGGTTGTAAAACTAAAAGAAGGAGAAACCATAGTCAACCTGGTCATAGTGTATGGGCCAAATGAGGATGAGAGAGCAGAGGTCAAGGAGGAATTCTTCGAGCTGCTTCAAAGGACAGTCGATGACTGCCTAGATGAAGTTATCATGCTCGGAGATTTTAATGCCAGAGTTGGAAATGACCATGCTAGATGGGGTGGAGTTATCGGAAGATATGGAGAAGATACTCTCAATGACAATGGAAAGCGACTCCTTAGATTCTGCAGTGAGCAGAATCTGATCATCACAAACACAAAGTTCCCCCATAAGCGCATACATGCATACACTAGATGTGAACCAACCAAGAATGAGAAGTCAGTGATCGACTATGCCATTGTTCGGAGAAGCTCATTCAGATATGTCCGAGATGCAAGAGTCTGGAGGGGGCCAGAGATTGGAAGTGATCACTACCTGCTAACAATCAAACGAACAACTGAAAGAGTTGCTCAGCCTAGGAACTGCCCAACATCACGCAAGAAACCAAGTAAACGAGCAGGAGAAATGAGCATTAGGACCTACAAGCTGAGAGAGCCAAAAATTAAGACCAGATATCAGGGGCTTATTGCTACAGCAGTGAGCAACACAGAAGAACGACCTGATGACTTGGAAACCCTCTGGAATACATTCAAGGATATCATAAAGACAGCTGCTGCAGAAGCATGCGGTGAAGTCCGACTTGGGAACCAGAGAAAGAGGACACCTTGGTGGACAGAGGAAGTCAAAGAGAAAATAAGAGAGAAGAAAATGGCATGGAAACAATTCTTCTTCTTCTTCGATCCTTAACCACCGACCGTCAAAGCAGTCAGTGGCCATCACGCCTAGTGGCGTCTTGTAGGGCAACAACAAATTGATTCCACTTTGCACGGTCGGTGGCCATCCTTCGTACAGTGCCCCAACTCTGGTTCATTCTTTGCATCTCAGCCTCCACAGTCCTCCGCCAAGTTGTTTTTGGTCGGCCTCTCTTTCGCTTTCCTTCAGGGGTCCAAAGCATAGCTGTTCTTGTGATGGCATCGGGGTCTCTTCTGAGGACATGACCAACCCAGCTCCAGCGTCTGCCAGCTATGATGGTGTGCATGTCCTCTTGCTTGCTACGAGTAAGCAGATCTTGGTTGGTGATGGTATTCGGCCAAAAGATGCGGTGAATTTTTCTTAGGCATGTTGTGTGAAAAGAGGACAATTTTGACATTTCCTTCTCTGTGACTCTCCAGCATTCCGCACCATAGAGAAGCACAGAAAGCACGCAACTCTGGTATAATCTTAATTTTGTGCTTGTGCTGTATTGGGAGGACTTCCAGATGTTATTTAGGCTAAAGAAGGCTGTTCTTGCCTTATTCATTCTGATGTTGATGTCTTTGCCTGCCCCACCGTCTGGTGTTACTATGCTTCCTAGGTATGTGAAGGTATCTGTCTGTACCAATTGCTGATTCCTTACTGATATGGGCTCAGGGTTGCTCACATTGAGCGTCATGACCTCAGACTTCTTTAAATTGATGTTCAAGCCCACCTGCTGGCTAAATTTATTAAGTCTATCCGTTTTTTCCTGGATGTGTTGATGTGAATGTGCTAGCAGTGCAATGTCATCTGCATATTCCAGATCTTCCAATGTAGAAAATGTAGTCCATCTTATTCCTCTTGGACTGCCCTCTGTTGTCTGGCGCATCACCCAGTCTATGACTGTTAAAAAAAGAGTGGTTGATAAGGGGCATCCCTGTCGTACTCCTGTCTTCACCTCGAAGGTTAGGTTGCTCTGCCCAACACTACACGTAAAATTGGCATAAAGGCTTTTTATGATTGCCACTATGCAGCTTGGAATTCCATAAGCCCTCAGTATTTTCCATAAACTGTCCCTATGTATGCTGTCAAAAGCCTTTTCAAAATCAACAAAATTTATGTAAAGCTGTCTTTGCCATTCTGAGCACTGCTCTATAATGTTCCTGAGAGTGAATATATGGTCTACACATCTTCTGTTCTTTCTAAATCCTGCTTGTTCTTTCCTCAGTTTGTAGTCTACTGCCTTTGAAATTCTCTGTATAATTATCCTGCCTAGTATTTTGCTGGGAACTGAGAGAAGAGTGATTCCTCTCCAATTATTGCAGTCTGCAAGATCTCCCTTTTTGGGCAATTTGACAATTATTCCTTTGTTCCACTCTGATGGTGTTGTCCCCGTTTTCCACACTCGTGCAAATAGTGGTTCTAATAGTTCTGCAGCTAGCTCAGGGTCTGTCTTAAATAGCTCTGCATTTAAGTTATCATGGCCCGGAGCTTTACCGTTCTTTAACCCTTTGATTGCTGTGATGATTTCTTCTTTTCGTGGAATGTCTGTATTTACATCTAGATCGTTTTCAGCCTCAGGAACATTCAATTGTGTCTCTGGTATTTCCTTGTTCAGAGTTTCTCTGAAGTGCTCTGCCCATCTTGTTTCCTGTCCCTCTGCTGTCTTGATGAGATTTCCTTGCTTATCTCTTACTAATGTAATATTGTTTGCACCTTGTTTTCCGCTGATGAATTTAGTTATTTTGTATACTGTGCTTTGTTCATTTCTCAGTGCTGCCTCTTCTGCCTGTTTTGCAAGATCGTCTAGGAAATTCCTTTTGTTGGCTTGGGTTTGGCGTTTAACTTCCCTGTCCAGCTGGCTGTACTGTTCGCTATATAGTTGCTTTAACCTGGGGGACTTCGCTTCTGTTTTCTTTCTTTTCATTTCCTTTCTCATCTTTATGGTGTTTAGTGTTTCTGGTGTTATCCAGTCTTGCTTCTTCCTTTCCTGGAATCCTAAGCATGATTTGCTACTTTCCTTATATACTGTTGAAATGGTGTTGAAATTCTGGTCTATATCATCAGTCAATGTCTTTTCCTGGCTTTTGGCAAATTGATATCGTTTCTTAATGTCGGCCGCAAAAGCTTTTCTGGTAAGGGGGTCCTTCAATTTGCTGATGTCAAACCTTTTCTGTGTAGTTACAGTTGGTCCAGCCCTTCTTAGTTTCACTTTCAGTTTTGCTACTACTAAATGGTGATCACTTCCCACATCTGCACCTCTTCTTACCTTCACATCTTGTAATGCATGTCTCCATCTACCGTTAACCATGATGTGGTCTATCTGGTTTCTGTCCCGACCATTTGGTGATTCCCATGTTAACTTGTGAATTTCCTTATGTGGGAAAAAGTGTACCTCCAATGACCAGGTTGTTAATGCTACAGAAACTTATTAGCTTATCCCCATTTTCGTTTGCTGTTCCGCTGCCGCATTTCCCCATTGTTCTTTCATTATATGTATTGTGTGTACCAACTTTCGCATTGAGGTCTCCCATTACTATAACAAGATCATATCTAGGTGTGTCTTCCATTTCTTTCTGCAGTTGTTGATAGAATTCATCCTTGACCTCCTCATCGCTATCATTCGTTGGTGCGTAGCATTGTATTATTGTAGTGTTGGTGAATCTCCCTCTCAATCTCAATCGTATCAGTCTGTTGTTGATGGGTTTCCATTCCAGTAATGTCCTTTCTATCCCTTTCTGTAAAATAATGGCTACGCCTTCACTGTGCTGTCCATCCTCTCTTCCAGAGTAAAGTACTGTTTCTCCTGTTGCTGTTTTAACTTTTCCTGCCCCTGTCCATCTGCTCTCACTTATCCCCAGGATGTGTAACCTGTAGTTTCTCATTTCTGCCGTGACCTGTCTTAGTTTGCCTGTCTCGTACATTGTCCTGACATTCCAAAATCCTATTCTTGTATCCTGTTTTGCGGTCAGGACATCCGTTTTCATGTCAGTGGCTTCCTTTCGGCTTTCACCACTGACAGTCATACGAGCCACAGACTCCGAATGTCCATTCCGCAGCAAAGTTTGTTCATTTGATGTTGTTTCCGTAACTTCATTATTTTTTTTACATAGACAGGGGTGTCAGCCCTATGCTAAAACCCCCAACCTGGAGGACCAGGGTACCAGCTTTTGTCTGACCCCAACCCACACAGACCAGTCCAGCTTGGTTGAACCTACCAGGAGTAAAACTCCCACTGGCATAGCTCTGGGGATTGTCAGGGTACGCAAGCTGCCATACCACTACAAGGTATAGGTACCATTGATGGCAGATGGAAACAATACTTAGGAGCTAAAAACACAACAGGACAAATGGAAAAATATAGAGAATATGTGACACTCAGAACAGAAGCAAAGAACAAAGTGCTAGCAGCAAAACAGAAGTCCTGGGAAGAATTTGGAGAAAAGCTAGAAAAAGATGCACAAGAAAACCAGAAATTGTTCTATAAGACCCTAAAGAACATGAGGAAAGAAAAACAATGCCCTCTCAAATTTATAAAGGACAAGCAAGGCAAATTGCTTACTGCCCCGAAGGAAATAATGGAAAGATGGAAAGAATATTTCTCAGAACTCCTGGATGGTGAGCATGGTGAAGCATCAGAAATGATAACCACTAGCACAGAAGAGAAAACCAATGATGGTGAAGATGACATAAAGATGGAAGAACTGAGGGTAGCACTAGAGAAAATCAAGATGGGCAAAGCAGCAGGGCATGATGGTATAACACCAGAAATGGTTAAGTACATGGGAGCATCAGGCGACCTATTACTCTTAAAGGTCCTACAGGCAGCATGGTGCAACAAGACCATACCAAAGGATTGGGAGATTGCCATCATAACACCAATTTTCAAAAAGGGTGACAATCGACAATGTGGAAACCATAGAGGCATATCCCTTCTCAGTGTCCCTGGTAAAATCTACTCTAGAATCCTAGAGCAGAGACTCCGACGCCTAGCTGAGCCACAATTGGATGAGGTCCAGTGCGGATTCCGAGCAAACCGAAGTACTCAAGACCAAATCTTCACACTCAGACAGCTGAGTGAAAAGGCCCTTGAGTATAAGAGTGAGATCCATCTTTGTTTCATAGATCTGGAAAAGGCGTTTGACAGGGTCCCCTGGAGCAAACTTTGGGACTGTTTGGCAAGGAAGAATATTCCAGCACCTCTGATTCATGCTATACAGAGCTTCTACAAGTCTTGCAGAAATTATGCGAGGACAGCAAACCATAAGTCAGAAGAGTTCAGGACCACCACTGGTGTAAGACAAGGTGATATCCTATCACCTTACCTCTTCATACTCCTTATGGACGATGTCATCAAGGCATGTAAGGAGAGAACAAGAAAGTATTCAGTGGGGTACTGGAAGATGAGACAGGTCTATATTTCGGAGCTGGCATTTGCTGATGATGTTGCCCTGATAGCTAAATCAGAGGCACATCTCCAATCCAACCTGCAAGTCTGGAAGGAAGAGCTGGAGAAGAGAGGGATGGTCATAAGCAGCTCTAAAACAAAATCCATGGTGATATCACGAGAAGAAAGAAAACATCAGATTAAGTTGGGAGAACAGGTCCTGGAGCAGGTCGACCACTTTAAATATCTCTGAGCTATTATAGACCGAAAGGGAGGCATCAAAGAAGAGTTGGCCACTCGAAAAGCAGCGGCTGGGAGACTTTTTCAGGCCATAAATCGTGGATTCCTCAGCAAGAAAGAGGTTGGTAAGAAAATGAAGATGGCTGTATACCGCTCCACCTATGTCCCAGTCTTGACATTTGGATGCGAGTCGTGGGCAATGACTACAACCCACAAAAGCCAGATCCAAACCTCAGAAATGAGGTATCTGAGGAAAGTGGTTGAAGTAACAAGAAGAGACATGGTCCGCAACCAGACTATCCGTCAAGGCCTAAAATCCCATCCGCTGCAGACCCAAATAGAACAGTCCCAACTAAGATGGTTTGGCCATGTCTGCAGAATGGGAGAAGATCGGCTACCACGACAAGCATGGGAAACAAAGAGCCAGGGATCCAGACCTCCAGGACGACCCAGAGTCCGCTGGGAGGATAACATTAGACAATCTTTGAAGGACCGAGGACTAGAATGGAACCAGGCCAGGAAGAAGACAGCTGATAGAATGGTCTGGCGCTCTCTCTTCCAAACCTCTACACCTCATGGTAGAAGGGGAACGACTAAGTAAGTAAGTGTAATTTGTGAAGTAGTAATATGAGGTAATACTGGTTTTGTTCAAGCTTGGTTGTTGTTTTTCATCATGACTTCAAGTGTTTGATTATCGTGGAAATAGTATTGGGAAAAGTTCACAGTTCCTGTCATTTGAACCAATTAATTGTCCCTCTGTGTTTAATAAAATGTCAATTTTTGAGGGGGGCACATAATGTTGAGCTACTCTGGCCACAGAAGCTTATCTTTCGTGATGGCGGCAGGAAAAGACTCCTCTGCTCGATTGCTTCCTGTGTTCTGGAGACACCTCACTGTTCGCTATCTGGACCAAGGAGTATGCTGTCAGCCTCCAGATTCAGCAAAACTCAGACCAGGTGATGCTTCAGTAACTTAGGACCACAGTCCCTGAAACAAGAAGGTTGTACCTCCTACTTCAGATCTAATTTATAATCTATTTCCACACTGAACGCAATACATAACAAACACTGAGTTCAGAGCGGTAGGCCAACTGCTAGCTTCATCTGAAACAATTTACACCAGTATACTCCTCCCTAATGGTTACTACGCCTCTGCAATTCCAGCATTATTTCCTTCTAGTCAATAAGATAGGTGTCAGTGTACTGTTTGGCAATTCCAGGCAGTTTTACTTTTCTCCGACACGTCCTGTTCAGGTTGGAGCACTATCTAGGCCTTGCCTCATGTTTGCTACTGAACCACACACATATACAGACATAAATTATCAATTTACATTCAATTTTCATTAAAAAGATATCGAATATGTCAAGCTTACCACAATTCATGGAAATAATACACAAATACGTTGACTGGTGATGAATAATGGCACAAATTCCGATCTGCCTCTGTCCCAGACTTTTATTTAGAAAAATATGATCTGGATCTCAACGCACTGTTTCTTAGTAAGTTTATTTTAAAATGTGGCACTGAACTGACGCTCCTAATTGACTATATTGGCGGGTCTAACCAATCGGGCCATGTTTACACAGCTTTTCAAAAAAAGTACTCCTACTCACATTTCCCCTAACAACCAAAATTAGTATTTGTAGTCCGACTAATCGTGTTTAGCCTTACATTTACTTCTATCCAATCAAATAGGATTTTACATGGTGGCCCATTTCCCGTAAAATAGTGGTTTCAAAACATGCCACTGTGCGATTATTATTTGGTGTTGTCTGACACCCTCACTATTTTCTTTTGGCTATAATTTGTTAATTCCTAGACTATTTGCGTAACACTTAACATATTCTTTGTCAGCAAGTCCTAAATATATAAGTTTAATGGGGCTAAGGGGCTGCGTTAAAAATATGCATTTTCTTCTACCTCCCGTTCACTTCGATACGATGTGGTGTCTGGGTACTGTCAGGCTTTCAGACATAAAACAGTATAATGTCATGTTTCCTAATAAGCATTTTTCAGGTTTTTAAACCTAACTCTCGTATGGGTAGTGTTTTTTATCACTATTTGAAAAAAAGTTAATGCTTCTGGCCTTTCGCGCGGGGAGGGTGGCATTAATTGTATATCGCGAGACGCGTGTTAGTGTTGCATGCGTTCCTGCTTTCAGCCCTCCCTCTCTCTATCCTAATTCCATCTGTCCTTCCGTTTATGTTAACGTAGTGTATAAAATGAAATTAATGGAAGTATTAATTTAGGTCATTACGCAGTGTGCCTAGCTCAAGGTTTTCTTAGAAATACAGTACACGTTTTATTGTAGAAAGCGTGTAGTGATGCAGTAGGCTTTACTATCAACGTGAAACGTTACAATTTGCAGACGAAGTAGAAAACAAGGGGGATTTTTGTACGCCATTGTGACAGCACTGTACTTTTACCATTTCTCTTTCCTTTTATTGAATTTATGTGTTAGGCTTTACATTTACTTTTTAATTTATATATGTGGATTTAGAATGTTTCACGACATGGGATAGGTAGAGTATAAATAAGTAATACAACAAATTATAACAAAACACGCAAGAAACTGGAAGTGAAATTGGGAATGTACAAATTCTATCACTGCAATCTGTAATCCAACTACCTCCCTTGCAATGAATTAAAATAAGCAACAGGTATACTGACAAATATTTCTTATGATAAAGATTGTGGAAGACCCACTTTATACATTTTGACAAAGAAAGAGGTACAATGAAATTGGTGAATATACTTCAGAGAACTTATAGGGCATACCCTCAGGGAATAATTAGACATGCACTTCTTTCTTCTTCTTTGATCCTTAGCCGCTGACCGTCAAAGCAGTCAGTGGCCATCACACCTAGTGGCGTCTTGTAGGGCAACAACAAATTGATTCCACTTTGCTCGGTCGGCGGCCATTCTTCGTACAGTGCCCCAACTCTGGTTCACTCTTTGCATCTCAGCCTCCACAGTCCTCCGCCAGGTTGTTTTTGGTCGGCCTCTCTTTCGTTTTCCTTCAGGGGTCCAAAGCATAGCTGTTCTTGTGATGGCATCGGGGTCTCTTCTGAGGACATGGCCAACCCAGCTCCAGCGTCTGCCAGGTATGATGGTGTGCATGTCCTCTTGCTTGCTCCGAGTAAGCAGATCTTGGTTGGTGATAGTATTCGGCCAAAAGATTCCGTTAATTTTTCTTAGGCATGTTGTGTGAACAGAGGACAATTTGGACATTTCCTTCTCTGTAACTCTCCAGCATTCCGCACCATAGAGAAGCACACAGCTCTGATATAATCTTAATTTTGTGCTTGTGCTGTATTGAGAGGACTTCCAGATGTTGTTTAGATTAAAAAAGGCTGTTCTTGCCTTATTCATTCTGATGTTGATGTCTTTGCCTTCCCTGCCGTCTGGTGTTACTATGCATCCTAGGTATGTGAAGGTATCTGTCTGTACCAGTTGCTGATTCCTTACTGATATGGGCTCAGGGTTGCTCACATTGAGCGTCATCACCTCCGACTTCTTTAAATTGATGTTCAAGCCCACCTGCTGGCTAAACGTATTAAGTCTATCCGTTTTTTCCTGGATGTGTTGATGTGAATGTGCTAGTAGTGCAATGTCATCTGCATATTCCAGATCTTCCAATGTAGAAAATGTAGTCCATCTTATTCCTCTTGGACTGCCCTCTGTTGTCTGGCGCATCACCCAATCTATGACTGTTAAAAATAGAGTGGTTGATAAGGGGCATCCCTGTCGTACTCCTGTCTTCACCTCAAAGGTTAGGTTGCTCTGCCCAACACTACACGCAAAGTTGGCATAGAGGCATTTTATGATTGACACTATGCAGCTTGGAATTCCATAAGCCCTCAGTATTTTCCATAAACTGTCCCTATGTATGCTGTCAAAAGCCTTTTCAAAATCAACGAAATTAATGTACAGCTGTCTTTGCCATTCTGAACACTGCTCTATAATGTTCCTGAGAGTGAATATATGATCTACACATCTTCTGTTCTTTCTAAATCCTGCTTGTTCTTTCCTCAGTTTGTGGTCTACTGCTTTTGAAATTCTCTGTATAATTATCCTGCCTAGTATTTTGCTGGGAACTGAGAGAAGAGTTATTCCTCTCCAATTATTGCAGTCTGCAAGATCTCCCTTCTTGGGCAATTTGACAATTATTCCTTTGTTCCACTCTGATGGTGTTGTCCCTGTTTTCCAGACTTGTGCAAATAGTGGTTCTAATAGTTCTGCTGCTAGCTCAGGGTCTGTCTTAAATAGCTCTGCATTTAAGTTATCATGGCCAGGAGCTTTTCCGTTCTTTAACCCTTTGATTGCTGTGATGATTTCTTCTTTTCGTGGAATGTCTGTATTTATATCTAGATTGTTTTCAGCCTACATGCACTTCACTGGAACCTAATTGGTAAGAAAATGCCAGAGAGCATGTGGAAAAGAAAAACATAAAAAGTAGCTAGGTCAGACTAAATTTCATGGGCAAAAATTAAGATGGTGGTTCAATTAGAAAGCAGTAGCGGGCCATGGCTGCAATCCAATGTCTAATGGGGAATGCAAATAATAGATTATGATGATGGCTACAGATAGTTAAATCAAGCAACTATCTAACCATCAATGGAGAGCATGCAAAGAAATTGACAGCTCACTGTGGATAATCACATTTGTATAAACAAATATTAAATATACATTTTTGTAATGAAAATTTAATTTTTTATTTTATTTTGAAAATCAAGGAATTGTTTGTGGGCTGTTTAAAAATTTAATTAAATCTGAATATTTAAATAAACAAACAAAAACACAGCTTCACTTCCCTGGCAGCCATATTGGTTTCTAGGAAATAAGCTGTTTGATTTAAAGCTGACATGCTGCACAAATTGAACATTTTGTCCTGCTAAACAATATCATTTAAAAAAACATTATATATACATTTCCACTTATTTCTCCTCCTTCTCCATTCGCTCTCATATAACCATATGTAATGTCTCTCATAAAGTTGGAGTTCTGTCTCTGATTTTTCTCATCACCATATGGCTTTTTTGCCAACAGGACTGGTGAAGGTAATGCTGTCTATATGTTCCTCTTATTGAGTTAACATTCTTGCAGGACATGTTCTACTGTTTAGTTGTGTGATGGAAACATTTCTATTTGAGTCATTTTTAATTTATTGAACAGATGGTACATGATTCTACAGTGACCAGTTCTCGGCTTGAATATGATCACTTATCTCTTTTTAGCGTGGAGCAGTATACTTTGTTATATCTGGATCTGGGCGTTCTCTGTGCCATTTTTATTTGAAGCTATTTTTGATTACTGCTTTTATCTAGTTGTACGATGTCCTGTCCTCAGCTGGAATTTTACTTCCTCCTCCTTTGGCATTTTCATTTCATTCATCATGTGGTGGGAAGGAATCCAATATACACTGACTGCTGAATTTATATTTGATTTCCATCAGTGCTTCTTCTTCTTCATTCACCCTCAGATGTCAACTTGAATAAGTTCAAAGAAAGCAGTGGTCAGTCTGAGGCTGTTGATACCTCCTTAGATTTTCTCCAGGAATGGTACTGTCATGGCCATATGGGTTTTCTCTGTTCCTCATATGTTGGGCTCCTTTGAAGCAGGTGTTCCGCAGTCATTTTATCGGTGCCACAGTCACACTCATCAGTAGTTCCTATCTTTAATTTGTTGAATAGATGGCATCTCAATCTGTTATGACCTGTGCGAAGTCTGATGATTACCACTTGTTCATTTCTGCTGAGCTGGTAATTTTGATCATTTTTTTAATGGCCTGGATGCTCTGCTTCCCACTTGTGCCTGTATCTGCGCTTGATAAAACTCTTGGCCTCCTCATAAGTTATATTTGTGTCAAGCTGAGGAAGCTTTCCCCCTTCCTTTGCCAATCTGTCAGCCTCTTCATTTCCAGGGATGTTGCAGTGAGAAGGTATCCACTGTATCATGACTCTTTTGTATTGCTGACATAGTCTGTGAAGTGTTACTTTGACTTTTCAGCGTTGTAATTACTGACAGAGCATCTGAGAAGATAACTACTGGTCTTTCTGAGCTTTCTTCTGTCATTAGGAGTGCTTCTGAGAAGCTGTTTAATCTATTTTTTATGGTTCTTTAGGGCAGTCATGGCCGATAGGGGAATCTGCGAGGAACACTATTCTGATTCTAGCATAAATCCTTGTTTTCCACAATTGTTATTGTTGCTGTTTTTAGTGCTTCTGTCTCTGTTTTAAAGATGTTATGGGGTTTTCCATTGACAACAGAGATGTGGATTTCATGTATATTCTTTAGTTTTAGGTATATCTCTTCCATTTTTTTGTAGCTCTTGTTGCTGATCTCTATTATGTGTGTTGTGTGTGCCTGCACATGTCAGCTTTCACCTATATTTTGTTTTTTTGTAGTATTTTGATTTAGTTGTTCGTGGCTAATATAAAGTACTAATTAATCATTTGAAATATGTTTCAGAAAAATACTTAGGACATGCTACTAATACTGATAACTAGGATGACACTTGTCTCTAACTGAGCAATTGAAAAGTAACAAATTTACAAGGCGTGTTCAAATGAAACCCGCCCGTGCTGCGCCAAGTGGACATTTGTAGGAGGAGCATGATGACGCCACATCTGACGTAATAAGTACATACGCATGTACAAGTGTGTAAGTGTTCATTCTCCTATTATTCATTGTTTGTGCTGCAGACCGTTAAAATAATGGCCGGTGTGATACGGAACCCGTCCAAGATCGATCAGCGAGCGGTGATTCAGTTCCTAACAGCCGAAGGATGTCGACATTCATCGCCGAATGAAAGCAGTGTATGGTGACAAAAGTGTGTCTAAGACTACAGTGAAAGACTGGGCACAAATGTTTCGAGAAGGACGTCAGTTAACGAAAGATCTTCCGCGGCCAGGTCAGGTGCATATTGTTGCGACAGAAGAAGCCATCGCTGAGATTGATGCAGCAATACGGGTGGACCATCGTTGGAGCTTACGTTCGCTAGCAGAGGAATTCGCTGTGTCTCTTGGGACAGTTCAAATGGTGGTTAGGAAGAAACTGAAGTATCGAAAGGTGTGTTCACAATGGGTCCCACGGATGCTGACCGATCACCATAAGGAAGAACGCATGGGGTGGAGTTTGAACCACCTGCTGCGTTACGAAGAGGAGGGTGATGCATTTCTGTTGCGCATAGTGGCAGGCGATGAGTCGTGGTGCCACCACTTTGAGCTGTGCAGCAAAACAGTGAGCATGCAATGGAAACATCCCGGATCATCAAAACCCAAAAAAATTCAGATTTCCGCCGGTAAGGTTATGCTGACTGCATTT
Source organism: Oreohelix idahoensis (assembly GCA_024509875.1). NCBI lineage: Eukaryota > Metazoa > Mollusca > Gastropoda > Stylommatophora > Oreohelicidae > Oreohelix > Oreohelix idahoensis. Next base: position 166,636 of record JAMPIV010016022.1, read on the forward strand.
TTTGACCATGAAGGGCTTCTATTAGTAGACTTTAAAGAGCATGGCGTGAATATCAATGCCATCCGCTACAAAGACACACTAGACAACCTGCATACAGCCATCAAGAATAAACCACACGGCATGCTTTCGTGTGGTGTGATTCTGTTGCACGACAATGCTCGTCCACATGTTGCGAACATTGTGCAGGAAGCATTAGCAAGGAAAAGGTGGGAAGTTCTGCCACACCCAGCCTACAGCCCCGATCTGTCACCATGTGACTTTCATTTATTCGGACCCTTAAAAAAATTTCCAAAGGGACAACGATTGGACTCCGATGCAGACGTCAGGGCCTCGGTGACCAAATGGTTCAATAAGCAACCAGTCATTTTTCTCGGACGGCATCCGCCATCTACCCAAGCAGTGGGATGCGTGTCTGAATGCCTATGGTGACTATTTCTAAAGAACCCCAGTGCGTACTTGCTTCATAACAATTGCTGTATTTAATTCTACTACTCCTGCTGATGTACCTTACATATATTTGTTATAAAGCCACTGGGACGGGTTTCATTTGAACACGCCTCGTACATGCTTGGAATGAATATCAAGGGAGCAAACAGATATCTGGGATCAACTGCACGAGAATAACAAATACTTGTACTTGGGACGATGCTTGCCTTTACCTGGCGGCGCCACCATTCGCTGCCATTTTTGAAAGAGCGTTGTCTTCAGACAGTCACGAGGATTGAGACCATAGGCCTTATGTCTTGACATTAGCTCCTGCATTGGCTCCAGTATTACACACAACTTGGGATAGAATTTAAAAAAAGAAAATTATTGCTGTCTTCAGATAAACTGTACGTTGACTTATGCCCTGTTAAACAATGCCATTTCTATTTATACGTACAGGAGATGTGATAAATCTTAATCATTTTTCACTAGACTTTGAGGAAAAACAATTATGAGTTAAGTCCATCATAATACTCAAATTCACTCATGTTAAAAATTCAATATTCTTAAACTCTTAAAGGATAAGAGGCCAATATTCAGGGTCGATTTTCCCAGGCCCTCAAGACGAGAGGCAAGTTTTCAGGGGCCGGTATTTGTAAGCTAAATTTTTGTTTTGTTTTCTCAGAGTTTTACTAATCCTCATTCAGTTTCCTGTCCAAATATGTATAATATCACCTTACTTTTTAAACATTTGAAAAGAACCTCGAAGAAAAACAAGTGAGTCAGCAACCCAGACTCCTTTTGGCTTTCTCTAGGAAGTGCTATGAATGAGAGGACCACTTTCTGTCTTGGATGGCTGAGTTTTATTTTCTTTACTTGACCTATACACATTGTTTGTTGAAGCTGATGTGGTTTCAAGTTTGTACTGGATGGGGTGGCTAGTCCCATGCCCAACCCTCCTTAGTCACTTTTAATGACATGCATAGCAGGTCCCAATGTTATTATTCTTTTATCTCCTTTCGGGCCCTGGTAAAACAAGGGTGAAAAATCTCAAATCTTAAGTGTGAATATTAGGTGAAATCAATACAATGTCAACGTTAAAAACTGGTCAACAATTTCAATATCAAATGTTTTTTAATCTAAATTTGGACCACGTCAAAATTGGAAAAAAGCTCATATTTGGCCCTGATTCTAGTAATGACTGCACTTACAAGTCGTATGCATATGCATCCTGCTGAAGACATTTTCTTGCTACACCCAATGATGGTGGTGGTGGGGGTGTTAATGTATATTAATATCAGAGTTGTCTTCAAGTCTTTCCCAACAAGTCTCAAGTCTCTTAATACAAGTCTCTAACAGTAGCTTTCAGGTCGAGTCCCAAGTCGACTCTCATTGTTTTATCTAAGACTATTTATAGCCACAATTACACTTTATCGAACATTCACATCATTTACTATAAATAATAATGCGAAATAATAATCACCATTTTAATGATTTTATTTACTGACTTTTTATTTGATCAAAGTTATTTTACAGTATTACATTTTAGAAATATTATCTTCTCAACCACACTGTCTCCCAGCATACATTGGAATGGATGGAATAATGCACTTGCTCAACACTAAATCTCGCATTCGTTGTTTTATGACTTATGCTCTAGCTATTTGTCCACCGATAATATTTCTCAGTCTGGCGCAAATGAAAGATGGAAAAGATATACCTAAAACTAAAGAATAGACTTGAAATCCACATCTCCGTGGTCAATGGAAAACCTCATAACATCTTTAAAACAGAGACAGAAGCACTAAAAACAGCAACAGTAACAATAGTGGAAAACGAGGATTTATTTTAGAATCAAAATAGTGAACATATATGTTCCCGCAGTCATGGTGATTATGTTTAGATTTCATAGTGAAAGCATACCTTACAGACATCACTTTCAATGGGCAGAACACTGAAAAGCAAAACAGGTTGAAGTATCTGGGAGTAACGTTTGATCGTGGGCTATCATTCAAGTATCATGTCGAACTGATCATACAGAAGTGCGAGGACTGGCAGCCTTAAAAACAATGGCTGCTGCGCGCTTGGAACAGAGACTATTGTTTCTCTTGTATCATCAGCTCGTGCTTTCAGTAATTGAGTACGAGCTAGGAATATTCACGCTGTCAGTAACACAATGTGAACGACTGGAAAGTGTATAGAAACCAAGTATATTGACCAAAAATTCCCAGCAAAGCTTTGGACACATGCATATACTGATGGTTCAGCAAAAAAATGCAGTTGAAAATGGGGGTACCGGCATCCTCATAAAATTAAAGAATAGAATCCACTCTATGGCAATTGTCACTGGCAAATACTGCAATAATTTCAGTGCTGAAGAAGAAGCCCTGAAACAGGCAGCGGAAACTCTTATTGAATGCAAAGCACAGGCCAAAAAACAGATAGTAATCTTTACAGATGCCCTCTCAGTAATAACAGCGCTGAAGAGCCACCATGCTAAAGGATTGAAAGATCTGATAATCTCCCTTGAAAGACTGGCCAAATGCTTCAACAAGTGCACAATCCAGTGGATACCAGCCCATTGCAACATACCAGGAAATGAGGAGGCAGACAAACTTGCTAAGGAAGGAGGTGCCTTACAACAAAATGATATAGAGACAACTTACGCAATGGCAAAGACTACTATAAAGGCTACATTCAAGTCCAAATGGAAAAGAGAGCACCCGGGCCATTTGAAAAATGATGCATATCATCAACTATCCAGGAAAGAACAGGCCATCATTTTTCGGCTACGGACTGGACACAACAGATTGAGATACCATCTATACTACAAATACAAAATTGGTGCAACAGATCTCTGCACTTGTGGTACCAGCCTGATGACAGCCGAACACCTACTGCCCAACCTACAGTAATGAACGGAGTAGCATATGGCAACAACCCACTTCTGTCAACGAAAAACTGTTTGGAGATGTCGGGAACCTTGAGTTGACTACTGCCTTTATTAGTCATTAATGTGGAAGTCTGAAGGCGAACGAGGAAGAAGAACGCATTCAAAATGAAGGGATGCGACTAGTTTTGGGCTGTAAGCAATACCCCCATTGTGGCAATGAGATACATGCTAGGATTGCTGTCGATTAGATCCAGATATGTGATGGCCCAGGCAAAAACATATATGCGGGTATCCACCGATAAAAGACACCCCCTACACAAGAATGTAGCTGACATCACAGGAGCAAGAATCAAGAGGGGGATGTCATGGATGGCACAGGCAGAGGTCAGGTGACCAGGGTTGAAAATGTATCCAAAGGGGAAGAGTGGAGTAAGTCTGGGGAGAACTGGATAAACTACCAGCAGGTCATCATTAGCCTTGGCAGAGAGTGCAGATCTTGGGGCAATGGAAAAGCAGAGCTGGAGATTAATCATGATAAGTGCTCATGCTGGGGATGATGACGCCATTGTGTACACTGATGGGTCTGTAGTGCGTGGTGAGAAATCAGGATGGGGCTTCTCTGCGAGAATAAAGGGCAAGGTCGTCGCTGAACAAAGTGGAGCCTACACATGACAACAACCTCCAGCATGAGAATGGAGGTAGAGGCAGTTACTGCAGCACTGAGGTGGCTGTCTGAAACTCCATCAACCAGGGCAGTTATATTGTCAGACTCTCAAGCCATGCTTCGGAAAGTTCAGAACATGGCTGCGGCAGGAATGGAAAACATCAATAGAATCCTCAAGTCTTGAAGAACTGGTGTGGATCTACTGTCCTGGTCATGCAGGGATACGTGGCAATGTGAGAACTGACAGACTGACCTCGAGAGCACCCATAGTGGGGACTCTGGACATGGATGAGGGAGAGATACTAAGGGCTATTAATGATCACCTGCTGGATAATGACACTGTAATGACGGTGTACTCTCCATAGAAAAAAAGCGAGTTGCGTGATACTGTGGTTTCCGGTGCGCCTTCTGGCCCAGTATCTATGACTTTAGCACCTGTTCAACGGGAGAGTGGGCTCATCCCTAATCTGTTTATGTTCCCAGTAGTAGACTATTCGCAAGCAGCCTGGGGGTGTCACTGCTCTGCGCGGACCTTGTTTACCGAGGCGGCGTCCGAGCTCGTATGGTGAAAATATGGTTGCATTATCTTCAAAATAGCCCTGTCTTTCCTGCCATCCTGCAACTTTGAGTTAGGGAGTTCTGAGCTCCAGTCTCTTTCCCAGGCATTTTATCCTGGCCTGGCACGCATACAGAGGACCCCACTTCTGGTTCTAAGTTAGCAGTTGGGGACAGGTGGGGTAGCACACTGTGCATTCCCCGTCATCCAGGGGGCTCTCCAACTATGCAGAGCTTGCACAATGCTGTGCTCTGGTTCTGGGCTCACCCAAGGAATCCTCACGTCCTGCACAGAGCCACTTCCAGATACCCACCACCTGCCAACCCCCCATTGTAGAAATCTCCTGCATGCGGCCATCCAGTCAAGAGCCAGTATTAAGTCTGGTGCCCAAGTGATCCCCCCAAGCTCAGTGTGCAATTCTGGGTTCTCATCTTGCTGCAACACAGGGGGGATTGTGATGCTCAGCCATCTCTCTCAACTCTGCACCGATAAATGACATCGGGGACTTAACTGTGTCTCAGTACTGGGAGGCCCCGTTTCCGGGTACACCACACACAGCCAGTTGAGGCAACGGTCGCCGTGGGCGTGTCTTCAGTGGGGAAGTTGTGGAGTCTTCCTGTCCATGTTCTTGCACATCCTAACACTGCCCGCAAGACATCGGAGGTTTGGAGAGTGGCCTTCTCTGCTTTTTTGAGCCGGGGTGGGCTCCCCGGGCAAGTCTCGATGGGGATCGGGACGTGTCCACGCGCCAGTGGGCCCAGCATCGGCCGCATCTGTTGGAGGACTTGCTCTGCCAGGTTTGAGTTAGTAAATTCCAACTTTGTCATCTTCTTGGCATTGTGATGCTGGGGTGCCTGTGGATTTCCTAACGCCCCGGGTAGAAGCCAGAAGTGTACTGTGCCAGCTCTGGGGGAGATAAAGGGGGTTTTTCTGCGTCTCCTTGTGATACGTAGCCAAGGTAGGGCTCACAGTGCTCTTTCCCCGCCACCAAATTGCCTGCTGGTTACGCCGAGTTCTCCGAGGCTCTAGGCATGTGACCAAGAGTTGAAGGCAATAGGATCGTCACGTCCTGAGTCTCTGTGCCTGTACGATGGGTTCCGATCTTCAGGGAGCAGTCCACACTCGTTCCCACTCCCAAGACTTGTTCAGTATCCATCTGGCTCCTTCCCACCCACAGAGGGCGTGTACGGTGTAGTGCACCGGTATTATTATCGAGGTTTGCTCCTCTAGATCCGTTGTGTTTAGCCTGAGGATTCGCACCCTCAGTTACCAGGACTACCTCGAGGAGGGTGTGGCTCTTCACCACGCACAACGATCTTGGGGTATGAGAGGTTTTGCTAGGCCAAGAGACTAACACCGCAATGGTCGCTCCTTTCATGAACAGAATTCACTAGGCCTAGGGTGAAGCAAGGGGGGAAACCCACTACCCACAACACCAGCACATCATACCCCCTGTCTGTAGACTTTGCCCCGACACTGTAATGAATGAATCAACAAGGCTGAGGCTGTTGGAATTTGGCATCAAACATGGGACTAGCAGAAATGGATGTGAGAGAGGATGCATCTGTCGTATGTACAACCAGCGTGCTACAGGTACAATTAGCATTCATACCCTTCGACATTTGCTAAGGGAGACTGAGCACCTATGGGTTTGCCTGGAGTGCAATGAGGTCGATTCTGATATAACAATGTTTAGATAGTCGAGGTATGTTATTGTTTAGACAGTCCGTCGTTGTTTATCTTACAATAATGCCCCATATGTCTGATAAGCTGGAGTAAACGTTGCATTAGCACAAATATTTCTGGAATCTGCTGCTCTGTCCGAGCGATACTGATTTGAACAAAACCATTTTCAGTTTCTCCATAACAGTGCATTTTGAATGAGGACGGCGAGTCGGTTTACCAAAATTGGCAAGTCCAGAGTCGAGTCGCTGATGCCTAACTAGCGAGTTGAGTCACAGGGATGTCGTAAGTCCGACTCAAGTAAGAGCCGATAACACTGATTAATATACGTATAAATATACACATGAACTGATCCATGGCCTTACCCTCAGGAAATTTAAAGTGTAATTAGTGAGTCCCATTCTTGTAATATTCTTAGAAAGCTGCTCCACCATTGCAGGATCTTGCTGAAAAGACACAGAATACAATTTTAAGTATCTTAGTGAATAAAATTAAACTAAAAATAATGTATAACTGATGATAGGACACTTTATACAGAGTGATACAACAGGAGGCAATCTGATCATCAGAAGCAGTCCCCCAGTCGATCAAGTGTTTCGACCCCTTAATCCCCTTTGCACTCTAAGGGATTGGGGGGGGGGGGGAGAAGTCCACTTAGGTCATGACTCCCAAGTGTCCGCCTCCTGTTGTGTCTATTGCAGAGAATTGAGCCCACTCCACCTTGGTTGCAGCTTTCAAATTCATTCCTATTTCCTGCTAGCTGGAGGCAATTGTGAAAGTAACCGCTATGTTGAAAACAAATTACTGTCTCGAGTTACATAGTCCGTTGCGGTTGTTCCACAGCCAGCACGATGCCATTTCCGTAGTTTCACTGAGCCTCTTAAGTGCCCTTGACTGTCCCCTCAACCCCAACAGTTTCAGTAGATCATACATGAGGCAGCCGCGAGACCTCTTGCACCCACCTCAACAGCCATGACCCATGCAGTGAACCCATCGCGTCTCAAGTCCGTGGTCAGATCATTATACTTGGCTACTTTGAACGAGTGTTCCTCGTCCAATCTGGATTCAAATGGCACGGTCAGCTCAATCATTATAATCTGGTGCGATGATGACGAATGCAGCACTATATCTGGCCGTCTTCGAGATCTTCTGATACTCTCTGGATATGCCCCTAGTCCAGGTAGGTCTACTGCCATCTCCAGGTTATTTGCACAGTCAAGAAGAGATGGTAAACTGCTACCTGGTTTACATGGTTTGGCATGTGCTGACTTTTCTGCTCTCAGAAAGTATGTATTTTCAGTGCTCAGTCTGACTTTGCTGTTCGCCTTCACCCTTACCAGGTCTACTGTAGCAGCCAGCTCATTTAGTAATTTGTTGTGGCGCCATGTGTATCACCTCACTTTAACTGCAGTTTCAAATTTTTTACACAAACCATAGCTGATATTTGTTTTTTAAAATAAGAAAAAAAGGATGTAAGAGCTCAAACCATCAGCTCACCTGCATACCAATAACACTTCGTGGAATAAGTTCTCTGTGCTGCCTGATTGCAAAGTGCCATGAACGAATCCTCATGAGATCATCAAATGTAAATTCTAATATCAATCTGCCTTCTGTGATTACCTGCTGACACACACAAGTTACATCTGCCTGTCAAAATTTTAGCACAAGTAATGGATACTGGTGAAGTACTGGTGACACATTTCTTTTTATAAGAACAGTTACTAAATTATAATTCATTAATCATGTTTGCCCCTTATACATATTTATATTTTTACTGAGGTTAGACCATTTGCTTTTGAGACAAAGATACCGAGATTGAAACCTGGTAGCACCACACTTCAGTCTACCCAGTTGTAAATGGGTATTTGACTCCACTTGAGTTAGGGAAGACAAAGGCAGCGAGGAAGGTATCTGGTTACCCCTACCTCATGAGGCTCAGATCTATTGAGATCTGTAACACTTCACTCCCATATCGCAGTATCTGCTATGGGACTGCTTTTAACTTTAGCTTTCATATTTATGTTATTCATATGCAAGCATACTTGTTATTTTGTAATCACAAAGTGTTACAGAATATTTTTAAAATTCAGTCATCTTCTTCTTCTTCTTGCGATCGCATCTTTGATGATTACACCGTCAGACGAGTTCTCATGATGAATTCGACTGTTGTTTGAAGTTCCTCTTTAACTCCATATAGCTTTGAGTTTAGTGTTGAGTCATTGGGCCAGTATATCTTTCTTAACTGGTCATACAGAGGGCAGTCCTGTAGAACATGCTCAGCAGTTTGTTCGTTTAATCCACATGTGCACAGTGGTGAAGCAGACAATCGTAGCTTGTGCATGTGTTTATTCAGTTTGTTATGCCCTGTCCTGAGTCGAAAAATAGTTATCTGTCCCTGCCGGTCGAGAGCGTGATAGTTGTCTTTGGGTTGGTTCTGTTCTCTTCTGATAGTCTGGATAGCTCTCTTTTTCTCAAAGTATGTGACTTCATTATCTTCTTGTTCACATTCTTCTCCCTTTTTTGCAAGTTTATCTGCCTTTTCATTTCCGGGTACACCACAATGAGACGGTACCCACTGAAGTATGGTTCTCTTTTTGGCAGCTACCTTGTTTAGTTCATTTCTCAGATGAATTCAGTCATGAAATCTTATTAAAACTTTAGTGCCTGAAACGACACCTAAAAGACTTAAACTTAGCTACTTTGAGAAAGAGCTATGTTATTTCAACTCATTCCTATTACTGTTAGGGACAGCCATAACATTGAAACTTATTTTTACTTCCCAGCCCTGTGCGTTCTGAAGAGACAAAGAATAGGACAAAAGCACTCTCAAGCATGCCGTAGAAGGCAATTAAAATTAGATTGTCCATGGGGTGACAACCTCATCCTATAAAACAAACTGCCACAGAAACCACATCTGCAAGAGCATGTGAATACTTGGTGCAGGCTTCCTGCAAGGGGACCAGCTGCAATGGTGGCTCTATGCTCCATAAGAAGTGCAAAAGAAAAAAATGAATGAAAGAGTAAGTAGACCTATGCTCTCTGAACTCATCTCTGCTTCTGAAAACAAAAAGGACAGCAATTAATACTGTGAGTATCACGGATGCCTATTGGCGACAAGCCTAATTTTCCATAGAATACCAATGTCGCCTTTTGGCGTAAGTATAGCATCAGAATAAAATGTTATTACGGCAAGTGTCTGAACATAACGCATATCAAGGGAAGTAACTCAATTTTATTGAGAAATGCTCAATGGCGGCTGGAAAATTTTTTCACGTGTTTTGATTGATCTTTAGGTGGAAATTTCTTTAAAAATGAGTGAAACTAGTGAATGTTGCAATTATTTAGATTCTGGCTCTCAGCTGACCTTTGAAAAAGACAACAGTTGGTCTAGTTTTGATGCAAGGCAGCCTGAAATTACTGAAACAGACAGCAACAGCCCTAGTTCCAACATTCATGAAGCTGTCAAAGGTGTTGATAGTGATTTTCAGGGCCATAGTGAGAATCAGGGGCGTAGAAAAAGACCTGCTACTAGGAGGAGGTGTGGCAGAGAAGCAGCTGATTAGTTTCAGTGGTACTTGTATGGCTTTGATGACCCCTATGTGAGCGTTATGATTAGGGTTAGACTGTTACAGACAGTAGAAGACGGTTTCCTGTAATTTTGAGAAAAACAAAACATAACATGAAGCGTGGCCATTCATCTGTTTTTGCTAGGTCGGGAAACATGGTTGCTTGTACGTGACATTCTAGAATTTGTACAGCACAGTCCACGCAAACAATGTTACTGACAGCAGTATGAAGACAATTGACAGCGACCAAGATGCATTCTTCCAGCTGTTGCATCTTGGTCGATGTGAATTGTCTTCATACTGCAACAAGTAAAAAATATATGGAATGAGACATGTGAAGAAGTACTGAGAAAAAGAGAACATCGGCACAAAGTATGGATAACAACAGAAACTATTAGTAAGATAGAAGACAGGAAAAACAAGAAAGCAGATTTAAACAGAAGCAAAACCAGAAGCTCCATAGCCAAGGCTCATGAAGTGTACATAGAAGCAAACAAAGAAGTAAGAAGAAACATCAAAAGAGACTAGATGAAATATAATGATGATTTGGCAAGGGAGGCAGAGGAAGCTGCAGCCAAAGGAAATATGAGGGACCTGTACAACAACACAAAGAAGCTAACAGGAAAATATAAGCAAGCAAATGGCCTCATAAAAGATAAGAATGGAAAATTGCTTAGTAATATATAAGAACAAATGAAGAGATGGACAGAACATTTTGAGGAACTTCTCAATAGACCATTTCCAACTAATCCCCCAGACATCCAGCCAGCAGAGGAGGAGCTACAAATCAGCTGTGAACGACCAAGTAGAGAAGAAATAAAGAAAGCCATAAAGCTTCTGAAAGATGGAAAAGCAACTGGTCCAGATGGCATTCCAGCAGAGGCCACTAAAACAGATATTGATACCTCTACAGAGATATTATACAAACTACTTGGCACAGTCTGGGAGAGAGAGGAAATACCAGCAGAATGGAAGGAAGGTTATCTGGTCAAGTTGCCTAAGAAAAGAAATTTACAAGAGTGCATAAATTATAGAGGAATAATGTTACTATCAGTGCCAGGAAAAGTATTAAACAGAATCATCCTTGAGAGATTAAAAGAGTCCATAGATAAGCAACTGAGAGATAAACAAGCAGGTTTTCGACAAAACAGATCCTGTACAGACCAGATAGCCACATTGAGAACAATAGTTGAACAAAGTCTGGAATGGGATTCACCGCTATACATCGGATTCGTGGACTATGAAAAGGCATTTGACAGTGTAGACAGAGAATCGCTTTGGAAATTGATGAGGCATTATGGAATTCCCATGAAGATCATTAACTTAATAAAGAAGACCTATGAAGACATGATATGCAGAGTTCTTCAAGAAGGACAACTTACAGAACCGTTTAGGATTAGAACGGGAGTGAGACAGGCATGCCTCTTGTCTCCATTTCTTTTCTTACTAGCAATAGATTGGGTTATGAAAACATCGACATCACACAACAGAAATGGAATCCAGTGGAATCTGACTAAACAGCTTGATGATCTGGATTTTGCAGATGACTTGGCTTTTCTGTCCCATAACCATAATCAGATGCAAGAGAACATGAAAATTTTCGATGAGAGGTCACAAGTGGGCCTGAAAATACACAGGGAAAAGACAAAGATTATGAGAACTTGCAAGAAATGATAACAAGGTTGAACTTGAAGAAACACCACTAAAAGATGTAGAATCATACACAAATCTTGGAAGTAATATAGACAAAGTTGGAGGGACAGACAGTGATATCAAAATAAGAATACAAAAAGCAAGAGGAACTTTCATTGCATTGGGAAACATATGGAGAACAAGAGAAATCAAGTCCAACACGAAAATAAGAATCTTCAACTCAAATGTGAAGTCAGTCCTATTGTATGGCTAAGAGACATGGAGAACAACAAAAACAACAACCAAAAAGCTAGACTTTTATAAACGGCTGCTTGCATAGAATAGAAAGACCGAAATGGTATGACAAAGTCACAAATGTGGAATTTATGACAAGAACCAATGGAACAAGAGTTGAGAAGAAGACGCTAGTGATGGATAGGACACACATTGAGGAAACCTGTTGATAGCATTACAAGGCAGTCCTTGTTCTGGAATCCACAGGGAAAGAGAGGCAGAGGTAGATTAAAAAACACATGGAGAAGAGAACTGGAAACAGAGGTGAAAATGATGAGGAAAACATGGAAAGAACTTGAGGTGATGGCACAGGACAGGAAGACTTGGCATGTGTTTGTTGAAGGCCTATGCTCCTTGGGGAGCTAAAGGGTATTGATTGAAGATGCATTGTTTGTAATTCTGCTGGACTGAAGAGTCCAGAAAAGATTCTTTTGTATTGGATGTGAAAAAATCACTCTGCGTTATGCCTTGCTTTTTCAATTTCTTATAAGTGTGAGGACAATGCTGACGCCAGGAAGGAAATAGGCCCCCAAGGCCAGAGAAAAAAGCAACAATAATTGCATTTGTGACCATATTTTATGTTAGACTATCACACCCAGCTAAAGCAAATTGGTAAGTATATATTTTTTAAAATTCTTTTAGCATGAAATCATGTCAGTACCTCATTAATATTTCTATTTTGCCATTACAGACCCTGGAATTTTGTGTCCATTTCAAACAGCTTTTTAACCCCAATATCATTATAAGAGCATATTATATTTGCTTTTTTTTAAAGAAAGAATGAACAATAAAATTATATCTTGGAAAGTCTTATACTTTTGAGTCGATTATATTATTTTTTATACATTTTTCAACAGTGCATCATTAATGTTCAAAATGGCTGTCATGATCACATGACCTGAACACAATACTAGGTCACCACGCGACACCTTATCCACTTCCCATATCATCCTGAAAGTTTCATGCCAATCTGTTGACTCATTCGGTCTCAGTGATTTTTTTAATTTCATCACCCCAAATGGCACATTTTTCCTAAAAACCCTTGGTACTTGAAGGCAATTGCTACTGAGAAGCCTTGGTACTCTTCTTCTTCTTCTTCTTCTTCGTTCGCCCTGAAAAGGACGGTGGTTGCGTTGTGTCTGTTTACAACGTAGCTGTGATATCTGCACCTTTCGGTCGACACATCCGACTTCTGCACGACATTTTTTAGGACCGGGTTTGCCTTCCCATTTCGATCCACACTCGCTCAGCCAGCCTGCACAGCTGCAGACTGTTTCCAGGACCACCACGTGGAGGTGGAGTGCGGTCTTGACCAGCTCTGGTTTGCTGGTCCTGACGCAGGCAGTCAAGCTATGAGTCGCTGACTGCGGTCTCTATTGCTGCATCTTGAGGTCCCAGCCTTGGTACTCAAAGTGTTAAATAGTTATTTAACCCTGCTACTAGCAGATTGACAAGACCCTCAATCTCTTAATTTCTTGTTATAAACTAAGTATTAAGCCAACTTCATCATTATTTTCCTTTGCACCCCTTATGGAGTATGGAGTCACCACTGCAACTGGTCCCCCATGGAGGAAGCCCGCACCAAGCAGTCACATGATCTTACAGAGGTGGTTAATGTGCTTTACATGATGAAGTTGCCAACCCCAAGCACAGCCTTATATTAGTCACCTTGCACGACATGCTTGAGGGTGCAGTAGTACTTTCTTTGTCTCATCAGAGAACCCTGGGAACTATACAGGACAAGACAATTTAATCTTGCGATTTTATAAGAGCAATCCTAATCTTAGTCTTAAATGTTAAACATACATTTGTGAACATGGGTTTGCCATGCTGTGTCACCATAAGTGCATGGTCACAGTCCAAGGTGATGGTAGTGTTGTGGAACGACTCCTTTGGATATTTCAAAATGTAGTGCAGATCAGTAACCCCTCCCTCAAATATGCTGCGGAAATATCTTGGTATCAATGTTCTTCCAATAGCTGAAAAGCAAAAGCCACAGTAGAGCTATCATGCTATGAACATTAAACGTTGACAGCTCCAATTATTTCAGGTAATATATATTCAGACGATCATGGCATAACCTAGCCAGTCTAATTTTGATATTCAGTCTGCTAATAACACAATGCATTCACTTCTCTCAATATAATATTCTAGCATCGACCCAATGAAGTATGTGGGCAATCTAGATGTTGAAACACTTTAGAACTCTGTGGACATACACCATCCCGGAGCAAAACATATATGCGTCCGTCCACTTCGAAAGACACACAGAAAAAGCCCCAAGTATTCTTCAGTTCTGCTCAAACCGAGACCGGCTAACTTCTGCCCCAAAAGGCAATGACGTACTTCCGGGTAACCCATGGGAACGTACATCAACAAACTGGTCTCAAATGGATAACTATTTGATAACGACCGATATGTTATGAGTTTTAATCATAACATCTACTCACCCCCGCCCCCCACCCCGTCAAATAATGAAAACGCAGTTTTCATTATTTACGTGTTGTGGGTTAAACATCACTAGAGTGAACAGATGGTAACATCAAATTTCAATGCTAGTATGAAATTGTATAGTACCCATGTTTGTGCCACAAAGTAGGCAATTTTAACACATGAGGCCTGGACAGTAGCAGAAAATGCTAATACCATTGTCTACAATTGACCCAAAACAATTTAACAGCAAAGTGAGGTAACCATAACAAGATCAGACAACATGTACAATGAAATGATTATATCAGTCCATGCATTCTCATTCCTCATACCGTCTGAAACACCTATTTGTCTCGTCAGGTAACGGTAGTTACTTAATTTCATCTCAATGTACCATTAAAAAGCAAAGCATTAATAATAATATAATAACAACAATAGATGAAATGAGGCAGACAACTAACCAATAAGGTGTGTGACTGCTACATCTTGTCACATGAATAAAGTTTTGTGTAACTGTGAATGATATGTTATTCATATATCATATTCATAACACAAGGAGCGAAGAGATTGTGTAAGTAACACATTAATGTAGGCAATAAGCAACAATAAGCCTATGTGTTATATTAATAAACAATAAAATGGCGTAAAAACTCCAATGTTTCAAAGTAAAGTGTGAGTGTGACATAAATTTTTGTCTCGAACTCAACAATGTGTAATGCAATTAAATTAATCACTTTCCAACTTATATAGAATAGTGCGAGTATATAAGGCAATGTCCTTCCACTACTTTATAATTGTTTATACCATGTCATAAGTTGTCTGATGAAATCCATAGTTGATCATGTCCATGATTGTTGTCAGTGCAATAATATGTCCGTAAGAATCCACAAGTCACTAAATATTGCAGTGAATCATCACAAATAAGTTCCAACCTAAATATCCATGTTACTTCCCTTTGAGAATTGTGCGACATTCATTTTTGAATTATGTCCCTTGACAGTGAAGTACAAAATTTCTTATCAACTCAAGTGTGATTAATAATTGTCTAGAAATGAAACCATTGTAACCATTATACATATGGTTTGTTTGACCGTCTGTAGTTTGACGATGAGTACTGTCATGACGCCACGATGTATACATGAAGTGCCATGTGTTCAACGATATACTACTTCATGTTGAGTTTTATAGGATACATCATCATCATGTTGATGTGCGAGCCGCTTTCCTATATCAGCACTGTGGTCACTGTAGAATCTAATTAGTGTCCTGCGATTACGTGATTATTCATGCAATAATTTCTTGAACAGGACATTTTCATGTACGAATCTGTGCTAGACTGAGTTATGAACATCATCTGTACCTGTAGAGTTGGTAGATGATGTAGAGTCTTTTACGCACCTGGACAGCACATCTGCTAACACGTTTTGGCTTCCCTTTAAGGCTTTTATCTGGCAGTCGTACGGTTGTAGAGCGAGCGAGGCTCTAGCTGCTTTTTGATAAGTAAATCTTGCTGTCTGTAGATACGCCAAGGCTTTCTGATCTGTCTCCAGAGTGAATCGAGCTCCCATCAGATACCGCTGGAGTTTGTTGAACAAAAAAATGATGGCTAACAACTCCCTCTCGACAATGGGAGAACGCTGCTCTGTAGGTGGCAGCTTACAGCTCACGTACATAGTAGGATGCATGTAACCTTCAAATTCTTGTATTAATGTCCTGCCAATGGCTGTATTTGACGCGTCGACTCTGAGAAAAAAAGGATACTGAATGTCAGGTAACCTCAAAATTGGTGATTTCGAAAAGGCACTCTTAAGAAAATTAAAAGCCACATGACAAGAATGCGAAAAAACTACCCTATTCGGAGCGTTCTTTTTTTACCAACGCTGATAAAACTGAAGTCATATCTGAAAAATTAGGCAGAAATTTTCTATAAAAATTTATGAGGCCTAATAAACTACAAACTTGTTTTTTTGTTAGAGGAATTTCAAGATTCAGAATTTTAGAAACAGTAGAATCTTCAGGTTTCAGAAAACCACCTCCTACCTTATGACCAAGAAAAGAAATTTCAGTATATCCTATTCTGGTTTTGGAGGGTCTAGCAGTAATGTTGTGAAAGCGTAAGGTATTCAACAACGAATGAATTCCGTTAACATGATCATCCCAAGTATGATGGAACAAACAGATATCATCTATGTAGATGATCAGATCCTCACGATCAGAAAATAGTCTACGCATCGTGCGAACAAAAGTAGCAGGAGCGTTAACAAGACTGAAAGACATGTAACTGAACTGAAACAAACCTAAAGATGTAGCGAAAGCTGTATACGGCTTAGATTTGTCAGATAATGGCACTTGCCAATATCCTTTGGATAGGTCAAACTTCGTACAGAATGTAGCTGTAGATAATCTATCAAGAAGGGATTCAAGGAGGGGTTACGGTTCCGCAGCCTGAATCATGACAGCATTTAGACGTCTGAAATCTATACAAATACGAATAGATTTGTCTTTTTTCTAATCAAGACCATAGGAAAACTATATGGTGAATTAGAAGGTTCAATTATGTTTAAACTAATCATTTGTTTTATTTCTTCCTGTACCTGAGATTGTAAATGAATCGGTATAGGGTAAGGTTTGAGTTTGATAGATCTGAAATCTGTTTGCACGATATCATGTTGAATGATATCTGTATGCCCAGGAACATCCATGAGCACATCAGAAAAATACTGCAGTAATACAGAAATCTGCTCTTTCTGATTTGAAGTTAGAGTAGGAGCAATGGAAATATCTTTCCAGCTTTCAGTAGCTAACAGATGTACATCAGGTAAAGACAATATTGGTTCACCACCATCAGAAAAATCAGAACTCTCCTCCTGAATAACTGCTAAGGAGGAGTGAAGATCAACAGATTCGTCGATGGCTTCAAAAACAGGTTTCAGATGTGGAGGTCGAGTATGAAATTGTTGTAACATATTAATATGAAAAATTTTATTTTTTCCCTTAATAGATAAAAGGGAGCCGCGCTAGCGTAGTGGTTACAACACCGCTCTGGCGACCGGGTGATACAGGATCAAACCCGGGCGACGGCATTTGAGGATTTTTCGTCGACCGGGATTTGGACTGGATTAACTCGAGACCTGGCGAGGACATTTGAAGGAGTCTCGTCGACCAGAGACTGGCGGCTCCTGAGCCGACCCAGCTGCAATGGGTACCTCCGAAATCGGTGAGTATTTGCCTGAATGGCGAGGGACACCTGTCTCTGTACAAGAAATAAAGGGATACTCACGTAAAATCAATGTCAGGTTAGACATAAAATAATAACCTGAGATTTCGCCTCGAGTATTAGCGGGCGAAAAAAAAAAAAAAAAAGATAAAACATAGTCAACATCTGACAATTTATCAACAATTGTGTAAGGACCCTTCCACGAAACAAGTAATTTATTGTCCTTGTTTGGAAGTAATACGTAGGCTTCATCACCTGGCCATAATTGGCGCAGTTTCTTGTTTTGATGGATAAACAATCGAGCCTTTAATTTTGCTTTTTCTGATGACTCCACTGCTATTTGGCATGCGTCAATAATCTTCTGTCTTAAATTAACAACATAATGATAAGAGGTTTGAACCTCCTCATCCATGTTAGTACCAATGAGCAATTGTTTTAAGATAGACATAGGTCCTCTAGGCTTTGCACCAAAGACCAATTCAAATGGCACAAACCCTGTATTTTCATTGGGAATTTCTCTATAGGTAAAGGAGTAATTGGGCCGAAACATTTGTCGGATGGGGGGACTTCTTCTGATGATCAGATTGCTTCCTGTTGTATCGCTCTGTAAAGAGTTTCCTATCATGGACGCAAAGAAATATCAGATGCCTGGATAGGTGCATTATGACCAGGTCTTTTTGTAGCAACACTTTGGCACACTGAGCATGTGCGACAAAAAGCTTTTACATCTTTAGTCACACCAGGCCAAAAGAAATGTGACAAATCCCTCTGTTTTGTCCTTGCAATACCCAAATGACTTGCACAATTTATGTCATGGGCATGTCGTAAGACAAATGGTCTAAACCAAGTAGGTACCATAATATGTTTCTTCAGAGATGTAGCATCCTGAAAATTTCTCATTAAAATATCATTCTTTAATGTGTACCAATGTTTAGCACTATCATCAAACATCATATCATTTGATTTTGCCATTTGAAAAAATTTCTTTAAAGAATCATCTTCTTTTTGCCTTTGTATGAATGATTTTTTTTCAATCAATTCCACCTGTAAATTATCACCATCTTCCTGCTGATCAGGCGTCTGTGGCCTAATGAAGAATGCCCCGAGTGTGTTTTCCAGAATGATGCGAAAATTGTTGGATCCACTGAAAAACCCATGTAAAAACGCAGTTTCATAATCCAGATATACCAGGCTCGAAACCTGCTGCAGGCGGTTTGGTAGCAGATCGCTTTGTGTGGATTTTTAACAATGGTATAAGCGCCGTACCATTCAGAAAGCAATGGCAAACTACTGAATGAAAAAATTGCCTAGAAAAATCACAAAACAGCCAATAAAAGCTGGGGTTGATTGCCATGTCCTGTAAAGGATAAGCAACTAACTTTTTTTTCCTGCTGATCAGTATTTTCCTTTTCAATATCATTATCTCTATCTCATTATCGTGATCTTCATCATTCATCAAATCATCAGTCTCCTCCCCATCATTCATTACCTCATCCAATAGAACATCACTGTGGTCATGAATATTAATTTCAGCACGAGCTTGTGCTCTGGTTGTAACAGCATTTGCAGTTATTAAATGTTTTTCCCAATTTTCAATGTCTTCTCTAGAACATTCATGAGACCTGGGATATTTCCTAAAATTATTCCAGCAATAGGACTATTCAGTAGGCACACAAGAGCTCTCCCTGTAAAATAAGGTGTATCCAAAAATACTTCCGCCGTTGGATAGTATTCCACTGTGCCACCAAATGTAATGCATTTCACTTCTTTGCCTGTGTAATTTGACTGATCCACCAAAGACCTGCGCACACCGATTGTAGTAGACCCAGTGTCTCTCAAAAGTGACACTAATTTATTGTTCACAAAGCCTTTATTAATCACCAGTGAATTAGTACTCTCATATGAGGACATGACTGGTAATGGATGTCCACATAAAAGTCTTGGGACTCCCTGTAGCTGAAATAAAGAATTACATTCAGTACAATTAGCACTGTTGGACAGATCAACACTACATGCATTTGCACGAGCCACACCAACATTATTCTGAACTGGATTACTGTCACTCACATTTACGACAGCATTTGCACATTCAGGGTTCCTCGACTGTCTAAAATTATTGTTCTGATAAAAACCTCTATTATTAAAAGAACTGTCATTGTTTCTATGGAATGACCTTTGTCCTGTGCCTGGTGTGGCATTATGACCTCCTCTGTTTTGATAATCATTATATCTGAATGATGACAGCTGTCCATAATAACCATCATCATTAGAGTTACAATTTCTCTGAGGCTGTGGAAATTTTTTATTAAAATTGTACCTGCCTCTGTTATTGCCATAGTTGAAATTTTGGTTAACTCTATAGTTTTTGTCTATGCTGTTTGATCTTTGCCTAGGTGTATTATAATTTAACATCCTAGCAGATACCACTGGCAAGGAATCCTTAATATTATTCTTACTAAGATTTTTTTTCTGGATGTGCAACTTGGAATTGACGACCGAGGGTTTCAAGGTTAGACTAATTTTCTGGTTTCCTCTCCTGCAAAAATGATAAAAAGTCTCCACTAACTGAAGACAAAACCTTGTCTCTCAGAATCAAATGAGATAGTTCTTCAAATGTTTTTTTCAATTTTGGACAAGTCCAACCCATCTAGTGAAGTACATCTTAATAGATGAAATAAATTCAGTAAAATCTTTTGCTGAATCTGGCAGTAATGACTTAATTTTAATCTGTAGCCATTAACATCCAACTGATACTTCTTAAGTAGCAAGGTTTTTACAGCTTCACAGTCTTTGCTAGACTGTTCATCCATAGTACAGACTGCAGTAAGTGCCTCACCTACTAATACGTTCCTGAGCCTACTAGACCAGGTAACTCTATCAATATTAAACTCCTGACAATAGGTCTCATATCTACTGAGGAAACATGAAATATCGTCGACATTCGAGTTAAATTTAGGCAAACTGATCTTAAAATGAACAGTATGGTCTTTTCTACCAGCCTCACCATTCACAGGATTAACCTGTGGTTGTTAGAGTTTCAATCTTTCTATCTCCAGTTCTGCAAGTCTAAGTTCTTGTTGAGCTCCGATTTCCATCTTGGAATAATACTTTTAATTCAGCCTGAGCATAGGCCAATTTTTCTTTTTCAAGAGCCATCTCTTCTGCTCTTCTCTCCTTAGCTAATTCTTCTTCTCTTCTTTTTTCAGACAATTCTTCTTGTCTTCTTTTGTCAGCCAATTCTATTTCTTCTTGTCTCCTTTTTTCAGACAATTGTATTTCTTCTTTCTTCAAGTTTCATGAGTTTCTTGTCTACATAGGTTTTCAAGGCTTCACCCTCCAAGCCAAAATCTTTTCCAACCTTTACCAAATCTTTCAAGGAAGCCATGATTTACAATTATTGTGCTTTTCAATAACCAACCAATAATGCAAATATATTATATTATCAATATGTGAGTAATATATTCAATACTTATTTCAACACTTCAAATGCACCCAATAGCATGCACTAGTAGATAGTATTATAGATGTTATATAGGAGCAATAAAAGACAATAGTTACAAACAAGATGACTGGATACAGTGACAAGAGCCAAATGAAGCAAATGCAAAGGAAGAAATAAAACAGAAATGTCTGAACTATAGAACAAATAAATAAAATGTAGCTCTATCACACATCAGCAAAATACTAGGCAGGATAATTATACAGAGAATTTCAAAAGCAGTAGACCACAAACTGAGGAAAGAACAAGCAGGATTTAGAAAGAACAGAAGATGAGTAGATCATATATTCACCCTCAAGAACATTATTGAGCAGTGCTCAGAATGGCAAAGACAGCTGTACATTAATTTCGTTGATTTTGAAAAGGCTTTTGACAGTATACATAGGGACAGTTTATGGAAAATACTGAGGGCTTATGGAATTCCAAGCTGCATAGTGTCAATCATAAAATGCCTTTATGCCAACTTTACGTGTAGTGTTGGGCAGAGCAACCTAACCTTTGAGGTGAAGACGAGAGTACGACAGGGATGCCCCTTATCAACCACTCTATTTTTAACAGTCATAGACTGGGTGATGCGCCAGACAACAGAGGGCAGTCTAAGAGGAATAAGATGGACTACATTTTCTACATTGGAAGATCTGGAATATGCAGATGACATTGCACTACTAGCACATTCACATCAACACATCCAGGAAAAAACGAATTGACTTAATAAGTATAGCCAGCAGGTGGGCTTGAACATCAATCTAAAGAAGTCAGAGGTCATGACGCTCAATGTGAGCAACCCTGAGCCCATATCAGTAAGGAATCAGCAACTGGAACAGACAGACACCTGCACATACCTAGGATGCATAGCAACACCAGACGGCGGAGCAAGCAAAGACATCAACAACAGAATGAACAAAGCAAGAACAGCCTTTTTTAGTCTAAACAACATCTGGAAGTTCTCTCAGTACAGCACAAGCACAAAATTAAGATTATATCAGAGCTGTGTGCTTTCTGTGCTTCTCTATGGTGCGGAATGCTGGAGAGTTACAGAGAAGGAAATGTCGAAATTGTCCTCTTTTCACACAACATGCCTAAGAAACATTCACCGAATCTTTTGGCCGAATACCATCACCAACCAAGATCTGCTCACTCGGAGCAAGCAAGAGGACATGCACACCATCATAGCTGGCAGACGCTGGAGCTGGGTTGGCCATGTCCTCAGAAGAGACCCTGATGCCATCACAAGAACAGCTATGCTATGGACCCCCGAGGAAAAGTGAAAGAGAGGCCGACCAAAAACAACTTGGCGGAGAACTGTGGAAGCTGAGATGCAAAAAATGAACCACAGTTGGGGCACTGTACGAAGGAAGGCCGCCGACCGAGCAAAGTGGAATCAATTTGTTGTTGCCCTACAAGACGCCACCAGGCGTGATGGCCACTGACTGCTTTGACGGTCGGCGGCTAAGGATCAAAGAAGAAGAAGCTATCACACATATGACCAGACAAGCACAAGTTTACAACATGTATGACATCTAATAAATTAGGGATAGCAAGATTAGGCCACAATATCACAAACAATAATGCAGAAAAACTGAATAAAAAATTACAATTAACTTCACAACAATAACAAAATTGTACAATTAACAGTACTTATACATCTAACAGACAGTGGTAATGGTGATCTCAATAGCAGCAGATAACACACAGCTTTGTAATGCTGGCCCCGCTATTTGCGACAATCACAAACCAAACCCTAAAGACCGCCTATGAATCTTTCTGGACCAGACATATAGTGGTATTGAAAAAAATTCACAGGTCCCTCCAACCTCCCACTTTTACAGACACATAGATGACCAAGATACATAAAACATGTAAAAAAGAACACTGGCAAACAAGATATTTAGCATCGCAGGCTGTATGTAACTAAAAATTCACTTATCTTATTGCCAGTGAAAAAATTCCTCCTGGTTTTCACGTCACTCTCAGCAAGGAACGAAGACAAACTCTCCAAATAGACCAGGTTAGGTCTACACGTAACGAACAGCTGACTTGAACTGGACATCTCTCTGGTCCATCATCTTCATAAAATACGCCATCTTCAGGCATGAAACGTAATACAGGAACTCATATGTAGTGCAGGATAGTCTTTTTCTGAATAAAAACTTCAACTTTGAAGTGTAGTAAACAATATTTCTTGAAAGAACATTCCTCAATTCTTTATATCGATCAGCAGATGATGCAGGTCGCCATCTTGGAAATGCTGAACAAGGCACAAAATCAATCAGTTGCAAATTTTTTTTTTCAGGCTGTAGAACAAAGATCCTTTGACTTGGCCCCCAGTGTAACGGTGGGTATATATATATATATATATAGCTCCCCTTGATACAATCTATTTTGATATGTTGAAGGGGTACTTCGGAGAGGTCCCTCTTTTATAATATAATTCTGTGTGTGATAAGTATCAATCAACCTTCAAACACATTCCTGCCTTCCAACAATAAAGATTCTGCAAAAAGACGACACATGTTTATTAAACGTTGACAGCTCCAATTATTTCAGGTAATATACAATTCAGACGATCGTGGCATAACCTAGCCAGTCTTATTTCGTCGATATTCTGTATGCTAATAACGCAATGTCCTCGACATCTGTAGGCAGATTTTATTTTAAAGTCTCAACTCACGTGCAGCATAGTTCAGCATTCACTTCTCTCAATATAATTACTAGCATCGACCCAATGAAGTATGTAGGCGATCTAGAGGTTGAAACACTTTAGAACACTGTGGAAATAACACCATCCATGGAGCTAAACATATATGCGTCCGTCCACATCGAAAGACACACAGAAAAAGCCCCAAGTATTCTTCACTTCTGCTCAAACTGAGACCGGCTAACTTCTGCCCCAAAAGGCAATGACGTACTTCCGGGTAACCCATGGGAACGTACATCAACAACATGGTCTCAAATCGATACATATTTGATAACGACCGATATGTTATGAGTTTTAATCATAACAGTGATACAAAAAAATGTGAATGCATTTAATCAGACCAGAAAATATGCATGTGAACATATAACGTTTCGTAATTTTTAAAAAGTGATTTAAAATAAATCTCTCACACCCCTCAGACAAAGTATGACACATTAAAACCAACAATTATTCAAATTAGAACAGAAATTGCTTTAATGAAGTGAACAGGTCAAACTGACTGACTTACTTACTTAGTCGTTCCCCTTCTACCGTGAGGTGTAGAGGTTTGGAAGAGAGAGCGCCAGGCTATCCTATCGGCTGCCTTCCTCCTGGCCTGGTTCCATTCTAGTCCTCGTTCCTTCAAAGATTGTCTAATGTTGTCCTCCCAGCGGACTCTGGGTCGTCCTGGGGGTCTGGATTATTGGCTCTTTGTTTCCCATGCTTGTCGTGGTAGCCGATCTTCTCCCATTCTGCAGACATGGCCAAACCATCTTAATTGGGACTGTTCAAACTGACTTACGGGTCGGGTGAATAAGCTTGCTTCAAAAGATTTTTTGATCACAACAAACTCAATTAAAAATCTATCTGATGACCAACATTCTAACCACTTCTGAAAGGTTTTATTTGCCGTTTGCACCATCCACTCTCAGATTCCATCTATTTCTTTAATAAATTTTATGGTCTGTCTCAGGCTTCTCTCACTACCATACAATTTCTCCCTTACACAGGTTTATGATGACCATGCTGTCAATCTGCTCTTCCAATGGAGCTGACATTCTAAAAGGACATAGTTTACTGTCTACTTGTCTTCCTCACAAGGGAACATGCCTGTCTGTAACCAATGTTTGCAACCAATGAACCGCAAGTCATTATTCCAAATTCCGTTGTCAGAAGTCCAGCTTAACATGTAGTGGTTAACTACTGTTATGTCATAAATGCTAAGGCAACTCACATAGCAGTATTTGTCATATTCACATTACTGGTCAAAGTATTTATGAGCGAACATGATTTTGCAAAATTGATTAACACGTGCTACTTGATGTTTTCCCATGGGAATCACCAAACGGACGAGACAAAAACCAGATAGATCACATAATGATCAATGGCGGATGGAGATGTGGTGGGTTTTTGATGTTATACAAGATCAATATTATTTGTCTACAGAGTGAGGTCAGCTATGCAAGTCCCTGAGTCTAATAGTTGATGAAGATGTTCTCAGGGTACCTGACTGCTACCACCCTACGACCTCAATCTGCGATATATTTTGAGTCTATTTTATATTGGTGTCTGTGTCAATATGGCTAGGTGTCTAGGGTAATGGCAATGTTGTGATAATTGCGTTAAACAAATACACATGTAAATTACTAAAATTAATTAAACAAGACTGGGTTTAAAGTTAGGATATATGTGTATATACAATTTAATTTCCTGTCCCTCAAATTTTTTAGGACAGGAATGTTTAACTTAAAATGAAAATATGGTTTTATCAAATTAAATACACAAGCAGGACATCTGTCCAATATATTTTAATATGTTAAAGTTTCTAAACTGTTATTCCCTGGTGGAAAAACCCCTGTTATACGAAGAGTCAATATTGGGGAAAAACTGGTTTTCACATCACTTCACATACTGTTTCTGAATAGGGTGGAGATTAAATTTATTTGAGTCTGCATAAGCCCGCTAGATATAGGCTTATCTTTTAGTCCACGTAGACCCTGGATGACTGGTTTGAGAAATACACACGATCCACTGTCGTGTATTCTGGAGTCTGCTAATACTTGTATGCTTTGATAAAGAAACAACCGGTAGGTTGCCTCAACTGCTACAGCTCCGACTTCTGACCAACTTGAAACTGGGCGATGTAACACTGAAACAAGATGTACAGGTCTTCCTAAGTCCCTAGTTAATGGTCTCCACCACTACCAATTTAACATCATTAAACAAGTATGTTGATCAGTTAAAAGAGCTAACTAAATTAGCTACAGTTTTTAACTTTACTTTGACTTCTTCATAAATAGTGGGTATCTTCTTTTCCACATAGTCTCAACGCCACTGTCAATATACATCATCTTCTTCAGCTGAAATACAATCTTGTCTTTTCTTCACAGTTTAATATACCAATAGGCCTGCCAGTGACTTCCTGGTCTTACAGTCAAAATATGTATGACAATATTCAATTCAAATTTAGTTTGATTTGCTTCCTAAGACCTTCTTAGACATGCCTCTGCTCCATAGTATGTCGCAATCTCCCACAAAGGCAAAATGTCGTTAATACACAATATTATGGCACCCTATCTGGGTCTGCCTCTACATCAAAAATGAATTAAAAGGTTATTCATCTTACTGCAATCAATGAAATAATCACACACTATGTTAAGGTTTAACAGGCTGTCAATGGTCAGCTTTAGACAGCCGCTACTTCAGACGCAAAGGCAATTTGCTTATTACTTGCTCTGAACCTTCCGTGTATGAAAAATTTCTCAAGTGGTACCCTGCCTAGTAGACGCGGTAGTTTTATTTCCCTCTATGTCTATTCTAACAGTAACCAATCAGTTTAAACTACAACGATTTGACATTTATTTTTGAAATTCCCAACCTTTATTTACGCTTTTCAAATAAGTTCGTCAGTCGCTTTAGGAGGGGCAAAACATCACAGTTTTACCTCTCCCTTCCTCCCAATAGTGTCTACCAAAAAAGAGGCAAGTCAATGTGACTTGTTTCCAAGCAATGGCTAGAAAAATGTTACTTTTAAAATCGAGCTGGGATGTCAGTGTGCTCGTCTGTATGTTTTGTCAACTTTATTTTATGCGATAACTCAGTCACTTTTAATGCTATCAAAAAGATGAAGTGATTTTTAATCAGGCTAATGTCCTTTATCTACCCAGTATATTTTCATCTACGCCTTTATCTTAGTTTTCATCTTTGTACTTTTCTCTTTATTTATTATCATGGGCTCTTTTCACTGTGCTAACATATCAGGGAAAGAAAGGTTCTAAGTCCCGATAATTTATTATATGGTATTATATTAAACAACAATACTCTATTTTCAAAGTATCTCTTTTATTTACTCTCTTTCGTTTTTATGAAGAAATAAATATTCTTCTAAGTCTTTTCCATTCCTCCCCTTCTCTCTCTCGCACCACGCGTTGATTTGAATTTATGCCCCGCTGTTAGTCTTTCGTCAGAAAAATTTGTGACGGAGTTGGCGGGGTAGATATTTTTTTCTTTTCAAATACTCCGTTGCTGGGGTACTTAGATACAATACAAGTGGCGTAGTTATTTATAGATTTTGGACAGTAGCTTTTTCTTTTACTCTTTCACTCCTATAAAAATAAACGATGTCTTGGCCGCTTGCCAAGTCATTCTAACGTTACTTTTAAAAATTAGGGCGGAGCTACCAAAAAGCTTGTACTTTAGGGAAGGGGGGGTATCATTAGCAAATCGTCAATACTTTCAAATCCAGCGCAGAGCGCTGACAAAAAGTGCTGGCGTTGCCCTATTCAAATATTGTCCAATTTAAAAATGGCCATAGTAGCAGAATCTATAGAATAATATCTTATACATAATTTGAGGAGGGAAGTTCAAACTGACTTTATCACACACCTCCCCTCTTAAAAGTCTGCATCCCAATGCAGATTATAATCTGTTTGAACAATCCCGATCCAATTAACTCAACTACGCTTTATGACTATCCTGGTTTTCTGCAGGTGGGTGCCTACTCAAAAAATCTGCCCCAACATTCTGTGATCCAGGAATGTATTCAATGGTAAACGAATATGGTTGAATGAGAAGAGACCACCTTAATAAACGGGCATTTCCATGTTTTGCCTGTGCCAAAAATACTAATGGCTGATGATCTGATTGTACCACGAATGTTCTACCATATAAATAGATTTGGAACTTCTTGATTGCCCAGACTAAAGCCAAACATTCTTTTTCAATTCTTGAGTAATTTTGTTCCGCTCGGTTTAATTTGTGACTGGCATAAGCAACTGGGTTCAATTCCCCAACTGGTGAAGAGGACCTTTGTAACAAAGTGGCCCCCAAGCCCACATTACTAGCGTCTATTCTTACCACAAATTCCTGACTCAAATCAGGTAATTTCAATATAGGCTTGCTGGTGAGTTTTTCCTTTAACTCATTATATGCCAATTCACATTCTGCCGACCATTCAATTTTATCCGGTTTTCCTTTGCGAGTTTAATCCGTCAGAGGTGCACACACAGAGTTAAAGTTTTTAATGTATTTTTGATAAAAGCCAAAAAGTGACACAAAGGATCGCACATTCTTTTTAGTCTGTGGTCTGGGTGCTCTCTGTAATTTCTCCAGGTTCTTGGGGTCAGGGGTCATGCTACCCTGATGTACAGTATGTCCCAAGAATTCCAATTCCTTGCATCCAATACAACATTTTGTTGGTCTAGCAGTCAAATTTGCCTCTCTGAGTCTATAAAATAGCATATTCAAAGAGTTAACGTGTTCTTCAAATGTTTCCGTAGCGATGAGGATATCATCCATGACATTTGTTATACATGGGTATTTCAGTGGATCCAACAATTTTCGCATCATTCTGGAAAACACACTCGGGGCATTCTTCAATCCAAACGGTAACATGTTAAACTCATAGTGCCCTTCCGATGTGCTAAACGCCAGGTAAGGTCGGATCTCAGGCTTCACTGGAATTTGGTAATATCCCTTGCTGAGATCTACCTTGGAAAAATATTTTGCCTTGTTCAACCTGGCAAACAGTTGGTTAGTATCAGGTAATGGATCCACCTGACTTTCTGTGACAGCATTCAGTTTCCTGTAATCTATGCACAGTCTATGTTCCCCAGAGGGTTTCCTCAACAATACCACACTGGAGCTATATGGAGATTCACTGTGAGAAATGATCCCTTCTTGTAACAGATACTCTATCTCCTCTTTCAAAGCTTTTTCTTTTGCGAATGGGATAGTATAGGCTCTCATACAGATGGGTGTTGGGTCTAGTAGTTTCATGTCATATTCCAACAAGTTTGTGTGCCCCGGTTTATCCGTTAACACGTCTGTATGATTCTCCAGAACCTTTTGAATTTTCTCCCTCTGCCCTTTTGTCAAATGTTTACTGAACTTTACCTGTGCAGGAGTCTCACAGGGTTTTAGTGGGTATTCAACAGAGGTGAGAGGTTCATTCTTCATCTCAGTGGCTATGGCTAAGGTCATTAAGTGTGTTCCTTCCACATTGTTTCTCTCACTGTATTTCTTTAGAAGGTTCACGTGATAGACTTTTTCCTTCCCTTTTTTGTCTATCTTGTAGTTAGTTCTAGATACCTTTTCCAAAACTGTGTATGGACCTTGCCATCCAATTTGAAGTTTATTGCTGCTGCCGGGTAGTAGAAGAAGCACCTTCTCTCCCACAGCTAGCTCCCTATCCTTCGCTTTCTTATCGTAATATGCAGCATGTTTCTTCCTGGCTTGTCTTAGGTTATCATTTGCAAGTTTCCAGCCAGTTTTTAAGCGAGTGGTCAGCTCGTTCACATACTGATATGATGAGGTAACAGTCTCCTCTGCCTTCTCATCTGTCCACGTCCTCAATAAGGCTTCCAATGGACCTTTTATTGGTCTTGTTAATTTTGGTTGGCTATTCGGGAGACCAATTTTTTCATGGCACCGGTAATTATCATGTAACTGGAAGTATGGTGGTGGTGATCTTCCTCCCTTTTGTTTGTAATCATACATGAACCATCCACTACCAATTCTTTTCCTGGGGTTTCCCCGCAGTTTCAGTTTCGAATTTAGAGGGCTTCCCTCTCTTTAACTTTCATCCAGTTCCAGGAATTCCGACCAAGGGATTGTCGGGTGGGACTGGGTTGAGGTCAATGTTTTACAATACGCATAATGGCCATTCTACTTGGTTTTTGTGAAGACTGTGTGTGAAAAGGAGTCCTCCTATCCACCGTGTCTACTTTATTATGTTTATTTCTCCTTTTATTTTCAGGCCTGTTTTCACCGTAGTGCTGTTGTAGGTCCTGATTATTTTCCCATCGTGTGGGATTTCCCTTGTGACATTGGTCGCAGGCCTCCACAAATTCTGCAATGTCAGCAGCTACACCTGGCCAATAAAATTTTTGAGATATTTTTTGACAGGTGGTACCTATTTTCTCATGTCCACCGTTTGATCCCACATGTGACCCTTTTATCACTTTCTCCCTATATGAATTTGGAAGTACCAGCTGTCCATGACCAGTGGAATTAGTTCCAGCCTTCCTATACATGAGTTTATTCTTGATATAGAAGTCTCCTTTGTTTGGAGGTGTATGGCATTTTGGGAGTTTCTTGAAACATGGCTTTAGTGACCTATCCTCAGCCTGTGCTTTCCTCATCTCCTCTAGATGGGTATTTATTGGGTTTTCATCCTCCTTCCTTGCTTGTGATCTGGTCTGTACGGTTGCTATAATCACAGGTCTTTTGGGGTTTCCCAAAGACATATCTACACCCCAATATCAGAGGGTAGATTGGTTCGTTTATCACTGCTGCTCTAATCACCCCTTCCACATAGCGTGTCTTTACACTGATTCGTGCTATGGGAAGTGTCATAGTTGCTACTTCCTTGGTTGCCGCTTGTATTTCCACTGTTTCTGTGGTATACTGATCCGGGTGAACCAGGTGAGAACTTACAACTGAGTCAAAATCCAATCCAGTATCATAAAGGCACCTAATGGTGGCCCCATTACATACTACGTCTTCACATACAGGGGGATGATAAGGTTCCTGCTGTCCAGTAGGTTTCCTTTTTGTCCCTTGTTTCCTGTTTTAAGGCATGCAGCGTGGTAAGGAGGGATATTTTTCTTCCTAGTCTTTTGTATTATGGTTATTCATTCTACAAAATTTGCAATATTTATTTTCCGGTCTGTAGGGTTTCCTCTCATTGAATTGCGGGTTTCTATCTCGAGGGTCAAACCTGGGTCTATCATAGTTGGGTTTACCCGTTACCCTGATCTCTAGTGTCAAACTTATTATGGGGTTGAGGAGCTTTATTATTGTCTACCTGTTTCTTTTTAGCGCCAGCTACTTCTGCCTGGGCTGCCTGATACCTCTCAGCAACATTGAGCACATCATCTAATCTCTCCACACCCTGTTCCATGAGAAACTGTCTCATGTCTGGAGCCATGGACTCTCTCACCTGCTCTATCATAATCATTTCCTTTAAGTCTTGGGTTTTCCCCAGAGCAGTCCATTTCTCGAATAGGTTTCCAACCTTGCAGAGAATTGATGATATGTCTCCCCAGACAGGAGCTTAGCATTTCTAAATCTCTTTCTATAAAACTCACCATTCTTCTCGTATCTAATTAAAAGAGCCTGTTTTAGTATGTCATAGTCTTCCTGATCTTCCTGGCTCAATTTGGAAAAAACCTCATACGAGGTTCCCCTAAGTCCTTGAGATACTTTCAAGCTCCACCTTTTCCTCTCTAACCCATAACTTGTAGCTAACCTCTCAAATCTAGAGAGGAATGACTCAATGTCATCCTCTTTTTCTACAAAGGGGTCCAGATGAAACCCCATGGCTGAGTTGGAGGCCCCCTGACTAGCAGTAGCATCAGAGGTAGATGGCTGTGACTATTGTCTGGAGCATGGCCTTGTAATTCTAACTCTCTTAGTCGTAGCTCATGTTCCCTTTGTAACCGTTTCTCTTCTTTCTCAGCCTCCATCTGTAATCTTTTATCTTCGGCTTCCCTTTCTGCAACCTGTCTTCTTTCTCCCTTTCAGCCTCTAATCTCTTTTCTTCTTTTTCAGCCTCTAATCTCTGTGCCTCAGCCTCCAATTTCTTTTCTTCCAACTGTAGCCTTTTAATCTCAGCCTCCCTCTCAGCCTCTAATTTCCTAGCCTCCCTAGCATCTTCTAATTGTAACCTCTTTTCTTCAGTTAATCTCTTATCTTCTCTCTCAATGAACTTATCGCATTCTGAGGTTACATATTGAACCAGAACTTGCCCCTCCATTCCCATTTCCTTTGCAATCTGTAGAGCAGCTGATCTAAATTTCGCCAAATCTGCCATCTTTTGTACCAAATTATATTTACTCTACTAAAATAACTAACAAATGCTATGACTAACTAATTAATTAAGGGCTATGCCAATTCAAACAATTCTCCACCCTATAAATATTATTAATTTTTGTTACTATGGGGATACCCTGGGTCTATGATGTTCCTATCAATTTAAATCCCTGGGCGAGCGTCCCAATATATGTGGTGGGTTTTTGATGTTATACAAGATCAATATTATTTGTCTACAGAGTGAGGTTAGCTATGCAAGTCCCTGAGTCTAATAGTTGATGACGATGTTCTCAGGGTACCTGACTGCTACCACCCTACGACCTCAATCTGCGATATATTTTGAGTCTATTTTATATTGTTGGTGTCTGTGTCAATATGGCTAGGTGTCTAGGGTAATGGAAATGTTGTGATAATTGCGTTAAACAAATACACATGTAAATTACTAAAATTAATTAAACAAGACTGGGTTTATAGTTAGGATATATGTATATATACAATTTAATTTCCTATCCCTCAAATTTTTTAGGACAGGAATGTTTAACTTAAAATGAAAATATGGTTTTATCAAATTAAATACACAAGCAGGACATCTGTCCAATATATTTTAATATGTTAAAGTTTCTAAACTGTTATTCCCTGGTGGAAAAACCCCTGTTATACAAAGAGTCAATATTGGGGGAAAAACTGGTTTTCACATCACTTCACATACTGTTTCTGAATAGGGTGGAGATTAAATTTATTTGAGTCTGCATAAGCCCGCTAGATATAGGCTTATCTTTTAGTCCACGTAGACCCTGGATGACTGGTTTGAGAAATACACACAATCCACTGCTGTGTATTCTGGAGTCTGCTAATACTTGTATGCTTTGATAAAGAAACAACCGGTAGGTTGCCTCAACTGCTGCAGCTCTGACTTCTGACCAACTTGAAACTGGGCGATGTAACACTGAAACAAGATGTACAGGTCTTCCTAAGTCCCTAGTTAATGGTCTCCACCACTACCAATTTAACATCATTAAACAAGTATGTTGATCAGTTAAAAGAGCTAACTAAATTAGCTACAGTTTTTAACTTTACTTTGACTTCTTCATAAATAGTGGGTATCTTCTTTTCCACACAGTCTCAACGCCCCTGTCAATATACATCATCTTCTTCAGCTGAAATACAATCTTGTCTTTTCTTCACAGTTTAATATACCAATAGGCCTGCCAGTGACTTCCTGGTCTTACAGTCAAAATATGTATGACAATATTCAATTCAAATTTAGTTTGATTTGCTTCCTAAGACCTTCTTAGACATGCCTCTGCTCCATAGTATGTCGCAATCTCCCACAAAGGCAAAATGTCGTACATACACAATATTATGGCGCCCTATCTGGGTCTGTCTCTACATCAAAAATGAATTAAAAGGTTATTCATCTTACCGCAATCAATGAAATAATCACACACTATGTTAAGGTTTAACAGGCTGTCAATGGTCAGCTTTAGACAACCGCTACTTCAGACGCAAAGGCAATTTGCTTATTACTTGCTCTGAACCTTCCGTGTATGAAAAATTTCTCTCAAGTGGTACCCTGCCTAGAAGACGCGGTAGTTTTATTTCCCTCTATGTCTATTCTAACAGTAACCAATCAGTTTAAACTACAACGATTTGACATTTATTTTTGAAATTCCCAACCTTTATTTACGCTTTTCAAATAAGTTCGTCAGTCGCTTTAGGAGGGGCAAAACGTCACAGTTTTACCTCTCCCTTCCTCCCAATAGTGTCTACCAAAAAAGAGGCAAGTCAATGTGACTTGTTTCCAAGCAATGGCTAGAAAAATGTTACTTTTAAATCGAGCTGGGATGTCAGTGTGCTCGTCTGTATGTTTTGTCAACTTTATTTTATGCGATAACTCAGTCACTTTTAAAGCTATCAAAAAGATGAAAAGTGATTTTTAATCAGGCTAATGTCCTTTATCTACCCAGTATATTTTCATCTACGCCTTTATCTTAGTTTTCATCTTTGTACTTTTCTCTTTATTTATTATCATGGGCTCTTTTCACTGTGCTAACATATCAGGGAAAGAAAGGTTCTAAGTTCTGATAATTTATTATATGGTATTATATTAAACAACAGTACTCTATTGTCAAAGTATCTCTTTTATTTACTCTCTTTCGTTTTTATGAAGAAATAAATATTCTTCTAAGTCTTTTCCATTCCTCCCCTTCTCTCTCTCGTACCACGCGTTGATTTGAATTTATGCCCCGCTTTTAGTCTTTCGTCAGAAAAATTTGTGACGGAGTTGGCGGGGTAGATATTTTTTTCTTTTCAAATACTCCGTTGCTGGGGTACTTAGATACAATACAAGTGGCGTAGTTATTTATAGATTTTGGACAGTAGCTTTTTCTTTTACTCTTTCACTCCTATAAAAATAAATGATGTCTTGGCCGCTTGCCAAGTCATTCTAACTTTACTTTTAAAAATTAGGGCGGAGCTACCAAAAAGCTTGTACTTTAGGGAAGGGGGGGTATCATTAGCAAATCGTCAATACTTTCAAATCCAGCGCGGAGCACTGACAAAAAGTGGTGGCATTGCCCTATTCAAATATTGTCCAATTTAAAAATGGCCATAGTAGCAGAATCTATAGAATAATATCTTATACATAATTTGAGGAGGGGAGTTCAAACTGACTTTATCACAGGAGACATACACTACAAGACGTGAAAGTAAGAAGAGGCGCAGATGTGGGAAGTGATCATCACCTAGTAGTAGCAAGACTGAAGGTGAAACTCAGAGCTGCTGGACCAGTTGCAGTCAAACAGAAAAGATATAACATCACGAAACTTAAGGACCCCCTCACCAGAAAAGCGTTCGTGGTCGATGTAAAGAGACGATATCTGATTACCAAAAGCCAGGAAAGAACAGAGACCGACGATGTCGACCAGAAATTCAACACCATCTCAACAATATACAAAGAAAGCAGCAAGTCATGCTTGGGATTCCAGGAAAGAAAAAGCCAAGACTGGATAACAACAGAAACGCTAAACACCATAGCGAAGAGAAAGGAAATGAAAAGAAAGAAAACAGAAGCTAAGTCTCTAAGGTTAAAGGCAATATATAGTGAACAGTAGTCAGCTGGACAAGGAAGTAAAATGTCAAACATAACAAAAGGACATTTCTGGATGACCTTGCAAGACAGGCAGAAGATGCAGCACTGAGAAATGAACAAAGCACAGTGTATAAAATAACTAAAGCTATCAGTGGAAAACGAGGTGCAAACAACATAACATTAGTAAGAAACAAGCAAGGAAATCTCATCACCACAGCACAGAGGCAGGAAACAAGATGGGCAGAGCACTTCAGAGAAACACTGAATAATAATAATAATAATAAATTCTTTAAGCACCAAACACGGCGCATAAGGCAGAAACCAGTGCTCTCCAGGTTGTACGTTGTGACGCCACTCCTCTTAGCTCTTGCACATTGTTTAATCCCAACGTTCTTCCTTCTCTTATTATTGTTCTTCTGAGTGTTTCTTTTGGTCTTCCTTTTTTTCCTCTTACCCTCAGGAACCCAAGTGAGTGCCTGCAATGGTATTCTGTTGTTTTGCATTCGTAGGACATGACCGATATATGACCATCGTCTTTTCCTTATATAGTTGGAGACATATTTCTGCCTAGAGTCTTCTCTTATTTGTCGATTAGTCTTGAATAAGGAACCACAAAAGACTCAGCTGAATGTTCCTGAGGCTGAAAGTGACTTAGATGTAAATACAGACATTCCACGAAAAGAAGAAATCATCACAGCTATCAAAGGGCTAAAAAATGGAAAAGCGCCTGGTCACGACAATCTAAATGCTGAGCTATTCAAGACAGACCCTGACCTAGCAGCAGAACTATTAGAACCACTATTTGCACAAGTCTGGGAAACTGAGACAACACCAACAGAGTGGAGTAAAGGAATAATTGTCAAATTGCCCAAGAACGGCGACCTTGCAGACTGCAACAACTGGAGAGGAATTACCCTCCTCTCAGTTCCCAGCAAAATACTAGGCAGGATAATCATCCAGAGAATTTCAAAAGCAGTTGACCATAAACTGAGGAAAGAACAAGCGGGCTTCAGAAAGAACAGAAGATATGCAGATCATATATTTACCCTCAGGAACATTATAGAGCAGTGCTCAGAATGGCAGTGACAGCTGTACATTAACTTTGTTGTTTTTGAAAAGGCTTTCGACAGCATACACAGGGACAGCCTATGGAAAATTCTGAGGGCTTATAGAATTCTCAGCCGCACTGTTTCCATCATAAAAAGCCTCTATTCTAACTTTACGTGC
Organism: Oreohelix idahoensis; assembly: GCA_024509875.1. NCBI lineage: Eukaryota > Metazoa > Mollusca > Gastropoda > Stylommatophora > Oreohelicidae > Oreohelix > Oreohelix idahoensis. Next base: position 202,804 of record JAMPIV010016022.1, read on the forward strand.
AGTGTTGGATCGAGTAATGTAACTTTCTAAGTGGAAACAGGAGTACGACAGGGATGCCCCTTATCAACAACATTATTTTTGACAGTCATAGATTGGGTGATGCGCCAGACAACAGAGGGCAGTCCAAGAGGAATTAGATGGACAACGTTTTCTACACTGGAAGATTTGGAATATGCATATGACATTGCACTACTCGCGCATTCACATCAACACATTCAAGACAAAACCGATAGACTGAAAAAGTATGACCAGCAGGTTGGCCTGAACATCAATTTGAAGAAGACAGAGGTCACGACACTAAATGTGGGCAATCCTGAGCCAATAACAGTAAGGAACCAGAAGTTAGAACAGACAGACACATTTACTTACCTAGGATGCATAGTAACACCAGACGGCGGAAAAAGCAAGGACATTAACAACAGAATGAATAAAGCGAGAACAGCCTTTGCTGTTCTCAACAACATTTGGAAGTCTTCCCAGTACAGCACAAACACCAAATTAAGACTGTATGAGAGCTGTGTACTTTCTGTGCTTCTCTATGGTGCTGAATGTTGGAGAGTAACAGAGAAGGAAATGTCGAAACTGTCCTCCTTCCACACAATCTGCCTAAGGAACATTCTCCGAATCTTTTGGCCAAACACCATCAGCAACCAAGAACTACGTATTCGGAGTAACCAGGAGGACACGCACACCATCATAGCTGGCAGACGCTGGAGTTGGGTTGGCCACGTCCTCAGAAGGGACCCTGATACCATCACAAGAACAGCTATGCTATGGACCCCCGAGGGAAAGTGAAAGAGAGGCCGACCAAAAACAACTTGGCGGAGAACTGTGGAAGCTGAGATGCAAAGAATGAACCACAGTTGGGGCACTGTACGAAGGATGGCCGCCGACCGAGCAAAGTGGAATGAATTTGTTACTGCCCTAAAAGACGCCACGAGGTGTGATGGCCGCTGACTGCTTTGATGGTTGGTGGTTATGGATCAAAGAAGAAGAAGACTTGATGTTTTTGTAAAGTGCGTCCAAGTAACAAGACCAAATTTTTAAAGATACTGCCTTTATTATCCAGTTAGAAATGTTGGTTACAGGTAAAAGTGTTTAAGTCTTCAGAGGGTTAACAAACAGTCTGTTCTAGTTTATTACCGCAGATATAGTATTTTTAAAATTAAATAGGGTGGGGTGCTATTGTTTATTGATATAAAATCAATACATGTGAGTAAATTTTACTATGGAAGGCAGGGAGGTTCAATAAAAATTTATGATCTTACAGTAAAGTACATGCCATACACCATAACTTTTTCTACATACTTATCTCTATGTCTTTCTACATATGTCTCCATCTATTTGTCCCTTACCTATCTTTAGCTATGGCCGTCTCTCTGTCCATATCTCTCTACCTGCTTACCTCCATATATTTATTTATTTCTGTCTACTTTTTTTCCCCATCTCAATCTATCTCAGTATCTTCTTCCCTCTCTATTTCTTGTCCATCTTTCTAAATGAAAAGACAGGTTTATCATATTCATCTCTACACTAACCATTGACTACATATTAGTCTATTGTCTGGATCTAGCTTTGCTCCCATATCAATTCCTTCATAATCTCAAGAACATTCAATCCTTTAAATCTGAATCTATGACCCGTTGATTCTGAATCTATCTAGTTCTTTTAAATCTATCATCAATGCCATCTTTATCCACTCAAAAATAATTCCTGGAAATACACTGTTGGTGCCATAAAAATCCAACAACTGCAGTAATCAAGCATGCCACACAGCACTACAACACTGTTTACTGATATATACCCCATCTTACTGCAGTCCTCCTCATATACTCATTTTACTGATATATATATATATATACCCTTCAAAAGAAGTTAAGGACCATTTTTATTAAGGGTGCAAAGTGAAATGAAAATGAACAATAAAAACACAGCACTTCAAAATATAACATGACAAGCTTATCAGTGACAATCAACACTATTTTCATGCAAGCCTCTGAGCGACATTTCGGACAGTAAGACCTTCCTGCAACCACGCAATGGCTCTTCCTTTATCCACAACACTCAGCTTTCGTCGTTGAGGCATATTGTTGTGCAATGGTTATGCAGCACTTGTGTTGCTTATAAAGACAATTTTGTGAGTACAGCTCAAGACCAACACTATAGTCTCCCACATGCATCACGCATTTTTGGAATAGCAGGTATTTTTTTCATGCTCAGACATCATTAAAAACACCCACATTTTGGTGTCTCAGCAGCATTTTTTCAGCGTGCATGCTGAGCTAAACACTAGCCACACGGTATGCTGGTGGCCCACGCAGCACGTGTTGAATGTTTGTTGTTCGAGAAAAATCAATGTCAGATTAATTGCTTATGAAATATAATTTTTATAATTTTTATTATTTTTGGGTCATTTTCACCTACTGGTCCTTAACTTCTTTTGAAGGGTATATATATATATATATATATATATATATATATATATATATATATATATATATATATATATATATATATATATATATATATATATATATATTCTTCTTCTTCTTCCATCCTTAGCCATCAACCGGCAAAGCAGTATGTGGCCAGTACGCCTAGTGGCGTCTTAGGGCAACAACAAATTGATCAATCTATCGCTGTTTCCACCACGCCTAGTGGCGTCTTTGTGGAACAAAAACAGAACAAACAATCTATCATTGTTTCCGTAATCAGATTGGTTGGCAAGCAGGTGATCAGCCCACTGTGATATATATATATATATATATATATATATATATATATATATATATACACACACACACAGGTATTGTGTTTCTGAAAACATTTCAAATTTATGGCTATAACATTTCTGCATTAGGTTCACCTTCTCTGTATCTACATTAACTCTACAGCTTCTCTGGCTCTCAGAATTTATTTTCTTCTTCTTCTTCTTCTTCGTTCGCCCTGAAAAGGACGGTGGTTGCGTTGTGTCTGTTTACAACGTAGCTGTGATATCTGCACCTTTCGGTCGACACATCCGACTTCTGCACGGCATTTTTTAGGACCGGGTTTGCCTTCCCATTTCGATCCACACTCGCTCAGCCAGCCTGCACAGCTGCAGACTGTTTCCAGGACCACCACGTGGAGGTGGAGTGCGGTCTTGACCAGCTCTGGTTCGCTGGTCCTGACGTAGGCAGTCAAGCTATGAGTCGCTGACTGTGGTCTCTATTGCTGCGTCTTGAGGTCCCAGAATTTATTTTGATATCTTGGTCTCCATTTTTTTAAATCAGGTCATTAACATAGTCTTCCTTCCACTTCTGGCTAGCAATGACCTTTTCAATTTAAAAAAAAACATGATTGGGGGGGTGGCCACAAATATTTTTCAGTCTTTAAAGAAACATACCATCTGTAACTTTCTCTCTCACTCACACTGATCCTCTCTGTCATTTTTGAACTTCATTATTAACATGATCAGGGCAGCTGGTGATGAGAAATTCGAGGCAGGAAACTAAAAGTTGAGCTAAGGATTGTAATGTTTTATTATGGTGTCTATCAAAGATTCAGTCCGGCTAGTGCTATAAGACATGAAAATTAAGCCCTATCATGACTATATGCAATGAACATTATGTGGCAGGAATATATTTATTCAGAATTAACACTTGTGTCATTCATTCTGTGGACTATTGTTCAAGTAGGAAATCTCATATTAAGTTATCTTGTTCAACATGCCTGATAGTGAAGTAGTCACATTCTTTCTTCAGAGACCCCCAGGAACTACACAGGGCATGTGTATGGTATAGCTGATATGAAAAGACTTACTATATCGCTTAGGACCATCCTCCAAACAAAACGTCAGAGTAAGCTGTGCATCATCCTCAAAGAACTCTGTAGTAAAAGAGTCCCACCACAGGTTGTCACTGTCCTGAAATTTGCATTTTAAACTAACATCACTAGCCATACATAAGATACATTAATAAAAGTGCCTTAAATTAAATGATTTTTTGTTTATACTTTTGTTTCAATTTTTTCTCAGTCTTTTTCTGCACCCTAAAAGAGGCTTCAGATATGTACATGATCTGTACAGGCAGAATTATAATCTAATTAATCTAGATGTCCATTTTTCTCTCTACAGTATACATTTAAAAAAAAACTTTTTTTACAAATCAAGAAAAGAACATGATATAAAACAAAGTATCACAATCATACATGATGATTCAAGAATTAGTCTGAAAATTAAGTTAATACTTTGTAAAGTCTGCATCAGAACTGTCCTCTAGTATCAAGCAAAAAATGCAAAAAGGTGTGTAAATATAAATATCATCACCTATTCTTTTCATTTTCAGCCAAAAGCTGGGCTGCATTAGTCGCTCACCATAGATTTCTATTTTATGCAGTTTTTTCCTTCAGCTCTAACCAAGAAGTGTCAGTTGCTTTGGCTTCCTCTTCTAATGTTCTCTTTGCATTCCAACTCTTCTCTTCCATTGTGGGTTCCAGAAGGACAACCCTGGTTATATTTACTGACTGTTTTCTGAAGGTACAACATATCCATTTCCTCTCTTTAATATCCTGTGTTGGTTGTTATCCGCCTCTGTCCATGTTTATTATTACACCCGGCCATCTGATACACACAATGTGGAGGCATCATTGGTGAATATCTGCAGTTTAGACATATACTCATGGTGAAATGCTACATTTCTGAATCACATAGCTGTACAGATTTTATTTTTGTTTTGAGCTGCCTTTTTATTTTCCTTGGAAAAATCTGCAGTTTCATACTCGCCAGAATGAGTTGGTCTAATTTGCTCTACTAATCCAGGCACAGAGCTTCAAGAAATATATACTGTATTAATATTTAAATAATGAAACTGGCATAGTTCACAAATTGTTAAGCCATGGGCACCATTTTAAAAAAATTCATCAAATACATGTGGAAAAAAGATGGAACACAGTAGTAGTACACACAAGGAAACACACTTTAGCGAGGAACAAAATATCAGACTGAAACTAAATGAACGGGAGCTTCCAGAATAAAAGAGCCTACATATCTCTGAAATAGTGTTGACAGGAATTCTATATTTGTAAGTGGCCCAAAAACTGAACAAAAGCTTAGGATACAGACTAACAATTGCTGAAGCTGCTCTCTGTATGAAATAGACCAGCACAGGAATATTGAAATCCCCACTTGTGCAAATTCTTCAAAATCAAACTCTGACAAAACCACAATGGGAAAATTATCGCTGGAGTGATGAAGAACTGGCAACTGCATACTGAAATATCGTGTAATCAACCAATTATAAATTACATAAATGGATGTGTATTTAAAAGAAGATGAAATCAGTTTAAAAACAAATTCCTAAAGAAGGAAAATGTGTGGCAATCAGATAATCTTGAAACATACTTCCCTGGCCTGGGGAGGAGGGAGACACACAGAGAGATAGAGAGAGAGACTGTAATATGAAGATGCATAGTACACGAAAATTAATAAATCTATTAAAACCCTTGCGTTCAGTTTTGATCTATCTGTACTCATAGTATGCTTCCCCACACTAAAACTAATAAAGTATTAAGAATTGTATATTCTAAAAACAAAGAAATGACTACAAGACATAAAGTACACATGATAAACTAAAGAAGGCCGAAAAAATTTGCAACTAAGAACTTCATTATGAGGTTAAAAAAAACCCAAAAAAACAACATATTTTATCAGAAAGAAAAAGCTTTTCAGTTACTGGGATGGGGTATTCAGTTAGTTTTATCTGAAGATACTCTATCAATAATAATACAAAGTTTGCAAGATAAGAGGAAAGGATATGTTAGAATTCTTCATGAAATCAACAATTCTTTTGTTTAAAAACATTATGAGAAATTTACAAAACAATCTTCTTCTTCTTTGATCCTTAGCCGCCGACCGTCAAAGCAGTCAGTGGCCATCATGCCTGGTGGCGTCTTGTAGGGCAACAACAAATTGATTCCACTTTGCTCGGTCGGTGGCCATCCTTCGTACAGTGCTCCAACTCTGATTCATTCTTTTCATCTCAGCCTCCACAGTCCTCCGCCAAGTTGTTTTTGGTCAGCCTCTCTTTCATTTTCCTTCAGGGGTCCATAGCATAGCTGTTCTTGTGATGGCATTGGGGTCTCTTCTGAGGACATGGCCAACCCAGCTCCAGCGTCTGCCAGCTATGATGGTGTGCATGTCCTCTTGCTTGCTCCGAGTAAGCAGATCTTGATTAGTGATGATATTCGGCCAAAAGATTCAGAGAATTTTTCTTAGGCATGTGTGAAAAGAGGACCATTTCGACATTTCCTTCTCTGTAACTCTCCAACATTCCGCACCATAGAGAAGCACAGAAAGCACACAGCTCTGATATAATCTTAATTTTGTGCTTGTGCTGTACTGAGACAACTTCCAGATGTTGTTTAGACTAAAAAAGGCTGTTCTTGCTTTGTTCATTCTGTTGTTGATGTCTTTGCTTGCTCCGCCGTCTGGTGTTACTATGCATCCTAGGTATGTGAAGGTGTCTGTCTGTTCCAGTTGCTGATTCCTTCAAAGATATGGGCTCAGGGTTGCTCACATTAAGCGTCATGACCTCTGTCTTCTTTAGATTGATGTTCAAGCCCACCTGCTGGCTATACTTATTAAGTCTTTCCGTTTTTTTCCTGGATGTGTTGATGTGAATGTGCTAGTAGTTACAAAACAATGACTGACTTAAATCAGTTCAAGAGATATCTTTTTAAATGACCCATTTCAACTACTATAGTGCACCAAGAAATGCAAGAGAGCCACTATCTGTCTTGTAAGAGAAAAAAAAATGACAAACATTAAGACATCAAAATCCTGCACTCACCTCAGTACGGTGCTGCAGCCTTTTATTGAGCTCATAGATCCTATAGTCTGGCTGTCCCATGTAAGGTGTAGGTCGCCTGTAAAATGGAGTGGAAAATGGGGAGGCGTAAAATGGATCCTGTCCACCCATTGGGAGCCCCCCTGGCATAGGTCCTGGTACTCCTGACATTGGACCTCCAGGTATTGTCATTGGTGGTCCTCCATGCATAGGAATCCCAGGCCCAGGTGGCATGTTCAAATTTGGATTCATTAAATTGACCCAATAAAGAGAATGTGATTTAAGTGCTGACTTGTTTACTTCATGCACAGAAGTGCCACAATGTCAGTTCATTATTTAGCCTGTTGATTCTGCATCTGGACACTTTAAAACCATAACACCGACAGCTAACATAATTAAACTAATAGCATTAAAGGAAACAAAACAATTAACAATCCTGAAAGTGTATTTGGCACGTGGTAGCCGTTTTTTTTTTTTTTTTTTCAATTCACTTGAAGCCGAGAAAATGGGTAGGCTATGCTTAACAGTACCACATCACAACTTGGCAGTTACGTCACACAAACTAGAGTGAACAGGTAAAATATATTTAAGTTAAAACTTAGTAGGCCTATGTTTAAGTCAATCATACAGTATCCATGCGTTAAATATACAAATTATGAATATAAAATATGATCGGAACACGTTATCAGACAGCCGTGTTGTTTATGTAGCGGAGGCAGTCTCAGCTAGGTCAACTTGCTAAGTAAAACAGCAACAACGTACAAAACTAATAACATAATAAACTGGCTAACTAAATTGTGTAAGCAACAAATGGCTTTAAAAATGAGCTTCACGAGCTTAAAATTAAACAGCATACACTATGCAGTTATTCTTGCATATACGCTTTTATGCTACGCAATGAAACCTACAACTGTTCAGTCGGCTTCTAATGAGACCAATCACTGATCACTTCTATTTGGCTGTGTGTGCAGTGCACACCGTCGCCATTACACGCTAGGGCTTGTGGGATGGCACTTTCACCTAGTTCGCCTCGCAATTCGCAGCACATTAAAACAACGGACCTCGGTATCGCGCTGTCGCTGCAATTTGATTTTTAAAACGATCGTTACTGTCAATACGAGAACCGTGTTTCTTTCGTGTATGCTGAACGTGGTACACACATTTTGTGATTTTACTTCTTATACCTAAAGTGGTCAATATACAGTACTGCACAAAAACAGTAGGCCTCAGCCAAGCTATACGCACTCATTAGACTGACTAACGGACACGATGGTGTGTAACGTGCGCGTTTGTGGTTGAGGGCGCAGGGCGAGAGAAGACGCTAACAAGGCTAGAGGTCTAAGCCCAGTCGTGAATGACGTGTCATGATACTGTGATGGAACTGGTGAAAAGTAATCGCCTGACACGGCTGATATGTTTAAAACAAAGATACTACCTTATAACACTTGGCATATTAACAGATGGCGCTTCACGGGTAAACGCCCGCCATATTACAAGCCCATTTTATTTTAAATATCAATGTATATATTGCAAATGAAGTAACTGGAGAATTGTTCAATAACATTGTCTGAGTGCGATGGGGTTGCCTGCTATCGCCCACTATGTGAATTTTTGTTCTCGCGAATTGTCTGAGACTTTGGAATGTCACAAAGTAAAAATAAATAGTGGATATAGCACTATAAAAAATGTCATTATTGCTGATGTAATCAAGAAACAAGGTAAAGACAGTCGCAAAACAGGTACTGCCATAAGAGAATCAAGTGTTAGATTCACTATACTAGGTCCAGCTTTATGAGGTGGGGCGATCGGCTCCTTTTCTAGCTGCCTTTGCCTTCCCTATCTCAAGAGCAGAGTCGGATACCCATTTACAGTTGGACAGACTGACGCTTGACTGTACCTGGTTTCGAATCCAGTGACTTTGCCTCGAGAAGCAAACGCGATAACCACTGGATTATATCGATCTGAAGAAGAAAATGAGCTAGAAGAACTATTAACCAGGCTTGATGTAGCCTCCAGAAAAGACGTTATGAATCAATGCAGAAAAGACCCAGCTAATGATAAACAACGAATCACAATAACCATTAATATTAATAGACAAGACCTAGAGACTGTGACCCAGTTTAAATATCTCGGAACAATTAATGAGGCCGGGTTAGAAGCCAATGCGCGTCGTGCTCCTGCCTACTCAGCTGTAAAAATGGGTACCTGACTGAACATGAGTTCGGGACAGGAAAGGCAGCGAGTAAAAGAATGGTCAACCCAAATTCATAACACTTAGTATAGTGGGTCTCTAACACTATACTCCCCTACGGCAGTATTTGCTTTGTGCCTACCTTTCCTTTGTAACCCTGCGGACCAGAAGACCTATATTCACTCTATTTTAGATGCGTGCATTTTTATAACATTATAGCGAATGAAAGCATGGACGGAACATTTCGAGGACCCTCTAATTCAGTGTTTCTTAACTTGTTTGAGGTCCTGCAACCCTTTACAGCATCTTAAGAAGCCGCACACCCTTTTAAAGCATTTTAAGAAGCCTCGCAGCCCTTTACAGAATCTTAAGTCTCGCATCCCTTTACAGCATCTTAAGAAGCCTCACACCCTTTTATCTTCTAGCTCGCAAAACATTTAAGAAATGCTAATAAGATGTAAAAGTTTATTTTAAGAAAATGTTATTTACAGAATGTGACTAAGGTTCGGTATCTAATTCATGTTGTAACTGTACTATTTTGTACAAATATATTTGAGTTATGCGTATTATAATATATTGTTTATGATTGTTTCGCACCACCGGAAGATGAGTCTCGTACCCCCAGGGAGTGCATGCACCCCTGGTTAAGAAGCGCTGCTCTAATTTGATCAGCTGTCGTAATTTGAATCTGTATAAACAACACGGTCATATTTTCCGCGCTCAATCTAGGATAAAAGGTCCAAATATAATGGCCAATCAGAACGCTCCTTTTCTAGTGTCTATAAAGATACCTTTTATATTAAGCAGAAAGGGCCTATTCTGTGTTTTTGGTGGGAAGGAGTTATTTTATGTCTTAAAGAATATCGATAAATAAAAATAAATACATAGCTATTAATACACCTGATATATCACTTAATAAATAGGTACAAAGCCAGCCTCATAAAAGTAAGTCAATTAAAGCGAAAAATTGATTTTAGTGATATTTTGACATCAGGGTAGCACCCGATTTAATTACTTAAAAATTACCTAGATTGAAATGTCAAGAAATAGCTAAAGAATATACGTATAGACAGATAGAGATAAATTGGCCGTTTAATTATCACTTTCAATAATTAAAATCGGTCCAATAATAACTGTAATGTAAAATATTTAAACTTAATCACTTTGCACGGGCAGGCTGGAGGAACGTTTAAAATAAAAATCTTAAAATAATTTTGGACTGGGCTTCGATTGGTCGGATGCATCTCTATATATAGAAAGGGGGAATCAATAAAGTCCGCCACTATTATTTGAAAAGATACCGAGCTGAATGAATCTAGCACACGGTAAATGCAAAGTCTTTTGCCATTCTGACCTGACGCAGAACTAGATTCCCATTGAGGCCTGTCTCAGCTTGTGTATTATTGCCTGAGGATTCTGTCTCGATATTATCAAGTAAGCAACAGCCAGTGTTGAGGAAGTCTGTGGGTGACTAGAGTTCTACATAAATCAAGAGCTACACCCTGCTTCCAAGCCTGGAGCTACCGGTTGGGTGGTCCTGGCGTTTTGAGTGAAAATCTACCTCTTCAGTTAAGTGGAATTTGAGTTCCACTGGACCGTACATCCAGATCCTCACCAAATTTATAAAACCTACAACTACTAAGACCTTTCTATGATGAAGTCACAATGACAATTTGTAATAAAGTGACTCCTACAGTCCAGGGAGAGTGAATATAAGAACAGTGAATAAAGAAAAGTGACATTAGTTTAGTATCTTGCCCAATTTATTCATTATGGAAAAGACATTCCAGCTTATTTGTTTAATGCTGTAAATACCATTTTATTTCGTTTTGAGTATTCCTGCCCGGAAAAAATATTAAGGAGCAGGACAAATAAATTGTAAATAATTTCATTCAGTCTTGCTTGATAATTTTATTAAAGTTAAGTTCTGTATTGGAATTTATTACATATTATAATTAAACTTACCCCTAGATAACTAGTCAAACAAAACCATATTCATTAATCAATGTGGGATCTAGAGAGGTAGCAGATAGACCTTCAGTACCCAACAATAATATTTATACTGGTAGGTTTACATAGCTTGACCCCACTATTGATGTTGATACACCCTTGCTCTTTTCAGAGAAGGGGGTATTTCTTATAAGACCAGTCTCTTATCTGGCACTATCCTGGTATCCTCTGATACATCTATTTGTCCAGGATATCTTTAATTTTAATAACATCCAAACCTCTCACGACATATTGGAGTCTTGTCCAGGGATTTTTCCATTCATACCCTGGGGCCTTTACTTTAGATAATTAAAAGTAAAAGTAGGAATAAAGTAATAAAAGACAAAGGAAATCTATAAATAAAATTAACCAAATTGTGGTGACTGGATGAGCTGTCAGTGGTTATAGTTAATTAAGATTATATTTTAATTAAGAGATACCCTAGTTGTTTATAATTTGTATAAGACTGCAAGAGAGTGGCAGACTTGGCCAAATTTAGGTCTGCTACAGTGTAGTCGGCAAAAGAACTTGGCATGAGTGGGGACGCTCTTATTCAGTATGTTACTACTGAATGTGATAAATTCATAGACAGAGAAGATAAGAGGTTAGAAACAGAGAGAAGGCTACAGTTAGAGGCTGATAGAGAAGTTAAAAGGTTACAATTAGAAGCAGAATCTGAAGCTAAAAGGTCACAGTTAGAATCTGATAGGGAGGCTAGGCAAATGGAGGAAAACAGATTGCAAATGGAGGCTGATAAAGAGGAAAAGAGATTGCAAATGGAGGCTGATAAAGAGGAGAAGAGATTGCAAAGGGAACATGAGTTGAGGCTGAAAGAGCTGGAACTTCAAGGACATGTTACAGGTAATGGAAGTAGCCCAACTACCTCTGACACTAGTGTAAGTCAGGGTGCCTCCAATTCAGCCATGAATTTCCACTTAGACCCATTTGTGGAGAAGGAAGATGATATTGAATCATTTTTGAGTAGGTATGAAAGACTAGCTACTAATTATGGGCTAGAGAAAGAAAAGTGGAGCCTAAAATTATCACAAGGGCTGAGAGGAACTTCTTATGAAGCGTTTTCTAAACTGAGTAGAGAAGACCAAGAAGATTATGACCTCCTGAAGCAAGCATTGTTAGTCAGATATGAGAAGAATGCTGAATTTTATAGAAGGAAGTTCAGAACTACCAAGCTGCTGTCTGGAGAGACTTACCAAATTCTCTGCAAGACTAGAGACCTACTTGGAGAAGTGGACTACTCTTGGAAAGACTCAAGACCTAAAAGAGATGGTCATGATGGAGCAAGTAAGAGAGTCTATGCCTCCAGACATGAGAAAATTTCTCATGGAACAAGGTGCAGAGAGGTTGGGGGAGATTCTCACAGTTGCTGAGAGGTATCAAGCAGCTCAGAAAGAAGTAGCTGGAATTAAGAAGAAACAAGTAGTAGAAAGTAGTAGAACCCCACAAGACCAAGATGAGTATAATAATAGGGATCAACCACATAGATTCAAACAAAATTATGACAGGCCTAGATATGAACAAAGAAAAAGAAACCCTCAGGTACAGGATAAAAGATCCTATCGCCAAAGTGATAAGTGGTGCAAAATTTGCCGTATGAGCAACCACAATACAATTGAATGTGGTAGGAAAGATCCTCCATATCACGCTGCATGCACGATAACAGTGGGAAACAAGGGAAAGAAGGAACTGTCTACAGGGCAGCATGAACTTCATCATCCCCCCATCTGTGAAAAAGTAGTATGTAATGGTACTAAGGTCAAGTGCCTTTACGATTCAGGATTGGAATATGACTCAGTTGTGAGTGCAACCCTGGTGCACCCTGAGCAGTATACCACAGGAAAGGTGGAGATACAAGGGACATTAAAGGGAACAGCCACCATGACACTTTACCTAGCCAAAATCAATGTCAAGACTCGCTATGTGGAAGGAGTGATCAGTGCAGCAGTATGTGATGATCCTAATTACCCGCTGGTGTTAGGAAAGAGATATGTCTTCTTAGGGAACCCATTAAAACCTGTGATCATGGTGACACTCCAGACCAGGTCAAGCCCTATGAAGGGAGGGACCACCACTTAATATTCATCTGAGCGAGATGAAAAAGGCCCAGGCAAAAGATAAATCATTAAAACCTTGCTTTGGCAAATTGCCAAATAGCCATAACACCCCTAAGAAAGGACAGTTTTATTTGAAGGATGGTTTGCTCTACAGGAAAGCTGGAGCAAAACAAAATGGATTTGGACAGTTAGTACTGCCATGGAGATATAGGGAAAAAGTTATGGAAAGATCACATGTTGATCCAGACGGTGGACATCAGAAGAGTGGCACCACCTGTCAAAGGACATCAGTGAGATATTACTGGCCAAGTGTAGCTGGGGACATTGCCCAGTATATAAAAACTTGTGCACAGTGTAGCAAGGTACCATCCCCAAGTAGGGAAAATAATCAGGCCATAGAAAAGCATTGTGGCGAACATAAGCCTGAAATTAAAATTAACTATGATAAGGTAGACACGGTGGATAGGAAAACCCCTTTTCACACACAGTCTTTAAATAAACCAGTTAGAATGGCAACTCTACGGTTGGTACCGAGAGAAAACGTAAACAAAAATACAGACCAGTCCACCCCAGCCCAAATTGGATCAGAATTCCGGGAACTGGCTAAAAATAGTAATGAGGTTATTGGGCCAGTCTTGGAAACGAAACTAAATGATAACCTCTGAAAAGTTGGGAGTGGGCGTTTGGCCAATTGGCCTAATGTTCAGCTCACCTCAGCATACGGCTATTAAATTAGCATTATAAAGGGTACCGGTGACTGGTAGTTGGCCGACCCTACATAGTCCATTGGAAGTATTGACATGGACACTGGATTAAGATTACATATATTATAGCAAGGCTGACGGGAGAATTGATTTCCTGTAGCAGGAAAATTCATTTCCCCATAACATAATATTATGATATCACCAGTGACGTTAGGCTGAGAAAACAGCTGGTGAATATGGACTCTGCCTGGATTTGGGAAATAATTACAGGATAACAGAGCCATTAGCGAATATTAATAAAGGGTAATACCAGATTCCATTCAAGCCTGAGCTCAGACCAATTGATGGCTGTGATCACTTCGGAGGGGCACATTGAATTCATATGTTGCCTTTTGATTGGATATTACTCCGAGTGTTTTAACCAGGATGATAAGGAAATTACTGGATCCCTTACCTAACTCAGCTATCACCAATTTTATAGATCTCCTCCTCATAAATATTGGAACCTTGAGGAACATCTAACACCTCTGGACCTGTCATTGAACAGACTCAGAGAAGAGTAATGGTGAATATTGATTGATAATCAGCATTTGACAGGCAGAAGCACCTATGCTGTTTATTAACATAACATGAGGAATTATCTCTGGATTGCAGAGGTCTGGAGGCAGATTTCTTGAGTAGTGCCTATTTGAATTGACCCACCTGCAGGAAACCAGGATATCACTAAGGCAGAGGGAAATTCAATTTGGTGAAATATGCCGTGATTGTAATACAGACATGAAAGCTTCACTAGTGGTTCAAGCTTTTTTAACGGCGGAGATATGTCGTAATTTGAATCTGTATAAACAACATGGTCATATTTTCCGTGCTCAATCTAGGATAAAAGGTCCAAATATAATGGCCAATCAGAATGCTCCTTTTCTAGTGTCTATAAAGATACCTTTTATATTAAGCAGAAAGGGCCTATTCTGTGTTTTTGGTGGGAAGGAGTTATTTCTTAAAGAATAGCGATAAATAAAAATAAATACATAGCTATTAATACACCTGATATATCACTTAATAAATAGGTACAAAGCCAGCCTCATAAAAGTAAGTCAATTAAAGCGAAAAATTGATTTTAGTGATATTTTGACATCAGGGTAGCACCAGATTTAACTACTTAAAAATTACCTAGATTGAAATGTCAGGAAATAGCTAAAGAATATACATATAGATAGACAGAGATAAATTGGCCGTTTAATTATCACTTTCAATAATTAAAATCGGTCCAATAATAACTGTAATATAAAATATTTAAACTTAATCACTTTGCACGGGCAGGCTGGAGGAACATTTAAAATAAAAATCTTAAAATAATTTTGGACTGGGCTCCGATTGGTTGGATGCATCTCTATATATAGAAAGGGGGAATCAGGAAAGTCCGCCACTTTTATTTGAAAAGATACTGAGCTGAATGAATCTAGCACACGGTAAATGCAAAGTCTTTTGCCATTCTGACCTGACGCAGAACTAGATTCCCATTGAGGCCTGTCTCAGCTTGTGTATTATTGCCTGAGGGTTCTGTCTCGATATTATCAAGTAAGCAACAGCCAGTGTTGAGGAAGTCTGTGGGTGACTAGAGTTCTACATAAATCAAGAGCTACGCCCTGCTTCCAAGCCTGGAGCTACCGGTTGGGTGGTCCTGGCGTTTTGAGTGAAAATCAACCTCTTCAGTTAAGTGGAATTTGAGTTCCACTGGACAGTACATACAGATCCTCACCAAATTTATAAAACCTACAACTACTAAGACCTTTCTATGATGAAGTCACAATGACAATTTGTAATAAAGTGACTCCTACAGTCCAGGGAGAGTGAATATAAGAACAGTGAATAAAGAAAAGTGACATTAGTTTAGTATCTTGCCCAATTTATTCATTATGGAAAAGACATTCCAGCTTATTTATTTAATGCTGTAAATACCATTTTATTTCGTTTTGAGTATTCCTGCCCGGAAAAAATATTACGGTGCATGATAAATAAATTGTAAATAATTTCATTCAGTCTTGCTTGATAATTTTATTAAAGTTAAGTTCTGTATTGGAATTTATTACATATTATAATTAAACTTACCCCTAGATAACTAGTCAAACAAAACAAAATCATATTCATTAAAATCAATGTGGGATCTAGAGAGGTAGCAGATAGACCTTCAGTACCCAACAATAATATTTATACTGGTAGGTTTACATAGCTTGACCCCACTATTGATGTCGATACACCCTTGCTCTTTTCAGAGAAGGGGGTATTTCTTATAAGACCAGTCTCTTATCTGGCACTATCCTGGTATC
This sequence comes from Oreohelix idahoensis, assembly GCA_024509875.1. Taxonomy (NCBI): domain Eukaryota; kingdom Metazoa; phylum Mollusca; class Gastropoda; order Stylommatophora; family Oreohelicidae; genus Oreohelix; species Oreohelix idahoensis. The sequence continues at coordinate 218,911 of JAMPIV010016022.1, forward strand.
CTCTGATACATCTATTTGTCCAGGATATCTTTAATTTTAATAACATCCAAACCTCTTGCGACACCAGCCCCCCCCCCCCCTCTTCCTCCCCCCCCCCCCCCCCCCCCCCCCCCCCCCCCCCCCCCCCCCCCCCGATATCCAGCCAGCAGAAAAAAGTTACAAATTAAATGTGGATAAAACAAATAAGGAAGTGATAAAGAAAGCCAAGTTTCTAAAAGATGGAAAACTGTCATCAAAGCAGGCACTGACATCTCCAAAGATCTTTCTTTTGGGACCAGCGGCACTTGGGCCTTCGGCCCAATGACATGTCATTGCGAGGCTGGGAAGGCTCTGGGGAGTCTGTGGACTTTCCTTCCAACCCGGTCGTTCCTTCCCATCCACAGAGGGTTTATCTCAGGAGCCGTTCAGGTTATTCAGTCAAAATCCTGGTCGATGACACTGCTACAAATGCCCGCGCCCGGGCTTGAACCTTTAACACCTGATCGCTAGCGTAGTGTGGTAACCATTACACCAGTGCGGCTCCCCTCCAAAGATATAAAACTGCTCCATGAAGTCTCCGAGAGAGACGAATAACCAGCAGGCCGGGTCAAAGAAAGGAGATTTTCAAAAATGTACCAAACACACAGGGATACTGGTTATTAACAATGCCAGGAAAATATCAGAAAGGCCCATCCCTGAGAGATTAAAAAGCTATAGAGGCCTATTGAAAAGGGGAGGGGTGGGGGGGGGTGGCTGAAGAGCGGCCCTATCTTGAAACCCACTACCGCCCCAAATTTTGCTATATACGTTCTAAATAGAACCAAACTGTTTAAATCGTTCTTCAAAAATGTAAATAACCCAACATTTACAAGCACAACACAGAAAAAATAAACTTAACCATCCAAAACATATTAAAAGCAATTGAAAAAAGGGGGGTGGCCCAGCCCAGAAATCCTCACCCCTCTAAATGCGCTACTTCCACATATTAATCACTTATGTTCTGATCCTAAATCTCATGCACAAATTATGTGATTGTTTTATGTAACTGCTAATATTTAAATTTGTAAAATAGAATTGTTTTATGTCACTGCTAATATTTAAATTTGTAAAATAGAATTGTTTTATGTCACTGCAAATATTTAAATTTGTAAAAAAGAATTATGTCACTGCTAATATTTAAATTTGTAAAATAAAATTGTTGTATGTCACTGCTAATATTTAAATTTGTAAATTGCGGCCCCCTTAACACCCACGATATATATATATATATATATATATATATATATATATATATATATATATATATATATATATATATATATATATATATATATATATATATATATATATATATATATATATATATATATGCGGTCCTCCATACAAGCAATAAAATTTACAGGACAAGTTTTACATCAGGTATTTTGTACACCTACTTGTAGTGTGATGTAAACACAATGCCTTGTTATGGTAGAATTAAAGGAAATATTGGCAGCCAATCAAAAGTCGCGAAGCTCACTTGTAAGACGAACTGGTTTTTACAATGGCGTTCTGCAAGAGGAAAGGGAAGTTTATTTGAATAAAATGGATATATATCTTAGGCTCTGACTTTAATCTGAATACTATCTGAAGCAGAGACCTTCACAGCCGTGACTATCCTGTGATAGCAGTGCTCCTCTCGAACACTTGGACTATATTCTTATCATACAGAATTTTTCTTCTGTTCTTTCAGCAACTACTTCTGACTATACTCTTATAAAAACCTTTCGCTACACTGGGGGCTCGATTGCGAGATATACTTGTAAATCCTGAGCCACACTCTATCTACTATTTCTATCTTGTGCCACAAAATAGTTTAAATAAAAATTTTTTGAAAAAGTTCAATAATAGGATTTTTTCTTAAAAAGTACCATAGTAGTACTAAATATATAGTTGACCCTCACAAAGTTGTGTGAATATTGTATTGTCCTTAGTTAATTAAGATTAAGTATAGTTAATTAAGTTGCAGTAGAGTTACATACCCTACTCAACTTAAACATCATGGTTGACTTGGTGAAATTTAGGACTGCGATCATGCAGATGGGAAAGGAGCTAGGCTTGACAGGCGATGCTCTCATTCAATATGTCACAACTGAAGTGGATAAACATATGGATAGAGAAGAGAGGAAATTAGCAACATAAAGAGAAGCTGAGAGAGAAGTCAAGAAATTAGAAGCTGAGAGAGAAGCCAAGAAATTGGAAGCCGAGAGAGAAGAAAAGAGGTTAATGTTGGAAGCCGAGAGAGAAGAAAAGAGGTTAATGTTGGAAGCCGAGAGAGAAGCCAGGAAATTGGAGGCTGAAGAAAGGAGGTTGGCAGCTGAAGCTGAATTTCAGAGGTTGGCAGCTGAGGCTGAAAGGGAAGAGCAAAGCATACAAGCTGAGAGAGACCATGAGATGAGGATGAGAGAGCTTGAACTTCAGGCTGCTGCTAGCACCAATGATAGTAGCTCACCTCACTCTGAGGGTAACTCCAGCCACAGCACCTCAAATGGAGCCATGAACTTCCATCTGGACCCATTTGTGGAGAAAGAGGATGCAATAGAAGCATACTTAGACAGGTATGAAACACTTGCCTCTACATATGGCTTGGAAAAAGAAAAGTTGAGTCTGAAATTATATCAAGGATTGATTGGTATTGCTTATGAGGTATTCTAGAAACTCTTCAAAGAAGATCTGGAAGATTACGAAGCCCTGAAGCAGGCATTGCTTGTTCATTATGAACAAAACTCAGAGGCTTATCAAAAGAAATTCAGAACAGCTAAGCTTCAGCCTTGCACAACTTATAACCAGTTCTCGGCTAGATTAGAAACGTATTTGGTGAAATGGAGTAGTTTGGAAAAGTTCCAGAAAACCTATGAGGATCTGAAAGAAATGATCATGATGGAACAATTGAAAGATTCCATGCCTCAAGAATTGAGGAAATTTCTAATTGAACAGGGATCAGAGAGGCTGGAAGACATGTTAAAATGTGCTGAGAGATATCAAGCAGCTCAAGCAGAAATGCCAAGAACAAAAAGAAAGCAAGAAGGATTTAAGAAACAACAAAACTATACCAAGTTTGAACAACATGACTATACAACCAAGAACAAGCCAAGATTAGACTACAAAGACAAGAACCCTCTAGGATATGACAAGAAATCTTCAAGAAAGGAAGTCAATTGGTGCAAGGTAAATTCTTCTTCATCATGCAGTATGTTTATAGGTGAGGACTTCTGATAGGAAGGAACTGACAGTGAGTCAGAATAGCTTCTATCACCCACCTATACAGAAGATAATGACCGTAAATGGCAAACAAGTCACAGGGATGTATGACACAGGTTTGTCCTATGATGCGGTCGCATGTGCATCTCTGGTGCGCCCTGAACAAATCACCACAGAAACAGTGGATATCCAAGGGCCACTCAAGGGAGCATTACCCCTAACTTTGCCCATAGCGAAGATTCAAGTCAGTTGTCGCTATGTGGAAGGGGAAATAAATGCAGCAGTACTAGATGATCCCTTCTATCCCCTGATGTTGGGGCATAGATATGTTTTTTTAGGAGAACCTGTAAAACCTGTGGTTATGGCAGAAGTCCAGACCAGGTCTGACTCCAAGAGCATAGAGAGGGACACTAAATTGAAAATTCATCCCACAAAGATGAAACAGGCTCATGCAGCTGACAGCACATTGAATCCTTGCTTTGGCTAATTGCCAAAAACACACAACCCTCCAAGAAACGGGGATTTCTATATGGAACATAGACTCATGCACAGGAAAGCTGGCAGAGGGACAAAAAGGCATGGACAGATTGTTGTGCCATCCACATATAGAAACAAAGTTATGGAATGGGGCACATTGCTACTTTGAGTGAACACCTGGGTAATGGTGCCACAAATCAAAGGATAGCCACCCATTATTACTGGCCAGGTATCACTGAAGACAGAGATCGGTATATAAACTCCTGCTCAGAATGTAACCAGGTAGCTCAACCACGAGGAGTAGACTAGTTACAGGACCTGCGGAAGCATGTAGGCCTAGGAAGAAAATCCAGAAGAGAAACCAGAAGACAAACATCACTAAAGCAAATGATAGGGAACTTGCTATAGGAGAGAAAGTACTTCTTCTGTTGCCTAGTAGCAATAATATATTGCAAGTATTATGACAGGGCATCTTCAGAAGTTGCACATATCATGACCCTAGCCATAGCAACAGAGATGAAGGACGAACCTCTCACCTCTTTGGAATATCCATTACAAGCTACAGAGAGTTATAGCAAGTAAACATTAGTGAATATTTAACTCCTGAGCAGAGGAAGCAAGTCCAGGCAGTGTTAGAAACCCCTGCTGATGTGCTCACAGATAAGCCAAGCTGTTACACTGAAGGTTACTGACCTTACACCTGTATGTATGAAAACCTACCCAATACCTTATGCAAAAGCACAAGCTTTAAGGGAAGAGATTGACTGCTTGTTGAAGGAGAAGATCATCTCAAAGTCAGAATCTCCCTATAGCGCAAGCGTAGCGCTATTTAGAAAGCCTAGTGGAGAGCATAGATTGTGCATAGATTATAGGAAGCTAAATGCTGTCACAGAATCTCAGGTGGATCCATTACCTGACACAAATCAATTGTTCTCTACACTGAGTAAAGCTAGGTATTTCTCGAAAGTAGATCTCAGCAAGGGATACTACCGAATACCAGTGAAACCAGACATTAGGCATATGATGGCTTTCAGTACATCAGAAGGACATTATGAGTTTAATGAACTGCCATTCTGTCTGAAAAACACCCCAAGTGTGTTTTCCCGAATGATGAGGAAACTGTTGGAACCTCTAAAAAATCCATCAATCACGAACTTCATGGATGACATTCTTGTTGCTACAAACACATTTGAAGAACACATAGAATCACTCTCCATGTTGTTTGACAGACTTAGAGAAACTGGATTAATTGCACGTCCAACCAAGTGCTATATAGGGTGTAAGGATTTGGAATTTTTAGGTCACACTATTTCTAGAGGTCACATGTAACCTGACCCAAAGAATGTAGAGAAGTTAAAGAAGGCACCCAGACCTCAGACAAAGAAAGATGTAAGGTAATTTGTGTCCTTATGTGGATTCTATCAAAAATATATTCCCAACTTTAACTCGTTGTGTGCGCCTTTAACAAACCTGACTATGAAGGGACAACCAGATAAGATTCAATGGAATGCATATTGTGAGGAAGCTTACACCGAGTTAAAGCAAAAACGCACAAGCAAACCAATCCTTACATTACCCGTTGTCACTCATGAATTTATATTAAGGACGGATGCCAGTAACATAGGAATCGGTGCAACCCTATTACAAAAGTCTAAGGCACAGCCTGAAGAACTTTTGCCTGTAGCTTATGCTAGCAGGAAACTTAATTCAGCAGAGCTCAATTACTCGACAATTGAGAAGGAATGTTTAGCTCTGGTGTGGTCAGTTGAGAAGTTTTCACCATATTTGTATGGGAAATATATTATAGTTCAATGCGACCACCAGACATTAGCTTTTTTGGCTGCATCAAAGAAATTGAATTCAAGATTGCTGAGATGGAGTCTCCTCTTACCTCCGTATTCATTCACAGTAAATTACATTCCTGGAAAGCAGAATGTGGGTGCCGACTTTCTCAGTAGACATCCCATCATAACTGAATGAGAGACGGACGAAGAATAACTACGACATTTGTTTACATGTCAGCTGGACGAGGTCACAGCTTGGAAAGGGAGGGGCTGTGTAGCGTGATGTAAACACAATGCCTTGTTATGATAGAATGAGAGGAAATATTTGCAGCTAATCAAAAGTCACGAAGCTCGCTTGTAAGATGAAACGGTTTTTACAATGGCGTTCTGCAAGAGGAAAGGAAAAGGGTTTGAATAAAATGGATTTGTGTGTCGTTCAAGTGAATGAAGCGACAGAAAGTAATGAGAGTGATTTCGTTTTTTGAAGATCAGTTATATTCATTCCAGAGGAAAGGTTGTTGGGTGTATTACTTTTGGAGATAATTGAAGGTAAAGGTGCCAGCACAATGAAAACTGCTGTGTCAATTGTCTTTAAAAATTTGATATAAATTGAAGTCGGAACCAATTATCTTCTTCTTCTTCGATCCTTAACCACCGACCGTCAAAGCAGTCAGTGGCCATCACGCCTAGTGACGTCTTGTAGGGCAACAACAAATTGATTCCACTTTGCACGGTCGGTGGCCATCCTTCGTACAGTGCCCCAACTCTGGTTCATTCTTTGCATCTCAGCCTCCAGTCCTCCGCCAAGTTGTTTTTGGTCGGCCTCTCTTTCGCTTTCCTTCAGGGGTCCAAAGCATAGCTGTTCTTGTGATGGCATCGGGGTCTCTTCTGAGGACATGACCAACCCAGCTCCAGCGTCTGCCAGCTATGATGGTGTGCATGTCCTCTTGCTTGCTACGAGTAAGCAGATCTTGGTTGGTGATGGTATTCGGCCAAAAGATGCGGTGAATTTTTCTTAGGCATGTTGTGTGAAAAGAGGACAATTTTGACATTTCCTTCTCTGTGACTCTCCAGCATTCCGCACCATAGAGAAGCACAGAAAGCATGCAACTCTGGTATAATCTTAATTTTGTGCTTGTGCTGTATTGGGAGGACTTCCAGATGTTATTTAGGCTAAAGAAGGCTGTTCTTGCCTTATTCATTCTGATGTTGATGTCTTTGCCTGCCCCACCGTCTGGTGTTACTATGCTTCCTAGGTATGTGAAGGTATCTGTCTGTACCAATTGCTGATTCCTTACTGATATGGGCTCAGGGTTGCTCACATTGAGCGTCATGACCTCAGACTTCTTTAAATTGATGTTCAAGCCCACCTGCTGGCTAAACTTATTAAGTCTATCCGTTTTTTTCCTGGATGTGTTGATGTGAATGTGCCAGCAGTGCAATGTCATCTGCATATTCCAGATCTTCCAATGTAGAAAATGTAGTCCATCTTATTCCTCTTGGACTGCCCTCTGTTGTCTGGCGCATCACCCAGTCTATGACTGTTAAAAAAAGAGTGGTTGATAAGGGGCATCCCTGTCGTACTCCTGTCTTCACCTCGAAGGTTAGGTTGCTCTGCCCAACACTACACGTAAAGTTGGCATAGAGGCTTTTTATGATTGCCACTATGCAGCTTGGAATTCCATAAGCCCTCAGTATTTTCCATAAACTGTCCCTATGTATGCTGTCAAAAGCCTTTTCAAAATCAACAAAATTTATGTAAAGCTGTCTTTGCCATTCTGAGCACTGCTCTATAATGTTCCTGAGAGTGAATATATGGTCTACACATCTTCTGTTCTTTCTAAATCCTGCTTGTTCTTTCCTCAGTTTGTAGTCTACTGCCTTTGAAATTCTCTGTATAATTATCCTGCCTAGTATTTTGCTGGGAACTGAGAGAAGAGTGATTCCTCTCCAATTATTGCAGTCTGCAAGATCTCACTTTTTGGGCAATTTGACAATTATTCCTTTGTTCCACTCTGATGGTGTTGTCCCCGTTTTCCACACTTGTGCAAATAGTGGTTCTAATAGTTCTGCTGCTAGCTCAGGGTCTGTCTTAAATAGCTCTGCATTTAAGTTATCATGGCCCGGAGCTTTACCGTTCTTTAACCCTTTGATTGCTGTGATGATTTCTTCTTTTCGTGGAATGTCTGTATTTACATCTAGATCATTTTCAGCCTCAGGAACATTCAATTGTGTCTCTGGTATTTCCTTGTTCAGAGTTTCTCTGACGTGCTCTGCCCATCTTGTTTCCTGTCCCTCTGCTGTCTTGATGAGATTTCCTTGCTTATCTCTTACTAATGTAATATTGTTTACACCTTGTTTTCCGCTGATGAATTTAGTTATTTTGTATACTGTGCTTTGTTCATTTCTCAGTGCTGCCTCTTCTGCCTGTTTTGCAAGATCGTCTAGGAAATTCCTTTTGTTGGCTCGGGTTTGGCGTTTAATTTCCCTGTCCAGCTGGCTGTACTGTTCGCTATATAGTTGCTTTAACCTGGGGGACTTCGCTTCTGTTTTCTTTCTTTTCATTTCCTTTCTCATTTTTATGGTGTTTAGTGTTTCTGGTGTTATCCAGTCTTGCTTCTTCATTTCCTGGAATCCTAAGCATGATTTGCTACATTCCTTATATACTGTTGAAATGGTGTTGAAATTCTGGTCTATATCATCAGTCAATGTCTTTTCCTGGCTTTTGGCAAATTGATATCGTTTCTTAATGTCGGCCGCAAAAGCTTTTCTGGTAAGGGGGTCCTTCAATTTGCTGATGTCAAACCTTTTCTGTGTAGTTACAGTTGGTCCAGCCCTTCTTAGTTTCACTTTCAGTTTTGCTACTACTAAATGGTGATCACTTCCCACATCTGCACCTCTTCTTACCTTCACATCTTGTAATGCATGTCTCCATCTACCGTTAACCATGATGTGGTCTATCTGGTTTCTGTCCCGACCATTTGGTGATTCCCATGTTAACTTGTGAATTTCCTTATGTGGGAAAAGTGTTCCTCCAATGACCAGGTTGTTAATGCTACGGAAACTTATTAGCTTATCCCCATTTTCGTTTGCTGTTCCGCTGCCGCATTTCCCCATTGTTCTTTCATTATATGTATTGTATGTACCAACTTTCGCATTGAGGTCTCCCATTACTATAACAAGATCATATCTAGGTGTGTCTTCCATTTCTTTCTGCAGTTGTTGATAGAATTCATCCTTGACCTCCTCATCGCTATCATTCGTTGGTGCGTAGCATTGTATTATTGTAGTGTTGGTGAATCTCCCTCTCAATCTCAATCGTATCAGTCTGTTGTTGATGGGTTTCCATTCCAGTAATGTCCTTTCTATCCCTTTCTGTAGAATAATGGCTACGCCTTCACTGTGCTGTCCATCCTCTCTTCCAGAGTAAAGTACTGTTTCTCCTGTTGCTGTTTTAACTTTTCCTGCCCCTGTCCATCTGCTCTCACTTATCCCCAGGATGTGTAACCTATAGTTTCTCATTTCTGCCGTGACCTGTCTTAGTTTACCTGTCTCGTACATTGTCCTGACATTCCAAAATCCTATTCTTGTATCCTGTTTTGCGGTCAGGACATCCGTTTTCATGTCAGTGGCTTCCTTTCGGCTTTCACCACTGACAGTCATACGAGCCACAGACTCCGAATGTCCATCCCGCAGCAAAGTTTGTTCATTTGATGTTGTTTCCGTAACTTCATTATTTTTTTTTGCATAGACAGGGGTGTCAGCCCTATGCTAAAACCCCCAACCTGGAGGACCAGGGTACCAGCTTTTGTCTGACCCCTACCCACACAGACCAGTCCAGCTTGGTTGAACCTACCAGGAGTAAAACTCCCACTGGCATAGCTCTGGGGATTGTCAGGGTACGCAAGCTGCCATACCGCTACAAGGTATAGGTACCATTGATGGCAGGGAACCAATTATGGAAAACTTTATATAAAAGGAAAGCAGAAGTTATGGAAAGTAAAAGGAGATATAGATAAAAGTCATGGATAACAGGGTTGAGAAGCATGAAGAAGATTTCTGGACCCAGCTAACACAAACTCGATCGAGTCTGCATAAAATACACAGTCTGCAAACTGTGACAACGCATTGCTTCCCGGTATGCCCGCTCTCGCACTATATAAAGGCCAGCAGCGGAATTTCAAACTTCACACACACACACAGCAGAAGACAGATAGACTAAGGGAAGGAGTGCTCGCCAAGGCTATAACTTTACCATCTGTTTGCCGTGCAGTTCTTCCATCACCAAACCGGGTCTGTTCTGTACTTTGCATCTATCCTAACAGGGTATGTAAATTTATGAATAAATCATTTGTTTTATTGCAGATTATTGTGTTAGAAATGAATCAGGATCAGACCAGAGGACTGAATTGAAATTGAGTTGTGAATGTTTAAAGGAATTCAATGCATACCAATGTTTATCATGGAATGTCAGTAGGAGTGATCAATTAAAGTTATTAGACTGGAATAACGGACTTGGCACTTCAGAATGTGAAAGGCGAAGGTAGCATCATCATCATGTATAAAATGTATTATATTTTATTCATGTAATATTTTAGAAATGTTATGCAGATAGACACCAGTCTTGTCTCGCTACCCTAATCAGAATTGATCTATGTATCATTCATATACATGCAAACATCTGAACACTCTCATTTATGGACACATAGGCTTGTGGAATCTATGACCAAAGGCTAGCCACTTGTCACATATTGTCTCCAGGTTCATTCGTGTCATACTACATTAGAGGTCTAGAATCCTAGATCAATAAGTGCCTTCCTGAACCAACACAGGAGCCTCAGATATTGTAATCTAGATTTCAGCCCTAGGTTCCATCAGTGCTTGGTGGTCTAGTGCAAGACCTGCAACTGACACTGCTGTGAATTTTCAGAGAGGACAGTTACAGAACTTTAATGTTAAGTATTCTTTGTAACAAAATTCCACCAATCATTGTGAAAGGTCAAAGCAAAGTGACTAGTGTGTAGTGATAAGAAACAGTTTTGAACTAGTAGACTAGACAAGAGATAACTTTAGTAATAAAGGGACATTTGGATGAACATTTTATGTTATGTTGAAGATTCCAGAAAGGACTTCTTAATTAGTTACTGAGTGAAACTCAACTATCAAGTAAATTTTTTAATTAAATCTCATTCATTCAAATTTCATCAATTTTCATCATTCATAATTGCAGAGGAAAGATACAAAAGATAGATGTAAATAATAAATGATTCATCTGACTTGTCACATTTATAATGTTGCATTTTTTGAGTTTTAATGAATTGTTGATTATCATAGGTTAGTTACATAGCAAAGGTGGCATCTTAGGCTCTGACTTTAATCTGAATACTATCTGAAGCATAGACCTTCACAGCCGTGACTATCCTGTGATACCAGTGCTCTTTTCGGACACTGGGACTATATTCTTATCAGACAGAATTCTTCTTCTGTTCTTTCAGTAACTACTACCGACTATACTCTTATAAAAACCTTTCGCTACAATATTACAGATATGAGAGCTGATTACACAGCAAAAAAGAAGTGTACAATTATTATGAGTCATGTGATCTACAATTGTAACTTAGTGATACTTTTATTTATTTATATATGTAAAGTTATTCAGTAATTAAATGGAATAGTTAATATTTGAATGGGATGGTGGATGTTGTTTCAAAGCCGCAGGTCTGGCAACACATTGTCTGTTTCTGTATTTATTTTTCATATAGATGAGAGCTGAAAATGTGGTGACTATGTTTGTTGTTGCTGTTTGGTTGATTTTATATGATTTTAGTTGTTAAAATTTTGTCAAATATTTCTTATGCACATTGGTCCAGATTAATAGCAGCCCTTTCAGTTATAACTGACTACGGGAATGTGCCCCTGAAGTGATAGTCCACCAGCTGCATTTTTACCTGGTGTTCCTTTTGGCGTGTTATTTTCTCTACTGCTTGTTGTTCAACTTCAGGGCGCGAGATTGGGCACAGTTATATGGTGATCAAGCTGTTGCCCATGCAGCATGTTCCTCCTCTCCACATAGCCGGCAAGTCCAAAGGAAAGGCAGTAGCCGATACAATTTGGTACAAGCGACGTCGCAAGAATTGCCAAAATAATGTTGAATCAACATTAGACTCCGGATTTATCATCAGGGTTTACTCCGGGTCATGATTTCAACAGATTATATATTATTTATAGAGTATGTCGTATCGCAAGACAATGATTCAAATAGGTAAACGGGATCCCATTACACGCCCATTGAGGCATTTTGAGAATATGGTGTTAGGCCCATATTTTCTTGACCATCAGCATACTAGTGGTGATGTGGTCAGCATCACGCTGTGACGAAAGTACTGAGATTCTGTCTTTCAAATGGCCCATGTCTTTTCCTCCTTGCATTTGTTTACTATTTTTAGGAGGGATTACAGGTAATCCTTCACCATGGTTCTTCTCCTTCTATTATTTACGTTTTTCAAGATGAGATGACGATGGAGTTGTATCTCATCTGCTTTATGTTTCTTCATTATGACTAGTAGTCTTGTTTAGTGTTGGTGTGTAGGGAACTGTTGCATTATTATTCTAGATTAAGATTATAGAGGCTAGATCAGGATTTGCACCAGTGTCCTTTTTTTAAAGACATTGCGTGGCCATATACGCATTTTTCGGGAGTTAAATTATTTGCGGCCATTTTGCTTCATTTGTGCAGTATAGGGCTAGGACGAATTCCCGTTTCTTTGTCTAGCAGAAACTGGTTGCATCAGCATGATCTAAGGTTCTGATTGGCTGAGAGCTAACTGCAGTTGAAATGCAGAGCTCCCATTGGCTTTAGAACCACGCCGCGCATATGACGTCATGAAGTCGGCGCGTGGGGGTCTTGATAATAAATAGGCTAGCATTTCATATTTTCGTTCTCTTCGTCTGTAAATTGCCAAAGCCGGGTGCCAGAAGCAAATTGTCGATTGCCTTTCAGTTGGACATTCGAGATTTGGTAAGCATGAATTTTTGCGTGAGGACTTTATTTAATTTTTCTAGTCCTAGCCGATCATTTAAGTTTCTTTGGGCAGTTTAGGTTTAATGTTAATTCTCATCGCCAGAGCCATCAAATACAATCTTAGTGATAGACTTGAAACTTTATAGGTCCATTTAATTCCTTGTTGAAGGAATAGCGGCATGGTTTAAAAGTTGAGATATCACCGCTTTGTATTATTGCAAAGTCGGTCGGGAGAGAAACCCGCATCTGCGAATCATATTTATTTACAGAATGACGGGAGTCTGTGTATTTGTGATTTTATTGAGAATGTAATGCTGCAAGTTATTTATAGTATAGTACACTTCTATAGGTGGACGAGGGGAGAAGAGGTGGAATCTGGAAGCACGTGCGTGGGTTACGGAATTGTTATTCGAGACGAGGTTCAGAGGGACGAGGGGGAGAGACGCACGTGGTCATACAATTGTAAACACGTGTTTGTAACTACTGAGATTTAATTGATAACCATTATGTATAACTTTTGACGGCATGTAGATGCTAGCGTAAACAGGGTTATATGTTAGTGATTGTGCATTGTTATTCTGTGTATTCAGAAGATGGGAGAAGTAATTTTAAAGGGAATTATTTTGTATTACATTTTGAATGTGATCACTATTATTGACGGGAAGTTTAGGAATTCCTAGAGTATTTTTGTGTTAATAATTTGCTGCATGTAGTGTCAGCGTAAGAAGTAGGCCACAGTACGTCTGCCCAGACGGGCCAGTGAAAATATTGTTGTTGCTCGGAGTTAGTCAGGCAGAACAGGCGATCTGGGTTAGCCAATGTTTACCTTGTGGGCTCAGGTAGAGAAGGGAACAGGAGAGGAGCGGACGGTGTTGGCATGATTTTTTGTATGGAGGTGCATAACGTGTTGAAGAGTCAGGGAGGTGGTGTTATTAGAAATAGATTTATTACGTTTTGTTTAGCTGTTGTTTTGTTTCGTCTGAACAGCAGGTACCGGCTTTTTGTGGGGAAGAGCAGAATTTTTGATATCACAAAAATTTCTCCCACGGCGAAGTTGTGGCATTCGCCGACAAGCTAAGTCGCGCATGAATTGCCAGTGGTGGAAGGAGAGGAAGAAAGTACGTTTTCCCAGCCAGGGGAAGACATTTTCCAGCGAATAGGATTTTTTGTGGATAAATCCTGAGCTCTGACGCTCGTTACACACGCAGATTTGGCAGGCTGCCAGCGTTGTGGTAATTTTATGTTTGTTTCTTCACGGCCATAATAAAGCCAACAGCCCCATCGCCCAGTCATAGGTAATCGGGCAGGTAACCTCAGAGGTGTTAGGAGAAGCCAGCTACAGTTCCAGTCCAGAATCCAGTGGGGTTCTGTTGAACCTAGTCGTCAATTTCAGAATGGTGGAGGGAAATAGGGTCACAATACCCTCTACAGATTTTAGAGCAGAGAACAGCTGCTGAAAGTGTAGTCTACAGGTAGTAGACCAGATAGGCAGAACTGATAGTTTTGGTGAATCATAGCAGAGGACTGCTGCGGAAGTTTAGAGGTGCAGTTAGTTGTGTTCAGGAGATTTCATGATAGGCTGTGTAGAACCGAAGTCTGTGTAGAGATTGTATAGACACTTCGTAGTTGTTCCAGCTATCAGTGGACTTAGAGTTAGAATTTAGAACAGTTAGTTTAGAGTGTAAGCTCGACATCAAGTGCAGTGTGGTTCATGTCATTTAATCTTACCTTCTTTCTCCATACAGGTGAAACTTGTGGGTGAAGGGTTGGGTTTTAATGATACAACAAATTGTAATTTTTCCTGACTTTGTTTGTTTCAGGAGTGCTTACACTGCAATTTTTATGTATGGGACATGCATATGTTTGTTTATAGGTGTATAATAAACTTGTATAAATTGTAGCTGGCATCAGTCATTTCCTTTAGCACAGTAGCTATATGTTGTCTGTACCTTGGTGTTTGTGAATCTTAATTGAACCTTATCCCCATAGGGTAGTTAGAGGTGGTTCGAGGCCATAGCAATTTAAACGTCCGAAGTGGCGAGGAAAGAATCAACCTCGGTTCTCAACCTCGGAGCCAATGGTCTCAACTTTCACATTTTGCACTATATTTCTATCTGAATCTATCATTTCAGTCTTTCTTCTTACTATTGTCTTGTCACTATATGTAGACAGTCTCTAGTCCTAAAACCATTTCGTGACAAAGTGGGTGGCGTCGTCCTTGGGATCATCTTTGTTGGGATCAATTCTAGATTCATAGATTGTCTCTGTAGGAAGTTCTGAAAAATAGATTTTCTTTATAAAATCCCCTAGATTGAGCTATATTAAGACTGATCCAGCTATAAGTTTTTTTCCACAGGTTGTTTATGACTTAGAAGTAATTGATGGCTAATCGAATTTTTTTCTTGACAGGAAAGTAAATTCGGGTTTTGGGTAGCTGGATAACTAACATTTTTTCAGGTAGTTATTAGTCAGACTTGGTGCTAGTCTGAGTGCGGGTTTTTGCGACAGCATATTCCTAGTAGGTAACAGTAAATTTTTCTTGTTCCTTTTTTGTCATTTCCCCTCGTTGTGAGTACTGCTGATTTGTCAGGTAAGATGGCTGAATTGGTCAAGCTACTTACTGCATGGAAGGACGCAGCTAAAAGCATGGGGATGAAGGAGGCCGAGACTAGGGCTTACATTATGAGGGAACAGGACCGGCAGACGGAGAGAGAGAAAAGGGAAGCGGAGAAAGAAGAGAGGGCCCGACTGGCAGAGATGGACCTGCGTAAATTGGAAGTGGAGAAAGAAGAGAAGGCCCGACAGGCAGAGGAGAGAAAAGCAGAGAGGGAAGCCCAGGAGAAGATAGCACAGAGGGAAGCCCAGGAGAAGATAGCACAGAGGGAAGCCCAAGAGAGGGAGAAGGCAGCAGAGAGACAGCATGAACTTGCCCTGCGTTCACTGGAACTGCAGTACCGATCTTTGGAAGGCAGTTCGGCTGACGGAGATTCTCCCGGAGCAGGGGCGACAGACACCTCAGGAAATGGAGGACCCCGGATGGCAGCCATGAATTTTCCGATGGACTCTTTTCCTAACGGGAATGAGAAAATTGAGGTATTTTTGGAAAAATTCGAAAGGATGGCAAAGGCATACGGGCTGGATGATAGTCTTTGGTGTCTCAAATTATCTCAATCTCTAAGAGGACATGGGTATGAGGTCTATAGCAAGATGCTGGTAGATGACCAAGGTAACTTTGAGGCACTGCGGAACGCCCTGTTACAGCGATTCCAATGGACTCCCCGGAAGTGCCAAACAATGTTTGGAGAAAGGAGAAAGTTTTCCCCAGTTCGCAGAGAGGCTGAGGAATTACCTCACTCGCTGGAGAGAGTTGTCGGGTTTGGCTAAATCTTTTGAAGGATTGGAAGAATTAGTTCTGTGCGAACAGATAAAGGCCAACATGTCTCCGGACTTAAGGAAGTACCTGGCGGAGCAGGGCGCCCAGCAACTGGACCAGATTATTCTATTTGCTGAAAGGTTCCAGACGGCACAGGCCGAAGTACTGGGCCAGAAAAGAAAACACCCTGACCTGCCAGCCCCGGACAAAGGAGCATCTTCATCACATTCGCCTTCCTCTTCAGCTCACCAGCCGCAAGGGCCGTCTCGCAAGGAGCCCCCTCCCAGTCATAACATGCGCTCCCAGCCGCCTAACCGAACACAGGGGCCGACTTCTCATGAACCCGTCAGGAACCGGGGAGATAATGAGAGATATTGTAGGTTCTGTCAGACTACTTCTCATTGGACAACACGGTGCCCAAACAAACAACCCGCTCATCATGTGGCTTGTTTAAGGCCTGTGAGGGTGAAACAAGGGAAGAAGTGGAAACCCTTCCAGTCAGAGAAGTTGTTTTCCAACAGCGGACCAGCCGAAGTGAACGGGACGGGGACAACATGTTTATTTGACAGCGGGCTTACATACCCCAGCATAGTCGCCCGACATCTGGTGAAGCCTTGGCAGATGACTAAGGAAAAGGTCAATATTGGTGGAGTTTTAAGGAAAGGGACTTCACAGTGCTTTCCGGTAGCCAATATTGAGGTGAAATGTAAGTACGTGTCTGGCACCATCAAGGCAGCTGTAACGGCTCAGCCGGCCTACGACTTCATTCTCGGTAACCCATATTTAGTTTTGGGGAACCCGCCCACACCGATCCTTGCTGATGCAAGGGGGCCTACTGCAGGCCAGATAAGTGGAAAAGGAGAACCCCTAATTCACCGAGCCCCGAGCGAGCTCAAACATAGCTGTCGTGCCAAGGAGAGGTGCAACGCCTCTGACGACAGTGATATGTTATTTGCAGAGGCAAATTCGCCTGCCAGCCCTGTTCAGCCAAACGGCCAAACAGTGGTAACGCCTCTGATTCCGGAAGTACACTCTTTGTTGTCGGGAATTAGGCCCCCGATGGTATTAGCTCCTTCAAGTGAGGGACATACTGACAAGAGCGGTATTACATATGTCAACGACCAGCGCCATCTTCATAGGGCACAAGATAGCGGTCTGAGCGAGCATATAGTTCCAACCAGCCCTGGAGCCCCATCCGACCAGCACTTTACTCAAACGGAGGAGGACAGTGATCTGAGTATCCGTTTGCCTATAAACGGAGATGGGCCCCCCAACTCTCGTATCTCGTTTACAGGAAACGACTCTTGTAACGAGGAGCCTGGAAAATTGGCTATCTTTTCCAATTCGTTTCACGGAACGTTGGAACCAGTCACTGAGAGCTTTAACTCAGATTCTCCGCGATCTAACGGGATCTTAAACCGTCAAGTGTCACTGCAGGACACATTCCAACTGACGCCAGTAACTCTCACAGGGAAGGGCAAGGTTGAAGGTAGAACCAGGGTGTTAGACGGAGAGCTCCCGTGGTCTACAGTTTCATCTCACCAACTTTTCAGGCCAGAAAAGAGTGAGAAAAGCGACCTTACGCATTTGCAAGGAGCTACTTTGGAGAGCTCTGTCCCGCTTCATGTTGGTAGGGGAAGAGTGAGTCCAGAACCACTGCCAGTGGCAGATCTTACCTACTTTTCTTCAAAGGTAGAAGCTATTGAATTCAGTGAGGACTCAATAGAAACCCAGCAAGAAATTGAAGGCTCTACACCAGAGGAACCCGAGACGTTGCATCGTTCTCGCACTGTACCAGCGGTCACAAACCCACTGACGTGCAGCGAGGAAGTCGCCATCGCCAGGTCACCACAGCGCCCGCCGGTCACAGCAGCTGACCAGGACAGCCGTTCGACGGTCATAGCAAGGGAAAGTTCAGACCCGCCATTAGACGGCACAGGTCCGAAGAGAGATCAACTCTCCCAACGGAGCATAGGAGCTCATTCTAGGAGAGGAAGGAGGAAACGCAAAAGAGAAAGGTCGAAGAACACTGAATAGGAGGGGAAGGACAGACAGCCTTGTAGACAGAGTTAGGGCCAATGTGAAACACAGAGATTTCAGTAAGGAGATCGTTGCTCAATCTTTGAAAGGGGGGAGTGATGTGACGAAAGTACTGAGATTCTGTCTTTCAAATGGCCCATGTCTTTTCCTCCTTGCATTTGTTTACTATTTTTAGGAGGGATTACAGGTAATCCTTCACCATGGTTCTTCTCCTTCTATTATTTACGTTTTTCAAGATGAGATGACGATGGAGTTGTATCTCATCTGCTTTATGTTTCTTCATTATGACTAGTAGTCTTGTTTAGTGTTGGTGTGTAGGGAACTGTTGCATTATTATTCTAGATTAAGATTATAGAGGCTAGATCAGGATTTGCACCAGTGTCCTTTTTTTAAAGACATTGCATGGCCATATACGCATTTTTCGGGAGTTAAATTATTTGCGGCCATTTTGCTTCATTTCCGCAGTATAGGGCTAGGACGAATTCCCGTTTCTTTGTCTAGCAGAAACTGGTTGCATCAGCATGATCTAAGGTTCTGATTGGCTGAGAGCTAACTGCAGTTGAAATGCAGAGCTCCCATTGGCTTTAGAACCACGCCGCGCATATGACGTCATGAAGTCGGCGCGTGGGGGTCTTGATAATAAATAGGCTAGCATTTCATATTTTCGTTCTCTTCGTCTGTAAATTGCCAAAGCCGGGTGCCAGAAGCAAATTGTTGATTGCCTTTCAGTTGGACATTCGAGATTTGGTAAGCATGAATTTTTGCGTGAGGACTTTATTTAATTTTTCTAGTCCTAGCCGATCATTTAAGTTTCTTTGGGCAGTTTAGGTTTAATGTTAATTCTCATCGCCAGAGCCATCAAATACAATCTTAGTGATAGACTTGAAACTTTATAGGTCCATTTAATTCCTTGTTGAAGGAATAGCGGCATGGTTTAAAAGTTGAGATATCACCGCTTTGTATTATTGCAAAGTCGGTCGGGAGAGAAACCCGCATCTGCGAATCATATTTATTTACAGAATGACGGGAGTCTGTGTATTTGTGATTTTATTGAGAATGTAATGCTGCAAGTTATTTATAGTATAGTACACTTCTATAGGTGGACGAGGGGAGAAGAGGTGGAATCTGGAAGCACGTGCGTGGGTTACGGAATTGTTATTCGAGACGAGGTTCAGAGG
The DNA here is from genome assembly GCA_024509875.1 of Oreohelix idahoensis. Lineage (NCBI taxonomy): Eukaryota > Metazoa > Mollusca > Gastropoda > Stylommatophora > Oreohelicidae > Oreohelix > Oreohelix idahoensis. Next base: position 238,003 of record JAMPIV010016022.1, read on the forward strand.
GACGAGGGGGAGAGACGCACGTGGTCATACAAATGTAAACACGTGTTTGTAACTACTGATTAATTGATTTAATTGATAACCATTATGTATAACTTTTGACGGCATGTAGATGCTAGCGTAAACAGGGTTATATGTTAGTGATTGTGCATTGTTATTCTGTGTATTCAGAAGATGGGAGAAGTAATTTTAAAGGGAATTATTTTGTATTACATTTTGAATGTGATCACTATTATTGACGGGAAGTTTAGGAATTCCTAGAGTATTTTTGTGTTAATAATTTGCTGCATGTAGTGTCAGCGTAAGAAGTAAGCCACAGTACGTCTGCCCAGACGGGCCAGTGAAAATATTGTTGTTGCTCGGAGTTAGTCAGGCAGAACAGGCGATCTGGGTTAGCCAATGTTTACCTTGTGGGCTCAGGTAGAGAAGGGAACAGGAGAGGAGCGGACGGTGTTGGCATGATTTTTTGTATGGAGGTGCATAACGTGTTGAAGAGTCAGGGAGGTGGTGTTATTAGAAATAGATTTATTACGTTTTGTTTAGCTGTTGTTTTGTTTCGTCTGAACAGCAGGTACCGGCTTTTTGTGGGGAAGAGCAGAATTTTTGATACCACAAAAATTTCTCCCACGGCGAAGTTGTGGCATTCGCCGACAAGCTAAGTCGCGCATGAATTGCCAGTGGTGGAAGGAGAGGAAGAAAGTACGTTTTCCCAGCCAGGGGAAGACATTTTCCATCGAATAGGATTTTTTGTGGATAAATCCTGAGCACTGACGCTCGTTACACACGCAGATTTGGCAGGCTGCCAGCGTTGTGGTAATTTTATGTTCGCTTCTTCACGGCCATAATAAAGCCGACAGGCCCCCCCCCCCCCACCGCCCAGTCATAGGTAATCGGGCAGGTAACCTCAGAGGTGTTAGGAGAAGCCAGCTACAGTTCCAGTCTAGAATCCAGTGGGGTTCTGTTGAACCTAGTCGTCAATTTCAGAATGGTGGAGGGAAATAGGGTCACAATACCCTCTACAGATTTTAGAGCAGAGAACAGCTGCTGAAAGTGTAGTCTACAGGTAGTAGACCAGATAGGCAGAACTGATAGTTTTGGTGAATCATAGCAGAGGATTGCTGCGGAAGTTTAGAGGTGCAGTTAGTTGTGTTCAGGAGATTTCATGATAGGCTGTGTAGAACCGAAGTCTGTGCAGAGATTGTGTAGACACTTCGTAGTCGTTCCAGCTATCAGTGGACTTAGAGTTAGAATTTAGAACAGTTAGTTTAGAGTGTAAGCTCGACATCAAGTGCAGTGTGGTTCATGTCATTTAATCTTACCTTCTTTCTCCATACAGGTGAAACTTATGGGTGAAGGGTTGGGTTTTAATGATACAACAAATTGTAATTTTTCCTGACTTTGTTTGTTTCAGGAGTGCTTACACTGCAATTTTTATGTATGGGACATGCATATGTTTGTTTATAGGTGTATAATAAACTTGTATAAATTGTAGCTGGCATCAGTCATTTCCTTTAGCACAGTAGCTATATGTTGTCTGTACCTTGGTGTTTGTGAATCTTAATTGAACCTTATCCCCATAGGGTAGTTAGAGGTGGTTCAAGGCCATAGCAATTTAAACGTCCGAAGTGGCGAGGAAAGAATCAACCTCGGTTCTCAACCTCGGAGCCAATGGTCTCAACTTTCACATTTTGCACTATATTTCTATCTGAATCTATCATTTCAGTCTTTCTTCTTACTATTGTCTTGTCACTATATGTAGACAGTCTCTAGTCCTAAAACCATTTCGTGACAAAGTGGGTGGCGTCGTCCTTGGGATCATCTTTGTTGGGATCAATTCTAGATTCATAGATTGTCTCTGTAGGAAGTTCTGAAAAATAGATTTTCTTTATAAAATCCCCTAGATTGAGCTATATTAAGACTGATCCAGCTATAAGTTTTTTTCCACAGGTTGTTTATGACTTAGAAGTAATTGATGGCTAATCGAATTTTTTTCTTGACAGGAAAGTAAATTCGGGTTTTGGGTAGCTGGATAACTAACATTTTTTCAGGTAGTTATTAGTCAGACTTGGTGCTAGTCTGAGTGCGGGTTTTTGCGACAGCATATTCCTAGTAGGTAACAGTAAATTTTTCTTGTTCCTTTTTTGTCATTTCCCCTCGTTGTGAGTACTGCTGATTTGTCAGGTAAGATGGCTGAATTGGTCAAGCTACTTACTGCATGGAAGGACGCAGCTAAAAGCATGGGGATGAAGGAGGCCGAGACTAGGGCTTACATTATGAGGGAACAGGACCGGCAGACGGAGAGAGAGAAAAGGGAAGCGGAGAAAGAAGAGAGGGCCCGACTGGCAGAGATGGACCTGCGTAAATTGGAAGCGGAGAAAGAAGAGAAGGCCCGACAGGCACAGGAGAGAAAAGCAGAGAGGGAAGCCCAGGAGAAGATAGCACAGAGGGAAGCCCAGGAGAAGATAGCACAGAGGGAAGCCCAAGAGAGGGAGAAGGCAGCAGAGAGACAGCATGAACTTGCCCTGCGTTCACTGGAACTGCAGTACCGATCTTTGAAAGGCAGTTCGGCTGACGGAGATTCTCCCGGAGCAGGGGCGACAGACACCTCAGGAAATGGAGGACCCCGGATGGCAGCCATGAATTTTCCGATGGACTCTTTTCCTAATGGGAATGAGAAAATTGAGGTATTTTTGGAAAAATTCGAAAGGATGGCAAAGGCATACGGGCTGGATGATAGTCTTTGGTGTCTCAAATTATCTCAATCTCTAAGAGGACATGGGTATGAGGTCTATAGCAAGATGCTGGTAGATGACCAAGGTAACTTTGAGGCACTGCGGAACGCCCTGTTACAGCGATTCCAATGGACTCCCCGGAAGTGCCAAACAATGTTTGGAGAAAGGAGAAAGTTTTCCCCAGTTCGCAGAGAGGCTGAGGAATTACCTCACTCGCTGGAGAGAGTTGTCGGGTTTGGCTAAATCTTTTGAAGGATTGGAAGAATTAGTTCTGTGCGAACAGATAAAGGCCAACATGTCTCCGGACTTAAGGAAGTACCTGGCGGAGCAGGGCGCCCAGCAACTGGACCAGATTATTCTATTTGCTGAAAGGTTCCAGACGGCACAGGCCGAAGTACTGGGCCAGAAAAGAAAACACCCTGACCTGCCAGCCCCGGACAAAGGAGCATCTTCATCACATTCGCCTTCCTCTTCAGCTCACCAGCCGCAAGGGCCGTCTCGCAAGGAGCCCCCTCCCAGTCATAACATGCGCTCCCAGCCGCCTAACCGAACACAGGGGCCGACTTCTCATGAACCCGTCAGGAACCGGGGAGATAATGAGAGATATTGTAGGTTCTGTCAGACTACTTCTCATTGGACAACACGGTGCCCAAACAAACAACCCGCTCATCATGTGGCTTGTTTAAGGCCTGTGAGGGTGAAACAAGGGAAGAAGTGGAAACCCTTCCAGTCAGAGAAGTTGTTTTCCAACAGCGGACCAGCCGAAGTGAACGGGACGGGGACAACATGTTTATTTGACAGCGGGCTTACATACCCCAGCATAGTCGCCCGCCCGACATCTGGTGAAGCCTTGGCAGATGACTAAGGAAAAGGTCAATATTGGTGGAGTTTTAAGGAAAGGGACTTCACAGTGCTTTCCGGTAGCCAATATTGAGGTGAAATGTAAGTACGTGTCTGGCACCATCAAGGCAGCTGTAACGGCTCAGCCGGCCTACGACTTCATTCTCGGTAACCCATATTTAGTTTTGGGGAACCCGCCCACACCGATCCTTGCTGATGCAAGGGGGCCTACTGCAGGCCAGATAAGTGGAAAAGGAGAACCCCTAATTCACCGAGCCCCGAGCGAGCTCAAACATAGCTGTCGTGCCAAGGAGAGGTGCAACGCCTCTGACAACAGTGGTATGTTATTTGCAGAGGCAAATTCGCCTGCCAGCCCTGTTCAGCCAAACGGCCAAACAGTGGTAACGCCTCTGATTCCGGAAGTACACTCTTTGTTGTCGGGAATTAGGCCCCCGATGGTATTAGCTCCTTCAAGTGAGGGACATACTGACAAGAGCGGTATTACATATGTCAACGACCAGCGCCATCTTCATAGGGCACAAGATAGCGGTCTGAGCGAGCATATAGTTCCAACCAGCCCTGGAGCCCCATCCGACCAGCACTTTACTCAAACGGAGGAGGACAGTGATCTGAGTATCCGTTTGCCTATAAACGGAGATGGGCCCCCCAACTCTCGTATCTCGTTTACAGGAAACGACTCTTGTAACGAGGAGCCTGGAAAATTGGCTATCTTTTCCAATTCGTTTCACGGAACGTTGGAACCAGTCACTGAGAGCTTTAACTCAGATTCTCCGCGATCTAACGGGATCTTAAACCGTCAAGTGTCACTGCAGGACACATTCCAACTGACGCCAGTAACTCTCACAGGGAAGGGCAAGGTTGAAGGTAGAACCAGGGTGTTAGACGGAGAGCTCCCGTGGTCTACAGTTTCATCTCACCAACTTTTCAGGCCAGAAAAGAGTGAGAAAAGCGACCTTACGCATTTGCAAGGAGCTACTTTGGAGAGCTCTGTCCCGCTTCATGTTGGTAGGGGAAGAGTGAGTCCAGAACCACTGCCAGTGGCAGATCTTACCTACTTTTCTTCAAAGGTAGAAGCTATTGAATTCAGTGAGGACTCAATAGAAACCCAGCAAGAAATTGAAGGCTCTACACCAGAGGAACCCGAGACGTTGCATCGTTCTCGCACTGTACCAGCGGTCACAAACCCACTGACGCGCAGCGAGGAAGTCGCCATCGCCAGGTCACCACAGCGCCCGCCGGTCACAGCAGCTGACCAGGACAGCCGTTCGACGGTCATAGCAAGGGAAAGTTCAGACCCGCCATTAGACGGCACAGGTCCGAAGAGAGATCAACTCTCCCAACGGAGCATAGGAGCTCATTCTAGGAGAGGAAGGAGGAAACGCAAAAGAGGAAGGTCGAAGAACACTGAATAGGAGGGGAAGGACAGACAGCCTTGTAGACAGAGTTAGGGCCAATGTGAAACACAGAGATTTCAGTAAGGAGATCGTTGCTCAATCTTTGAAAGGGGGGAGTGATGTGACGAAATTACTGAGATTCTGTCTTTCAAATGGCCCATGTCTTTTCCTCCTTGCATTTGTTTACTATTTTTAGGAGGGATTACAGGTAATCCTTCACCATGGTTCTTCTCCTTCTATTATTTACGTTTTTCAAGATGAGATGACGATGGAGTTGTATCTCATCTGCTTTATGTTTCTTCATTATGACTAGTAGTCTTGTTTAGTGTTGGTGTGTAGGGAACTGTTGCATTATTATTCTAGATTAAGATTATAGAGGCTAGATCAGGATTTGCACCAGTGTCCTTTTTTTAAAGACATTGCGTGGCCATATACGCATTTTTCGGGAGTTAAATTATTTGCGGCCATTTTGCTTCATTTCCGCAGTATAGGGCTAGGACGAATTCCCGTTTCTTTGTCTAGCAGAAACTGGTTGCATCAGCATGATCTAAGGTTCTGATTGGCTGAGAGCTAACTGCAGTTGAAATGCAGAGCTCCCATTGGCTTTAGAACCACGCCGCGCATATGACGTCATGAAGTCGGCGCGTGGGGGTCTTGATAATAAATAGGCTAGCATTTCATATTTTCGTTCTCTTCGTCTGTAAATTGCCAAAGCCGGGTGCCAGAAGCAAATTGTCGATTGCCTTTCAGTTGGACATTCGAGATTTGGTAAGCATGAATTTTTGCGTGAGGACTTTATTTAATTTTTCTAGTCCTAGCCGATCATTTAAGTTTCTTTGGGCAGTTTAGGTTTAATGTTAATTCTCATCGCCAGAGCCATCAAATACAATCTTAGTGATAGACTTGAAACTTTATAGGTCCATTTAATTCCTTGTTGAAGGAATAGCGGCATGGTTTAAAAGTTGAGATATCACCGCTTTGTATTATTGCAAAGTCGGTCGGGAGAGAAACCCGCATCTGCGAATCATATTTATTTACAGAATGACGGGAGTCTGTGTATTTGTGATTTTATTGAGAATGTAATGCTGCAAGTTATTTATAGTATAGTACACTTCTATAGGTGGACGAGGGGAGAAGAGGTGGAATCTGGAAGCACGTGCGTGGGTTACGGAATTGTTATTCGAGACGAGGTTCAGAGGGACGAGGGGGAGAGACGCACGTGGTCATACAAATGTAAACACGTGTTTGTAACTACTGAGATTTAATTGATAACCATTATGTATAACTTTTGACGGCATGTAGATGCTAGCGTAAACAGGGTTATATGTTAGTGATTGTGCATTGTTATTCTGTGTATTCAGAAGATGGGAGAAGTAATTTTAAAGGGAATTATTTTGTATTACATTTTGAATGTGATCACTATTATTGACGGGAAGTTTAGGAATTCCTAGAGTATTTTTGTGTTAATAATTTGCTGCATGTAGTGTCAGCGTAAGAAGTAAGCCACAGTACGTCTGCCCAGACGGGCCAGTGAAAATATTGTTGTTGCTCGGAGTTAGTCAGGCAGAACAGGCGATCTGGGTTAGCCAATGTTTACCTTGTGGGCTCAGGTAGAGAAGGGAACAGGAGAGGAGCGGACGGTGTTGGCATGATTTTTTGTATGGAGGTGCATAACGTGTTGAAGAGTCAGGGAGGTGGTGTTATTAGAAATAGATTTATTACGTTTTGTTTAGCTGTTGTTTTGTTTCGTCTGAACAGCAGGTACCGGCTTTTTGTGGGGAAGAGCAGAATTTTTGATACCACAAAAATTTCTCCCACGGCGAAGTTGTGGCATTCGCCGACAAGCTAAGTCGCGCATGAATTGCCAGTGGTGGAAGGAGAGGAAGAAAGTACGTTTTCCCAGCCAGGGGAAGACATTTTCCATCGAATAGGATTTTTTGTGGATAAATCCTGAGCTCTGACGCTCGTTACACACGCAGATTTGGCAGGCTGCCAGCGTTGTGGTAATTTTATGTTCGCTTCTTCACGGCCATAATAAAGCCGACAGCCCCCCCCCCCCCCGCCCAGTCCTAGGTAATCGGGCAGGTAACCTCAGAGGTGTTAGGAGAAGCCAGCTACAGTTCCAGTCTAGAATCCAGTGGGGTTCTGTTGAACCTAGTCGTCAATTTCAGAATGGTGGAGGGAAATAGGGTCACAATACCCTCTACAGATTTTAGAGCAGAGAACAGCTGCTGAAAGTGTAGTCTACAGGTAGTAGACCAGATAGGCAGAACTGATAGTTTTGGTGAATCATAGCAGAGGATTGCTGCGGAAGTTTAGAGGTGCAGTTAGTTGTGTTCAGGAGATTTCATGATAGGCTGTGTAGAACCGAAGTCTGTGCAGAGATTGTGTAGACACTTCGTAGTCGTTCCAGCTATCAGTGGACTTAGAGTTAGAATTTAGAACAGTTAGTTTAGAGTGTAAGCTCGACATCAAGTGCAGTGTGGTTCATGTCATTTAATCTTACCTTCTTTCTCCATACAGGTGAAACTTGTGGGTGAAGGGTTGGGTTTTAATGATACAACAAATTGTAATTTTTCCTGACTTTGTTTGTTTCAGGAGTGCTTACACTGCAATTTTTATGTATGGGACATGCATATGTTTGTTTATAGGTGTATAATAAACTTGTATAAATTGTAGCTGGCATCAGTCATTTCCTTTAGTACAGTAGCTATATGTTGTCTGTACCTTGGTGTTTGTGAATCTTAATTGAACCTTATCCCCATAGGGTAGTTAGAGGTGGTTCGAGGCCATAGCAATTTAAACGTCCGAAGTGGCGAGGAAAGAATCAACCTCGGTTCTCAACCTCGGAGCCAATGGTCTCAACTTTCACATTTTGCACTATATTTCTATCTGAATCTATCATTTCAGTCTTTCTTCTTACTATTGTCTTGTCACTATATGTAGACAGTCTCTAGTCCTAAAACCATTTCGTGACACACGCCGGCCACTTTAACCTTCCCAGAAGTTGTTCTGGTACCCAATTCATGAGGCTGGGTCGACCCAGGAGCCGTTTGCAGTCTAAAAAATCCCACCTCAACTGGGGATTGAACCATGGATCACCGAGCTAGGAAGCCAGTGCACTAACCACTGAGCTTCCGCTCAAATGACGCAGAGAAAAAGAAGAGTAAAAATGAAGAACTAGAAAGGCAAGAAAAGAGGAGCCTGCTGAGCATTATATAAGGAAACAATCTAGAATAAGTACTGTGTATATGCTGAGGACACGCCTTCTGTAATTAACAAGTTTGAGGACTAATGGAATCTGCAAAAGGAAAGAAAGAAATAAGAAAGAATAAACTGAAATGGACCAGCAACTATTGGAGAGAAAAAAATCTGCTGCACAACTAGAAGATAAACACCTAGTAAGGAGTGACAGATGAATGAAATGAATCGCAGTTTGCGGTTACTGGCCTGTGATAAAATGAACATTCTCATACAAGTTGCACAAGAATGCAATAATTAACTTCCTATACAACAGCGGTGCAGTAAGTCCTTTCAAACATCTACAGTATTTTATTTTCAATCGGTTTGCTTCGGTTTTTCCATCCTAATTATATCTTCCTTGTACAGTTCTAGTCCATAGCTATCTCTCTGACAATGAAATCCTTCAGTATCTGAATTTCTTGTTTTTAAAAATTTTTCAATAAATTTTATAGTGAAACATGTAGACAAAACTACTGGCATATGAAGTCTCATCGAAAGGAATTAATGTAATATAAAACTAAAGTACACCAGCATAAAGTGAAACACAAATGCTCTGAATGTTTCTTCTTTGTTCACTTTCACATACGTTCAAAGAAAGCAGCCTGAGGCTGCTATCTTTGTAGAGTTTTTTTTTCCCAGGAATGGTACTGGTGATGACCATATGCGCTTTCTGTGTTCTTTAAATATTCAGCACCTTTGAAGTTAATGTTGAGCAGTAGCTTTACTGGTACCACAGATATACTCATCAGTAGTTCCTATCTGAGTGTTTACATCTTCAGTGTCACATCCTGTGTGCAAGAGATCTATTTACTTTCTGTATTTCCCCCCCCCCCCCCCCCCCCCCAAGTTTTCCTGTCACGTGCGATCAGCTACGTTCTTTCCATCCTTCCATATCATTTTCATTTCTGTCTACAGGTTTCTTCTCCATGTGTTTTTCTGGTTGCCTCTGCATCTCTTACCCTGGGGATTCCAGAACATGGACTTGCCTGGTAAGGCTCTCAACAGATTACCTCAGTGTATCCTATCCATCACCAGCGTCTTCTTTTCATTTCGTTCCACTAGTTTATTGTCTGGTTCTTGTCATCAGTTTCACATCTGTGACCTTTTTCTACCATTTCAATCATTCTATTCTATGCAAGAACCCATTTATGAAAGCCTGTATAAGTTGGTTGTTGTTTTTGTTGTTCTCCATGTTTCAGAGCCATACAATAGGACTGACTTGACATCTGATTTGAAGATTCTTATTTATGTGTTGGACTTGATTTCTCTTGATCTCCATATATTTTTCAATGCAACGACAACTCTTCTTGCTGTTTGTATTTTTTTTTTATATCACTCTCTGTCCCTCCAATTTTGTCTACTCCATATTGTTGTCTACCCTCTTACTGCCTTAAACATGATAGACTATCAATCTGTGTATGATTCAGAAAATTAGAAACACATCATCTTGAAGCTGACAGTTGGTGTCTTGATTCTCCAACCCAACTGTTGTAATCTCTATTTATACATTTCCTCTGCATCCTGTTCCTTATCTTGCCGATACTGTACTGTTTCACTAGTCAAAAGTTGCACTCTAGAACTTCTTTCTGATACCTCCCCCCCCCATAAGTATTTTTAAGTGCACGAGAATCGAATGCTGTTAAAACGAAATGTATGTTAATTTTCGCAGAAAACAACACTTCAGCTCTCAAACATTGGAACATCACTTGAAAACGTAAATGAACATTCTAGGTCAGTTGACCAGCACCTAAAGTTGGAAAACTCACATTGTTTTTCAATTTGTGCATCATGTTTCATCTCACATACCTAGACTATTGTTCCACAATCTGGACTGGTTGTTCCATATCCAACACAAAAAGGCTTCATTCACTTTTGCAGTGCGCCTAGTTGCTGATAAACACCAATCACATTGTATAGATCTATATAACTATCTTAAAATATTACCCCTTAGAAAGCGCTTCCTATTTAACAAAGCTAAATTCGCTCACAAAATCTTGTCACATAATGCTCCAAACTATCTGTGGCCACTTTTCAAATTCAATGAAAAACGTAGTCAGCGCTTAAACCAGTTATATTTACCCAAGCCGAGGCTAGATTTGTACAAGAAGAGCTTGGCTTACTCAGCTGCTCATCTTTGGAACAATCTTCCACATGACCCGAAAAACATGCACAGTCCCTACTCATATAATCGTAGACTGTTCAAATACATTATGAGTGCGGATTATATGCGGCCCTTAGGGACTGTTTATGTTTTCGAATTATTATTATCCACCTGGAGGGTCTGATTCTAGTTTTTCATACCTTACTTCTTAATTGTAATGATACTGAAATGTATGCTTTTTATACATTTATATGTTGCATCGCCTTAAACTAATACCTTAAGTATGTTGGAGAATGTCTGGATACCTAGCAATAAAGATGGTAAGAGGAAGGGAAAATGCAAGACGGGCCTATATGTACGATTCTCATCTATCAGTCAATACCCTTTACCTCCCTAAGGAGCATAGGTCATAAAAACTGGATCTCGTGTAGTGGAGGTGTCGACAATTCAAACAGTTCTGCTTGGGACTCAAAGAACATTTTTCGCATATGCGCTTCATGAATGAAGAAATCTGATCTGATTTCTTCAGATTGTGTTTGTTATGTTTTTTTTTTTTTACATTTTCCGCATGCTGACAACAATGAATTTCCCAGCTAAATTTGATTATGTCAGATTTACTTAGTTCTTTTATATGTCTGTCAAATTTTATCTGATTATAATTTTCAAATGCAATTAGATTGTGTTTGAAAATATTTTTTTTGTTCTGTTTTTTATTTTAAAATATTAATTCCCCCCCCCCCCATACTTAAATTTTATGTCTGTCCAAATGTATGTTGATTATTATTTACCTCGATAATGACAAATGCTTAAATAATGCTTTAATTACAATCTGTTGAAAGGATACAGTATACATGATGAGAGAGAGAGGAAGGGCAGAATGTCAGACGGGCCTGCGTGCCCAATTCTTAACCCTTTGAAAATAAAGTTCGTTCGTTCGTTCGTTCGTTCGTTCTTGCAGCAGTTTTTCTTCTCAAGTTTAATCTTGTTATCATTTCCTGCACTTATTCTCATTATCTTTGTCTTTTCTCTGTGTATTTTCAGACCCACTTGCTGTGACCTCTCATTAAGTATTTTTCATTTGTCTTGCATCTGTTTACAGTTATGTGAAGAAGAGCAAAGTCGTTGGCTAAACTTAGATCATCAAACTGTTTAGTCAAATTCCACTGGATTCCATTTCTGTTGGGTGAAGTGAATGTTTTCATAACGCTCTATATAGCCAGTAAGAAGAGAAATGGAGATAAGAGACAACCCTGTTGCATTCTGTCCTTATCAAAAACAGTTCTGTAAGGCGTCCTTCATGAAGAAATCTGCATATCATGTCTTCAAATGTTTTCTTTAAGTTAATGATCTTCAGGGGGACTCCATAATACCGTATCAATTTCCAAAGTGATTCTCTGTACACTGTCAAATGACTTTCCATAGTCAACAAATCCAGTGTAAAGAGGTTAATTCCATTCCAGACTTTGTTCTACTATTATTCTCAAAGCAACTATCTGAGCTGTACATACAGTATCTGTTTTCTCTAAAATCTGCTTATTAATCTCTCAGTTGCCTGTGTATGGACTCTTTTAATCTCTTAAGGATGATCCTGTTTAATATATTTTCTGGCACTGACAGTAATATTATTCCTCTGTGTGACAGAAGTATATAAATACATTACATGATATCTACACGTTTTGCTTCCACCTGTTTTCCACCTTTTCTTGCTTAATTAGTTTTGTTAATGCAGAACCTTTGTACTTGATATTTGTCTCACTCATAATTTAGCCACGCCTATTTTTTTCTTTTCTCTATTGTCTTAACAGGCACTAGGAATGTTTAAAATCAGACCGTTTCACGTATAGAGAGCTCAGTTACCCCCCCCCCCCCCACATCCGTTCGTTCGTGAAGGTAAATTAAGCTACGTAACGATGAGATCAAAGAGACGATTTGCCTGTGGGACCACGTCTATGGGCGGCTTAAGTGACAAAATAGACTTTGATTCAAAATCTAACCGCAGAAATTCCCAAAGGTGTTATGTCTCACACTGGTCAGCGACTTTTTGCCTTTAGCACGCTGCCGGCGACTTAAGTTGCCCGTAGAAACCTATGTCCTCCAAGCTGCAGGCGACTTAAGTCGCCTTCGGAGATAGTCAGTTTCTAGCATTAGGAATTGTGAGTCAGAATCCATTAAAATTTGAGCGAAAATGGCCGCGTGTTCGATGCCGATTGATTTCGATTTAAAAAATTCACAGAAAGTAAACGCGAATACACCCATCACTAAATAAAGATCGGAAACGGAAGCTAACTCTCTCGCAAATAACATTAAAACTTAACATTCTGACTCCGATGCGATGACGAGGAGATTTTAGTCGTTATTAGCGTTGATATCGGTTCTCAGAATATGGGTGATGGCAGAGATGGAAATGAAAGTAGAATGTCATTGCTAGTATGTCTAATTTTAGGGGTTAGATTTAGGTTTATGGGAAAGATTTAGGGTTACGGCCGAATGTCACTGCTGATGAGGGCGTTTGTTGCTTTGCTACTGATGATGGGAGTAACGAAAAGATCCTCATTTGATTTGTATTAGTCAAATGACTTTCATTGAGATGCAAGGGATAAGGACTCTTCGTTTGTTGGTTTGTTTGTTTTTTAATTTAAAAAAAAAAATTTTAATTAAAAAAAAAAAAATTTTTTTTAATTTTTTTATCGTTTTTTTTCATCTTTCCATTCCTTTCTTCCTATCACATCTAACATGTACACAAACAAATTTTATATCATCAGATTCATCATTCATTTAGTTATATAAATTCAAAAAATGATAGCAATTGACCAAGAAACAAAAAAAACTATAGACGTTACAAGTCGCCCACTATAAAAACGGGGCGTTGTGTAAAAGAATGCAGTGGCAGGGCACATTTCCGAAATTTCTAATGCAGTGTGCTAAAGAATATATATATTCCAGCTTTCAAACTTAGACTATTCAGTACCCACAGAAGTTTTGGAACATCTAGCTGCGCTTTCTAGATCCACTATATCATTGGAATTACTTAGTTTTCGTTGGAGTTGTTTTAATTTCTGTGCTGCGGTAAATATTATACTAAGATTTTTCTGTGTTGAGTGATTTAATTTTTAAAGTCCGTCATTTATATTTCACTAGGATTTACAGTGTGTTAAGTGACTAGCGAATTAAAATGATTTATAGCTAAATTGTTCCGGCTGTAGCGTTGATTAATTAATTGCTAGTAACCAGTAAGGGTACTTGGTCAACTAGTAAATGCACTATTCACTATGAGTACTGACGAAATAAATATTTATAATTCATTTTGAGTAATTTTGTAAATGACTAGCACTTAATTCACGGGGGTTTTTTTTAAACGATAAGCTATACACGTGTAGTTCTATTCAAAGTTAAATAACCGAGTGGATAATAACTTATAATTCTGCGCTGGTTAATTTTAGGATAGAATAGTGGTTTGGTGGTTATTGTGATTATATGGTTGTTTTTTTCTTCCTATATTCAGTACGGGTCACAAACCCAAAATCCACCAGTGGCCTTAATCTGTGAAAAAGTCTAATCTGAGAATAACGGATCCAAGTCCTACAGTACAAAAAGAACATTCTTTTTTTATAACTATCGGGTCTTCAAGGTGGATCGGTCTGGCCTCTTGTTTACACCCAGAAAGAGACAGAGTACCAACCCAAAGAATATTAAGAATAAATTGTAACTGGGCCTAGAGCTATCCAGATTTCATTTTCCCAATTTTTATATACATTCAGCCCGTTGTGGCGAAATAATCAAACATTTACATTTTCCGACTATCGGTCATTTGTGGTGTGACGAGGATTCTTGATCCTGAGAGATTTTAATACCTGACATTTCCTTCTAGTATCAAATTTATCAGCTACTGACACTGTGACCATTAAGAGAATACACAAGGCAACATGGATATCACCAGACCATAGAACAGAAAATCAGATTGATCATATATGCATAAACAAGAAGTTTAGATCATCATTGCAGGATGTAAAGGTATATAGAGGAGCAGATGTGGACAGATCACCATGATTAAAAATGAAACTCAAGAGATTTGACAGCAATTTAAGAAATCAAGAAACAAGAGACAAATTTGTGGTCACAGTATCCAACAAATTCCAAGTGCTCCAACAGCTGGAAGGTGTAGAGAATACAGAAGACTATTGGCAGCAGGTCAAAACTGTATGGAAGGAGACATGTGAAGAAATACTGGGGAAAAGGGAATGACAACAAAAAGCATGGATAACAACAGAAACCATCAATAAGATAAAAGACAGAAAAAACAAGAAAGCAGATTTAAACACAAGCAAAACCAGAAGTTTCAAAGCCAAGGCTCAAGAAGTGTACACAGAAGCAAACAAAGAAGTAAAAAGAAGTATCAAAAGAGACAAGAGGAAGTATATTGAGGAGTTGGCAAGAGAGGCAGAAGATGCTGCAGCCAAAGGAAATTTGAGAGAACTGTATAATAGCACAAAGAAGCTAACAGGGAAATACAAGCAAACAAGTTGCCTCATAAAAGACAAGAATGGAAAATGGCTCAGAAATATACAAGAGCAAATGAAGAGGTGGACAGAATATTCTGAGGACCTTCTCAATAGACCAGATCCACAAAACCCCCCGGACATCCAGCCAGCAGAAGAAGAGCTACAAATTAATGGTGAAAGACCAACGAAGGAAGAAATAAAGAAAGCCATAAAGCTTCTAAGAGATGGAAAAGCGTCTGGACCTGATGGCATTCCAGCAGAGGCCATCAAAGCAGATATCGACATGGCTACAGAGATGTTATATAAATTACTTGGTAAAGTCTGGGAGAAGGAAGAGATACCAGCAGAATGGAAGGAAGGATATCTGGTTAAGTTGCATAAGAAGGGAAATTTACAAGAGTGCACAAATTATAGAGGAATAATGTTACTAATCAGTGCCAGGAAAAGTATTAAACAGGATTATCCTTGAGAGATTAAAAGAGTCGATAGATAAGAAGCTGAGAGCTGAACAAGCAGGTTTTTGACAAAACAGATCATGTACAGACCAGATAGCCACTTTAAGAATAATAGTTGAACAAAGTCTGGAATGGAATTCACCACTATACATCGGATTTGTGGACTACGAAAAGGCATTTGACAGTGTAGACAGAGAATCACTTTGGAAATTGATGAGGCATTATGGAGTTCCCCTGAAGATCATTAATTTAATAAAGAAAACATATGAAGACATGACACGCAGAGTTCTTCACGAAGGACAGCTTACAGAACCGTTTGGGATAAGAACAGGAGTGCAACAGGGATGCCTCTTGTCTCCATTTCTTTTCTTACTAGCAATAGACTGCGTTATGAGATCATCGACAACACACAAGAGAAGGAATCCAGTGGACTCCGACTAAGCAGTTGGATGATCTGGATTTTGCTGATGACTTGGCTCTTCTGTCCCATAACCGTAATCAGATGCAGGACAAATTGAAAACACTCGATGAGAGGTCACAGCAATTGGGTCTGAAAATACACAGGGAAAAGACAAAAATTATGAGAATAAATGCAGGTAATGATAACAGGGTTGAACTTGAAGAAACACCAATACAAGATGTAGAATTGTACACACATCTTGGCAGTAATATAGACACAGTTGGAGTGACAGACAGCGATATCAAAATAAGAATACAAAAGGCAAGAGGAGCTTTCATTGCATTGGGAAATATATGGAGATCAAGAGAAATCGGATCCAACACGAAAATAAGAATCTTCAACTCAAATATGAAGTGAGTCCTATTGTATGGCTCTGAGACATGGAGAACAACAAAGACAACAATCAAAAAGCTACAGACTTTCATAAATGGGTGCTTGCGTAGAATAGAGGGATTAAAATGGTATGACAAGGTTACCAACGTGGAACTGAGGACAAGAACTAGACAAGTGTCAGTGGAACAAGAGATGAGAAGAAGACGATGGCGATGGATTGGACACACACTGAGGAGACCTGTTGATAGCATTACAAGGCAGTCCTTGTTCTGGAACCCCCAGGGCAAGAGAGGCAGAAGTAGACCAAGAAGCACATGGAGAAGAGAGCTGGAAACAGAGGTGAAAATGATGAGGAGAACGTGGAAAGAACCTGAGATGATGGCACATGACATGAGGACTTGGCATGTGTTTGTAGAAAGTCTATGCTCCTTTGGGAGTGGAGGGTTATGAATGAATGTACCTCAACTTCGCCAAGGCTGGTCCCAAGCCTGGCTGAAAAAGGAGGAGGACAGCATGCATGGAGGCTGTAAGGAGGCAGGGCCCGCCCCCCCCCCCCCCAAACCATGCAAAGGCACAACAGGCGAATCACCTGTTTACCTCAAAATACGATTACAAGAACCAATGGAGAGAAAATCAGACTGATCTTAAAGGCAACAAACTGGCACGAATTACGATTAACAAAACATGGAATTGTAGAGTATTAATGGGAAAGAGGAGCTACTGGAGGAGATGAATAAAACAAAATTAGAAATCCTGGCTTTGACACAAACTAAGAAAAAAGCGCAAGGAGTTGTGGACCGGATTGGCAGTATTCTGCTCTACAGTGGAGTCCCTACAAGCGAAAAAGTTAAAGGTGGTGTGCGTTGAATTGTGGCTAAAAGCCAAACAAATAACATCAAAGGATGGAACTTTGTCTCAGAGCACATTATGGTGCTAAATCTGAAAGAAGGAGAAACCATAGTCAACCTTGTCATTGTGTATGGGCCAAACAAAGATGAGCAAGCAGATGTCAAAGAAGAATTCTTTGAGCTGCTTCAAAAGACAGTGGACGACTGCCTGGATGAAATTATCCTTCTTGGACATTTCAATGCCAGAGATGGAAATGACCATGCTAGATGGAGCGCAGCTACTGGAAGATATTGAGAAGATACACTAAATGATAATGGAAAGTGACTCCTTAGATTCTGCACTGAGCAAAACCTTGTCATTATGAACACAAAGTTCCCCCATAAGTGCATACATACACTAGATATGAACCAACAAAGAATGAGAAATCAGTGATTGACTATGCCATTGTTAGGAAGAGTGCATTCAAGTATGTGTGTGATGCTAGAGTCTGGAGAGGGCAAGAGATTAGAAGTGACCACTACCTGCTGACAATTAAAAGAACAACTGGAAGAGTTGCTTGGCCTAGGCATTGCCCATCATCACGAAAGAAACTATGTAATCAAGCAGGAGAGATGAGGATAAAGGCCTACAAACTAAGACCAGGTAACAGGGGCTTATTGTGACAGCAGTGAGAAACCTAGAAGAGCGATCAGATGACCTAGAAGCTATCTGGCTTAGTTTAAGGACATCATTAAAAACAGCTGCAGCAGAAGCATGTGGTGAAGTTTGACTTGGAAAGAAGGGAAAGAGGGCACCTTGGTGGACAGAAGAAGTTAAAGAGAAAATAAGAGAAAAGAAAAAGGCATGCAAAAAATACTTTGAAGCAAAAAACAGAGAAATATAGAGAATATAAGATACTCAGAACAGAAGCAAAGAGAAAGGTACTAGCAGAAAAACAGAAATCCTGGAAAGAATTTGGAGAAAAGCTAGAAAAAAATGCTCAAGAAAACTAGAAATTGTTCTACAAGACCCTAAAGAGCATAAGAAAGGAAATATAGTGCCCTCATAAATTTACAAAAGATAAACACGACAAATTGCTTACTACCCCAAAGGAAGTGATTGAAAGGTGGAAAGAATATTTCTCAGAGCTCCTTGATTATGAGTAAAGTCAAGCCTCAGAAATGATAACCACCATCACAGAAGAGGAAACCAATGGTGATGAAGATGGCATCAAGATGGAAGAACTGAAGGCAGCACTGGAGAAAATCAAGGTGGGCAAAGCAGCAGGACATGATGGTATAACACCAGAAATGGTTAAGTACATGGGAGCAGCAGGTGACCTATTACTCCTGAGGGTCCTACAGGCAGCATGGGACCACCAGATCATACCAAAGGATTGGGAGACTGCCATCATAACACCCATTTTCAAAAAGGGTGACAACCGACAATGCGAATATTATAGAGGCATATCCCTGCTTAGTGTCCCTGGTAAAATTTAATCTAGAATACTGGAGCAGAGACTCAAGACGCCTGGCTGAGCCACAAATGGATGAGGCCCAGTGTGGCTTCTGAGCAAACCGTAGTACTCAGGGTCTTATCTTCACACTCAGGCAGCTGAATTAAAAGGCCCTTGAGTATAAGAGCGAGATCCATCTTTGTTTCTTGGAACTGGAGAAGGTATTTGACAAGGTCCTCTGGAGCAAATTTTGAGACTGCTTGCAAAGAAGAACATTCCAGCACCTCTGATCCATGGTGTTATACCCATCATATCCAGAGCTTCTACAAGACTTGCAGAAATTATGTGAGGACGGCAAACCGTAAGTCGGAAGAGTTCAGGACCACTACTGGTGTAAGGCAGGGTGATATTCTGTCACCTTTCTTTTCATACTCCTCATGGATGATGTCAAAAAAGCATGTAAGATAGTGCTTCATAACCAGGGGTGTGAGACTCACCTTCCAGGGTGCGAGACAATCTAGATAACTTAGAACGTGAATGATCATAAACAATATATAATATACAGAACTCAAGTGTATTTGTACAAAGCAGAACATTGTAGCGTGGCCTACTACGTTGCTACAACTGTTAGCCTTATAGTAAAGTACTTATGAATGACTAGTTAGAAATAAATAAAACACTAGTCAAGAATCAATGACATCATCAGTCATGGCACACATGAACCCATGATGTCATCAAACCGTGTGTGGCCTCCATACAAGTCAGACCGGAAAACATTTAGATTAGAGAGAACCTTGAACAATGGTTGGTCATCCTCACTTAGAAACAATCATTTTAGACTAGAGGTTTCGTAGTTAGGTTAAAGATTATTTCAACAGTCAGTTAGGCCCCAAAACCAATCATAAGAAGGTTTCCGGTCTTAACTACTACTACTACTTAGTCGTTCCCCTTCTACCGTGAGGTGTAGAGGTTTGGAAGAGAGAGCGCCAGACTATCCTATCGGCTGTCTTCCTCCTGGCCTGGTTCCATTCTAGTCCTCGGTCCTTCAAAGATTGTCTAATGTTGTCCTCCCAGCGGACTCTGGGTCGTCCTCGGGGTCTGGATCCTTGGTTCTTTATTTCCATGCTTGTCATGGTAGCCGGTCTTCTCCCATTCTGCAGACATGGCCAAACCATCTTAGTTGGGACTGTTCTACTTGGGTCTGCAGGGGGTGGGATTTAAGGCCTTGACGTATCGTCTGGTTGCGTACCATGTCTCTTCTTGTTACTTCAACCACCTTCCTCAGATACCTCATTTCTGAGGTTTGGATCTGGCTTTTGTGGGTTGTAGTCATTGCTCATGACTCGCATCCATATGTCAAGACTGGGACATAGGTGGAGCGGTATACAGCCATCTTCGTTTTCTTACCAACCTCTCTCTTGCTGAGGAATCCTCGATTTATGGCCTGAAAAAGTCTCCCAGCTGCTGCTTTTCGAGTGGCCAACTCTTCTTTGATGCCTTCCTTTCGGTCAATAATAGCTCCGAGGTATATAAAGTGGTCTACCTGCTCCAGGACCTGTTCTCCCAGCTTAATCTGATGTCTTCTTTCTTCTCGTGATATCACCATGGATTTTGTTTTAGAGCTGCTTATGACCATCCCTCTCTTCTCCAGCTCTTCCTTCCAGACTTGCAGGTTGAATTGGAGATGTGCCTCAGATTTAGCAATCAGAGCAACATCATCAGCAAATGCCAGCTCCGAAATACAGACCTGTCTCATCTTCCAGTACCCCACTGAATACTTTCTTGTTCTCTCCTTACATGCCTTAATGACATCATCCATGAGGAGTATGAAATGAAAATCACCCGTTACACGCCCATTGAGGATTGGGAATATATGAAAAGGTAATCTTGACCGTCGGCACACGAGGGGTGATGTGGTCGGCATCACGCCGGCCGCCTTAACCTTCCCAGAGTAGCTCTGGTACCCATTCGGGGCTGGGTCGACCCAGGAGCCGTTTGTGGCCTAAAAATTTTCCGCCTCATCTGGGGATCGAACCATAGACCACTGCGCTAGGAAGCCAGTGCACTAACCACTATGCTACCGCGGCTCCATATGAAAAGGTAAGGTGACAGGATATCACCTTGTCTTACACCAGTGGTGGTCCTGAACTCTTCTGACTTATGGTTTGCTGTCCTCACATAATTTCTGCAAGACTTGTAGAAGCTCTGTATAGCATGAATCAGAGGTGCTGGAATGTTCTTCCTTGCCAAACAATCCCAAAGTTTGCTCCAGGGGACCCTGTCAAACGCCTTTTCCAGATCTATGAAACAAAGATGGATCTCACTCTTATACTCAAGGGCCTTTTCACTCAGCTGTCTGAGTGTGAAGATTAGGTCTTGAGTATTTCGGTTCGCTCGGAATCCGCACTGGACCTCATCCAGTTGTGGCTCAGCTAGGCGTCGGAGTCTCTGCTCTAGGATTCTAGAGTAGATTTTACCAGGGAATCTGAGAAGGGATATGCCTCTATGGTTTCCACACTGTCGATTGTCACCCTTTTTGAAAATTGGTGTTATGATGGCAATCTCCCAATCCTTGGTATGGTCTTGTTGTACCACGCTGCCTATAGAACCCTTAAGAGTAATAGGTCGACTGATGCTCCCATGTACTTAACCATTTCTGGTGTTATACCATCATGCCCTGCTGCTTTGCCCATCTTGATTTTCTCCAGTGCTGCCTTCAGTTCTTCCATCTTTATGTCATCTTCACCATCATTGGTTTTCTCTTCTGTGCTAGTGGTTATCATTTCTGATGCTTCACCATGCTCACCATCCAGGAGTTCTGAGAAATATTCTTTCCATCTTCCCATTACTTCCATCGGGGCAGTAAGCAATTTGCCTTGCTTGTCCTTTATAAATTTGAGAGGGCATTGTTTTTCCTTTCTCATGTTCTTTAGGGTCTTATAGAACAATTTCTGGTTTTCTTGTGCATCTTTTTCTAGCTTTTCTCCAATTTTTTCCCAGGACTTCTGTTTTGCTGCTAGCACTTTGTTCTTTGCTTCTGTTCTGAGTGTCACATATTCTCTATATTTTTCCATCTGTCCTGTTGTGTTTTTAGCTCCTAAGTATTGTTTCCATGCCATTTTCTTCTCTCTTATTTTCTCTTTGACTTCCTCTGTCCACCAAGGTGTCCTCTTTCTCTTGTTCCCAAGTCGGACTTCACCGCATGCTTCTGCTGCAGCTGTCTTTATGATATCCTTGAATTTATTCCAGAGGGTTTCCAAGTCATCAGGTCGTTCTTCTGTGTTGCTCACCACTGCAGCAATAAGCCCCTGATATCTGGTCTTAATTTCTGGCTCTTTCAGCTTGTAGGTCCTAATGCTCATTTCTCCCGCTCGTTTACTTGGTTTCTTGCGTGATGTTGGGCAGTTCCTAGGCTGAGCAACTCTTTCAGTTGTTCTTTTGATTGTTAGCAGGTAGTGATCACTTCCAATCTCTGGCCCCCTCCAGACTCTAGCATCCCGGACATATTTGAATGAGCTTCTCCTAACAATGGCATAGTCGATCACTGACTTTCTCATTCTTGGTTGGTTCACATCTAGTGTATGCATGTATGCGCTTATGGGGGAACTTTGTGTTTGTGATGATCAGATTCTGCTCACTGCAGAATCTAAGGAGTCGCTTTCCATTGTCATTGAGAGTATCTTCTCCATATCTTCCGATAACTCCACCCCATCTAGCATGGTCATTTCCAACTCTGGCATTAAAATCTCCGAGCATGATAACTTCATCTAGGCAGTCATCCACTGTCCTTTGAAGCAGCTCGAAGAATTCCTCCTTGACCTCTGCTCTCTCATCCTCATTTGGCCCATACACTATGACCAGGTTGACTATGGTTTCTCCTTCTTTTAGTTTTACAACCATAATGCGCTCCGAGACAAAGTTCCATCCCTTGATACTATCTTTCTGGTTTTTGGCCACAATGCAACCCACGCCCCCTTTAGCTCTTTCAGATGTGGGTACACCACTGTATAACAGCATGTTGCCATCGAGATCCATGACTCCTTGTCCCTTTTTCTTTGTTTCGGTAATAGCCAGGATTTCTAATTTTGCTTTCCTCATCTCTTCCATCAGCTCCTCTTCTTTCCCATTTATACTTCTTGTGTTCCAAGTTCCATAAGTCGTAGTCCGTAATCCGTTCCAGTTCGTCGCCTTTAGAATCAGTCCGGTTTTGTCTCTTATATTGCTCGTAATCATAGTTTAAAGCAAACAGGTGATTGGCCTGTTTCCGGTCTTAACTCCAATAAGAAATATTTCATCCGGCAAGCCATAGTACTGGACTAGTATAAAGACTGATGCATCATAGTAACCAGTCAGAGCTTGAGACAGTTATCTCAGAGCTAGAGTCAAGCCAACATAAGGCATTCTCTTTCGAGGTGTGGAGCAACATGGCGCATCCCCTACTGAGAACACAAAACCTTTGACTCATACGGTTAGGACAAGTATATAACCGTCTAGAGATCCCCTACCAACCAGGGTCATTAGTGAACCAGCACTAACCCCTGCTACAATTATATTGTGGTTTACTCCACGATTCGTAAGTTCGACCTAGTTTTAATCAAAGTCTTGTTTGAATTTTAATTTAGCTACGATTTCCACAGTGTATAGACATGCCAAGAAACGACTACTGAAGAGCCGTAAGCCTTTTGCCATCGAGGCTAAAGCTGGCAGTTTTTCCTTTCCTCCCCACCAGAAATAAGCTTGGAGCTGCCACTTTTTACATGGAAACAAAATGAAATAAAGGATATTTCGTATAACTACTTGGACTTATCAAATGTAATGCACTGTTGGAAATTGTCCTTGACTGTTGAGAGTTGCAGTTCATAATCAATCTTTCAAGTTCAGTTATATCATCACAGATGGCCCTTACAAGTATTCCTGATTGCCTGGGTTGTTCCTTACTTCTGGAAGCAACATCTCTGGTGTATAACCAGTCTTCCACAGAAGAATTACAGTAAAGAAAGTCTTGTGATTATTTCCCTTAGCACAAGCGTTCTACAGATTTTCCTCCCTTTCCCCGATCACAATGAATTAAATACAGAACCTTAGTCACTTTCTGTAAATAACAACTTCTCAACAAAAAAAACTTTTATATCTTTTTAGCTTTCTTGGAATGTTTTGCGAGCTAGAAGATAAAAGGGTGTGAGGCTTCTTAAGATGCTGAAGAGGTGTGCGGGACCTCTATAAGGTTAAGAAACACTGATGTAAGGAAAGGATCAAAAAGTATTCAGCGAGGTACTGAAAGATACTAAAATTTGAGACAGGTCTGTATTTCAGAGCTGGCATTTGCCGATGATGTTGCCCCGATTGCTAAATCAGAGGCACATATTCAATGCAACCTGCAAGTCTGGAAGGAAGAACTGGAGAAGAGACGTATGGTTATCAGCAGCTCCAAAACAAAAACCATGGTGATCGCAAGAGAAGGAAAAAGGCATCATACGAGGGGCGTTCAGAAAGTAATGCACCACATCGTTTTTCTCAGCTAATAATGAAGATAGAAGCATGAAATTTTGCACCACTTTAAATATGGCATGTGCCAATTGTGTGCACCAAATTCCACCGCAACCTGCTAAATAATACGGCTGCCCTAAACCGTTGAAATGGAGCGTGTTAGCAACTTGCGTTATAAGCAGCGAATTGTGATAGAATTTCTCGTTGCAGAGAAGGAAACTGTTGTGAATATTCACAAGCATCTATGTGATGTGTATGGAAGTTTTGCAGTCGACAGGAGTACAGTCAGTCGCTGGGTTCAGAGAATCAAAGAATCAGGAATTGGAGATATGGAGCTGCTTGATCAGCAGTGCTGTAGACGTCCTGCCACAGCCACCAATGCAGAAATGTTGAAATGCGCTGAGGGCATTATTCTTACTGATAGGCGAATCACTACTCAACAATTGGCCTTACAACTGTCAGTCAGCATTGGTAGTGCAAATGCAGTTTTAAAAACTCTCGGATTTTCTAAGGTTTGCACAAGATGGGTTCCTCGAAGTCTCACAAATGACCACCGATTGCAAAGGAAAGCAATTTCTTCTGATTTGTTGGAGCGTTTCAGTGCTGATGGAGAGAACTTTTTGGCTAAGATCGTTACAGGTGACGAAACCTGGGCACATCATTTTGAACCTGAGACAAAAAGACAGTCAATGGAGTGGCATCATCTGCAATCACCACAAAGAAAGAAATTCAAGACAATTCCTTCAGATGGAAAGGTCATGATCACTGTCTTTTGGGACATTGAAGGTGTGATTCTTGTGAACGTTATGCCAAGAGGAGAGACAATCAATTCGCAAGCTTACATTAAGACATTGAAAAAACTCAATCAACGTTTTCGCAGAGTTCGGCCGCACAAGAATCCAGCAGACCTGCTTCTCCTTCACGACAATGCTCGCCCTCACACAAGTCTGGCAACATGGGAAGCAATCACCAAATTGGGTTGGACTGTACTACCCCATCCACCCTATAGTCCCGATTTGGCACCCTCTGATTTTCATCTATTTGGTCCACTTAAAGATGCACTCCGTGGGACAAGGTTTGAAGATGATGAAGGAGTGATTCATGCAGCGAAGAAATGGCTACATGATCAAGACAAAATCTGGTATGGGCTAGGAATACATGCACTTGTTTCGCGCTGGCATAAAGCCGTACAAGTTGATGTGGATTATGTTGAATAATACCGATGTTTACATTACATATCCATGTATATTGTGTATAAATTTCATGCTTTTTGAATAAACAGCTCCTGATAAAAACGATGTGGTGCATTACTTTCTGAACGCCCCTCGTATTATGCTGGGAGAACAGATCCTGGAGCAGGTCAACCACTTAAATACCTTGGAGCTATCATAGACTGGAAGGGAGGCTATAAAGAAGAGTTGGCTACCCGAAGAGTGGCAGCTGGGAGACTTTTTCAAATACATTGAGGATTCTTCAGCAAAAGAGAGATTGGCAAGAGGATGAAAACGTTTGTATAAGCTCTACTTATGTCCCAGTCTTGACATATAAATGTGTGTCATGGGCAATGATTACAACCCACAAAAGCCAGCTCTAAACCTCAGAAATGAGGTATCCGAGGAAGGTGGTTGAAGTAACTAGAAGAGACAGTTCGTAACCAGATGATACAGCAAGGCCTTGAAACCCAGCCTCTGCAGACCCAAGTAGAAAAGCCACAACTTAGGATGGTTTGGCCATGTATGCAGAATGGAAGAAGATCGGCTACTATGACAAATATGGGAAACCAAGAGCCAGGGATTCAAACCTCCAGGATGACCCAGAGTTTGCTGGGAGGACAACATCAGACTACCCTTGAAGGACAGAGGGCTAGATTGGAACCTGGCCAGGAGGAAGACCACCGACAGGACAGCATGGTGTTCTCTGTGGCAAACCCCTACACCCCAGGGTAGAAGAGGAATCTCTAAGTAAGTATATGTACCTCGATGTAGCAATGACTGATGATGATTATGCAGATGGTTATAAAGAGTTCTTAGTACTCCTGTTATGGGGGTAAGAATGTGGTATTTTTTACGCATAGACAGTGGGTAAGCAGAAGTCACAAGGTCCATTTAAAATACTTCTACTTTTTTGCTTATAAAATGTTTGGTCAAATATAAACATTTTACACCAAGAATAAGAAATAAAGAAAGAAGTAATTATTTTAACCACTTATAATAAACTACGAGGGTGAGTCAAGTGAAAACCGGAAATATGTTATAACAATAAGAATAATCATGCCATTATATTGTAACTTGCCAATATTGTTGTCCTGGATGTCTCGAGTGTCATGCACGCGCCATCGCGGTGATGACGCATAAGGTGACGTCATAATGACGTTTTAAAGATGGCCGCCCCGCTAGTGGAATGCACCAAACAGCAGCAGCATTCTGTTATTCAATTTTTGATCAGCGAAGGGGTGAAACCAATAGAAATTCATCGGCGAATGAAGCTCAAGTACGGTGATGCATACATGTCAAGGTCGCAGGTGTATGAATGGTGTACAAAGTTCAAAAACGGCGTGATTTCTGTGACAGATTGTTCACGACCGGGTCAGGCACACAGAGTAGTGACTCCAGAATCAATAGCAACCGTTGAACGACTCGTACAGGGAAACCGCCGATTGACTGTGGATGATATTGCCACACATCTTGACATCAGTCATGGTTCAGCACACCACATCATCTCTGATGTGCTACAGTACCACAAAGTGTATGCAAGGTGGGTGCCATGGCAGCTTACTCCAGAATTGAAACAACGACGCTGTACCTCTTCATCGGACCTGAAAGTCTTTCCTCCCAATGCCTCTTTGAGTTGTCGAAACCGGTGGAAATCACTTGGGGCTAGGTCTGGCGAGTACGGTGGATGTGGGAGACACTGAAAGTGCACGGCCTCGATGGTTTCAGTTGTTGCATGGGCTATATGGGGTCGAGCACTGTCATGTTGCAAAAGGACACCTTTACTCAAAAGTCCACGTCGTTTGGATTTGATTGCGGGTCGAAGATGATTCCTAGGAAGCTCTGTATACGTGGCACTGGTGACAGTGTTGGCCCTTGGCATGCAGTGCTCTAAAATAACGCCTCGTTCATCCCAAAAGAGAGTCAGAATTACCTTCCCTGCAGATGGCTGCGTGCGGAACTTCTTCGTTTTCGGCGAGGAGGGATGGCGCCATTCCTTGCTCGCTCGCTTTGTTTCAGGTTCGTGGTAGTGAACCCAAGTTTCGTAACCAGTAACAATTCTTGATAGGAAACCACCACCTTCTGTTTCGAATCACCGCAAAAGTTCTTGACAAGCATCACAGCGTCGTTGTTTCAATTCTGGAGTAAGCTGCCGTGGCACCCACCTTGCAGACACTTTGTGGTACTGTAGCACATCAGAGATGATGTGGTGTGCTGAACCATGACTGATGTCAAGATGTGTGGCAATATCATCCACAGTCAATTGGCGGTTTCCCTGTATGAGTCGTTCAACGGTTGCTATCGATTCTGGAGTCACTAATCTGTGTGCCTGACCCGGTCGTGAACAATCTGTCACAGAAATCACGCCGTTTTTGAACTTTGTACACCATTCATACACCTGCGACCTTAACATGCATGCATCACCGTACTTGAGCTTCATTAGCCGATGAATTTCTATTGGTTTCACTCCTTCGCTGATCAAAAATTGAATAACAGAACGCTGCTGCTGTTTGGTGCATTCCACTAGCGGGGTGGCCATCTTTAAAACATCATTATGACGTCACCTTATGCGTCATCACTGCAATGGCGCATGCATGACACTCGAGACATCCAGGGCAACAATATTGGCAAGTTACAATATAATGGCATGATTATTCTTATTGTTATATCATATTTCCGGTTTTCACTTGACTCACCCTCGTACATGTCTGAATCTTTACCATTTTTTTCAAAAGCAATTTAACGCAAGTGTAAAAAAACAGTGTCATGTTATTTGCTGGTACCGTAGCTGAAATGTCAAAACATCTGAACATCGAAATGTCCTAACTGACTTATCTCAAATCCTGTACTAATGTCAGAGTACATCAAGATTAATAGAAAATATGCATCAAAAGAGATGGTATACATTCAGTTAGACCAGTGGTTCCCAAAGTGGGTGGTACCGCCACCCTGGGGGAGGGGGGGGTTGGAAGACTTAGAGAGGTGACAAATAAAAAGGGGGTCAACAGGGGGGCGTTCAGTAGAAATTGAGTGGTTGAGGGTTTGTCAAGCTAAATTCAATATTACTTAGTCTAACGTTACATGTAAAAGCGGTCTGATAATACAGGGCCCTTTTGTGAATGCTTAATAGGAGAACGTAGCCCGAACAAACTCTTCTTTCTTCTTCTTCTTCTTCTTTGATCCTTAGCTGCTGACCGTCAAAGCAGTCAGTGGCCATTACGCCTGGTGGCGTCTTGTAGGGCAACAACAAATTGATTCCACTTTGCTCGGTCGGCGGCCATCCTTCGTACAGTGCCCCAACTCTGGTTCATTCTTTGCATCTCAGCCTCCACAGTCCTCCGCCAAGTTGTTTTTGGTCGGCCTCTCTTTCGTTTTCCTTCAGGGGTCCATAGCATAGCTGTTCTTGTGATGGCATCGGGGTCTCTTCTGAGGACATGGCCAACCCAGCTCCAGCGTCTGCCAGCTATGATGGTGTGCATGTCCTCTTGCTTGCTCCGAGTAAGCAGATCTTGGTTGGTGATGATATTCGGCCAAAAGATTCAGAGAATTTTTTTTTTAGGCATGTTGTATTAAAAGAGGACAATTTCGACATTTCCTTCTCTGTAACTCTCCAGCTCTCCGCGCCATAGAGAAGCACAGAAAGCACACAGCTCTGATATAATCCTAATTTTGTGCTTGTGCTGTACTGAGAGGACTTCCAGATGTTGTTTAGACTAAAAAAGGCTGTTCTTGCTTTGTTCATTCTGTTGTTGATGTCTTTGCTTGCTCCGCCGTCTGGTGTTACTATGCATCCATGGTATGTGAAGGCATCTGTCTGTTCCAGTTGCTGATTCCTTACTGATATGGGCTCAGGGTTGCTCACATTGAGCGTCATGACCTGTCTTCTTTAGGTTGATGTTCAAGCCCACCTGCTGGCTATACTTATTAAGTCTATCCATTTTTTCCTGGATGTGTTGATGTGAATGTGCTAGCAGTGCAATGTCATCTGCATATTCCAGATCTTCCAATGTAGAAAATGTAGTCCATCTTATTCCTCTTGGACTGCCCTCTGTTGTCTGGCGCATCACACAATCTATGACTGTTAAAAATAGAGTGGTTGATAAGGGGCATCCCTGTTGTACTCCTGTCTTCACCTCAAAGGTTAGGTTGCTCTGCCCAACACTACATGCAAAGTTGGCATAGAGGCATTTTATGATTGACACTATGCAGCTTAGAATTCCATAGGCCCTCAGTATTTTCCATAAACTGTCCCTATGTATGCTGTCAAAAGCCTTTTCAAAATCAACGAAATTAATGTACAGCTGTCTTTGCCATTCTGAGCACTGCTCTATAATGTTCCTGAGGGTAAATATATGATCTACACATCTTCTGTTCTTTCTAAATTCTTCTTGTTCTTTCCTCAGTTTGTGGTCTACTGCTTTTGAGATTCTCTGTATAATTATCCTGCCTAGTATTTTGCTGGGAACTGAGAGAAGAGTTATTCCTCTCCAATTATTGCAGTCTGCAAGATCTCCCTTCTTGGGCAATTTGACAATTATTCCTTTTCTCCACTCTGTTGGTGTTGTCCCTGTTTTCCAGACTTGTGCAAATAGTGGTTTTAATAGTTCTGCTAGCTCTGGGTCTGTCTTAAATAGCTCTGCATTTAAGTTATCATGACCAGGAGCTTTTCCATTCTTTAACCCTTTGATTGCTGTGATGATTTCTTCTTTTCATGGGATGTCTGTATTAACATCTAGATCATTTTCAGCCGCAGGAACATTCAATTGTGTCTCTGGTGGTTCCTTATTCAGAGTTTCTCTGAAATGCTCTGCCCATCTTGTTTCCTGTCCCTCTACTGTTGTGATGAGATTTCCTTGCTTATCTCTTACTAATGTAATATTGTTTGCACCTCGTTTTCCACTGATGATTTTAGTTATTTTGTATACTGTGCTTTGTTCATTTCTCAGTGCTGCCTCTTCTGCCTGTCTTGCAAGGTCATCCAGAAATGTCCTTTTGTTAGCACGGGTTTGACGTTTAACTTCCTTGTCCAGCTGACTGTACTGTTCACTATATATTGCCTTTAATCTGGAAGACTTAGCTTCTGTTTTCTTTCTTTTCATTTCCTTTCTCTTCGCTATGGTGTTTAGCGTATCTGGTGTTATCCAGTCTTGGCTCTTTCTTTCCTGGAATCCCAAGCATGACTTGCTGCTTTCCTTGTATATTGTTGAGATGGTGTTGAATCTCTGGTCAACATCATCGGTCTCTGTTCTTTCCTGGCTTTTGATAATCTCATATCTTCTCTTTACATCGACCACGAAAGCTTTTCTGGTGAGGGGATTCTTCAGTTTCATGATGTTGTATCTTTTCTGTTTGACTGCAACTGGTCCAGCAGCTCTGAGTTTCACTTTCAGTCTTGCTACTAATAGGTGATGATCAGTTCCCACATCTGCGCCTCTTCTTACTTTCACGTCTTGTAGTGCATGTCTCCATCTGCCATTGATCATTATGTGATCTATCTGGTTTCTGTCTCGTCCGTTTGGTGATTCCCATGTTAACTTGTGCACTTCCTTGTGTGGAAAAAGTGTTCCTCCAATGACCAGGTTGTTAATACTGCAGAAGCTTATTAATTTGTCCCCATTCTCATTTGCTGTTCCACTGCCGCATTTCCCCATTACTCTTTCGTTACAATTATTGTGTGCTCCCACTTTCACATTTAGGTCTCCCATTACTATAATGAGATCGTACCTGGGTGTAGTTTCCATTTCTTTTTGTACCTGTTGATAGAACTCGTCCTTGATCTCTTCATCGCTGTCGTTTGTTGGTGCATAGCATTGCATAATTGTGGTGTTGGTGAACCTCCCTCTTAGTCTTGCTCTTATGAGTCTGTTGTTGATGGGTTTCCATTCCAGTAAAGACCTTTCCATTCCTTTCTTCAGGATAATGGCTACACCTTCGTTGTGCTGACCATCCTCTCTGTCAGAATAAAGTACTGTTTCTCCTGTAGCTGTTTTTATTCTCCCCCTTCCTGTCCATCTGCTCTCGCTTATTCCCAGGATATGTATCTTGTAGTTCCTCATCTCTGCTGTGATTTGTCTCAGCTTTCCTGCCTCATTCATAGTTCTGACGTTCCAAAAACCAATTCTGGTTTCGTGTTTTGCGGTCGGGGCATCCGTTTTCATGCCAGTGGCTTCCTTTCGGCTTTCACCACTGTCAGTCATACGAGCCTGAGACTCCGGATGTCCGTCCCGCAGCAAAGTTTTTCCATTTATTGTTGTTTCCTTAACGTGCGATTTTTTTACATAGACAGGGGTGTCGGCCTGTGCTAAAACCCCCAACCTGGAGGACCAGCTTTTGTCTGACCCCTACCCACGCAGACCAGTCCAGCTTGGTTGAACCTACCAGGAGTAAATCTCCCACTGGCATAGCTCTGGGGATTGTCAGGGTACACAAGCTGCCATACCGCTACAAGGTATAGGTACCATTGATGGCAGAAAACTCTTATATAAAACCATTTAATTACCCAAATTTCTAAAGTTGTCAAGAAAATTTAGATTAGTAACAGAAGTTATCGAAATGAAGTTTTCCTTTCAATTTTAATTACTAAAGCCAAGCATTTGACATGCAAAATGTATATTCAGGGAAATTTTGCAATAAATCTCTTACGTCTTTTCAGCTATTTGCCACAATTGAATCATTCAATATCAACAATTCAGAGGGAGATATTTCACCAATGTGAACATCCAAAATAGCCTAATTAACACATTGTAACACTTTATCTCACAACAACATACTGATTGCTTTAAATCATGCACTCACTGAGTCCTACAAAAAACTGTAAACAAACTTTGTAACAGGTGGTACACATTTTTTTAAAACTTACGGTATCATGTGATCTCTGTCCATAAACACTGGCATAGGGCCTGGCATTGGTCCAGACATGGGACCTGGTACTGGTCCTGACACTGGGCCAGACATTGGTCCGGACATTGGCCCCGACATTGGCCCAGGCATTGGTCCAGACATTGGCCCAGACATAGGCCCCGACATTGGACCAGACATTGGTCCAGACATAATTGGTTCTCTTGGACCAGCCATCATCGGTTCCCTTTCCAGTGGTGCAGGCATGATTGACGATCTGTACATCAATTAATCCAGCCAAGTGACTTATCTAGCAAAACCAAAGCTCTCTGAAAATATATGTAAAGGTAGTCCTTTTATAAATCATTAAAACATAAAGCAGGCACACATTGAAATATCTTAACCTGGAAAATACTGAAAGTCCTGTGCCATATGGCTAGTTTAGTCCAGTTAGAGAAATAGTCAGATAGACAGGATATATATATATATTTGTTAAGTGACGATGGTAAAATGGTAGTTGATCTCAAGGGCTGTAATTGTTTCCCCTAGCTGGATTGTCACGTTTTTGCTGATAGCTTCCCTCAACACATTAGTTAACAGACATATTAAGCAAATTATTATTGTTATATATATATATATATATATCTTTCAATCAATACCCTTTAGCTCCCCAAGGAGCAAAGGCCTTCAACAAACACATGCCAAGTCCTCCTGTCACGTGCCTGCCGCTCAAGTTCTTTCCATGTTTTCCTCATCATTTTCACCTCTGTATCCAGTTCTCTTCTCCATGTGTTTTTTGGTTTACCTCTGCCTCTCTTTCCCTAAGGGTTCCAGAACAAAGCCTGCCTTGTAATGCTATCAACAGCCTTCCTCAATGTGTGTCCTATCCATCACCAGCATCTTCTTCTCAACTCTTGTTCCACTGGCACTTGTCTGGTTCTTGTCATCAATTCCACATCCATATCTGGATTTTGCAGATGACTTGGCTCTTCTGTCCCATAACCATAATCAGATGCAAGAGAAAATGAAAATTCTCAATGAGAGGTTACAAAAAGTGGGCCTGAAAATACACAGGGAAAAGACAAAGATTATGAGAATAAATGCAAGAAATGATAACAAGGTTGAACTTGAAGAAACACCATTAAAAGATGTAGAATTGTACACATATCTTGGCAGTAATATAGACAAAGTTGAAGGTACAGACAGTGATATCAAAATGAATAAAAAAAAAGCAAGAGGAGCTTTCATTGCATTGCGAAACATATGGAGAACAAGAGAAATTAAGTCCAACACGAAAATAAGAATCTTCAACTCAAATGTCAAGTCAGTCCTATTGTATGGCTCTGAGACATGGATAGCAACAAAAACAACAACTAAAAAGCTACAGACTTTTATAAACAGGTGCTTGCGTAGAATCGAAGTACTGAAATGTTATGACAAAGTCACAAATGTGGAATTGATGACAAGAACCAGACAAGTGCCAGTGGAACAAGAGTTGAGAAGAAGACGCTGGTGATGGATAGGACACACATTGAGGAAGGCTGTTGATAGCATTACAAGGCAGTCCTTGTTCTGGAATCCACAGGGAAAGAGAGGCAGAGGAAGACCAAAAAACACCTGGAGAAGAGAAGAGGAAACAGAGGTGAAAATGATGAGGAACACATGGAAATAACTTGAGCGGATGGCACAGGACAGGAAGACTTGACATGTGTTTGTTGAAGGCCTATGCTCCTTGGGGAGCTAAACGGTATTGATTGAAATATATATATATATATATATATATATATATATATATATATATATATATATATATATATATATATATATATATATATATATATATATATATATATATATATATATATATATATAACAATAATAATTTGCTTAATATGTCTGTTAACTAATGTCTTGAGGGAAGCTATCAGCAAAAACTTGACAATCCAGCTAGGGGAAACAATTACAGCCCTTGAGATCAACTACCATTTTACCATCGTCGCTTAACAAATATGGGGAGAATACTCCCTCTGACATTTTAGTAAAGCAAATATTTCGATTACTACTATACTGTGACTCATAAAAATGTAATACAATACATTCACTGCCAGCGATGGGCTTACTTGTTTGTGCCTATTCGGCATTGTGTACACAAAAACATATTAAAAATAAAGTTAAAATAAATATCAAAAAGGAGCACTGGTGGTTGAGTGGTTAGAATGGTTAGAATGGTTGCTTGCCACACAATCAGTCTGGCTTCAATTACCACCTGAGGCAAAAAAAAATTTTTTTAATGTCCGTCACCTGTCTTTAGCTTTAACAGAAAGTTTTAAAACAATGAAACAATGGTATTTGGTGGCTATGACACTATGAAACTGACTCACAGTTTTAATTTATTTATCATTTTATGTGTTTTCATTTTCTTTCTTTACCGTGCTTTTTTTTTAAAATGATAGTTTCCAAATGTCTGCACATGTTGACACTGCAGATACTGGAAGATGGTCTTGCTTCTTCCCCCATCAATTTTTTGGCAGGTTATCAATAGTATATATGTACAACTCAATAATAAATTCATTCTTCCCTTCCCCCACCCTGATTTCACTCTGTATAAAGACATGCTGAAGGAACAGTGTGTTCAACCTATTTCAACATGGTTATGGTGTATTTTCAAACACCTTTTCTTGGCTCATAACCATCATGTTGTTTAACTGAAAGAAGACATATGTGATAGGCAAAATTACAGTTTTCTAGTTGTTTCTAAAATGTTCATTATACTTCTGTCTTCCATCCTTCTGTTGCTTGTCTCACCTCCCAGTTTATGCTATGAAAAAGGTTGTTGGTGAAAGCAGACATTACTATTTGACTCCAGTTAGTACTGCTGAAGGTTAGGGTAGTTTGTCTTTGTGGACAAGTCTGCAAATGGATTCATTATAAAAATCTTGAATGATTTTAAAACCTTTCTCATGTATTCTACATCTCAGTATTGTCATCATCACTGCATTTCATTTGGTTGTTCTATGATGATTATAAAATTCTGCTTTTTACCTACCTTGAGTTTTATACTGAAAGCTTTATGTATATTGTCCTGCATCACTCTGCTTAGACTTCTCCAGCCACTGCCAATATGCCTTTCTTAGAAAGTCGTGTGCCCTTTCTATCAAGTCTTCGAAATGGCTTCTTATTTTCAGATTTTCTTGAACAGCTGGCATAAAATCTCTGTAGTGGATGCAATTTCCACTTTCATGGCTTCTGGGTGTTTTCCAGTGGGATCTGAGGCCTTTCTTATTTTCAGCAATTTCAATGCCAGTCTCTTGTTTAGTGGATGGATTTATGGTAACATTTTGTGGCTCCTTTGCTGGTTTTGTGTTGGTCTTTTCTACTAGTTGAATGCTGTTTAGAAATGAATTCTTGAAAATACTCTACAATCAGGATTATTGTTTCTCTTCATTGCTGATGACTGTCTCCTGCCTTTCATTGGTAAATTGCGATTTTGCAGACAGAATGGTTTTTGATGTGGTTATTTTTATGACTTGTGTGCTTTTTAACATTCTTGCTCAGGTCCAGGTATATGTGTGTGGTTATTTTTATAATGAGTTGTGCGCTTTTTAATTTTCTTGCTCAGGTTCTGATATTTGTGTGCAGTTTCTTATTTTTCACAGCTGAATTTCCTGTTTCACACATGTTCTTTCTTTCATGTGGTTTCATGTGCTCTTTATGAGCCATTCTTTGCGCTGTTTATCCATTGCTAAGAACCTCTGCAAGTGCGCTAGAATGCTTCATGGGCCAGATAATCACTATTGATTATCTACAGTTTCTTGAATGAGATTTTGAAGGACTTCATATCAATTTTTCAAATATAGCCAGAAAATATCATTTTTGTCCTCATTTGAAAGTTTTGTGGGCTGCATTTATGATTTGTTCTTTTCTTATCTCTATTCAAGCCTTCAGTTTTACTTTCCATTATTTCCTCTATCTGTTTTTCTTTTTTTTCATTTTCACATACAGGAGACAGCATCGCCATTTCCTACCCAAGGTGAAATGGTCAATTCTGCATTGTTAGGTTGTTCCAGAATTCAGAAATGGTGGCAGCTGCAAAATAACAATTATAGCACCAATTCTTTGTATTTGTATATATATATTTCTTTGTCTAACCTCTTATCGTCTTTAAAAAACAAAACAAAAAAAGCTGCCTAGGTACCTGAATTTAATTAATTATCTGTATTCTTTATTCTCAATACTGATATATTGGTGACCTTTTGCTGGAGCAATCTTCACCCAGATACATTTCATTTTTTAAAATACTTAAGTAATAATCATTACAGCTGCTATTTAGATGTGACATTTTAGTGAAGTTATTTTTATGTCAGGAGTTATCTGCAGAAAGTAATTCATTACTTTTCTCTGTATAAATATTCTCTGTGATCAGAAACATGTACAACATAAATAATACATCACATTTAAGACCACTTTTAATGTCATCACCGCTTTTCTCATCTATCCTGGCAGACAGACAACAAGTGTCTTACAATAATTCTTTGTCCAACCCAACTGTTGTCGATATCGGTGTTCCTCAGGGCTCTATTCTCGGCCCTCTTCTCTTTGCCGTATACATTAATGATCTTCCTCGGCACATCAAACATTCATCCTGTGACCTGTTTGCCGATGACTGTACTGTTTTACACTAGTGACAAAAGTTGCACCTCACTAGAACTATCTTTACAAACTGATACACATAATCTTATTAAGTGGAGCAACGAGAATCGAATGCAAATAAATATTAGTAAAATGAAATGTATGTTAATATCAACCAGACAAAAACTACAAAACTTGCAGAAAACAACACTTCAGCTCTACACTGGAACATCACTAATCGAAAACGTAAATGAACATAAAACTCTAGGTCTAACTGTTGACCAGCACCTAAGTTGGAACTCACATGTAAGTGCACTCACAAAGCTAACGGCACAAAAAGTTTACCAATTAGCCAAAATCAAACACTTCCTGGATGAGGGGGGGCAAGGAAAATGTTCTACACATCTCATATACAAACATACCTAGACTATTGTTCCCCAATCTGGGATGGTTGTTCCATATCCAACACAAAAAGGCTCCATTCACTTCAAAAACGT
Organism: Oreohelix idahoensis; assembly: GCA_024509875.1. Classification (NCBI taxonomy): domain Eukaryota; kingdom Metazoa; phylum Mollusca; class Gastropoda; order Stylommatophora; family Oreohelicidae; genus Oreohelix; species Oreohelix idahoensis. Next base: position 275,023 of record JAMPIV010016022.1, read on the forward strand.
GCAGTGCGCCTAGTTGCTGATAAACACCAAACACATTGTATAGATCTATATAACTATCTTAAAATATTACCCCTTAGAAAGCGCTTCCTATTTAACAAAGCTAAATTCGCTCAAAAAATCTTGTCACAGAATGCTCCAACGTATCTGTGGCCACTTTTAAAATTCAATGAAAAACGTAGTCAGTGCTTAAACCAGTTACAGGTACCCAAGCCCAGGCTAGATTTGTACAAGAAGAGCTTGGCTTACTCAGCTGCTCATCTTTATAACAATCTTCCACATGACCTGAAAAACATGCACAGTCCCTACTCATATAATCGTAGACTGTTCAAATACATTATGAGTGCGGATTATATGCCGCCCTAAGTGATTATGTTTCGAATTATTATGTAATATACTGTATGGAGGATCTGATGATCTAGTTTTTCATTTTAATATACCTTACTTCTTAATTGTAATCAGATACTGTAAATGTATGCTTTTATACTACTTATAATGTTGCATCGCCATTAAATTAATACCTTAAGTATGTTGGAGAATGTCTGGATAACTAGCAATGAAAGATGAGTAAGAGGAAGGGCAAAATGCAAGACGGGCCTATATGCACGATTCTCATCTATCAGTCAATACCCTTTACCTCCCTAAGGAGCATAGGTCATAAAGCTGGATCTCGTATAGTGGAGGCGTCAACAATTCACTCCCTGTGGCAGTATCTGCTTGGGACTCAAAGCTGCTCACCTGTGGGAACATTTTCCACATGCGCATACAACATACAAAGTCCCTGGTCATTCAGCAGCAGATTTCCAATATGTCACGAGTTCTTATTATATGCCACCATAATCTGATTACTTTTCAAATTATGTCTAATGAATGGTTTAGATTTTGTTGGTTTGTATGTTTTTTTATTTTATTTTTGTATTATTTTTAATTTATTAATTTATTTTTATTTTTTTCTCTCTTTTTTTTTTTTACATACTTAAATTTGATTATGACTGGATGTTACAAATGTATGTTATTATTTTACCTTGATAATGTTGTATGCTTAAATAATGCTCAAAATACATGTGCGATTGAAAGGATACGGTATGTAAGATGACAGAGAGAAGAAGGGCAGAATGTAAGACGGGCCTGCGTGCCCAATTCTTAACCCTTTGAAAATAAAGTTCGTTCGTTCGTTCACTCGAGGTCATATCATGGTTCAGTCTTAAAACATAACAGAACATTGACTTTACTGGTTTTCGTTTTCTTGTGAACATGATACCACCAGTGCAGTTAGTCTCCCATACAGATTGCCTGCACCAATGCACTTCATGTGATCATGCACTGGTGGTTTCTGATGCACTTTGTTTTACACCAGGCTGTCAGTCCCATAAAAGTTGACTGACTGTTGAGAGGTGGTTGAAGAATATGTCTGATGTAATAAAATTCTGAATGAGATGCATAATAGTAGATAGAAACAGAGTTACGAATGTGAATACAGAATGGTGTATGACAGTCAGGAAAGGAGACATATATGTGTATATATATTAAATCTCTTCTAATCTTTAACGTTTGCAACACTTTTAAATGTCATACATGAATTCCTCTCTGAGGTGAGAAAAAGTAAAGATAAAACAGGTCAACATTCAGATGATAGGTGAAATAGTAATTAAATTATGACCGCTAGAACATACATATATTTATTAATCAATGCAACTAGTCATAAAGAAAAAAATATAGGTACAGGTATACATCAATGATTATCACAAAAATGTAACAAAAAAAGTTAGTAGTGAGCAACTGAAAACATGGAAACGAATTTTAGAAATAACGTATACGGTCCTCTTCATAAGGACAACTAAGTCTGTTTCAATATAACTATTCCGGAGAGGTGGTACACCTCTTTAGTTGAGCAAGCTCTAGAGTTTCCATGTCAGCCTATTACTCCAAATGTTAGCGTAGCAGGAAATCCAGCAAATAGGAAAATATATTCCTTCAGCGCATAGGCTGACACAGCTGGGGTTTATATGTGACTCCACAGGAAATAGGCGTGTGGGAAGTCAGTGGTTTACAGCTTCCTAGTTTGTTGATATGAATTGAAGACTTGACATCGCCTTTCGGGACGGTTGTATGCACTTGATAAAAAGCAAAAGCATTGGCCACTCAATTAAGGGCACAGCTCTGGTGAATTCATTTACATACTTAGGATGCATATTAACACCAGACGGCGGAGCAAGCAAGAACATCAACAACATCTAGAAGTCTTCCCAGTATAGCACAAACACCAAATTAAGATTATATGAGAGCTGTGTACTTTCTGTGCTTCTCTATGGTGCGGAATGCTGGAAAGTAACAGAGAAGGAAATGTTGAAACTATCCTCTTTCCACACAATGTGTTTAAGGTAAGGAAAAATCACTGAATCTTTTGGCCGAATGCCATCACCAACCAAGAACTACTTATTCGGAGTAACCAAGAGGACATGCACACCATCATAGCTGGCAGACGCTGGAGATGGGTTGGACACATCCTCAGAAGGGACCCTGATGCTATTACAAGAACAGCTATGCTATGGACCCTCAAAGGAAAGTGAAAGAGAGGCCGACCAAAAACAGGTTGACGGAGAACTGTGGAGGCTGAGATACAAAGAATCAACCAGAGTTGGGGAACTGTACGAAGGATGGCTGCCGACTGAACAAAGTGGAAGCAATTTGTTGCTGCCCTACAAGACACCACCAGGCATGATGGCCACTGGCTGCTTTGACAGTCTGCGGCTAAGGATTTAAAAAAAAAAAATTCTGGTGAATTCCTTTGGTATGATGTGGCTGTCTTAATGGAGACACACTGAAGTTAACAGCTCCCTTGTTTAGTAGTGATGACAAAAATTATAATGCTTGGAGCAAGTAATAATAACAACCCCGTATGACGTAGGATTAGCGTAAACTAGGACACCTGGAAATTAGTACATCCAGGAAAAACAAGAAAATCATGAAGCACGAATTCATAGAGCATGAGACATGTAATACGAAATCAAAAAAACATGGAAGGTGATTGACAGGGGCTGGTCAGGCCCAAGGACTCTGGAATCTTCTAAATATTACAAGAATTATTCCATTCTAAAATGCATCTGGTATCAGGTGTAACAGTACAAATTGCGATCTGCATGTAGAAGATCCTTTAGCACTTCTGAAACAACAAGCAACGAATACTGCTTGCGTCCAGATTAAATTGCCAGGCTCTACGGCATGCCGCTTCACATTTCGCGAACATTTGGATGACAAGCGGCGAGACGGACAAGGGGACAAAGATATTAGGGAATGGGAGTTTTCTATCCTGTGACCAGAGATGAAAGGGTTCTCGTACAGGGGATCAGCGAAGTAGTGGAAGGCTCGCCCGCTGGGATCCCAGTCTCAAAGGGCCCTGAGAGAAACGCAGACAGGTCAATTGAAAATGCATGTCGCCTCACTTGTGGCCGCCTTCCCTAACTCAAAGATTTTTAGAAGATTGCTGCTTCCAACATGAAAAGGGTAAACAGACCTCTCTGTGTAGCTGAAACAAAACACGTGATGGAGGATGGGCTACATGCTGTCAAATTTAAGAGTGACGCTGCCCCTAGCCAGGAATTATATTTGCAGATGCTGTTAGCACTTTGCTGACCAAATTTGATGATCGTTGAATTTTGGTTATACACTCTTGCTGACCAAATTCAACAGGAGTCGAATTCATAAGACTATGAAAGCGACAGGGCAGCCGTGTTGATAATTTAACTAAATAAGTCTCATCCGGGTATTTGTAGCATTCCTAAATGGCTGCACCCATGAATTATTTCATGTTGCGATGTTAGTAGCGGAAATTTTATTAAAATTTCATTATTTTTTAGTACAAGTTCCCATTCATTGTTTCAATCATAAGTGATGACAAAATCCAGACTTATAACAGAGACGATTCATACTCTGGCAGCGGATCTGGGGCTGAAAGTGATATCTCATGGCTAAGTAGAGATGGAACACTGAATAATAACACTAGTGATAGTAGAGACAACGAAATCGGAGGTGATGTAGGTAGGCCTGAAGCAGAAGATGGGCGTGGCACAAGGGGCCGTGGCAAGACTGCACATCAAAATAATCCTTGGAAATAGAGAAGGCTTGCTCAAAATGATTTTATTGAGCTGGACATTCTTCCTCCATATGAAGAACAACAAGGTATCAATGCAGACACAACTGAATTCAAGACTGCGATGTTTTCAAAATTCTTTTTCTTTTTAAATCATTACTTGTAATCAGGTTTTAAGACAAACAGGTGATTGGCCTGTTGTCCTTTGCAAGGAGGAGGGTTCTTATGGCCTCATTACACGCCGCCCTCCTTTTTCAGCCAGGCTTGGGACCAGCCTAGGCAGAGTTCTGAGTTTATTTAACACTGTAAAATGCGAGCTCTCGCATCAATCGAAAAAGAGTGCTTGATTTTATTGGTTGATTCTCACGACATAAATATCAGCTAAGGTCTGGTGCACGTGGCAATCGAATATATATTTATATAAATCATTAGGCAAAAAACGTACATAAAGCACATACAGTTGTTCAAATATAAAAACAAATAAAATGTGTACAGAGTATGGGTAATCTGTATTAGTTGGCATGTATGTACTCTTTTTTCGCTCCTTACAGAGCATTCAGTCGCCACTAAAGCTGGCCCCCTTGCAAGAAGCCTGCATCAAAGCCTCCATGAACCTAAAATGGTGGCTTCTGCAGCAATTCACTTTACATAAAGAGGTTACAAACCCCCTGCACAACCTCATATTAGTCACATTTTACAGCATGCCTGAGGGAGCAACAATCTTATTCTTTCTCTGCCTTTTCTTTTTTGTTTGGTTTTTTTTTTTTTATGGAAAGGGGAGGGCATACATACATACATTCTCATAATTTTACATTTTTGATTTACTCTATTTGGACTGAGTGGAGTGGGAAGATGATGCCATATTTTGATATCAGAATTACTATCTTGAATTAACCACACTATATATCCTAATTATGTACCATCAAGGGTTGAAGGGGTATTTTTTATAAAAGGAAAAAAACAGACCCCAGCGCATGATATAAGTAGCCAATGTTAAAACATTAAATCTAGATGAACAAATTTAACAGTGTTTTAAATGTAAGTAGTGAAGGCCTTACAATAAACCGAGAATAATTTTGAAGAAGTGCTTACCTATAAAACAGTAATGTTTATGTGAGTAAACGTTTACTGTAGTCACTTGTCTTATAAGATAAAAGAAACTGATATTAAATTGAGTATATGGCCTTAGTTTTGTGGCAACTTATGCTGTGTTAGCTCATGCCCAAGGTTCATTTCAGACTAAGTGCATTTATGCGAGGCTCATATCACTGTAGTAAGAAAGTGTAGGGGCCTACATGGTTCAGATGATTTTATAAAATAGAGCCTAGGGCCTACATTCTTAGCTTCGAAGATTGAATGAGACCTCGCATAAAAATTTTTTTGTAAATGTAGTGGTTGGCTTTAACTATTTCTCTGACTAGATACACATCATGCATGCCCTAGATGCTGCTTCTCGAAAATGGTAAAACTACAAAGAGGATAGAATCGTCTTGCCTTGGGAAGTTTTGCAAATCAGGGAGGAAAGAGGAAAGAAAAAAAATCAATTCATTACTCACAGCTTCACCCGGAGTAAGAGGTAATCGCTACAGTACAAGTGTATAGTGTCTGTGTTTCTAGTGAAACAGTGCACAACAATGAAATCCACATGTAAATAGTGTTACCTTCCTCCTTTAAACTAGTAAAAGATGTAAATCAATTGATACTACATCAAAAGTCAAGGTTTGCTTTACGGTCGATGGTGCAGCCTTTTGTTTTCGCTAAATTTATTGAGATGCCAGAATTCTTCTTGCTCATAGTTCAAATGCATTACTTATTTTGAAAGAAATTAAACTTTCAGTTAATATAGAAAGAAAAGAAAGAGCATTAACTTCGGTTTAAATAGTAATTTTATCTTAGATATTAACGACACTTTAATTGCTGCAAAGAACCATTGCAAAATTACATTTAGCATAGCTATTTATGTTACTACACATATAGTTTACATGCCAGTGGAGTCAAATCCTTTCAAGAAGTACGATGCGATGAGGTACAATGAAGCCTGATTAAACGTTTGAAATACGTAAGAAAAACAAAAATTCAAAGCGTTAACATTACTTGCCACGAAATGCAACAGAGTTTCCCGAAAGCTTTAATCAGCAGAGATTTTAGCAGAGATTAAATAAATGTTATTCCAAAGCCAACCTGGCTTAATAATCACAGAAAGCACTATGATGTTATTTCCCGTTGTTCTTTAGGAGTTCTCCCATACTTCATCGAAAAAAGTGGGGGGCGGTGTGGCTAAGAGGTATGGCATCCGCATCTCATTCTAAAGGTACCGAGTTCGGTTCCCAGTACGTAAATATATTTGATGGAAATATTTTTACAGAACCAGTGGGTCCTACTGATGTTATACTCCCCACCAACCCCCCACCCCGATCTGTGGGAGCGGGTGCCTAGCCTTCTCGGATAAGGGCTAAAAGTAGGAGGTCTCGTGTACAGGATGCAGACGTTAAAAATCCCTCGGCAGTTAGAAATCGTTAGGAGTAGGCCAGACGGCCGCTGCCATGGCAAAATTAACAAAATTGGGAAAATCTATCCGCCACAAAAAAAAAAAATATATATATATATATAAATATATATATATATATATATATATCTGTCTTTTATCTTATTGATGGATTCTGTTGTTATCCATGCTTTTTGTTGTCGTTCCCTTTTCCCCAGTATTTCTTCACATGTCTCATTCCATACCGTTTTGATTTGCTGCCAATAGTCTTCTGTATTCTCAACATCTTCCAGCTGTTGGAGCACTTGGAATTTGTTGGATATTGAGACCGCAAATTTGTCTCTTGTTTTTTGATTTCTTAGATGTCCTACATTAAATTATTGTCTATAATTTTGCATTGTTGCAAATCTCTTGAGTTTCATTTTTACTTTGGCTATCAGAAGGTGGTGATCTGATGCCACATCTGCTCCTCTGTATACCTTTACATCCTGCAATGATGATCTAAACTTCTTGTTTATGCATATATGATCAATCTGATTTTCTGTTCTATGGTCTGGTGATATCCATGTTGCCTTGTGTATTCTCTTATGTGGAAACATGCTTCGAAGTCAGTCCTATTGTATGGCTCTGAGACATGGAGAACAACAAAGACAACAACCAAAAAGCTACAGACTTTCATAAATGGGTGCTTGCGTAAAATAGAGGGATTAAAATGGTATGACAAGGTTACCAACGTGGAACTGATGACAAGAACTAGACAAGTGCCAGTGGAACAAGAGATGAGAAGAAGACGTTGGCGATGGATAGGACACACACTGAGGAAACCTGTTGACAGCATTACAAGGCAGTCCTTGTTCTGGAACCCCCAGGGCAAGAAAGGCAGAGGTAGACCAAGAAGTACATGAAGAAGAGAGCTGGAAACAGAGACGAAAATGATAAGGAGAACGTGGAAGGAACTTGAGATGATGGCACGTGACAGGAGGACTTGGCATGCGTTTGTTGAAGGCCTATGCTCCTTTGGGAGTGGAGGGTTATGAATATATATATATATATATATATATATATATATATATATATATATATATATATATATATATATATATATGTGTGTGTGTGTGTGTGTGTGTGTGTATGTGTGTGTATGTGATTCATGTATATACACTTTTGGTTCCTCGCCGGTGCTACAGAGTTCGTGCACTGTGCTGAGATCTTCCTTGTGTGATCTAAGGGAGGAGATCGAAGCACTGATTGAGTTGTCTATGGGCAGTGAAGAAGGTCCTTCAAACCATTAAACCCATGTTCGCTCGGACTCCCGGTTTGAATGCAAACCTCCTGGTGACATTTAGAAAAAAATCAAAAACAAGCTTTTTATGGGACAGTAATAGTCATATCTTTCAATGAAGGTTGAGAATTTACTTCTGTCTTGAAATAGAATATTTTCATCTCCTGAGTAACCATCAACCGATTGAGTAGTGAGATTTATGTCTGATGTGCTCTACTTCAACAAGGTTCAGCGTTGCCACGAGGAATCAGTGTAATTTGGCAGCAGTAGATGACGGAAATACTTTGGCACTAGCAAGCGAGTTAGTATACTTTTTTTTTTAACCTGTCATTCACTTGCTCTGAGGGACCAAAAGATGCAGCAATAGAGAATGCAGTCAGCGACCCATAGCTTGACTGCTTGCATCAGGGTCAGCGAACCAGAGCTGACCAAGACCGTACTCCACCTCCACGTGGTGGTCCTGGAAACAGTCTGCAGCAGTGCAGTCTGGCTGAGCGAGTACGGATTGTAATGTTATGATGTATGTATATAAGCATTACCTCGTCATCTACACAAGCACACACATGGTTCAGAAGGCACTCAGTAAAAGCATGTTCAGTTTGTAGCCATGTTTATTTACAATGTGTCGTACATGTCAAGATTCGCATTATATTACAATGTGTGGTTCGTACTTTAATGTATTCATATTACATCCCCCCTTTTTTGAAAAAAAAATGTGTGCAAACATTTCCAACGAAATGTTTCATGTGAGAAAGGATAAGTATGTGTAATGCTCAGTGTGAGTATATATGTCACTGTCTGTATCGGCTGGGAGGTGTCACTGTACGGCCAGAACGAGTGGTGTAAAGTGCTGGTGGTTCTGCGGAAGTCCCTGGTTTAGCTTGAGTTGGTTGTGATTTCGGCCTTGGCGCTTGTTGGTTTTGTGGGGCACCAAAGTCTGGAGTTACTGCATTGTCTGTTGAAAGCATGGGAATTCTCTGTTCTGTTGTATTCTGTGGGATTTCTCTTATGTCCACTCTGTTTCGCCTCAGGAGGTTGCTGCTGCTGTCTGGTCTTAAAGTATAGCTCCTGGGTTCAGGGTTTCTGGAAATGATTGTTGCTTTTGACCATGTGTCATTGTTGTGGTTGTAGGTAGTCACATGCTGACCAGGATATAATGGTGGTAAGTCTTTAGCACATTAGTCATAGTTGGATTTCTGAACTTGCGGACGATGCTGAAGTTGATCATATGTGCTGTCTCTATGTTGTGGACGGAAGTGGACCTTAGATGGTAGGAGGTCTTTAATTCTTCTATCAAACATAAGTTCTGCTGGACTGTCGATCTTACTGTCTACCGGTGTTGTTCTCCATCTCAAGAGTGCTAGGTGTACATCCTCTGTTCTTGTTTTCTTCATGATTGACTTGATAGTTTGTATCTGTCTCTCAATGAAACCATTAGATTTAGGGTATCTAGGTGATGATGTTGTGTGTTTGATCTTCCAGTCCTTAGTGAAGTTTCTGTATGCTTGACCTGAGAAATGTGGACCGTTGTCTGATCTAATTTCATCTGGGATGCCAAACATGCTGCAATACTTCTTTGTAATGTCTGCAATAACAGCTGATGGTGAGGGTTGTGGAAGTTTCTCAATGATGGGAAATTTGCTGTAGTAATCAGCAATAATAAGATAGTCATTATTGTCGATTGAGAAAATATCAGTTCCTATAATGCTCCAAGGGCTCAATGGTATGTCTGATGGTATGAGAGGTTCTCTGCACTGCCTATTTGCATGTTCTTGGCAAATTGAACAGTTTTTACATAGTGTTTCTATGTCCTTGTTTATCTGTGGCCAGTAAACATCTTTCTTTGCTCTCAGTTGTGTCTTCACAATACCAAGGTGACTATTATGGAGCTGTTTAAGGATGATATAGCGTTGTGTTTCTGGTACAACAATGCGATCTCCTTTAAGGATCAGACCATCTTCGATGCTTAACTCGTCCCTCATCGAGTAGTATGGACGGATGTGTGTTGGAACTTCCCTGATAGAGCTTGGCCATCCATGGTATATCAGTTCTTTGAGAGAGTTAAGGATAGGATCTCTCATTGTGTCTTCTCTGATGTGTTCAAGCCGATTATCGCTAAACTTGACAAAATCAACTTTGATGTTTGGGGTAAGATCTGCTGTCTTGTTGGGGTTTGGTAGTCTGCTGAGAGCATCTGCAAGACCTATATCCTCTCCTGGGATATACTGAATATTAAAATCATAACCTTGTGTTTCCAATAACAGAGCTTGTAGTCGTGGTGGTGCTGAAGCTATTGGTTTTTTATGAATCATCTCAAGTGGCTTGTGATCTGAGAGAATTGTAAATGGGCGGTTGAAAAGAAATGTGTGGAAGCGTTTGATTCCAAAACGTACAGCTAGCATTTCTCTTTCAATGTTTGCAAGTTTCTTTTCGCCAGAACTTAATGATTTGCTTGCGTAAGCTACAGGACGAAGTTCTTTGGCATAGTGTCCTTCAGGATTTTTGTCTGGTTGCAAAAGTGCTGCTCCTAGGCCTTTCAGACTGGAATCAACCATGAGAAAAGTGGGTGCTTGCATGTCATAGTATTTCAAGCATGCATCAGATGATATGAGGGTCTTCAAGTGGTTGAATATGTGTTGGTAGTCTTCTGACCATTCATACGGAGTTTCATTCTGTAGTAGAGATCGCAAAGGTTCTGCAGCAGCTGACAAATTTGGTATGAATTGTGCTAGGAAATTGACAGCACCTAAGAATTGTTGCAGTTCCTTCTTTGTAGCTGGTGTTGGCATGTCATGAATATCTTCAACCTTTTTAGGGTCTGGTTTTACACCATTCTGGGTGTACAGCAATCCAAAAAATTGTATCTCCATTGCCTTAATTGTACACTTTTTGCTGTTGAATGTTAGCCCATTTGCCTGTGCTACATGCATCAAGTTAATCAAGTTACGGTCGTGTTCTTGTTCTGACCTGCCGCAGACTACAATGTCATCCGCAATAGCCACTGTACCAGAACATTGCTCAACAATGTTGTCAATCTTCTGTTGAAAGATGTCTTGTGATACATTCAAACCAAATGGGAGTCTCTTGAAACAATATCTGCCGAATGGTGTTCGAAAAGTTGTAAGGAGTTGACTTTCCTCTGCTATCTCAACACTCCAGTATCCGTGTACAGCATCTAGTTTAGAAAAATATTTGGCATTGTGGAATCTGTGAGTTACCTCTTCCACTGTATGCATTTTGTGTGGACAGCGCTTTAGACTGTTGTTTAAGTGTTTTGGGTCAAGGCAAACCCGAAGAGAACCATCCTGCTTCAGAACGGTTGTGATACTACTACACCAATCAGAATGTTCTTCAACCTTTCTAATAACATCATTCTGCACCATCTTTTCTAGTTCTGTGGCAAGTTTCTGTTTAACATGTATAGGATACTTTCTAGGTGGGTCTATCTTTGGCTCAGCGTTGTCTTTTAAAAAGAATCTTGCCTTTCCTGGAAGTTTGCCTATTCTGTCGAACTGTTCTGGGAATCGCTGTTTAAGGTCCTCTACTCCAGTGACATGTAGAGTAAGATGTTCTTTTTTGTCAGCTTTAATGTTGTTAATAGTTACCACACTCAGCTTTTCGCACATTGGTAAACCCAAAATTGCAGGTCCTTCAACATCTACCAAGTAAAATGTTGACGATGTCCATTCAGAGTCTCTGTATAAACATTCAAGTGTTACTGCTCCGAAACAGTCTATACTTGTTCCATTGTAAGCTCTTAGCTTTGTCCTGCCACTCCTACTTTTTACATCCCTTGTGGGAAATCCTTGCTCATCTACCTTGTCAGGCATGATCTGTCTGAATATTCTTAAGGGTAGAGTGTTACCTTGGGCACCTGTGTCTATCTTGAACCGAATATATCTTTCTTTGTGCCTTTTAATTCCTGGTATTCGGAATTGCACCTTGCAGAAAGCCTGCGTTCTCTTTGGTTCATTACTGAAAGTTAGTATCTTCACAGTATCAAATGTGGAAGGATCACTTTCTTCACTGGAGTCAAGGTCCTCAGCCATCATAAAGTGTGTTTGTTTTGATGACTCTCTGCTGTGAAGGTTGTGTTGAGCACTGTCTTGTTTCCTCTTGAAACATAATTTTATCCAGTGGCCCCTCTTTCTGCAGTAATGACATGTAGAGTCTTTAGCTGGACAGTGGTTTTGTATGTGGTTTAGGCCACAACATTTACACATAGCACCTCTGCTTGTGTTGTGTTTTTCTTGTTGCTTCGAACCAGTTGCTTTGTTGTGTTTGGGTTTATAGCTTTTCACTGCATCCACCTGGGCTGCTAATGTACCTTGCTGAATTTGTTTAATGTTTAGTGCTTGTGCCTCGTGTTTCCTGCCTTCATCCAGAAGTTGTTGTACAGTTAGTGTATCACTCTGGCTCAGTATCCATTTCTGGAACTCTGGCATTGGTGTGCTGAGAAGGATCTGTTCGATAATTCGCTCTTTTTCTTCTTCTTTGTTAAGTTTGCATACACTTGTTTTCTCCTTGATGCGAGTGAAAAAAATCATCTAGACTTTCACCAGGTTTCTGTCGCAGGTGGTGAAGTTCTAATCTTGCCGCTCTAAAATTCGTGTGCTTTATTATCAGACGTTTTTTCAAATTCGTCCAATATGGCTGCGGGGTCTGTCGCCGACTCCACAGGCATGGCGGTAGCAAAACTGTTGTAAATTTTTAAACCTTCATCGTCCAATGCTTCTAGGATATATAGAGTTAGGGTTTGTCCTTCCAGACCAGTGGTCTTGGAATATAGAGCTATGCGTTGGCGCCATAACAAGAAAGCTTCACTCTTATCATCTTTACCGGCGAATCTCATTTGCGGTGCGTTGCGATATTGTTTCGCCGCCATGGCTGACCTCGATGACGAAAATTAGCCGAATACTGTACTCACGTGTTATCGTGTAGCTGTTTTGCGTCAGTCCGGTATCGACCGCTGCCACCATGTAATGTTATGATGTATGTATATAAGCATTACCTCGTCATCTACACAAGCACACACATGTTTCAGAAGGCACTCAGTAAAAGCATGTTCAGTTTGTAGCCATGTTTATTTACAGTGTGTCGTACATGTCAAGATTCGCATTATATTACAATGTGTGGTTCGTACTTTAATGTATTCATATTACACGGATCGCAGAGGGAAGGCAAACCCGGTCCCAAAAAATGCCGTGCTGAAGTCGGATGTGTCGACCGAAAGGTGCAGATATCACAGCTTAGGCGCAAACAGACACAACGCAACCACCGTCCTTTTCAGGGCGAACGAGGAAGAAGAAGAAGAAGAACTTGCTCTGAAATTTTGACAGAATCAGACAGGAGTCAAGTCTTTTGCAGCCCAAAAAGTGGATAAATGCTTTAGCACCAAGTCTCTTCATGTTTCATGCATCCGCTGTAAGGCGCTTTAATCGGTCTCTAGAACATTGACTTCTTTTCTTGACTCTTTGGAAAGGAATTCATTGCAGGAGTTCTGGAGCAGCGAGGATTTTTTTTTTTTTTTTTCCTTTCTGGAAGTGGCAAACTAGAAGAACAAAACTTTCTTGAATTCCATCTCAAATACTAGCGAAAGTGTTGCTGCAGTTTCTTCTATTTTTTTTCTGAATATCGTCAGTTGTTCATATTAATTGGAATTGAAAACAATATGTATCTTAATTATAACCCAACAGAGGTTGAACGGGATATTTTTCTTCATTAATTTAATTTAAAAAAGTTTACATTACATATGGTATACTTCACTGCCTCCCCCTCCCCCCCCCCCCCCCCCTTTTTTTTTTTAAAAAATAGGAAAACAAAGCGAACAGTGACAGTAATCGTGAAATGATGAGAGAAAAATAAATGAAAATTCTGATCTCCCTTATCAGGAAATTTCTTCTAGTCTGGCAATTTCCATCACCTTGTTATGGAAAAATCTCGATAACATAATTGGTTGATCGATGGCTTATTATTGACGAAGTTTCATCTTTCGCTGTCTGTTAATGTTCCCACAGACTGGATCACGTTAGTCACATATATTTTTCACATGTGTTCTGGTAACGAACTCTGCGTTGCATAAGGCTGTAAGATTCAAGACTATAAAACAGTGCTGCTTTTGAAATCTCACAGACTGTCTCAAATGTTGTCATTCGGGAGGGGATGTGAGGCTAATACGCCGATACGCACCAAAGCTTATACGCCCATGGTTATCTCTTGATACTCATATTTGATTGCGAATCCTGATTGTTGCCAATATATATTCTTCATAATTGTTAAGTCCTTTCCAGCAGTATTCTTATTGCATACTGTCACCTGACCTATTCTTCCTTTCATCATTCATCACCCCTCAAGGAGCATAGGCCTTCAGTGAACTTATGCAAAGTCGGCCTGTTCCGTGCCGCCAAGGTCTTTCCGTGTATTCTTCCCCGCTTGTAAGCATGTCTCCAGTTCTCTTCTCCATGCAGAGGCGTCACTAGGGGGGTGCAGACCGCACCCAGGTAACACCATCAGAGGGGGCGATCAGCTGAGGGGGTGACACCAAAATGACTGTCTATAAAATTTGTGTGCAGTGTTTCAACAGACATTTATTATTGTTTATAAAAATATCCCTGTAGTTAGTTATAACCACAAAAACATTTTTCGTAAGCCCAACTTACATGTACTGTATCAATATACCTGCTTTTCCGGGCACGCTCGTCCGTTCGTGGGCAGCAAAAGTGTTAGGACTTGATGCCTTCAGGGAAGTACCTAGTTTTTATATTTATTTAGGTTCTTATGTGTCCTATCTAGCCTTCACTTTCTTTCCTTTCCCTGACGAAGGCCTTGTGGCCGTAACGTTGGCTATTTTCTTTGTCTTTTGTCCTCGTAAGAAGAATCACCTTTTTTCGATTTTTTTTTCACACCTATCCATTCAATATACCTACAAGGCTAAAACTCTATGCTAGTTTACTTTTTTAACCTTATAATGCGCATTGATTTCGATGAAGTGATTCACACGTTCGCAGCTTTGAAGGCCAGGAAAGGAAAGTTATGAATTAGTCGAGATGCTCACTAAGTGCTGAAATGCTTGTGTATTTGTTCCTGTTTATTTTTTTTGGTATTATTTCATTTATGAGTATACTAGCAACAACCCGCCAAAATTGGCAGGTTTTTAATTATAGTGTTTTGTTTCTGTTACACGTATTACATTGCTGCTTCTTCTATAGTCTCGCTTGCTCGCCTTGAATGACGTGATCGTCTCTTCCATTTAGCCGTCTTATCATTTTGATCCATAATAATAACTCTGCAATACGTTAAATTAAAATTTTGTCTTGAAGAAACAATAAAAAAACTTACATTTTAAAGAAAAATGATGAGTTAAATCCGTTTCCCGAATGAAACTGGACAGAAGAGTATCTTGATTGTCTGTTGATTTAATCTGCATCTCCGCACCTTCCTGTCTCCAGTTCAAGTTGTTGTCTTCTTTCCATAATCAAACTGTTTGCTCGCTGTGAATTACGTGATCGTATCTTCCTTTTAGCCATCTTATCATTTTGATCCATAATATTAAGTCTGCAATACTTTAAATTAAAATTTTGTCTTGA
The DNA here is from genome assembly GCA_024509875.1 of Oreohelix idahoensis. Taxonomy (NCBI): domain Eukaryota; kingdom Metazoa; phylum Mollusca; class Gastropoda; order Stylommatophora; family Oreohelicidae; genus Oreohelix; species Oreohelix idahoensis. Next base: position 290,463 of record JAMPIV010016022.1, read on the forward strand.
AGAAACAATCAGAAACTTACAATGTAAGGTTATTTTTAAGAAAAAGGATGAGTTAAATCCGTTTCTCGAATGAAACTGGACAGAAGAGTATCTGATTGTCTGTTGATTTAATGCACACCGTCACACTTTTCTTTTTTCGCGAGAGTACATATAAGGGGAAACAATACAATTATTGTCTAACTTTCAACCAATGTTGCACCCCCTTAGCTGTGGTCGAATGTTAATGTACTCTCCCGAAAATAGAAAAAGTGCGCAAATGATGGTGTGCAAAATGTGACTGACCGGCCGAAGTACTTACGGAGACAATTATGGTATTGGATTTCAATATGCATTTACGAGTAACATTAGTACAAAAAACATTACTAAGGATTCTGTATGGTCTGGTATGGGAGGAGGTCGATGGGTTTGACACCATGAGTTACCGTACCGGGTGGCACCAACCCTAGTGACGCCTCTGTCTCCATGTGTACTTTGGTCTCCCTCTACCTCTCCTACCCAGGGGATTCTAGAACAAGTATTTCTTCTTTTACAACTAGCGAAAACATGAGATATATTGATATTTCAGGAATACCTTCTTTCCTCCTCCTTCCCCGTTTCGCTTCTTGGGGAGAATAGAACCACCACTGCAGGAGCCTATGCATCAAAGCACTAGCGTGCTCTTGCATTGACGATTTATGTAGCAATTTGTTTGACATGGTGGGGTTGCCAACCCCTTGAAAAACTCAACCTAACCATCAAGACTTTGCCGGATGGGAGCAGTGGCCCTATTATTTCTTTGTATTAATAAAGACGCCCCACAACCACCCGGGAATCACATAGTGCACCAGTTACAGAATACGATTTCAGTAATCCAAGACATGCTAATGATACTTTTTATAGCCAAGAAAGAGAGAAGGCACTACAAGTAATGCTTGAAAAGTGGCTGCAAAGGCAGCTTAAGAATAAAACAGAAGTATTGATCATTTAAAAAAAAAATAGCACGATATAGAAAGAGAGAGACCCCAGAGGAAGCAGTATTAAAATAAATGGTACACATCTAACACAAGTACAGTGAACAGGTAAAGGTAGTCCCATAGCAGATACTGCGTAGGGGAGTGAAGTGTTAGAGACTTCACCATACTAGGTCCAGCATCGAGAGGTTGGGTGACCAGTTCCCTACCTCGCTGCCATTTCCTTCCCTAACTCAAAGTCAGCTACCCATTTACAGCTGGGTTGATGTGACGAGATAGTTAAATATAGGTGTATCTAGATGATGCCAGGTGATAGTTCCAGAGAAGAATTCTGGACTAAAAGAAATACCCCAGTCTCAGCATAGAGCAATTCTGTGTGGATGGCACAGGTTATAGCCAGGCTGTAAAGTACTGTTGTCCAAATATTTATGTAACAGATCAAGAGCCTATGGTGCCCTCTCGTTCAGACTACCCTATGCTTAAATAATAATGTAATTCCAATTTAAACATTGTCACGTAGGGTTTATAGTCATTTAATTTCCTACATCTTCTTCCTATTCTTTCACATAAATTCTCTCTTTTATTATCTCTGTATTTTTTTTTCCTGTGTATTTTTCATCCATTCGTTTTGCGTATATTATTTTCATATAATTCGCAAACTTTACCTGTTTTCCTTTCTCTTAAACTGAGAATCGCGCTAGGACGATATTACGTAGATGTCAGGGCTGCAGGGCGTCATAAGGCGTGATAAGTCGGTTCGCTGAACATAGGACGTAGCAAATCGTCTACATTCTCACCGAGCGCGCGAGTTTCTTCTCGGCATTAGTCCCGGTGAGGTGTGATACTTTACATCTGCACCGGTCAGTATCCAGACATTTGTCTGGAAAATCCCAAACTGACACGGCGCTCACTTGGGCCATGGTCAGCTGTAGCGTGAAAACTGCCCTGCAATAGAGTCAGGCTGTCTGGGATTTGAAACTGACACGCGTACCTCGTGGTCAGTAGGTGACAGTTACGACACGCGTTAAGCGGACGTAAATGTTGGGAGTAGGGGAGATAATTTCGCTTGGCGAAATAAGTTTGGGCCCTTTGTCTGATTTAAGATATTGGCCAAGTTTGAAACTTTAATTTCATTCTCGCTCATAGACTCCACAGTAGATAGGTCGCTCGAAAACAGAATAGCTGTTAGCGAAGATCTCAGTTTGTTTCGGCAATTTGTCGAACTTCTAGACTTCCAGAAATATTTTCAGCATTTTTATTCTTAAGTTGTGCGACTACCTGTAATTCTGTGGTTGAGGTAATTAATATGATAGATATATAGATTTTGTGAGTGTTAAAGTGTTAAATCGCTTAATTCATTTTAATCTATTTCTTTAGCGCAGAAGAGAAATAAAGTGGTAGGCTATTATATTTTCTAGGGAAGCATTCAGTGGAAAGCAGAATAAAATTAAAATTTCTAGCTTATAACGGCAATTGTAGCTATTTATAAATTTAATTTAACTGCTAATACTCAGTCGAGTGTATTTTTCAAAACTAACGTATAAACTCTAGAATCCAGCCTCATGAATGGTGACGGAATACGCACGTGTTCTTAATTTATGAGGATTGCTGATTTTTAAATATAACTTACGTCACGGGAAGTTTAAATGATAAGCAAAGCTCTCTGCTTGCAAGTTTAAATGTAAGTTATAACCAGTTCAGATTCTGTTTATTATATTATATGTGTTATTTTTCCTCCACACAGTGAAAGTTTTGGGGTGACCCTAACTTTACCAGCACCTAGTAGTAGTTTCCATACTTGTGAAGAAATAGACAGTCCTTATTTTGAACCACGTGGGTTTTCTCAAGTAACACTGATCTGACGGTGCAAGTTAGACAGAAATACTAATATCCCTATAACGGGTTTTCAAAGACTGTAATGATAAATACTGGACCTTGGAGCCAGCACTTAATTTCTTCTAGAAACTCTATATAATTTGCTGCCTGGTGGCGTGAATATTAACAATCATTTCCCGACTAGATTATATCTTGTGGACAAATCTGTGGTGTGACTAAAGTGAATCCTATACTGAGGGAAGGCACCGACCTGACATTCATCATTTTTTAGAAACCTACGCTATTGACACTGTGCTCTGCTAACTCCCGCGCCTGGAATAATTGTTAGGTGACTTAATCAGACATTTGAACAAATTTGCATACCCAAGTAGTCGTTCCCGGAGACTCCAAGTTAAATACGTCTTTTGGAACTGGGGACTTCTTGGCAGAAGACTGCATTTTTTGAGTCTGTGTGAAAATCTAAAATCAATGTGTTCCAAGAGGCAGCAAGCAAAGTCGTGAGTACAAGTATGAGAAGCCATGGCGGAATGAATGAGTGTACGCTGGTTTGAGTGATATTTTTCACTATTTTATCTTTGACACCCTGTTGCTGTCCTAATTTTTTTTCAATCTGCATAATTTGTTGCTAAGGCTAGAGTTCTTGTGTTTTGTCTTAGGTTAAATCAGATTTTTTTCAAACTCTGTGCATATAATTACGAGATAAAACAAAGACAACTCTTAGACTCAAACTCTATGTATCTGTGACTCGGGCGCCATCATCTGTTCTCTTAACGGGGCCGGGCTAAACCTAGAGTTAACACCATAACGGGGCTATCATCCTTGCAACATTTCCTTGATTTTTTATGACTATGTGTATATGTATTTTCCTTGATGTACTTTCTTTGATGTTGTGAGCCGATTTTTTCCTGATAATAAAATCGCTCTTGAACTTAATAATCGTGTTTGGTCAGCTCGTTCTAGATAATATATATAGCATTGTTATAGTTTTCCCACGTCGGTGTGTTTACCTGTCGTCACGTGTATGTGCGTGCCTGTGATTGATAGAAATATACGTAATATGTATATTGGTGTAGTCTGTCTGACGCTGTAACAACTGTTGTAGAAGATAGGTGAGAGAGAGAAGAATTCTTTTCGCTTTCAGAGACAGCCACTATATCAAATCTATCATCTCACGTGTGTGTGGAAATTCTATTACCTTTCACTAACTCTCACTGAGTCTATCACCTATTCAAACCTATTCAGAAGGGACCAAACCTAGTCTTAATTCTCCTATCGGAAATCTACGACAAACATTCGAAATTTAACAAAAAGGAGTTTACAAGTCCCAAGGTATAATTAATGAATCAATTTATTTAAATTAATTTCTTGTCTTCAGAATGAATAAGAATGAGGTTTATATGATTTTATATCACAAAATAATTCACAGTTACAGTTATATTGTACACAACTACAGTGTTTCTGGAATAGTAGTTACTCTGTAAACTGAGTTTTGCAATAAAATGTCTCTTCATCTGACTTCTCGCTTCTAAATTGTTACAAATGTTCATGTGTCTAAGACTTAACTTCACTTCTCATGGGCTGCTAGACTGCAATGTCCCAGACCAGAGTTCTGTACTAGTTGATGGGGTGACACACAATGATGAACTCTTTACTGATGTTCCCATGTATTAGGGATAACAGCAAAACGTGTGGACCCGCTGTAGTGCTCCTGACAAATATGCAGGATAACACTTTGAGTTCCTACTTCTGAGTTCTATATGTTGATCGAATCGAACCTGAAACAACACAGAGCCTGTGGATAACATCTTCTTATGATATCCACAAGACTAGTGTAGTGGGTGTGAGCGTCATCTGAATATGCATGTGTATGATATGCACACATGTGATTGTTACCTGGTCAGTATTACAGATGTCTACTTTGCAGTTACTAAGTTACATAATAGCATCTAATAAATCATTATTTACGATCAAGATAGGCTTACTTAGTCCATTCAACTTCTTCCTGTCAACTTCTAATATTTTTAGAGTGATCCTTAATGATTAAACCAACTGTGAGTATCTGGTTTGGTTTCCTTTCTTCCATTTATCATCACATGTCTTTAACATATTCATCCATTGAATCCTTAATAAAATATCCTGAAACAGATATTTGCATTATATATACAAATGTATTTACAGTAATCCAACTTACCCTCTAGCCCTTCAGAAATTACACAACTGAACAATTGACTTGGTCAAGGCAGGCTGCCACAATACATCAGTAGTAAAAGAAGTCGTGACTAGCTCTTTCCTCTGTCCGTCATGCAAAAACTGATTTCATGTGTGTCCACATTCAAATTTAGCTCGGCTTAAATAGCCTTGTATCCGGCGTAAGTTAGAACTGTGACGTCACGAGAACTTGGTGTGAGATTTTATTTTGCTGGACTTGTACATTTTGGTCATCTGTGCTATTCATTCCCCACGGTTCTTCGTTGTGCTCATCTCCTTCACCAGCTATCCTTTCCATCCTTATATCATTATCTAGCAGAAGTGTAGCTTTCTTTCCACATATAGCTTTTCCAAATCTGTTCAGCTTTCGATTTGCTATACAGTAGAACTCCATTTATCCGAACCCCAATTATCCGAACATCCAATTATCCGAACACTTTTTCCAGAAAAAAAAAATCAGGCACCACCAGTCACGTTAGACTACATTTCTGAATCTTTTGATGCGGCAAGCTTCAAATGTGTGCGAACAATTTGTAGAGGATGTGATGGGCTAATGGTCGGTCGCTTACATACAGGAAGTCAGTTAGATCATAAAGTCAGTTAATATCTGGTTTACCAATTCAGTGTACGTGTGCGTTCTAGGCAGAACACTTGCTAAACAGACAGTTCAACTTAAAATAATTGTGTCTGCTACTACAGCAGAATAATTTTGGTGTACAAGTATTTCTCTGTGCGATATGGCATCTTCCAGTAGGCCTAAAGCATATAAAAGGAACCGCAATGTTTTGTCAATTGAAACGAAAACAGAAATTATCAAGAGACTAGGAAAAGGTGAAACTGTGTCTTCACTTGCGAGGATTTTCAATGTTGGGAAAGCTACCGTCTCTGACATCAAATGTAACAAGGATAAAATTATGAGTTTTGCATCGAAATTGAATAGTGAAAATGGGTCGAAGATACGTAAAACCAAGAGACATGCGAAAGATTTGAAATTGGAAGAGGCTTTGTATATATGTGTCATGAATTATTCTAATCCCCATATATAAATTAAAACGTAAATGCAAAGCCTAACAAATAAATTTAATAAAAGGAAGAAGAATGGTAAAGAACAGTGCTGTCACAATGACTGTACTCGAAATCCCCCTTGTTTTCTACTTCGTCGGCAAATTGTAACGCCTTCACGTTGATAGTAAAAGCCTACTGTATTATTACCCGCTTTCTTCAATGAAACGTGTGCTGTATTTCTTGGAAAAACAGTGAGATACGCAAGCTGAACAATGACCTAATTTTAATATTTCATTCATTCCATTTTATACACGGCGTAACTAAAGACAGATGGACTAAAGGATAGAGAGAAGGGAGAGGCATAAAGCCGAACACGTGCAACACTAAACACGCGTCGCGCGATACACAATTGCTGCCATCACGCGTGTAAGGCCACATGCACTAACTTTATTTCAAATCGACAGTGATAAAATTCACTATCCTTCCCAGAGTTAGGTTTTTAAATCCTGAAAAACTCTTATTAGGAAAGATGACAGTAGATGGGTTTACGTTTGAAAACATTACAGTACCCAGACAGCACATCTTCGAAACAGGAGGTAGAAGAAATTGCATATTTTGAACGCAGCATATTAGCTCTATTAAATATATATATTTGGGTTCCTTAGGGTTTGCTGACAAAGAATATGTACAACGTTATGCACATAGTCTAGGAATTAACAAGTTATAGCCAAAATAAAATGATGGTGCTGTCAGACAACACCCAAAATCAGAATCGCTCAGTGGTAGATTTTTTTAAACCACCATTGTACGGGAAATGGGCCACAAGTTACATTTGAACTGATTGGCTGGAATGATATGTAAGGCTAAACACGATTAGTCGGACTATAAATGCTATCCTTGGTTGTTAGGGGGAGACGTAGGAAGGTAAAATTTTTTCAAACACTTGTCGAAACGTGGCTCCATTGGCCAGACTCGCTGATATAATCACTTAGGAGCGTTAGTTCGAGACCACTAGTTCAAATAAGCTTGATAAAGCAACAGTGCGTTGAAGCCAGCTCATATTTTTGCTAAATAAAAGCCTGGAACATAAGCAGATGGGAATTTGTGCCAGTATTTGTGCCAGAATTCATTGCTAGTCAACGTATCTGTGTTTATTTCCATGAATTGTGGTAAGCTTGAAACATTCAGTATCTTTTAATGAAAATTGAATGTGAATTGTTAATTTATGCCTGTATATATGTGTAGTTCAGTAGCGAACATGATGTAAAGCCTATAATGCTCCAGCCTGAACAGAAGGTGTCGGAGGAAAGTAAAACGGCATGGAATGGCCAAACAGTACACAGACACCTAGATTATTGATTAGACAGAAATAATGCTGGAAGTGCAGAGGCGTAGTAACCATTAGGGAGGTTAATACTGGTATAAAGTATTTCAGATGAAGCTGACAGTTGGCCTAACGCTCTGAACTCAATGTTTGTGATGTATTGTGCTCAGTGTAGAACTAGAGTATCAATTAGTTATGAAGTAGAAGGTACATCCTTCTTGTTTTCAGGGACTGTGGTCTTAACGTTATTGAGCAGCACCTGGTCAGAGCTTTGCTGAATCCAGAGTCGGACAGCATACTCCTTGGTCCATTTAGCTATCAGTGAGGTGTCTCCAGAGCCCAGGGGAGAAATCGAGCAGAGGAGTCTTTTCCTGCCGCCATCACGCAAGATAAGCTGATGTGGCCAGCTGAGCTCAACATTATGTACCCCCATCTTAAAATAACATTGTAACATAAACTTAAGAGGGGAAGTAAATTGTTTTAATACCAGGAACCGAGAACATCTCCAATACTAGTTCCCATAGAAACAAACTATTGAAGTCATGATGACAAATACCAACAGAGCTTGAACAAAACAAAACCAGTATTACCTCATATTACTACTACACAACTGACACACATAGGATATTTTTAATAATATATGTCACTACAATATTCATATTGATAAATTATGTACATATAACTTGTAATTAAAATTGATTGTGATTCCTGGTTCCCTTTGTATTTGAATCAGGACACATATTCATTCATGACAGCAATGAATACATATTGTTATTTGAAAAGTTATCAGTGACTCCTTTAAGATATCCTCGTAGAGTGTTTTATGTATGTGAGTGTCACAGTGTTGTCAAGTGTAGTGGAATAAATTAAATTGTTTATCTGTCTGTTGTTGTTTTGACTTACACTTCATCATACACATACCCTAGACATATAACGTAGTCATCACACTATTCCAGAATAATTCTGACTGAGGTATACATATGTGGCAGCAAGTAAGGTTATATATAATACACTACTCTTATTAGATATATATATACCTTCACAGCTGATCTCAGTCAGTACACTAAGTCCCCTATAAATATTTATAACATCCCACTTCACCACAATATGGTTTGTGCGAAGAAAAAGCAAAGAGGAACCTATCTCTGGCTCTCTATTGTGTGAAAAGGCACTTCAGTCCAACAATCAACTTGACGGTCCTCCTGACTTTAAGGCTAGCCAGGGATGGTTAAGAAACTTTAAATCTCGTCATGGCATACGAGAATTGGAGATTCAAGGGGAATCTTTATCTAACGATGCAACTGCCGCTGACAATTTTAAAAAAAACATTCTTGGCTTTTTTGGAAGAAGAATGTTATTCACTCGATGATGTGTATAATGCCGATGAGACTGGCTTATACTGGAAATCATTGCCTCAAAAATCACTTGCATCTCAGCGCGAAGCAGCTGCCCCTGGGTTTAAAAAGTGCAAAGAGAGAGTAACAATTTTGGTAGCCGCGAATGCCAGTGGAAGTCATCGTTTACCGGTGTTAATGATCGGCAAAGCCAAAAAAACCACGTTGTTTAAAGAATGTGACATGTCTCTCATTGTGCTACAAAGCACAGAAGAGTGCTTGGATGAATAGTGAAATATTTCTTGATTGGTATACAAATCAGTTCATCCCAAATGTGAAGAGGTTGAGAGAACAAGAAAAGAAAACTGGAAAAGTAATTCTTCTACTGGACAATGCACCATCTCATCCAGAGACGGATACATCAAATGCAGTTGATGCAAATTTTAAAGTAATTTTTCTGCCTCCCAATGTAACAGCACTGATTCAACCAATGGATCAGGGTGTTATAGCAAAGCTTAAAAAGATGTACAAGAAGGAAGTCCTGCGTCGTTTATTGTTGGCTGAAGATGAAGAAAGTGTGGTGGCGTTTTCCAAAAAGCTTAATCTGCTGCTATATGTTAGCTGATGCTTGGACCACCCTGTCACAAGAAAATCTCAACAAGGCTTGGAATAGATTGCTTGGGAAAAAAAGGAGGAAATGAAACTACTGCAGTGGACACAAATGATGATTGTACAAATGAAGTTGTGAAACTGTTTCAAGCAATGCCCGGATTTTCGGACTGTGACAAAGATGATGCACACATGTGGCTAGAAGATGATAATGATTCTGGTTTTCAGTTTTTGAATGACGAAGAAATGTTGTCTTTTGTGCAAGAAGAAAACCAAATACATGTAGTGACCGATGATGAAGACTCCTCAGAAGTACATGATGTACTTGTAAATTATGAAGATAACCCAAAACGTCGACCAAGTCCTGAAAGGCCTTTATAGCACTGGAAACAGCGATGGCTTGGTACGAGCAAGAAGATTTCAGCTGTCCTACACAGCTTCTGCTGTTGAAGAGAATGCGGGACTTAGCAGCCAAAAGGAGACTATCCAGTTTGGTGCAAAAGAGGGATTTCTCATTATTTTAAATAGTGGGCTACATCTGTGCAAGTACATGTATACGTAAGTTGCGCCTGGTTTTGAATCGTTTGTAATGTTATTTTGAAAACACTTCTCTTTCTTAAAAAAAATAATTAATACAAGTAGTACATGCACTGCAGTGTAATGAAAGATTTTGGTGATACAGTGATCTAATACAGTGTGGGTATTATTATTACAGTACAAGTAAATATGTTTTATAGTGTATTTTCCTAGTGATGGTTAATTATTTTTAGAAATATGTGTACATGAAGCCTACTCGATACATTATGTAATCCAATTATCCGAACATTTGATTATCCGAACTATGCTCGGTCCCATGGGGTTCGGATAAATGGAGTTCTACTGTACTTTGCACACACAAAAAAGAACTTTAGTCCTATTTGCTAACAACTTGACACACTTACTTGCTATTATCTCCGAAAATACAGCACGGATTACACTTTGTAATATATCCACATATACGTTGTCTCTTCCTTGAACAAAAGGATCAAGTAGAATTTCAATATGTCCATCAGTATTATTATACTTCCACTGAAACGATGCAGGCCTAACACAAATGGTTTCGCTGCCATATTTCCATTGTAAGTTAGGCAACGCGTTGTCTGCGAGCCGGTAGAACATACGCGAATCTGATTGGACGCTGTTTTAGAAACACTACTAGGCAATTCCAGTGTATGTGTTTTCATTCTTCGACAGTTGACACAAGTACAGTACACAAGTTTAAATACGAATGCACGGTTTTTATATCGTATGGAATGTGTCGACCGGAGATAAAGAGCAGAAAAGCCCAAACAAATGCAGTTTTCCATAACGTGTGGAATGCGCTGTGCTAGAAACCCGTCCCAAAGGAAGTAAGAAAAAGTGTTCTCCATTGTCATAGTACAAGGCAAGATGAGCTTTCATTGCTTTGAGAAATGTACTGAAATTTTTTTTTTTAAATCAAGTCGAATACAAATATTAGAATCCTCAATATTTCCAGAAAATCGGTTGATCGCATTACAAGGCAGGCCCGGTTCTGGAATCCTAAGGATAAGTGAAATTGAGTGAGATTTAAAAACAAACATGGGACCAAAAGATGCAGCAATAGAGAATGCAGTCAGCGACCCATAGCTTGACTGCTTGCATCAGGGTCAGCGAACCAGAGCTGACCAAGACCGTACTCCACCTCCACATGGTGGTCCTGGAAACAGTCTGCAGCAGTGCAGTCTGGCTGAGCGAGTACGGATCGAAGAGGGAAGGCAAACCCGGTCCCCAAAAATGCCGTGCTGAAGTCGGATGTGTCGACCGAAAGGTGCAGATATCACAGCTACGGCGTAAACAGACACAACGCAACCACCGTCCTTTTCAGGACGAACGAGGAAGAAGAAGAAGAAAAAAAAACACACATGGAGAAGAGAACTGGGGACAGACAAAAGAGATTTAAAAAAAAAACACGGAAAGACCTTGAATACAGGACCCAGGACAATAAGGCGTGTTTATTTGTTGAAATCCTTTGTTCCACCAGGAGCTGGAAGGTAATGACTGAATACATGAACTGCAATATCATGAATACGTACTATTTATTTAATGCTGGAAGTGAAGTATGGACAATAAATAAACAAATGCAGAGTTTTTTGGAAGCCCTTGAGATCTGGTTTCGTAAAAAGCACATTAGAATACCACGGAGAGCGAAGAACTCCAAGGATGAAGTGTTCAGCCAGACTCGGAAAATAGATGTCACTGCCAGAAGGCAGATTCAATACAGTCATATAGGACCAGGTGTCGGCAACCGAACAATCTTGATCTACCGGTAGATCCCAGAGCATCATTAGGTAGATCTCTAGGTGACAGAGTGAAAGGGGGGGGGGGGGATTTTTTACTTGGGTATATTTCAGACTTGCCCTTTCACGCCGCCACTTATTAGCGTAGTGTCCCTAGGTTTAGCAGCACTTTTCACAGCATTTCCAGTGAAAACCCGCAAGTTAGCTTACTTATTTCTGTAAGATAGAAAGCGATCTTTTCTTTGAAATGAAGTTAACTTTGGGTAAAATATTTAGTTTTAATTCTCTGCCACGCTGATGATAGGAGTAAATAAATATTAGACAAACATAAAGGTATGTTTTCAGGCACTCGTAAGAAATAAAGAAGTAGAAAACTAGACAACAGAAAAACAACAGACGTGAGTGGCTTACCCAGGACTCGAACCCAGGACCTTCCGTGCGACAACCCCGCCTAGCTATGCAAGCGAATCACACTATCCTCCCTGCCATCTAGGCATCACCAAAAAATGATGCTTCGGTGACGGGTCATCAATGCGACCCGCAACACATAACACCGGAAATTTACCATGGGCAGTCCAGCCTATTAATGACGCAATCACTTCTGTTGTTCCCCTATTGTACGGTATAGGTCAGACTACACAAGACAAATACCTTAGTACTGTGTCTAGTAAATGATAGAAGACTAAGAACAGTAAGTACAGGACTTACGTGATGATAGGAGTGCAGGAAGCAGATTGTGCGGTAGATATAACAGTTACCTATAGGCTTGATTTATTCCGAATTCCAAATACTCGAAACCTTAAAACAGGCATGATGTTACCAAGGTAGATCTTTAGAGAGCTCCGCGTTTTGAAGGTAGACCCCAACAACTCATGTGTTGCCTGCCCCTAGTATAGAACATGTTATGAGTAGAGGAAAATTAGAATGCACGAGAAACAACAGGAACGAAGGAAGGAAGAAGACACAGAGAAAGACAGGGAGAAAAAAATACTAGATGGATTGAGAGCACGGCACAGGAGTAGGCTGTCAACAGAACTTATGCCATAGACCACATCAGAGACAAGGAACTGTGGAGAGAATTAATCACTTGGCATCATACACACCAAATTAAGATTATACTAGAATTGCGTACTTTCTGTACGGTGCGGAATGCTGAGGAGTGACAGAAATGCAAGTGTCTTAATTGTCCTCTTTCTCCACAACCTGCCAAAGGAAAATTCTTCGAATTTGTTGGCCGAATATCATCACCAACCAGGAACTGCTTACGAGTTAAAGTTTAAAAAAATATACCGGTACACACTATCGTTGCGGGTGGACGCTGGAACTGGGTTAGCCATGTCCTCAGAAGAGACTCCGCCACCATCACAAGAACTGCTATGCTATGGACCCCAGAAGGAAGGCGAAAGAGAGGCAAACCAAAGACAACCTGGCGGAGAAATGGGGAGGCCGAGATGCAAATCATGAACCAGAGTTGGGACACTGCACGAAGGGTGCTCACCGACCGAGCAAAGTGGAGACAGTTTGTTGCTGCTCTACGAGACGCTGCTAGGCGTGATGGCCACTGACTGCTTTGTCAATCTGAGGCAAAGGATCAAGAAAAAGACGTCACCCGGCATGACAGTTGATAATGTAGATTGGCATCGAAAAGGGCCTCTGACAGCTCCTTGTCTTCTCATTCAAATAAACGAAGTGGAAAACCACAAGCCTATGAATAGTAAATAAAAAACACAAATAGGTATGTTGCAGGCACTCGTATGAACAAGAAGAAAAATATACAAAAAGCCTGGGGCGCTTAAGCGCTTATCATATATTTTATTCATATGTCTAATGAATCGTCATCATCATCTCAGCCCGTAACCCGTCATGGGTCGTAGGGGTGCCATGGTGGAAGCATCAGCAGACAGGGTCCTCCACTGCTCTCTATCCTCAGCAATGCGTACAAGTGTGGAAAAACCGTGTCCTGCCCATTCTTTGATGTTATCAGCCCAGGATTTTCTCTGCCTTCCTCTTCTCCGTTTACCTTCGACTGTTCCCTGAAGGATCGTTTTCGAAAGGGAGTCATGACGAGTTACATGCCCAAACCAGGCAAGCTTTCGACGTTTCACTATTGACAAAAGTGGTTCTTGGTGGCCTGCATAGGTGTTTATCTTCTCTCTAACATAGACATTTGTTTTGTGCTCTTTATAGCAAATGCGCAAAATTCTTCTATAACATTTATGCTCGAAAGCCTGAATCCTTCGCTCCGTATCTGCAGTGAGTGTCCAGCCCCTCACACCCATACAAGAGAATAGATAATACAAGTGATTTGTATAATTTGATCTTCACAGGAAAACTGATGTTACTTTTCCAGATCACATTCAACCTTGTCATGGCAGCTGAGGCCATCTCAAGTCTTGTCTTGATTTCTTTAATTGATCTTCCATCACTACATATAGTGGACCCGAGATATTTAAAGGTGTTAACTTCTTCTAACGTTTGCCCATTTAACGTAATGTTGGTCGGAACATGTTTCTTATGGCTATTCACCAATATCTTGCTTTTTTCTATATTAATTTCCATCCCATACGTTCTTGTTACTTTCTCCAGTCTAGAGGTAAGGTCTTGAAGTTCTGATTCTGATCCAGCTATCAGATCAATATCATCAGCAAAACGTAGGTTGCACAGAGGTCGGCCTCCAATCGATATGGTTGATTTATAATCGTAGAGAGCCTCCTGCATAATATGTTCTAGATATATATTAAAGAGCACTGGTGACAGGATACATCCTTGGCGAACTCCTACAGTTGTTTTGAAAAATTCTCCAATGTCGTTGCTTACAAAAACAGCACTGCTTGCGTCCTTGTATAGTGCTTCAATGATATCTATGATGTTGGTATCAAAATTGAATTTTCTCATTACTTGCCATAAGCCTTCATGCCAGACTCGATCGAAGGCTTTTGTGAAATCGATGAAGTTATGGTATAAATCGTGTTGATGTTGGAGATATTTTTCGATAAGTAATCTAATATTGAAGATTTGTTCTGAGGTACTTCTTTTTGGTCTAAAGCCAGCCTGTTCCTCTGACAAGATTTCTTCTGATTTCTGTTTTATTCTGTTCAAAAGTATCCTTAACATTACCTTACTTGGATGACTAATAAGGCTAATGGTTCTGTAGTTCTTGCACATTTTTAGATTTCCTTTCTTTGGAAGCGGTATTACTAATGACTGCGTCCATTCTTTTGGCCATAAGCAGAAGTTAATTTCATGTAGAATCAGCGCCCCAGGCTTTTTGTCAATTTGATGTTACATTTTTTTACTGCAAGCTATAAAATCCGTGAAAAATAATTTGTGGCTTTTTGGTGCATTAAAAGCCTGTGTTTAAAATATTTTAATTTAATTTTTTTATTTTCTTCTTTTTAGTGTTTTTTTTTTTTTTGGTACATTTAAGTCAAATGTAATCGATCCACTAATGACATTATCAGTTTGCGATAAACGAGTCCAGAGCACAGGAGGCGGATTTCACTATTCAGTATATTTCACGGAAAGTTTGTTTGTTTGTTTTTTTTAATTTTGATAAGAGTTGTAAATTACATTTTTTTAAAAATGTAGTTGTCAGTTGCGTGAGTGTCTGTGCACGAGCGTGCGATAGTGTGTGGAGGGGGAGGGAGGAGAAGTTTCAATATTTCTCTCAAGAAAGACAATCTTGTTGGAAAGAATACACCTAGATTATTTGCAGTTATCGCCCATTTCGCTAATGAAACAATACAAACAAACAAAATTAATATTAATTTTTCTTCTTCTTCTTCGAAAGAATATTAATTTTAATGTTATTCATTTCATTATTTTTACAACTGATTATTGTATTGTCATCGGGAATAGACAACTATGCCAAGTTTCAGAGCTATTGCTCATCTGGAAGTGATCGAAAAATTGATTGCAAGATTTGAAGGTGACATACTTTGCAAGTTAAAGAAAAGCCTGTAAAAAGTAGCAGAAGTGAAAAGCTCACCGAGGAATCGATCCACGGACCATACGAACGGCGTCATCGCCTCACTATGGTAGTGAATCGTGACTATTCACAAGACCAGCTCAGCACCTCTAAGGATGGTTCCTGGATCGATTCCCCGGTGAGCCTATCGCTTCTATTACTTTGCTGTTGTCTAGTGCTCTCTTTCTATCGTTCCTTCGAGTGCGTGCCACATATTTATTTATGATTAGTATTTAATTGTCTTCTCGCGGCAAGCCTCTATACGCTAACAGCGTCCAACGGTCTCTGACGCCCAATAACCAGAATACATTGGGAAGGCGAGACACATTAACATTGAATGACAACTAATGTGCATTAGAGATGGCTACTGTGTGTGTGTGTCGAAACAATGCTTCGAAACAGCGCTGAGTCCGACAGATTCGACACATAGCCTGCTTCTTGTTTCGAAGCAGTTTCCGTTCCTGTCTCCCTCGCTGTTTTGCAAAGAGGCACACTGTCTCACTGTCTCACCTTCCGTAGGCCTATGTAAAATTTGAGTCAACCGTCCGGGACATTAGTATGGAATATCAAACATGTCATATTTTTCAGGGATGTGTTATGGTGACTTGATTTTACAAGTGATATTATTTTTGCTGAGAAGTTATAGACACTGGAAATTGTGTCAGTGCTGCAGTTGTCAATGTTTTAGGCACTATGTTAAAGTTGAAAGTGTCCGTGTGTTCGTATAAATGTAATGGACACTTTATTAACTCTGCTGATATCTGTGTACTCGGTGTGGATTTGAATCATCTACCAAAACTAGCTTACTATAGTTTGATATCATGTGTTATTATACTTACTTACTTATTTAGTCGTTCCCCTTCTACCGTGAGGTGTAGAGGTTTGGAAGAGAGAGCGCCAGACCATTCTATCAGCTGTCTTCTTCATGGCCTGGTTCCATTCTAGTCCTCGGTCCTTCAAAGATTGTCTAATGTTGTCCTCCCAGCGGACTCTGGGTCGTCCTGGAGGTCTGGATCCCTGGCTCTTTGTTTCCATGCTTGTCGTGGTAGCCGATCTTCTCCCATTCTGCAGACATGGCCAAACCATCTTAGTTGGGACTGTTCTATTTGGGTCTGCAGCGGATGGGATTTTAGGCCTTGACGGATCGTCTGGTTGCGGACCATGTCTCTTCTTGTTACTTCAACCACTTTCCTCAGATACCTCATTGTGTAAAAATATTGAATTGTGGTCACACGAAACGCCATAGATTTTCACACACGCCAGTAGCGCGCAAGAAAAAACAGAGATTGTCTCACACAGTTCATGTATACTGTCTATAAGAGACTTCTTTCTCCCCGATACGGGTAAAAGTGCCGTTGTGTCGAAACAGTGTGTCGACACAGTTTAAATCACTGTTTCGAATGTCTCGAAACAGCTGAGTGTGTCGATTTGCCCACCTCTAATGTGCATCACAAGGAAAACGATTTCAAACCACCAGCTGCCTTGCTGGTTAAACTGTTTTTAAGAATCAAGACTAGTGAAGTTAACAACCTAAAAGTCAGATGAAAAGCAAGGAGAAACAACTTATATTATACTTAGTCAAGCTATGATTTCACAGTAATCCCAGAGTATAAAGTATCTGTAGACTGGAAGCGTAAAAGCACATGAAGCAATTTACCTTTCCTAAGTCTATTATTTCATAACGTACAAATGCAGATTTCAAGGATATAGACCTAACTGCGAAGTCAAAATTAGCTTTTCCAGCATAAAAAGTGTTCTTATGTCTGATAAAGTCTGGTTTGTTGTTACTGATAGGGTTACGGTAAGGTGTCTTATTGATTATCTGCTAACGTTACTGTTGTGTTGTGGATCTGGTAATGTCTACAGTTGATACCTACATATACGCCACACAGGCAAACACTGTAGAAGTCTACTGGTAAGCGATGCACAGGTTCTCGATACAAATAGACCACGCCCACTCCGGGGCTATTTCTAAATACGTGTTAAGTTCCCTGTCACACTTGTAATATTAAGTGCATGTGTTGGTTTAGTCGTTTACACCACAGGTACGTACACAAGAGTCATGGATGGTTGTAAACGACTGGTGACATTTCATATGGGTTTATTCACGTCACAACACATTGATGAAATACACATAGAATACCGTTCACAGCACAACACAAGATATAAAATATCTATATAAGAACTGCGCACTCGGCAACTACAATGATATCATACTACATGGCCTAGAGTACTCATATTAAACTCAGCGTTCTAAAGAATCCTCAATAACAATCCTCTCACAGGAGCTATCATGATTCATGGCCTAAAGTACTCTTATTAAACTCATCTCTATAAAGAATCCTCAATAACAATCCTCTCACAGGAGCTATCATGATTCATGGCCTAAAGTACTCTTATTAAACTCAGCGCTATAAAGAATCCTCAATAACAATCCTCTCACAGGAGCTATCATGATTCATGGCCTAAAGTACTCTTATTAAACTCAGCGCTATAAAGAATCCTCAATAACAATCCTCTCACAGGAGCTATCATGATTCATGGCCTAAAGTACTCTTATTAAACTCAGCGCTATAAAGAATCCTCAATAACAATCCTCTCACAGGAGCTATCATGATTCATGGCCTAAAGTACTCTTATTAAACTCAGCGCTCTAAAGAATCCTCAATAACAATCCTCTCACAGGAGCTATCATGATTCATGGCCTAAAGTACTCTTATTAAACTCAGCGCTATAAAGAATCCTCAATAACAATCCTCTCACAGGAGCTATCATGATTCATGGCCTAAAGTACTCTTATTAAACTCAGCGCTATAAAGAATCCTCAATAACAATCCTCTCACAGGAGCTATCATGATTCATGGCCTAAAGTACTCTTATTAAACTCAGGACTCCTCACACAGGAGATAATGGCCTTTAAAGACTGCACACTGCAGTTATAAACATTTCCACAATCATCAAAAACTGCAGTTTCATACTACGCTGTACCCACAGCGAAAAATCCGTCGACATTTTAAATTCAGCACTGTACAGGCATTTCACACTTCCCAAAAACACTGTCTTCCTACCCGGTCAAAACGCCCGGAACACTCTCCCTAGATAACACACTCGTCCCGCTCAAAAGCAGTCATGAGACTTCCTCACGGTCAACACAACTCAGTCAATCAATCATCTGCTCCTAGCCGCGAGCTATTCTCACTCCGCTCAAACATTACAGAATAAATATATCAGCGCTTTTCACGCTGTCTGTAATCTGTCTCTCGAAACTATCACGAGATACTCTCTAAATAATTCGATAGCTAACAAGCAACTAAGTGCTATAACTCAAAATCTATTTCAACTACTAACATACTCCAGTTTACTTCCCCTTACACCAGTTCTATTCTTAACATCTTACCTCACCCCCAGAGAAAAAAATTGATTCTATCAATTTTTTTGACAAATACATCCCCCAAAAAATTAAAAGGACAATGAATCTCTAACATATGTGTCTAAGAATTACCTTAAGTTCAGTCAAAATAAGACATCTACAAAATATAAGCATTAAGTGAAATGTAAAAATGAAGTATCCAATGTAATCAATTAAGCATACCAAAAAATAATGCATTACAAAACCAAGTTAAGTAAATACAGCACAACTAAATATAAAACAACCGATAGTACAGGAAAAGACAAGATCAAGCAAACGAAAAAATGATCCGTAATAAAGGTAAGTATGAAATCAGAATATGAGGAAAAAACAATAATATTACATTCAAACAATTTCTTATATGTAAAATAATTACAAATATCACAAGTAGCTACACTATATTAAGTTATACCATTAAAGTAACAATACATAGAATGAAAGTTTAAGAAGCGAAAGAAGAAGTATACAAGGAAAATGAAGTGAAACGTAAATAAAGCACGAAATGTAAACAAAATATGAAACCATACTGAAAAGACAATAGAAAAGAAGGAATGGAATGAAGAATAATCAACAAAGACAGATAGAAAGCAAAAGGTAAGAATATAGAGAACGTTGGTAAAAATATATACTAATAACAATTTAGATCAACAACGTATTTCAAAATAAATACAAACACGATCGAAAAGCACAAAACAAAATAACAAAGTATTCCTATACTAATACTACAAAAATAGTTTATAACTAAACCAAACATAATCAGAAATTTAAACAAGTTATACATAATCAACAATAAATTATCGACACCACACAAAAAAGTGATAGCATTGCTATAAGACCAACGCATAATCAAGCGCTAATACAACATAACATCCAAAAAACAAACAAAAAACTTTCTTTAAAGAACTAACATTACTCTACATATCAAACATAGCACATAGTCAAACGCTAGGCATACACAAAAACAAAAATAAAAAATTACAATGTCTAGGAAAAAAAATATTTTCCAAAAAATACAGTACAAAAATATTTCGTAATGCTAAGTTACATAAAAATAGTATTTTAATTTAATTAATTCAAATCTATAATTAACAAATTAACAAAAAACTAGCTTTAGCAAAATGAGAGACATATAACAATTCCTGCATCTAAGCAAACACGAAACAACACGTGTAAATTTTTCAAAAAATACGTCACAGAGAAACACATAGAAAAACACACTATTACCAACATACAAGTTTGCAAATACATGAAAACAACGTAATGTATGTTAAGCAAGTGCTTAAATCAGATCTCTAGATTTCTCAATCCAATAACAATATCAGCAACCGCTGTTAATTTTCTCTATACAGTTCAATTTAAACTTTTAAATATTTTCGGCTGACAATGACGTTCAGCTTAGCTACAGTGTTATATAGTTAATAATTTATATCTATCTCCATCTGATATATTAAAAATAACTATTGTAACATTCCAACTAATGAGTATGTGCATAGGGCTGGCAAACTCATCATGTACAAAACTATTCTACCCAACACATCTGTAAAACAAAACCCAAAAAAA
This sequence comes from Oreohelix idahoensis, assembly GCA_024509875.1. Classification (NCBI taxonomy): domain Eukaryota; kingdom Metazoa; phylum Mollusca; class Gastropoda; order Stylommatophora; family Oreohelicidae; genus Oreohelix; species Oreohelix idahoensis. Next base: position 310,962 of record JAMPIV010016022.1, read on the forward strand.
AACTTCAAGTTCTACACCAGAGTATAAAAAATAGGCATAAGTTTGTAACCAGTAAGGTTAAATATAAATCTGCTCATTGCATTCATGAATAGTAAACAACACGTCACTACCATCTAACACACTACATATTATCCAAAACACAATAGTATAAAAATAGCATCGAAATGAGCTAATTTATAATTAAAACAGTCATACATATAAAAAAACAATAGACATCAAATGATGCGTAAAGATGATGATCATAATATAACAACCTATAATGATCTATGCAATAGAATACATTAACATCTACTGTCCTAATAAACAAACAAAACAAAAAGAATCAACCGCAAAAAAAAAAAAATCTCCATAGGTCTTGCCGACATCTCATAAACACTAGGGGTAAAACGTCGAATCATGGTTAGCACGCTGATATGTTCTGCTTGAGAAAACACTCACTCGGGCACAATCTTGGCCTATATTCTTGTCGCTACCATAAACAGCCGTGATAATTACCGACTTTTTTAGTGAAGGAGAATCCAAATGTTATATGTAATTAATTATGGTGAAGAATTTGAGTGTGGTTTGGGACAGTCACTCACAGTAGCGCACACACCAAGTCATGGAATGGTGTAACGTCTGATGATATTTTAACCATGGTTTATTACAATTATAACATCACGTAGATCTAGACGAATACAGTTACATCGAAACATGAATCTTCATAATGTAGTTAACACACCATACGGCCCTTACACATCCTGGCCTACAAAAATCTCTACTCCTCACATCAGTGCACAAAGACTGCGTCTACGGCAGTTATATAATAATCATGGCCTACAAAATCTCTACTCCACATCAGTGCACAAAGACTGCATCTACGGCAGTTATATAATAATCATGGCCTACAAAATCTCTACTCCACATCAGTGCACAAAGACTGCATCTACGGCAGTTATATAATAATCATGGCCTACAAAATCTCTACTCCACATCAGTGCACAAAGACTGCATCTACGGCAGTTATATAATAATCATGGCCTACAAAATCTCTACTCCACATCAGTGCACAAATACTGCATCTACGGCAGTTATATAATCATCAAGGCCTACAAAATCTCTATACTTCACATCAGTGCACAAATACTGCATCTACGGCAGATATATAATAATCAAGGCCTACAAAATCTCTATACTTCACATCAGTGCACAAATACTGCATCTACGGCAGATATAAAATAATCAAGGCCTACAAAATCTCTATACTTCACATCAGTGCACAAATACTGCATCTACGGCAGATATATAATAATCAAGGCCTACAAAATCTCTATACTTCACATCAGTGCACAAATACTGCATCTACGGCAGATATATAATAATCAAGGCCTACAAAATCTCTATACTTCACATCAGTGCACAAATACTGCATCTACGGCAGGTATATAATAATCAAGGCCTACAAAATCTCTATACTTCACATCAGTGCACAAATACTGCATCTACGGCAGTTATATAATCATCAAGGCCTACAAAATCTCTATACTTCACATCAGTGCACAAATACTGCATCTACGGCAGATATATAATAATCAAGGCCTACAAAATCTCTATAGTTCACATCAGTGCACAAATACTGCATCTACGGCAGATATATAATAATCAAGGCCTACAAAATCTCTATAGCCCTGCGCAGGCATACATTATCCAAAAAAACACCTTAGGGCTGACCACCTCAGTCAAAAACCCTGCACACACTGAACCCACGGGAACACACCCCGTTCACACAGTCACGAGAATCTACTGTTCTCTTAACACTGCTCTCAAAAATCCCTGCGGACACTAGCCGCGAGAGCTATTCACACATCACTCAAAAACAGTTCAGAAACAGTACATTATGACCAGAGTTCACCTGCTATCTGACATACTGTCTTCCACGAAACTAAGAGGAGATATCTTTAAACAAATCCATACCAATCTGTAAGCAAGTACTCTAACCCAAAATTAACTCTACTCAACACGTATTTCCCAAGATCATTTCCCTTTCATCACATCTGCACTTATCAAGCCGTTAACGTAAACAGGAGCGCTGACCCATATTAAGAAGTCGCCTCTGTTCAAAAAATACAAATGAAAATTCCATTTTAATGAATGGTGAAATTTACTACGAACAACGGAGAGGTTAAACAAACAATTACCCCGCACTGTGGTTCGTGTGGAAATCTGGTCACCCCACGATGTCATCGACTCTTCGTTTCAGTTCACAACAACGTGCTGCTCTTTCAAAATCAGAAACATAACAAGCAGTAGTATTTGTGACATCATTATCATTGCTACTTTGCTTAATAACAATGCTTCTAGGCTCATGTCGAGCAAAATTAGCATAATTGCTCTTATTATTCGTCGTTTGATCAAAATATTTATCATCATTTCCTCTTTGTTTGAGACTATTATTATGTCTATAATCCCAGTTAGACTTGTTATGATTAACGTTTCTACTCCGCACAAAAAATCTGTCAGAAAAATTATTGCACGACTGAAAACCTTTCTTGTATTTGTCTGTACCATTATTTTCAAAATTCTGAGAATTAAACTGTTGAGATACATTAAACTTGTCTCTTATCTCTCTGAGAAGAAAAAATTATTATCATATGAATTTCCTTGGTACTTTCTAATCTTAGAAACATTTCTCCTACAAAAACTCTTTCCATTCTTTTCTTTGACAATATGCTTGTTTGCAATATCATCTGCAGATCTATAAGTATCTTTATCGTTACGCCTATAATGAGTTTCATTCTTGGAACCACTACTTATAACTTTATCCCTTGTTATCATCTTCTGAGAACTTCCAAAATCAGTTACTCGTTTAATCCTTAGGCTTTTATCAGGACTGACTGTTACATTATCATTCTCTCTATTACACTTCCGCCAAGATTCGTTGCTATTGGAAGCAGAATCAAAAGATCTTCGAAAGTTATATTTTCCCCGAAACGATCGTTGTTCATTACATTTAACCTTTCTATCCGCAAAGATTGTATAGGGCTGGATCTTTTTAACCTGTTGGCAAACAACTTTCTGTCTAGTATTGTCAACATTGACAGTAGACCATATTCCGCTGTTTAAAATAACATCGAGTAGACCCTCTACCCTTTTTGTACTTTCTGCAATTTCAACATTTTTGTGTGAAATTTCTTCACTTAATTTCCTATTTAATTTGTCAAATGTCAAAACTTTACTTCTCTCCTCTGTTAATAATCTCTCAATCTTAATCATCTCCTCTCTCTCAGTCGTTAACTCTTCTAATTTGTCTTTCTCATCCTTTTCTTCATTTACACTTAGTTGTCGTGTTTCATTCTCACTATCCTCATCATTCATTAGTTCTTCAACTTCATTCGGAAATACAGTATAATTCTCTTCTTCAATACCAGAATTTACTTTATTCAACAAATCAAGAAGTGTGTTTGTATACGACCTATCACGGTCAGTTGTCTCAGCTTCCAATTTACTACACCTCTCTTTGTTTTCCTGAAGTTGTTGCTTGAGATCACTTACTTCACTATCTCTATAACGCACTTGATCTTCCAAATCTTTAACTTTGCCCAATGCAGCATCTAACGCCGCTTGCAATTTAGTAAGTTCCGTGTTTGACTTATCTAGATCATTTGTTAGTCTCGACACTGTTTCTCTTAATTCCTTCTTTTCGGCAATATCCTGTAGAAAATTGGCTCTTTCCTGTAGAGCATTTTGTTTGTTGATTTTTATTTGTTTCTCACTTCCTAATTCCTTTTTCTGCTCATCAGGAATACCGTTGTGGATTATTTTGAATATATTTTGCATTATCTGTCCGTGTTCAAGTTCAATATACTGTTGTAAAAACACACGAAGGTGCTGTAGCAAATCAATCAAATCCTTAGCCATTATTGAATTACAAAGAAGCTTAAAGTTATGTTCAGCAAATAACTTTAGGGATACTGACACATTAACCAACAAATCGTCCATGATCCATACTCCAAGTCTTGGACCTCTCAATCCCTTTTCATCTCTACCTATTAACAATGCACTCTCCAACATAGGCCTTATATCTGCAGGATTATTATCAAAATCCATAGTGATTCAATCACTCAGTTAACTATATATTTATATCAGTATAATTATTAATGTCGCAAGTTTATGTTTCAAGAAGTTCTGACAATTACCCTTCAATTTCACACAGTTCAGTATGTATACCAAAAATATTATTCATAACTTTGTATCATCAATTCCTTTTCAAAGAACCCTTATAACATCATATGAGGGAAGTCATCCTATATCATACAACCATCAATACTTAGCATCAATACTAAATCCTAATAATATGTCTATATAGAATTAGACAACAAAAACAACAGATTTCAACAGTATAGGAGATGCAAAGCACAGGAAGGCTCGTTGACATAGTTAAGGTGACACAGTTCACATCACAAACATAATCACTTATCTTGAATGAAAACTCTTCTGTTCCTTTCCGTTAACACCCTGGATATCACAAAGTTCAATGGTAAAACAATCGACAACAGAAAGGCATTGGAACTTGACACCTTGATTCCGCTCAGGTCCTCGATTCAGCACGCTACGTGCTAACACACCGCACAGGAAAGCAGGAAATGGGTCACCGTCTGTCAATTTCGTTGAAAGGAGGTACACCGCTCGTTCATACTGTCAGATGATTACTTGTACTGGTATACAGACGCCACTGTATATCATGACATCTCATAATCTTGAGTAATAAATTTCTTGACTTGCGAGTTGCGCCTTGCGACTTGAGTTAACAGTTCCCAGTTTAACTGATACTGAATAAGTTTTCCCTGGGCCTGGATACAGCTCTCAAATGTGATGTCTGTCTTTCATATACTAACGCCACTCAGGCTACACGCTAACACTTGTGAATTAATATCACGCGAATTTCGCGGGTATCTGATCCTATAAAACTAGCACACCACTGATAAAGTCTGGTTTGTTGTTACTGATAGGGTTACGGTAAGGTGTCTTATTGATTATCTGCTAACGTTACTGTTGTGTTGTGGATCTGGTAATGTCTACAGTTGATACCTACATATACGCCACACAGGCAAACACTGTAGAAGTCTACTGGTAAGCGATGCACAGGTTCTCGATACAAATAGACCACGCCCACTCCGGGGCTATTTCTAAATACGTGTTAAGTTCCCTGTCACACTTGTAATATTAAGTGCATGTGTTGGTTTAGTCGTTTACACCACAGGTACGTACACAAGAGTCATGGATGGTTGTAAACGACTGGTGACATTTCATATGGGTTTATTCACGTCACAACACATTGATGAAATACACATAGAATACCGTTCACAGCACAACACAAGATATAAAATATCTATATAAGAACTGCGCACTCGGCAACTACAATGATATCATACTACATGGCCTAGAGTACTCATATTAAACTCAGCGTTCTAAAGAATCCTCAATAACAATCCTCTCACAGGAGCTATCATGATTCATGGCCTAAAGTACTCTTATTAAACTCATCTCTATAAAGAATCCTCAATAACAATCCTCTCACAGGAGCTATCATGATTCATGGCCTAAAGTACTCTTATTAAACTCAGCGCTATAAAGAATCCTCAGTAACAATCCTCTCACAGGAGCTATCATGATTCATGGCCTAAAGTACTCTTATTAAACTCAGCGCTCTAAAGAATCCTCAATAACAATCCTCTCACAGGAGCTATCATGATTCATGGCCTAAAGTACTCTTATTAAACTCAGCGCTATAAAGAATCCTCAATAACAATCCTCTCACAGGAGCTATCATGATTCATGGCCTAAAGTACTCTTATTAAACTCAGCGCTCTAAAGAATCCTCAATAACAATCCTCTCACAGGAGCTATCATGATTCATGGCCTAAAGTACTCTTATTAAACTCAGCGCTCTAAAGAATCCTCAATAACAATCCTCTCACAGGAGCTATCATGATTCATGGCCTAAAGTACTCTTATTAAACTCAGCGCTATAAAGAATCCTCAATAACAATCCTCTCACAGGAGCTATCATGATTCATGGCCTAAAGTACTCTTATTAAACTCAGGACTCCTCACACAGGAGATAATGGCCTTTAAAGACTGCACACTGCAGTTATAAACATTTCCACAATCATCAAAAACTGCAGTTTCATACTACGCTGTACCCACAGCGAAAAATCCGTCGACATTTTAAATTCAGCACTGTACAGGCATTTCACACTTCCCAAAAACACTGTCTTCCTACCCGGTCAAAACGCCCGGAACACTCTCCCTAGATAACACACTCGTCCCGCTCAAAAGCAGTCATGAGACTTCCTCACGGTCAACACAACTCAGTCAATCAATCATCTGCTCCTAGCCGCGAGCTATTCTCACTCCGCTCAAACATTACAGAATAAATATATCAGCGCTTTTCACGCTGTCTGTAATCTGTCTCTCGAAACTATCACGAGATACTCTCTAAATAATTAGATAGCTAACAAGCAACTAAGTGCTATAACTCAAAATCTATTTCAACTACTAACATACTCCAGTTTACTTCCCCTTACACCAGTTCTATTCTTAACAATGTCATTGAAAGTGAGAAGCGTGTATTACTTATATATATATATATATATATATATATATATATATATATATATATATTATATATATATATATATATATATATATATATATATATATATATATATATATATATATACACTTTATGCCTGTGAGACCTGGATAATAAATGACCAGGAGTGATGTGGTTGTTAAGAAGAACCCAACTGATATATTATACGATCGTAAGCACGGCTGTTTGTGCCCTATACCAGAGCGCTCTTTTAGTTTCGGTGACCGGAAGTCTGACACCGGGTAATAATCTTCATGTGCACCGTAAATGATTGCTGGGGGTTTTGGCGGGGAAAATCAGCTGATGTGTGTGTGTAAAATCAGTAATTATATAAATCATTACACACTCGTTCTGGATAAACACCGCTAAAATTCTTTTGTGTACTATAACTTTGTTCTGTGTTCTATTTTTGATTGCATTTTTATTTGTTTGAAATTATTTTTGACGGAGTTACAGACTTTTGAAAACAGCGTCATCATTTGAGGAAATTCATAAAATAAGTAATCATTTTATTAATTTAATATCTAAAAATCGGCCCATTCGTTTGAGTTTATAATTATAAAGACTTCTCGAAGGGAAGCTAAAGATTATTTCCACATACTTTTTTTTTTATTTCATATCTTGAGAATGTGTGGTAGTCAGTTTTGTGAGTTTGGCATTACGAGAACAAGCATAATGTCACCAGATTTTATAACATTTAAATCACTGTAAACGCATTCCTGATACTCGCAAATCTTAAATAAGGTTGTAATAAAAATAACTTTTTGTAAAGCACCATCTGTTTTTGCATTTTCATTCATTTATAATGATATTTAACTGCGTATATAAGCGTCAGAAAACATGTAAAGCTATAGATAGATTACTTCCACATACTTTGATCTATCTTTCAAGTCTTGTTAATCTTGTATTTATAATATGAATGGTTTTTTTATTGTGTGTGAGATAAGGACTGTTCCATTAGTGTTCTTTGGTAGACAATCCTGTGCACACGACGGCTGCCAAAGAATTCTAAGTAACTGTTTGTATATCTTCTTTCATTCACAGTTCAAAGTTACAATGCAGGTAGTAAATTTAGAGAAACCAAATTCTAAATCTAGTACCATCCTTTTATCAATGGCTAGAGTCAGAGATACATATGATAATTTAGAAATATTTATGAATGGTATGAAAGCTCAGATAGAGTCACTAAAAGATTTAGAGTGGGATGGTAAAAAAAGTTGTTGTTTTATTATTCGGGGATTATGACTTTTTGATGAAAATGTTTGGTTTGTCTGGAGCTCAAGGAACATACCCATGTCTGTGGTGTCTCCAGCAAAACAAGGAAATAAAGACATCCAGAGAGCATACAACTTGCTAACCAAGAAGTTTGGCCATGTTGATAAGAGATTACAATACATATATGAAATATGGGAAAGGGAATAAAAGGCAAGTGGCACGTTACCATAATTGTTTACACAAATCAATGTTAGAAATTGAAATTGAAAATGTTGCTCCTCCTTACCTTCATATTTTATTAGGCATTGTTTTGAAACACCACAGACTTCTAGAACAGGTAGCCGATACAATAGACGCAAAGATATTTGAGAATCCGCAAGAGATACATGCAAACATTAGTACTATTAAGAACTTGAAGAGATTTGGTAGGAACTGGAAACAGGCAGAAGAATTAGAAGCTAAAATTGAATTTTTTCAGGCAGGTATTGAACTTTGTGAGGATGAGGAGACAGACAGTTTTAAAGTTAAACTTGAAAATGCACAAGATGCGCTGGCCAAACTTCAGTTTCAAGATCTATGTGCTAGGTCTGGTCCAGTTTTCTCACACTTGGACAAGGTACTAGCCAAACACAAAATTATACCACAGGCTTATCATAGCAAAGCATTCATAGGGAATCACTGCCACAGATATCTCACACAAAAAGTTTATAAAGATCTTACAAGAGCAATCATTACACAAACACTGAAAATTACAGACAAACAAGATATAACTGACATAGCTTTTATTGCCCAAGAACAATTCAACTCACTGAACGAAGCATTTGAGAAAGTACACAACAAAATATCACACAGTAAACCAATTAGTAAAGAATCAATAACAGCATCAATAGAGATATAGGTCTTTGTTCAGAAAGCTACTCCCCAGTAAGACAATTCCTAAACAGCACATATTAGAAAAACATTGCGCAGACTGGATCAGAACTCATGGCTTTGGAATGGGCATGCATGGAGAGCAAGGAAGAGAATTTGTACATTCCACTATTTCCAAAATTGAAAGACGCGCCAGCGGTATTAAAAATATAACTTCACAATTAAAATTTATAATGGAAACTCATCTGTTACAAATTTCTCCATCTGTGAATGTACAGATTCCTCCTATTAAAAAAAAAAAAACGAAGTGTGAATGATAATTGAGCGAAATTTTGGGGCTAGAGCAAATTATGGCAGTTGTTGCGTGAGAGTGACAGAATTAACAGAGTGTGGAAATCATTTAATAGGTGTATGTTTTATTTATTAAATTGAACATTTCGTTTTACTCATGACCATACTCATTTTTACATAACCATCGTGATGTATGATTGAGATAATTGTTAGCTCTCATGTTTTGGGGACAATTGGGTGTGTTATTTTAAGGTAATAAATGTGGACTTGCAATTTAATGTTTCAATAATTAATGTTTGACGCATGAAACCAAAACAAAACTATGATATCCATTTTCTGCAGGTTTTCTACTTTTGATTTCTGTAATTTGTTATGCATGTTGATTGTGATCGTTTTAGTGTAAATTGCATTAGAAACAAATCATAACAAAATATTAAAAAAACGTAAATTTTACACTATTTCAGACTATTATATCTTCTGTTCTAATTGTGATAAAATGTTTGTTCTTCTTCTAAAATTTACTCTAACATTTCTAGTCTAGCTTTACGCAAAATTAAAGCCGGTATTTATAATAATAAAGTAGCCTAAAAGCATTAATTAAGCCCTATCAAAAGTAAACGCCGCCACATTTTTTTTCCCCGTTAGGAAGTTGACCTCGTGACCTCTGTCACGATAGCTATTAATAGCGCGGTCAAGGAAAAAAAGAAAAAACTAAAGCGTCGCTGGCAAACAGCCGTGTAAGATACATTGAAAACGTCAGGTAAATAGAAGAAAGTAGTCAATGACCTAAATAAAAACATATTCTAAGACGTAGGTCGTATATATTCAGAGTCCTGTGGACAAGACAGATGAAAAATAGTAGAGAATATGATAATAACTAGTAACTTCAACTTAGAGGGAAGAAAGGAAGACATACCTCGACAAATTGATCGTGTGGCATTTGTCACGATTGAAGACACAACTGATTCAAGACACATAAAAGATAGCGACATTTTTCACTCTTGTTACAATGTGTCGCTGTCTCCACGACAGTACTGGCGAATCATCATTAAATAAATATTACACACACATAAAGGTATGTTTTGTGTAATATTTATTTACTGTTTACAGGCCTCGTGTTTCCCTTCTTATGTTTTTGAATCATCATTATCAGCATGTCTTTTCGATCCATTAGGAAAAAAGGTTGTAGCTGTCTTTCTTCAACTAATTTTTATTTTTTAGTTAAATCCACTAGATGCCCGCTACCTTGGCTTCCTCTTCCACCTTTCTTTTCCAGGTCTCCTTGCACTCGCCATGCTTTTCTTTCAATGTGGGATTCAGCACGTCCGAATGCACTGCTTGACTGTTTCCTGAGGACGTGCCATATCCATCTCCACTTTCTGTATTCAGTCTCAGCTGTACCGGTGATGGGCTAGATTAACCCCCCATCAGACAACAGATAATACCCAGGTATATCTGGCCTAGGCCAGAATACCCTTCCCCCCCCCCCCCCCCCCGGTATAAGCTGGCTGAGGCTAATCATACCCGGGTATAATCTGGCCAAGGCCAGAATATACTACACTGGGTCAAAATATACCCCCTGATCACAAAATCATTGACGTCAACGTTTGTCGATTTCGAGCGAAAGCTACCATCTGTAACTTAGCCTTTATTTGTTTAGTCTCAACATGGAAACTTTTGGCAGTCAGCACGCATTTCCCCAAACACACGTTGTGAGCGGGGAAAAGGTTGCTACTTCTTTGCCAATGCGGCTATCAATTTCTGTGTCCTGAGAGAGTTTGCCGCTGATGGTAGACCCCAGGTATATGAAGTGGTTTTTTCCCCCCCTTAACCCCGTAAACTACCACCCACTCCCCCTCCCAGTTTCCTGAATCCTATGACATACTCAAAATGAGGAGACAGTATGCAGGTTTTAGTAAAATGTGTCAAATATATATCCATTTTTCAAAAGTCGTGTGCGAGAAATTTCAATGTTGAGACTAAAAACAGATAAAGGCTACTTTACAGATTGCAGCTTTCACTCGAAATCAACAAACACTGACGTAAATGTTTTTGCTTTCAGGGGGAGGGAGATATATTTTGGCGCCGGGCAGTTATATTCTGGCCTAAGCCAGATTATATCCGGGGTATAAATTAGCCTGTGCCAGATTATACCCGGGTATAAAGTGGCCTAAGCCAAATTAACCCCAGGGTATAATCTGGTCGGGGGTTATACTTTGGCCTGCTACGCCGGGCGTTGCCTGGTTTTATTCCTCACACTTGCTTTTGTTATTACATAAGGCCATTTGTTACGGAAGGTGTGACGGTGGCATCTGTTGGTGAATATCTGACATTTCAAATTTCTGAGCCAAATCGTTAGATAGACTTTGAATATGTGTTGAACAGCCTTGTTTTTTCCTCGGGAAATAGCTGCAGAATTCCATACTGGTTTGAGGAAGTCAAAGACAAATCTAGTTGCTGGTATTGGCATCCTGGTTTGTTCCTCCTACTTTGTCGATGTTGTAGGTAAAACTGTGCACTTCTTCAGACCTCCTACATTGTATCTTTATTAGATCTGTTTGCCTATTACTTATTCTTATGTCCTGTGCTTTCTTTACATCGATGAGTAGTTTTTTTTTCCCTACTTCTTCTGTTATCTAGGTGGCGTTTTAAAAATCTTATCTTGTTTTTGTTTTATTTTCGTGATTGAAGACATAGGCCATATGGAAGATCAAGATCTTCCAGTTTGCCACATGCCCACTTTATTTCTATTTTACTACCTTCTGTTATTTGCCTGATCACATGGTCGTTAACTATGTAGCAGATCTTTGGTGACAGCAGACATCCTTGTGTGACCCCACTTTCTACTAGGACCGGTTCTACACAAGGTTCTTAGATTTTGCCTTTGTCAACGATTCTACAGGTGGCCTCTTGATAGATGTCTTGAAAATTTAAAAAATGTTTTCTTTTAATTCTATTGTATCTAAATATTTTTCCTATGATTTTTCGGGTTATGCTGTTAAAAGCTTTTCAAAGTACATCAAAGCTGATGTATAAGGGATGTGTACCATTAATGTTTGATTGCTCTATAATGATTAAGTGTTAGTGTCTGATCTGTAACCCCGTCTAGTTCCCGGGGGTCTCTGAAGAGACAAAGAATAGGACTCCTATTAAGTCACAAATTTCAACTGGAGTACGCTTTGTTGACCAGCCTCCTTCGTTTGATCTATCATCAATATCATTACTTCTTTCACTAGATTCAATTTCGTCAGTGTCACCTGCCAGATTCTAAATCGGTTCCTTATTCAATATCCACATCTGACTAGGCCGCAGTTAGCGCCCTGATAAAATAACAAGTCAATGTCAAAGTAAATATACGACCGCCTGGAACGCCTAAGCGTAAAAAAAAAAAAAAAGCATTTAACCTCATAATGTAAAATTAACTGCTACAGAAACCACTACCGGTACTGCAAGAGCGCTTACATGTTTGTGGCAGTCTTTAATCTGCGGTGGTGGCTCCATACTATGTAAGGAGCGCAAATGAAAATGATGATGAACTTATCTGTACATGATCTTTCTATTAGACTTCCTGCACGTTCTTCTCTCAGTTTTCCGTGTAAGGCTTCTTTAATATGGTGTAACAACCTTACACTAGTCACCTTGTACGACATGCCTGAAAGTGCGGTAGTCCTATTATTTCTTTGTCTCTTCAGCGACCCCCGGGAACTACATGAGACAATAGAATACTAGAAGATCCGCTAATTTTAAACTCTGGGAAGGTTAAGGCGGCCGGCGCGATGCTGACCACATCACCCCTAGTGTGCCGATGGTCAAGAAAATATGGGCCTAACACCGTATTCCCAATATGCCTCAATGGGCGTGTAACGGGATCCTTTACCTTTTTTTTTTTTTTTTTTTAACCCATTGCGGATTAACATTTCTGCACCAAGAGATTCCGTCCGTTATCTCGGAAATCCAGTGATAATAGATCCATTCATAAGAGGTTTTGCGGTATTTAGAAAGACATAATACATTGATTTGAACATCTAGAAGTAAGATTAATTAATTAATCAACTTGCAACATGGACAGAATGGAAGCGATCAGGAACAAAGGAAGACACACGAGAAGGTGATTGACGGAGTGACAGAAATCTGAAAGAACACAACATGACAGCACACCCTTCCGCTGTACGTGCACTGTTCAGAAGCAGATAATCAGTCCTATCTGCGAACGTGGTGGTGTGTAAAGCTAGATATACATCGAATCTCTTTGCGCGTTTCTTTAGATACATGGGATCACAGGTGAAGTTAGCACCTTGAAGCAAGCCCACGTGAAACACTTCTTGTGTTGTAGCAATGGTGGTTTCTGTGTCAATTTGTTTTACATGATGAGATAGTCCGTCTCACAATAGTCGCCACTTACGACACGGCTGAGGGAGTAGTGGTTTTCATTCATACTTTATGTCTTCAGAGACCCTCATTCAATGATTGATCAAATGGCATCTTCTCATCAACGATCGGCTGCATTGAATCTCGAACATCTTCTTTGCGTTGTAGAACTCTTTTTTAACAATAAAATGTCTAGTTTTGGCGAGGCGTGGCCCGTTCAACCTAGACACAGGGTCAGGGGGTTATATTAGGGCACATGTCCAAATAAAATAAAAGACCTTTTACTTTTTAGTCTAGTTTATTGTGTTGTAGATCCTTTACATTATTCAGTATATACAAAGCGACGCACCAATCCCTTCGGCAGTGACCAACTTTTACAATTTTTATGTCCCAATACCGCTCTAATGTACTAAACAGTTTATTGTTCTGCTTTGTGAGCTGTTGATCTTTTCAGATTCTTCCGCCTCACTCACTCTCTCAGACTTTGTGTTCTATGGATAGATATTGCCTTTAAATTGTTTAAGACTCCAATAAGAACGTATCAAGTACCAAGAGAACTAAAAATTCCTAGCTGTAAGAAACTTCTTAGACAGTAACTAGGAATGGGCTATGTCGTGGCACAGCACAGTCGCCAAAACAGTACAATAAAGCCCATAACTGGCTGTTGTCTGACCGCCTCTGAGGCCCCCTGTGCAGGTTCGTTACTGTCCGACGACTGGCTGCTCGAGCCGGTGCATGTCTCGGTGGTTGTCTCGGTGATCGTTTCGGAGATATAACCTCCTCTGCAGGGTAGGGAGACTCAAACCTCTTGACAACGCACGCACGCCATAGTTGGCCTGGTGTAATATGTCGCTGAGTCTAGGAGACTCCCTGGGGTAGCAAGAAAGATCTGCATAATGAACCCTCTGTGGATGGGAAGGAGCTATGATGCTGATTAGCTCCTGACCGGGTTGGTAGGAAAGTCCACAGACTCCCCAGCATTACAGTGCCAAAGGGCTCTGAGCCCATGGCCGCTGGATCCGACAAGACAAGTTAAAATAGAAAAACTTTACTGTGCAGTCTAGAAAAAAAGAATAATATAGAGCATTTCCTACTAACATGTAGGAAGTATGAATAACAGAGAAAACCATTATTAGATTATTTACAAGCATGCAATTCATCCACAACTGTGGAACAGGTATTGAGAATAGATAGACCTAGAGAAATGCACAATATAGTAAAACAGTATATAACAAGAACTAAAATTAATAAATAAGGATCAACGATGGTGTGAGCATAAGGAGTAGTCTGATGGGGTGCTCGTGTGGATGATGGCTGATAACACTAGTCAACAACCAAAATGTACCAGAAATGAAAATAGCTGATCTTAACTAATTTTGGTGTGCTGAAAACGAAAATGACATTAAAAAATGTTGATTGGCTCTAGTTTTCAAGATATATGCTACTAGTTTATTTAATTACGGTAAATTTATATATATATGACGCAACTGTTGTGGGCGATTGCATAATTTTTTCTAATGACTGTTACAGAGTAAATATTAGCAAGGGGAGGTGATCTTGTAAATGTTAAGCAAATAGATTCGATTACGGGTTATGTTGCTTGGTTAAGCTGATGTTAAGTTAAAATTGTATTAGGGGAATTCCCTCGTGTGATCGAGAAGTTTCCAAGTGGCGAACACTGGTCAGTTCAAATCGCGGAGATGTTTTTTTTCTGTGAACTGTCTTGAGCTGTGAGTAAGCTCGTGTGACTAGCCCATGCAATTATCGAGACTGAGTTGTGTTTTTTAAACAACCGAGTCTCGTGTCTTTTTTGGCGGGTCTAGTGTGTGAACTAATTGCAGTCTGTTTTTGGGTACCGACGGGAGAGGTCGGTTCTACAGTGTGTGTTTTGAGAATGCCTGCGCAGTGCAAAAGTTATAAAGGCCATATTATTTGTGTAGGCCTATAATTTCTGAATTTATTGGAGAATTGTGTTTGTGAGTATTTTTGATGAGGTAAGGATCCAGGACATTTGTTTGAATATATAAATGTCAAGATGAGTGAAGGCGAGATTACTGCAGATTGCCAGGGAGTGCAGTCTTGCGAGAAATTGCCGAAAGTATTCACCATTGATGTAGTTAGCACGGCGAGGATGATGTCCGTTGGCTAACCGGATCCATATGATATTTGAGGAGGCAATTGTTATTTTGAAAGGATCCACAGTTATGGGAAAAGGGATCCATTGTCCGTTTATTGTGATGCTGATGTTGGAAGCATCGTTGGAGAGGCCATTTATTATTTACATTAGAGCGCCAATGTTGAGAGCGTCTTTGATGAGGCATATTTGAGGAATTCATTATATAAGCACGGTGATGCCGACCGTTGCTGAGAGGATCCAGTATTAATATCATTATATTAGCACGGGGATGCCGACCGTTCCTAGACGGCCATTTATTATTTACATTAGAGCGCCAATGTTGAGAGCGTCTTTGATGAGGCATATTTGAGGAATTCATTATATAAGCACGGTGATGCCGACCGTTGCTGAGAGGATCCAGTATTAATATTATTATATTAGCACGGGGATGCCGACCATTGCTGAGAGGATGCAGTAGTAATATTAGATAGTGCTAATGATTATGAGAAGTGGAGATGTGACTGGAGTACTGTATTATTGTATTGCTATGACTTGTACTTAATTGTGACTGTGTATTCTGTGTATTTCATGAACGTGTTGTGGTGTAAATAAAACGATCATTAACTTACACCAGCCGTTTATAACCATCTATGACTTCTACGTGCGTACCTGTGTTGTGAGTGATTGTTCCAGCACGCACGCACTCAATCAACCTTTCCTAACACGGTACGCCACCCACACACACACACACCATCATGAGGTATCAGTGGTGTCAATGTTAAATAGCCATTAAACTATTAAGTGAGTAATTATCAATGGTTGACCAATAACAGACGTATCAGTAGTAACGTCAAACATAGTTATATTAACAGTGGTGGCCAACGTTATTAACAGTACACCTGCCGTTACACCATTCCATGCCTCTGATGTGTGTGTCTGTGGCGTGTGAATGCACCACGCACACTCACTACAACATTTAACACGGTAGGAGAACAGTAGGCGTGATTATAGTAACGCATGACCATAAATAGCCTGGGTGGCGGAAATCTAGGTCAACAAACAGAATGAATTTAATAGCAGGATCTCGTGTGTAGCAGTGGTATGTTTAGTCTTTCAGAATTTGATATTTTGACATTCGCGTGATTGTCGTAAATTTATTTTGAGAGAAAAGAGTCGTAGAAATAGTGGTCCGGTTTAGAGTGGAAAATGATGATGGAAAGCTCAGTGATAGAAATTGTAGAGATTTAATAGTTACTTCACAGCGTGCTGGAGGAGAGTAAAGACAGACTTATTTACGACAAATCGTGTCTCTCAATCTTCTCTTTCACTCTCCTGGTCAAACAATTATTTGCCAGTTTTCCAGACTCGCATCTGCGCGCACACCGATTCGGTGTTTTCAAACACACACACGACGTTGATACAAACTATATTAAACGAATAGGGGAAAAGTTGGGCTTTGGGTATATCCAACACACAGAACTAAATGAGTTTAGGTGATTTTATTCACTTTACACATCAATCACTAAAAATATCAGATATTACATAAATTATCATAAGTACACAAATGCAAATAACAAGTTTGGGAGGGGGTGAAGAAGATTGGTATCGACTAAGCCCTTCCCGCTCATTAGACAAAGACAAACCCAGTCCAAAGATAGATAATATCAGGAACATAGGTACGTTAACCTAACAGTGAAGTTAATTACTCTGAAAGAGGTGTTACAAATTTTGGTATAGGTGATAGAAAAAAAAAAACCTGTTCTTCCCAGCTGTTCTTCCCTTTACTAAGCAAATGGAAAGGAGGTGGTTTTAAACAGAGTTAACAAATTATCAACTATCCCACTTAAAGGAACAATGTAGGGTATACAGAAAAGATATATGTTACCAGGTAAGCAAGTTAACAAAATGGTCACACAAAAGAATTAATTTCCTGTCATTCATACACGCGCTAGCAAAGGCCTTCACTCATCTTGCTCTCACGTACCGATTGTGAAAAAATCTTGCACTCCATAGAATAACACAACAGCAGTTACACCTCAACTAAATGTATGAGTGTTTGTTCAAGTTCTAGCCCCAGATTATCGGGTAGGCGGTCAGCACATAAAAGGGTCCCGTAATCGCTGGAAAATGAATCTGTAGTTGTGTCTCTTTTCTTAATAACAGTTTCTATGGGAGGGCACGGTCTCTGATACCGGGGTGAGGATGGTGTGGTCTATTTGACTATGCCGCGGATAATAAAATTCTTACGCGTGCTGGTACACTTTATCCGTGAGGTATGGTTTAAGTCCAGTGAGAAAACTAGTCACATCACTGTTCAGGAAATTATGAATTATCTCTCTGTGTCAGTAAACTAACAAAGCTCGGGCCAGTGTTCTTCTTCCCGTTGCGACTTAAGTTGTTTGATGGTGCGTTAAATTTGTCTTTGGGTGTGCTTTCTTTGCTATAAGTTAGATAGCGGAATTCCAAACATAGAATCGCCTCAAAGATTAAAAATTTACACAGTCTCAACAAGTTCTGCGTCAGGGGAACTCTACACACTGTTTATGCTTTGCTTTGCTTAGATTGATTTCTTTATTGCTTTCTTAATGCTGGGATCGCACAGGTTACGATCACTCTGTATGAAAGAAAAAAAAAAAGACATGTAATATACCGAAAACAAATAACCTTCTAAAGCGCGATGAATTTCCCGTTAAGCCTATAATACACTCGAGTATTTAATTATGTATTTAATAAACACTGCGCGAATTCTAGTGGTTAAAAAACCCACATCTATAAAACTAGGACTTAACTGAATTTATTAATTATAAATTCCTTCGCGACTTTAAAAGTTAATTTAAGCATCTATTATCTTTTGAAATAATATAATAGATAGATCATTATATTTAAAACTGGAACTCTTGAGATGGTTTAATTAAATAGATTTAATTTTAACACAAAATCCCTTGAAATAGAATGACTAGACCACTGATCACTTTACACAATATATATTTTACCGCTTTGCACAGAATTAGAAATCACTGCAAATATATATAAAATCCAGGGGAAAATCTATAACAAGATTTCAATAAAGCTAGTGCTTCTGTAAAGGTCTGGCCAGCGAGTGATAACGTGTCTAGTTCTACATGGTCTATTTAGCTAAAATGGAATGTAAGTTGAGTGGGACATGATAAACTTGACAACTTATTTGATCTCACGAACTTTTGGGGATCTGACCGCCAAATCAAGAGAAGAAGCCGCCCCCTGGTCTTCGTATCCGCTCGCTGCTGCCCGTTTCGCTTTCCCCCGTTCGCTCGGTTCCTCGATTGACACCGAGACGCGAAATTAGCGGCAAGCAACTGCGTCTCGTATCAGGGAAAACTACTGTCTTTGATAGCGCCGATAGTCTCCCCTAAGATCCCTCGGTCTGTCTCTTTGATCTCGTCGCTGTATCCTACATGAGTCCCGGTGGAATGCGTTCTGGCAAACGAAAAGTTACAACAAATGTTCAGGGGTTCTAATGTTATGAAAAGCTAAAGGTCCCTTTAAATCATCCATCATATCAGGGAAAATTCACTAGTCAAACTAGACGTACGTCACAATCGTCCCCACTTTTAGACATGAAACCATTTTTCATGTTTTCATTTTTGACAATGGAGGTGACCTGATTGGTGATTTTAGGATGAGTGGTATCTTCAGTTTGCTCTTCTTCCTCTGTAGACCAGTTTCTACTCAGAAAATCAGCCCCGACATTCTGTCTTCCCGGAATATATTCCACTTTGAAAAAATAGACGCTTAGAAGGAGGGCCCAACGCATGATCCTAGCGTTAAATTCTTTATTGGCACCAAGAAATGCTAACGGAGCGTGGTCTGTTTGCACCGTGAAAGATGTACCATAAAGAAACTCATGATGGCGTCTGATACCGTCAATCAGAGCAAGACATTCCCTTTCAACTACGCTGTAGTTCCGTTCCGCTTTATTTAATTTCCGACTGCCATAGGCAACTGGAAATAGCATGTTCAGGTCACTGTCATCGGCTTGAAGCAGTGTTGACCCGATGCCCTGACCTGACGCGTCGACTCTCAGTACAAAAGGTTTCTTGAGGTCAGGCAACCTCAAAATGGGGTATGCAGACAACTGTCCTTTCAAAGTGCTATACGCGTGTTCGCACTTTTGATCCCATATGACCTTATCAGGACAACCTTTCTTTGTGAGGTCAGTCAGAGGTGCCGTCAGTCCGTTGAAGTTCTGGATGTACTTCTGATAGTATGCACATAGCGATATGAAGGAACGTACGTCTTTCTTCGTTCGGGGTCTTTTTGCTGCCACTATTTTCTCCACGTTCTTCTTAATAGGCCAACTGCATCCGTGAGAAATAGTGTGCCCCAGGAAGTCTAACTGTTCAAACCCGATGAGACATTTGCTAGGTCTGGCTGTGAGACCCGTTTCCTGTAGTCTCCTGAGGAGCATAGCAACCGTAGCAATATGTTCTTCATAGGTTTCCGATGCAATTAAGATGTCATCCATGAAATTATGGATACGGGGACTTTGCAAAGGTTCTAGAAGCTTCCTCATCATCCTGGTGAACACTCCTGGTGCATTATGCAAACCGAACGGCATCACGTTAAATGTGTAATGTCCTTCACTAGTGCTGAAAGCTAACAAAGGTTTAATTTCCTCCTTGACTGGTATTTGATAATAACCTTTGCTGAGGTCAATCTTGGAGAAGATCTTAGCTTTGCTGAGCTTGGTGAACAACTCAGAAACAGTTTGGAGAGGTTCGGGCTGGAATTCCGTTACAGCGTTTAGCAACCTGTAATCAATGCACAGCCGAACTTCCTTATTGGGCTTCTGCAACAGCACTACGCTCGAGCTGTAAGGAGATGTAGACTCACTGATAATTCCTGCCTGACGCAGCTTGTCTATTTCTCCGCGAAGTGCATCAGCTTTAGCGTACGGGATGGGGTAAACTCTGGTTTGAACAGGGGTCTCGTTTGTTAATTTCATATCAAATTCAATGAGATTTGTTCGACCAGGTACATCCGTTAAGACTGCACTGTACTGTTTTAGTAGAGCCCTAGTTTCTGTTTGTTGTTCTGGTGAGAGATTGTCGCCGAACTTGACATCTTTAAAGGATTCTGTGGGTTGCAATGGATACTCCATGCAACCATCATCATCTTCCTCGTCTTCCGTTGCTATGGCGACAGCCAGGAGATGCTCGGAGGATGGCACCGGTCTTTCCAAATATTTCTTTAGCAGATTTATGTGGAAGACCTTCTCCTTTCCTTTGATGGAGATCTTGTAGTTGGTACGTGAGATCTTTTTAAGGACGGTAAACGGTCCTTGCCATCCGATGCGAAGTTTATTGCTTCCGGTTGGAAGTAGCAATAGGACTTTCTCCCCTGGTTGTAGTTCTCTCTCTTTTGCAGCTTTGTTGTATCTTTTAGTAATTTTAGCGCGGGCTTTCTTAAGGTTGGTAGTAGCTAGATCCCATCCTAGCTTTAGCCTTTCCTTAAGCTCAGATACATACTTGCTTGCAGAGACGACTGTCTCGTCAGCCTTCTGGTCTGTCAGGGACCGAAGTAAGGCTTCTAGTGGCCCCTTAATAGGTCTGCCAAATAAAAGTGTAGCTGGCGCAAAACCCGTAGACGCTTGGGGTACCTCTCGGTAGGCGAATAAGGCAGCCGATATATATTGGTCCCAGTCTTCCGGTTTCTCCTGACCCAGCTTACGTAACATCATGGTGAGGGTACCGTTAAAACGTTCCACGAGCCCATTTCCGGCCGGATGGTAGGGACTTGTGTGGATATGTTTGGCCCTCAAGATCTTAAAGATCTCCTCCATTAACAGGCTACGGAATTGGGATCCATTGTCCGTCAAAACTTGTTGAGGGAATCCCAACCGTGTAAAAATTTGCACAAGGGCTTCTGCGACATGCTTGGAATTAGTGCATGGTAGCGGTACGGCTTCGGCCCACATAGTGCAAGTGTCAACTAAGGTCAGGATGAACCTGTTCCTTCTTTTGGTCTTTTCCAGAGGACCAATAATGTCGACAGCAACCCGTTCAAATGGAGTCCCTACTATTGGCATTTGCCCCATAGGTACTGGGGGTGTCAAGTGCTTGGGTGCTACCCGTTGGCACTGGGCGCAGGATTTCACGTACCTGACAATGTCAGAGTTCATTCCTGGCCACCAATAGTGGTTTTTTATTCGCTGAATAGTGGCGTTTTGTCCCATGTGTCCGCTAAAGGGAAGAGAGTGCCCCATTTCTAAGATCTGGTTTCTGTACTGCGTCGGTACTAGGAGCTGGTTATTCCCCGTGTCCGGGTTGCCCGTTCTACGATACAATACACCATCCTTAGAAAAGATGTCTCCGTTGTGTATGGGGTCCTTAGCCATGGGCAGTTTTTTAAAGCAGGGCGCCAGAGTAGGGTCCTTTTGTTGCGCCTCCTTCAGTTCATTCGGCAACAAGTTTGGCGCAGGCTCCCTCTCCTTCTTGGCTTGCCCTCTTGTGGTTACCGCTGCCACAATCGGCTCCTTAGGTCTCCCAATGAACACATATCTACATCCCAGGATAACTGGGTAGATCGGATCATCCATTATGGCCGCTTTAATAACTCCTCTGACAAAGTCAGAGTGTATTTCTACCAGTGCGATAGGAAGCGTCCTGGGTGCATCACTCCTGAAAACTCCACTAAGTTTGACGGTTTCCTCTGTCTCCTGACCTGGTTTGACTAGGTGTCTAGCAACAATACAACTAAAGCTTAATCCAGTGTCAAAAAGACAAGTAGTGGAGGTACCGTTCAAAATTACAGTTCCTCGAGTTGAGGGTCGGTCCCCCTCAGGTTGAGAATCACTGACATTGACTCTACCTTTCGAGGCTGTATGCAAACATCCAATGCGGTTTGCACCGGTTTGTTTGCCCTGATCAGACGTTCCTGGTGTAGGGGTCTTCCCTTTTCCTTGACCTTGGTGGCCGCGCTGCCACGTAGGCTTGTTGGGTTGATCAGAATTTTTGTGGGGGGGGGGGGGTATCGGGTTTTGTAGAATTTCGATTTTTCCTGGGGAGGTTTCTGGGTATCGTTATCTCGTTGGTTATAATGTTGAGAGGAAGTGGAAGAATAGGATGCCTGCTCTAGATTCTGTTTTCGAGATGGCTCATCGGTGGGTTTACGTTTAGTGCTGGGAAGTTCGGCCATTGCATTGCTGTAGCGTTCGGCTTTATTGAGTATGTCTTCAAGCCTGACTGCCCCCTGTTCAGCCAAAAATCTACGTGTTTCATTCGACAAAGTGGATTTTATCTGCTCCACAAGAACAAGTTCGAGGAGTCCCTCATATGAAAGAGGTAGGTCAGATAATTCAATGCACTTTGTCAGATAACCCGTGAGACGTGAAGAGAACTGGGGAAATGTTTCCGTGCTCTCTTTTCGGCTGTTTCTGAACAACTGCAGAAACTTTCGGGCAGTCATCTCAAACTGCTGTAGTAAGGCCTTTTTCAACATGTCGTAATCATGTTGATTCGGTCCCAGCTTTGTGTACACGTCATAAGCATTGCCTTTCAGTGACGTTGAAAGTTTGAGCGCCCAGCGGGTACTCTCTAACCCATAAAGATTCGCGAGTCTCTCGAATTTTTCTAGGTAGCTGTCAATTTTTTCGTTAGGGCTAGGAAAAGATTCTAAAGAAAACGACATAGCAGTTAATTGGGCAGATTGAGTACTGGAGAGGTCCATTGATTGAGACTGGGGCGAAGACGGCTCTCCGTTAGTCGAAGTAGAGGCGCCCCGACTCTCTAGAGCCTTAAGCGCCAGTTGATGCTGTCTTTCCTTGTCTCTCTCTCTCTCTCTCTCAGCGAGTTTCCATCTCTGCTTCAATTTTCTTCTGTTCCAAAAGACGTTCTTCCGCTTCTTTCTTATCTGCCCTCTCCTGGGCTTCTCTCCTCTCTGTTCTTTCTTTCTCTTCCTTCCTCTCAGCTTCTGCTCTCTGTTGCTCCGCCTTCCTCTCAGCTTCGGCTCTCTGTTGCTCCGCGTCATATATTTCCAATTCCTGGTTAATAAACGCGTTTGCAGCTTCTGCATCTAATCCTGCCTCTTTCGCTTCCAGCCTCAAGATGGACCTCATCTTTATCCTCTCTGCCATTGTTAAAGAATAAGATGAAGTATGCTTAGAGAACTAGTAAGAAGAAACGCGAAAGGGAGGAACTCTGAACCGCTACGAGAAAAAAAAAACACAAGTACAAATTTACCTGTGTTACCTCCTACCTGTACTGTGCAAACTTATCGCTGCTATTATCTGGCAATTAAGGCTCTAAACGCAAGCGACTATGCCACTAAATGGTAAGTTACACTGGAAAAGAATCTACTTTTACTAACAGTAGAGAAAAATTTATATTAAAACAATTTAAAAAAAAAAAAAAATTTCCCCTAAATTTTAAATCTCTGACAACAAACTCCGTCCCTAAAGTCAATTATTGAGATGAGACGTTGTTAACTTAATTTTTAAAAATCAGAACAATCCGTCTTTAGCTAAGCTCAACTCTTTTTAACTTCAAAAACCTTAGTGACTGTAAAACAATCACGCAATCCCAGCAACTTTTATAAAGAAAGAAATATAATTATCTCCGCCAGAGGATAATTAAAATAGCAAATATATTTGTTTATCTGTACTTTCTACTGCTGTGGAGAGAAAACAACCTGTAAATATGCTGTGTGGACAACCCAAATACTTAAAGAACGTTTGTCTAGGGGTGTAATTATTTATTTATTTCCCTAATTCACAAAGACAAATCATTCACACTCTACCTAGTTAGACCCAAACTAAATCAGACTCAAAATATCTTTAACCCGGCTATGCGATTGCCTCAAATGTAGCTCAAGATCCCAGAACCAGCCCACAAATATGTGTGCATCAAATGTATCTCAAAATAATCCCAGACGAGCCAGCCAAATATTGTCGTAAATTTATTTTGAGAGAAAAGAGTCGTAGAAATAGTGGTCCGGTTTAGAGTGGAAAATGATGATGGAAAGCTCAGTGATAGAAAATGTAGAGATTTAATAGTTACTTCACAGCGTGCTGGAGGAGAGTAAAGACAGACTTATTTACGACAAATCGTGTCTCTCAATCTTCTCTTTCACTCTCCTGGTCAAACAATTATTTGCCAGTTTTCCAGACTCGCATCTGCGCGCACACCGATTCGGTGTTTTCAAACACACACACGACGTTGATACAAACTATATTAAACGAATAGGGGAAAAGTTGGGCTTTGGGTATATCCAACACACAGAACTAAATGAGTTTAGGTGATTTTATTCACTTTACACATCAATCACTAAAAATATCAGATATTACATAAATTATCATAAGTACACAAATGCAAATAACAAGTTTGGGAGGGGGTGAAGAAGATTGGTATCGACTAAGCCCTTCCCGCTCATTAGACAAAGACAAACCCAGTCCAAAGATAGATAATATCAGGAACATAGGTACGTTAACCTAACAGTGAAGTTAATTACTCTGAAAGAGGTGTTACAAATTTTGGTATAGGTGATAGAAAAAAAAAACCTGTTCTTCCCAGCTGTTCTTCCCTTTACTAAGCAAATGGAAAGGAGGTGGTTTTAAACAGAGTTAACAAATTATCAACTATCCCACTTAAAGGAACAATGTAGGGTATACAGAAAAGATATATGTTACCAGGTAAGCAAGTTAACAAAATGGTCACACAAAAGAATTAATTTCCTGTCATTCATACACGCGCTAGCAAAGGCCTTCACTCATCTTGCTCTCACGTACCGATTGTGAAAAAATCTTGCACTCCATAGAATAACACAACAGCAGTTACACCTCAACTAAATGTATGAGTGTTTGTTCAAGTTCTAGCCCCAGATTATCGGGTAGGCGGTCAGCACATAAAAGGGTCCCGTAATCACTGGAAAATGAATCTGTAGTTGTGTCTCTTTTCTTAATAACAGTTTCTATGGGAGGGCACGGTCTCTGATACCGGGGTGAGGATGGTGTGGTCTATTTGACTATGCCGCGGATAATAAAATTCTTACGCGTGCTGGTACACTTTATCCGTGAGGTATGGTTTAAGTCCAGTGAGAAAACTAGTCACATCACTGTTCAGGAAATTATGAATTATCTCTCTGTGTCAGTAAACTAACAAAGCTCGGGCCAGTGTTCTTCTTCCCGTTACGACTTAAGTTGTTTGATGGTGCGTTAAATTTGTCTTTGGGTGTGCTTTCTTTGCTATAAGTTAGATAGCGGAATTCCAAACATAGAATCGCCTCAAAGATTAAAAATTTACACAGTCTCAACAAGTTCTGCGTCAGGGGAACTCTACACACTGTTTATGCTTTGCTTTGCTTAGATTGATTTCTTTATTGCTTTCTTAATGCTGGGATCGCACAGGTTACGATCACTCTGTATGAAAGAAAAAAAAAAGACATGTAATATACCGAAAACAAATAACCTTCTAAAGCGCGATGAATTTCCCGTTAAGCCTATAATACACTCGAGTATTTAATTATGTATTTAATAAACACTGCGCGAATTCTAGTGGTTAAAAACCCACATCTATAAAACTAGGACTTAACTGAATTTATTAATTATAAATTCCTTCGCGACTTTAAAAGTTAATTTAAGCATCTATTATCTTTTGAAATAATATAATAGATAGATCATTATATTTAAAACTGGAACTCTTGAGATGGTTTAATTAAATAGATTTAAATTAACACAAAATCCCTTGAAATAGAATGACTAGACCACTGATCACTTTACACAATATATATATTTTACCGCTTTGCACAGAATTAGAAATCACTGCAAATATATATAAAATCCAGGGGAAAATCTATAACAAGATTTCAATAAAGCTAGTGCTTCTGTAAAGGTCTGGCCAGCGAGTGATAACGTGTCTAGTTCTACATGGTCTATTTAGCTAAAATGGAATGTAAGTTGAGTGGGACATGATAAACTTGACAACTTATTTGATCTCACGAACTTTTGGGGATCTGACCGCCAAATCAAGAGAAGAAGCCGCCCCCTGGTCTTCGTATCCGCTCGCTGCTGCCCGTTTCGCTTTCCCCCGTTCGCTCGGTTCCTCGATTGACACCGAGACGCGAAATTAGCGGCAAGCAACTGCGTCTCGTATCAGGGAAAACTACTGTCTTTGATAGCGCCGATAGTCTCCCCTAAGATCCCTCGGTCTGTCTCTTTGATCTCGTCGCTGTATCCTACATGAGTCCCGGTGGAATGCGTTCTGGCAAACGAAAAGTTACAACAAATGTTCAGGGGTTCTAATGTTATGAAAAGCTAAAGGTCCCTTTAAATCATCCATCATATCAGGGAAAATTCACTAGTCAAACTAGACGTACGTCACAGTAATATAAGAAACTGTTCTGCTCTGTGTGGGCGTATGAACTGTATAACCATTAAGGTAACACCCATCACCATTTATTCAATCTCCAAGAACAGTCAGTCAGTGCTAATATTATAATGATAAAGAGTGAAGAATCAAATCTTTACAATAAAAATGTTACTAGAAGTTGATGATGCAATCCTACCTATGATTACATCACCTTTGTGTATAAATACCTTATCTCTGATAAAATTTTGCCATTAGTTAGTGCATTTGTCCTTATCAAAAGTATCGTAGTTAGAAATGCCAGAAGGCGTACAGTTTGTATTTTGGCTGCAGAATAGGAGATCAAGATAAGAGCTGGGCGCCACACATATGCTGCAATACATGTGCAGCACATCTTAAACTGTGGTTGACTGGCAAAAGGCAAGCTATGCCTTTTGCAGTCCCAATGATTTGGAGAGAGCCCACTGATCATCTCAACAACTGTTACTTTTGCATGGTCCCTCCAATTGGGAAAGGCATATCAAAGAAGAAAAAATGGACTCTGGAATATCCAAACATCCCCTCTGCAATACTTCCGGTACCACATGGCGATGACCTACCAGTTCCCAAAGTGCCAGAATCCTTTTCAGCTGCTTCCACTGATGAAGAGGACATTGGTGGTCCTGAACCATCAACCTCAAGTGACACAGATTTTGAGCAAACTACATCCACTAAACCATACTTAATAACCCAAGGTGAACTGAATGATCTTGTAAGAGATCTAAATTTACCGAAGAACAAGGTGGCGCTTTTGGGTTCCAGATTGCAACAGTGGAATCTCCTGGCAGAAGATGTTACAATTTCTGTGTATAGGAACCGCCAGAAGCCGCTTATTACATTCTTTTTTCAAAGAGGGTGACCTTTCTGCGTGCCACAACATTTCTGGTTTAATGGCAGCCCTCAACATCAATTACATACCGGAAGAGTGGAGGCTTTTCATTGATTCATCCAAGACAAGTCTTAAAGCTGTTTTGTTGAATAATGGTAATGTGTTACCGTCAATTCCAGTTGGTCACGCAGTTCATATGAAAGAAACTTATGAAAACATTAAGCAGCTTTTGAAGTGTATAAACTACGATCATCATCATTGGTTACTTCGCGGTGACTTAAAAGTGGTTGCTCTTTTGCTTGGACTACAGGGTGGATACACCAAGTACTGTTGCTTTCTCTGTGAGTGGGATAGCCGTGCACGAAGTGACCATTACATCATAAGACATTGGCCAATCAGGCAGTCATTGCAGCCTGGCAGTAAGAACGTTGAGAACCCAGCAGTTGTCGACACCAGCAAGATTTTGTTGCCACCCTTGCACATTAAGCTGGGTCTCATGAAAAACTTTGTCAAGGCAATGGAGAAAAACAGATGAGGCTTTCAAATATCTCATCAGAAAATTTCCAAGACTGAGTGAAGCTAAAATAAGAGAGGGAGTATTTGTTGGTCTGCAAATTCGAAAACTTCTTCATGATGACGAGTTTCTTTGCGCGTTGCATGGCAAGGAAAAAGCAGCATGGCTAGCATTTAAGTCAGTGGTGGACAATTTTCTTGGAAACAACAGATCTGATAATTACAATGAAATTGTAGAAAATCTCCTTCTGAAGTATAAGAGTCTTGGCTGCAACATGTCTTTGAAAATTCATTTTCTGGATTCTCATCTGGATTTCTTTATGTCAAAC
The DNA here is from genome assembly GCA_024509875.1 of Oreohelix idahoensis. Lineage (NCBI taxonomy): Eukaryota > Metazoa > Mollusca > Gastropoda > Stylommatophora > Oreohelicidae > Oreohelix > Oreohelix idahoensis. Next base: position 339,505 of record JAMPIV010016022.1, read on the forward strand.
TGTGGAGTGGTCAGTGATGAGCATGGTGAACGATTTCACCAGGACATTGCTGCTATGGAGACAAGGTATCAAGGCAATTGGAGCCCTTCAATGCTTGTTGATTACTGTTGGACTGTGACAAGAGACACCTCATCGATTAACTACAAGAAGCAAGCAAAGAGAACTCGAACAGCAACTGAATAATGACGGAATGGGTTCAAATGTGCCTTTTTAAAGCATGATATGTGAACTTTAAATAATGTTTTTATTTTTTCTATCATTTTATGTTAAAATATCAATTAATTGAGTATGTAACCACAATTTTTATAATGCTAAAGTAGAAAGACTAGCTGTTCAGCCCAGAGAAGTAAACAAGCATACATTATTTGTATTACTGTAATGTAAATCCATCATTTAAAAAAAAACCAGAGCCAATTGGTGAATTTCATTATGATATTTGAAATCAGCATGTCAAAATCAATAAGAAATGGTACATTTAATTTCTGGTACAAAAAACTTTTGAAAATTTGTTGACTAGTGTAATTGGTGGATTTGGTGTAATCTCAGACACCCCTGGGCTTTCTCACCCCTTTTCACCTTGTTAACAACAGGACAGTTATGAGAGACTTTACTTTGTTTTTTTTTTTTCAGTTCATTTGTTTTGTTTTGTTTGTATTTGTTAGTTTTTTTATTTTATTTTTGTTGTTTGCTTGTTTCTTGGAAAGGGGAGGTCACACACACATACACAATTTTAGTTTTGATTTACATCATTTGCACTGAGTGGGGGGGGGGGGGAGGAGCTGCTATACACTATTGTCTTGAATTTATTACACTACACATCCTAATTATCCCCAGATGAGGTGGGATTTTTTTAGGCCGCAAACGGCTCCTGGGTCGACCCAGCTCCAATTGGTTACCAGAGCAACTCTGGGAATGTTAAGGCGGCCGGCGTGATGCTGACCACATTACCCCTAGTGTGCCGACGGTCAAGAAAATATGGGCCTAACACCATATTCCCAATATGCCTCAATGGGCGTGTAACGGGATCCTTTACCTTTTTTTTTCACATCCTAATTATAACCCATCGAGGGTTGAACTGTATACTTTATTTTAAAAACAATATTGCCTTTAAAAGGATTTTTCTTACTTCATTCATGCATTCTAGCAGTTCAGCCAAGACTGTTTCCTGCAATATTACGGCAGCCGTTTACAAGCGGTATTCAGTTAGCCATACATGAGCTAGATAAAGATAGAGGAACCAGCTAGGATCCTGAATAACCATTATGAATAGGGCTGTCACTAACCATGAGGTACTATATCTCTCTATTTAATCTACATCCGATTCATTACATGAGTTGCACATCTATCGGTTCGTTTTGCTTCCTTGCACTTAACTGCACCATCAATGGTTTACACACAACTTCCATAACCTAATTGCTTCCGCCGAATCATTTTTATAGCACAACAAAGACTGGTACAGATAAGCTTATGAAAGTCTAAACATCTGGTCATGCTGAATTGTTGCTCGTGTACAAAGCAAGACGAGAAGCTGAGTCTTTCAGATACAGATAAAGTATTAATTACAGAGACATGGCGCCACCTGAAACTGCAAGAAGTATCGAATGAGGTGGTTCTCGATGCTTTTATTATGCTTTATAACAAATGCCCTGCAGTCAAGAACACATTCATATTTGCAGATAACGGAAATAATGACAATTTGAGAAAATCTCCAAATCTCATGGCCCACACCACGAAGGTAGTTGAATTTATTGATAAATGTGTGTTGGTGATAGACGATGATGGCTTGGTTGAACAGATTACCCAAGGTACCGGTAAAGACCACATCGGCAGAGTTACCACCGAAAAATCTGTGTTCGTTCTAAGCAAATGTTTTGTTAACGTAATCACAGCTCATTGTCGAAATATTGGGACGTCTAATCATGTTAAAGCCTGGAAGCGATTTTTCAATATATTCAGCAACAACATGGTGAAAGGACTTCAAAAGGCGAAAAGCGAGGACGGAAGAACGCCATCTCTATCCTATCGGCCATCAGTACTTTTACTATAAAACCGTTGTGTAACTTTCATCTTTGCATTCCTCTATAGGTACTTAGTACTGTGTGCATTACTGTTTAGACAGTCATTACTGATGACTACGCGCGCTTGTAGGCTATATGATCGTGCAGGTTGATCGTAGTTTCTATATGGGCGGTGCAGTGTCGCAGATGACTTCAATGGCTCAACAGAATAGTTATCGTTCTTGACCTTTAGAACTTCAATTAACACCTTCTGCCATGCAATAATAACCAAGCACTTAGTTGGTTGCAAAAACGGCTTTCGTAAATTAAACAGCACAAAGAAACGAAGAAGGGAAAACAATTACTGTATGTGGGTGTGTCAGACAGCTGAATCAACGAACTTACTGCCTGCCCTCCTCAACAAAAGGGAAACACGTCAATTCAGCCAGGATCGCTTCATTAAGTCTAGCTTTTAAACTAATAATTTACAGAATATACTCGATCATTAGTCTATTCGACTAAACGTCGACCCTAGACTTTAGGACTTAAATATCGTCCAAAATGACACGGTTATAAGTTGATTTTTAAAATTTATTTTTATTCCGAATTCCCGCATTGCATTCAAATTTCCTTGGCTTTCAGCAATTTTTTTTCGCTTTCAGCCTAACCCTTACCCGTTTAAAACGCTTGAAATCGCTCCATTAATACGTAAAATGCATGTGAGAATAAATGAATTCAATATAAAAGATGAGAGAAAGGAAGGGCAGACTGTCAGACGGGTCTGTGAGCCAAATACTCATCGATTAAAAAAAAAGTTCGTTCATTCGTTCGCCCGGAAGGTCTGATTACTGTTGTCGGTCGTAGCTGAGTAGCAATGAGATCTCGGTATCTAGCGAGACCTGAATTATAAACATATGTCCTTTAGGCCTACATTAAAATGCTTCCTTTTTTTAGAATTTGTTTTTTAGAGGTGATCGATATTATTTTTTTGTGATTTTTTTTTTTACGCTAAGGCTTTCCTTTGAGATTTAAGAAGTGACTTGTTATTTTATCATGACGCTAACTGTGCGGCCTAGTCAGATGTGGATATTGAATAAGGGACCGATTTAGAATCTGGCAGTGACACTGACGAAATTGAATCAAGTGAAAGAAGTAATGATATTGATGATAGATCAAACGAAAGAGGCTGGTGAACAAAGCGTACTCCAGTTGAAATTTGGGACTTAGTAGGAGTTCAAATGTGTATTACTTAAGATATTTTGATAAAAACATTTAATGGAGCAGCAAGTTTATATCTGAAGGATACCAGTGTGTGGAAGTAATGGCGGTGGGAACATTGACTGGTTTCACAAATCTTTTTTTCCTTTTGACTTGAAAATAAGTTGAGATATTTTAAAGTCCCTAAAGGAAAAAAAAACAACAAATTCTCGACTTATACTCGAGTATATACGGTCCTCATTATAAAACCAAAAATGATTCTCTTTCGCACAAATTATCATAATAATGAAACCAATGGCGTAACCACAATGAAAGGGCCCCCTGGCACAAATAAATTGTGGCCGTCCTCAAATAATGTGATCAACAAGTATAATCAATAAAATGCCGCCGGGACGTGTCCAGTCCACCAAGGCACCATTGGACTGAGCTTCCCAGCCAAAAACGTTACCCACTGCTACCTAGAATGTTTAAGTTACTCTGTAAGTTTGCTAGTTTAAAAATTTCATGTACGAAAAACGGTTATCCTACTTTCAGTATTAATAGTAAAAAATGTATGACTCTTTTAGGTAAATTTGTTAATATATGAAATATGCGTATCTTACTCCTAGTGTTATCATTAGGTAAATTTGTTAATATATGAAATATGCGTATCTTACTCCTAGTGTTATCATTGGGTAAATTTGTTAATATATGAAATATGCGTATCCTACTCCTAGTGTTATCATTAGGTAAATTTATTAATATATGAAATATGCGTATCTTACTCCTAGTGTTATCATTAGGTAAATTTGTTAATATATGAAATATGCGCATCTTACTCCTAGTGTTATCATTAGGTAAATTTGTTAATATATGAAATATGCGTATCCTACTCCTAATGTTATCATTAGGTAAATTTGTTAATATATGAAATATGCGTATCCTACTCCTAGTTTTATCATTAGGTAAATTTGTTAATATATGAAATATGCATATCTTACTCCTAGTGTTATCATTAGGTAAATTTGTTAATATATGAAATATCGATCCATTTACAGATACCATATTTCGAACCCGAATATAAGCATTCATGAAATACAGTAAGGTCTAGGGTTACGAACAAGAACCCAATATTGTACGCACGTTGGAACTCGCAGGTCCACTAAATGTGTGCAAATGTCCATTGGTAAGACATCGGCAAAAAGAATGCTTTATCAATTTGTTTTTACCGAGACATTTTTTAAAAATATTAGTAATGGTAAAGTACAATGAATTGCAAAAAAAAAAAAAAAAGCTAATATCTTGGTATCTCTACCCTACACGAGAAACTAGAGTCATCCTTATATGACCACCAGCTAAGCACAATGCTACAGTATTCAAATGTGGAAGTGAACCTGCCTGTGAAGCTAAATAGAACCTTACTAACTCTTGAAATGATTCACAATCGTCCAGGGATTGCCCCTGTGGTGCAACTTGTCGAGAACACAGCGTTGCACACTGTCACGAAATGGATTTAGGACTAGAGACTGTCTACATATAGTGACAAGACAATAGTAAGAAGAAAGACTGAAATGATAGATTCAGATAGAAATATAGTGCAAAAATGTGAAAGTTGAGACCATTGGCTCCGAGGTTGAGAACCGAGGTTGATTCTTTCCTCGCCACTTCGGACGTTTAAATTGCTATGGCCTCGAACCACCTCTAACTACCCTATGGGGATAAGGTTCAATTAAGATTCACAAACACCAAGGTACAGACAACATATAGCTACTGTACTAAAGGAAATGACTGATGCCAGCTACAATTTATACAAGTTTATTATACACCTATACACAAACTCATATACATGTCAAAATACATGAAGTGCGAGGATGCACACCTGAAACAAAATCAAGCACAGTTAAAAATGCATCAACCCCAACCCTTCTCCCACAATTGCAACCTGTATGGAGAAAGAAGGTAAGGTTAACTGAAATGAACTACACTGCACTTGATGTCGCCTACACTCCAAACTAGCTGTTCTAAATTCTAACTCTAACTCTAAGTCCACTGATAGCTGGAACGACTGCGAAGTGACTACACAATCTCTGCACAGACTTCGGTTCTACACAGCCTATCCTGGAATCTCCTGAACACAACTAACTGCACCTCTAAACTTCAGCAGCTGTCCTCTGCTATGATTCACCAAAACTAACAGTTCTGCCTATCTGTGCTGACTTCAGTAGAGAGAATGTTTACCCTCTCTCTCTCCACTAACTCTGGAATTGATGACTGAGGTTTAACAGAACCCCACTGGATTCTGGACTGGAACTGTAGCTGACTTCTACCACTCTGAAATTACCTGCCCGAGTACCTATAACTGGGCCGTCGGCTTTATTATGGCCGTGAAGAAACGAACACAAAATTACCACAACGCTGGCAGCCTGCCAAATCTGCGTGTGTAACGAGCGTCAGAGCTCAGGATTTATCCACAAAAATCCTATTCGCTGGAAAATGTCTTCCCCTGGCTGGGAAAACGTATTTTCTTCCTCTCCTTCCACTACTGGCAACTAACGTAAAACCCTTGCGGTTCTGCGAATGCCCCAACTTTGCCGTGGGAGAAATTTTGTGGTCTCAAAATTCCGCTCTCATTCCCACAAAGCCGGTACCTGCTGTTTTAACAAAACAAACCAACAGCTAAACAAACCATAATAATACATTTCAAATAACAATTAACTTCCTTACTCTTCACCACGTAACTCCCCTCTCTACCTGAGCCTACAAAGTAAACATTGGCTAACCCAGATCGCTTGTTCTGCCTGACTAACTCCGAGCAACAACAATATTTTCACTGGCCCGTCTGGGCAGACGTACTGTGGCCTACTTCTTACGCTGACACTAATGCCGTAATGTTTAACACAACTAAAACTAGCCCTCTCTAGGAATTCCTAAAATTCCCGTCAATAATAGTAATCACATTCAAAATGTAATACAAAATAATTCCCTTTAAAATTACTTCTCCCATCTTCTGAATTCACAGAACAATAATGCACAATCAATAACATATAATCCTGTTTACGCTAGCATCTACCTGCCGTCAAAAGTTATACATAACCCCCGATTATCAAATTGAAAACCCCGTAGTTCAGCCACGTGGTGCCGCAGTTTTTCAACCACGCGCTCCTGCATACATATTCATTACTGATAGCACACACGTGCTCCAATTAATACCTCTATCACTTCCGTCCACAGATATATGCGTAACTATATAAATAGCGAGCATCAATACTCTCACTAAAATCACAAATAAAAATACACATTACACACGCTCCCGACTATTCTGTAAATACATATGATTCGCAGATGCGAGTTTCTCTCCCGACCGACTTTGCAATAATACAAAGCGGTGATATCTCAACTTTTAAACCATGCCGCTATTCTTTCAACAAGGAATTAAATGGACCTAGTTTCTCATGTCTATCACTCAGATCGGATTGATGGCTCTGGAGTTAAGAATTAAATTAAACTAAACTGCCCAAAGAAACTTAAATGATCGGCTAGGACTAGAAAAATTAAATAAAGTCCTCACGCAAAAATTCATGCTTACCAAATCTCGAATGTCCAACTGAAGGCAATCGACAATATGCTTCTGGCACCCGGCTTTGGCAATTTTTCATTAATAGAGAAAGAGGCTATGAAATATAGGCCTTTTATAATCAAGACCCCCACGCGCCGACTTCATGACGTCATATGCGCGGCGTGGTTCTAAAGCCAATCGGAGCTCTGCATTTCAACTGCAGTTATCTCTCAGCCAATCAGAACCTTAGATCTTTTCTGATGTAACGTGCATGGGTTTAGACAAAGAAACGAGATTAAGCCTAGCCCTATACTGCGGAAATGAAGCAAAAATGGCCGCAAATAATTTAACTCCCGAAAAATGCGTATATGGCCACGCAATATCTTTAAAAAAAAGGACACTGGTGCAAATCCTGATCTAGCATCTATAATCTTTCTTCTAGAAAAATACTGTCTAATTCCCTACACCCCCATTCTAAACACATAGATCAAACTCCATCGTGATCTCATCTTGAAAAAAAAACGTAAATAATAGAAGGAGAAGAAACATGGAGAAGGATTTTTCTGTAATCCCTCCAAAAATAGTGAACTAAATGCAAGGAGAAAAAGACATGGGCCATTTGAAAGACAGAATCTCAGTACTTTCGTCACACACACTAAGCTTGGAGGAATCACTTGAGCCCCTGACGTAACTCTCGCTTTTACCTGGTTGGCTGCATGCGGGGGAATCTCACTATTGACCCCATGGTAAGCGCGCGGGGGTGGGGCGGGAGGGGGGGGGGTTGGTTCGAAAAGTGGTTCTGTGTAGGACGTGACGATTCCTTGGGACAGCAAAGAACTAGAGCACAGTATTTTAGCTTTGCATATTTGGAGAGCCCCCTTGAATGGGCGGGGAATGTAAGTTATGCGCTTCTTCCTCCTAGCTTGGGACCACATGTGATGATCCTTTAAATGCAAGCCAAGCTAGAGAAACTGGAGCTCATAACTTCAACTCAACACGTATCTGAATGGCAGAAAAACCACAGGAAAAGCCTAGATCTGCAGTGTAGATAATACCCAAGAGCCTTCAACTTGGTTTTGGCTGCAAAAGAGTGAAAAGCTCAGCAGCCCTAGTTAAACAACAACAGCAACACGAGAAACTAATGACACTTTCCTACACCTTAGCTTTATTGACGACTGACGTTCGTTTGCTATTCACCAGCACAAGAACTAGTTTGAACTGGTCGTAAGTAACGAACGGAAATCGCAACCATAGTTGAAATGTTATCGACATTAAAAACTAATGGTTCTTATTGACCACGGGCAGCTCAAGAGAGAAATGATGATGTTTTGAAAAAAGGCCAATGCGCAAGGGAAGCCTATTCCTCGTGTTAGAAGGTAGCACCACACTTCTGTGGGTATGTTATGAAAAGAAGAAAGCTGGAATATTTCGTTACAACAGGACAGAATGAAGGGAAAAGAAGTGGAGGGCGAGCGATGCAGAGAGAAGATAATGAACAGTTTAACATCATGGCATTGAAAAAGGGCAACAACATAGTGGATAAATAATACTGGAGACAGGAAGTTGTGGAGAGACATGATCGTCAACGCCACCAGGCATGATACCCGACGGAAAAAAATGGCTTGTTCATATCGGCGGGTTTCTGTTAGTCGAGATCGTCGTAAGATCTTACTGTGCGTTTATCCTGCTTCCAGTAATAACAGCACATACAACTGGAAACAACAGCTAATAGCGTTACAAGGCAGTCCCTGCTATAGAATCCACAGAGTACGAGAAATAGAGGGAGGTTAAAACACATGGAGAGGAGAACTTGGCATCCCAAAAGTAACAGAGAGAGACCAATAACACACAGAGAAGATAACTGGAGATATTTATGACAGGAATAAAGAAGACAAGAAAAGACCTTGACCGGATGGCACAGGACAAGAAGGTTTAGAGTATGTTGAAGGCTTATTCTCCATAGGGAGATGAAAAGTGATGATAATGATGTCTGATTCTTATTTGTGAATATGTTCGTATATGATAAATACGTTTATCCTGCTCCAAGCTTTAATATTAAACCTGTCTGACTCTCATTTGTGAATTTGTTCATATATGATAAATACGTTTATCCTACTCTCAGATTTAACAGTAAACCTGCCTGACTCTCATTTGTGAATATGATCACATATGCTACATACGTTTATCCTAGTCCCAGCTTTAACAGTAAGCTTGTCTGACTCTCATTTGTGAATGTGTACGTACATGAACTTCTTTTATCCTACTTCCAGTTTCAACAGTTAATCTGTATGGCTTTCATTTGAGATTATCTCAAGTTCTAAGTTTATTGCCTGAAAGACATAGAAATTCTTCCTTATATAACGAAACAGGCCTCTTAAACAATTAGAGTTAACTGGAACTTAACGAAAATACGATTTTCGTAGATTTGTAGTTCGTGAACTTTTCATTTATTGATTTATTTTTAATTTTAGAATGCATTTGTGAATCGTTCACAGTTCACTTTCTTAGTTTATTTGCGTGCTTTTTTTTTTTAAGTTGCTATACTATTAGTTTGTTTAAACAGTTCGAACCTGAGTCTTTTAGTAGCAGTACTAGCAATAACCCGTCAAACTTGACGGGTTTGTAATTATAGTGTGCTGTTTCCATTCCCGGATGAGCAGATAGAAGTACATTCTTAGAGTGTTTTTGGTTTCTTTGAATTATACAGTGTAATCTAACTGTTCATGAACACCGTCATTTGAACGCCTTTCTTTGTTGATTGTAACTATTTTCAGGAGAGTATATATAATGGAAACAATACAATTTTTCAACACGGTTGCATTCCTCAGCTGTGACCAACGTACACACGGCGAGAATTATGTTATTTTAGTTTCAATTTAAAAGTTCTTTGATGACAACATTTGGTGTGAAAGTGCGTGGATTGTTTTCAAAGAGTGTTCCCTGATAATAAGTGGTTTTAACAAATTGGGCAGCCATCTTATCATTTTGATCATTATGTGTCAAACCGTTCAAATACAATTCACTTTGGTATGTTATTGGCTCATGCACACTGTCATGAACCACTGCAATGTAGATTTATAATAATAAATAAAGGCTCGTTCTTCCAAGGGTACAACCACACCACAATGGCTGACATAAGAAATAACACCTTTAACAGGAACTTCCCTTTAATACTTTATACAAACAATACGGCCTCACAAGGCCAAAAAAGGCATCAAATACAATAATGAAAAAACCACTTCAAACTTGCCTTAGCAGCTTAATCTATCCCCTCCATACATGAAGGTACGAACTACATTTAAAAAAACACTGCTATGAATATCGCTCACCTGAGCTGCAAAACTGAGACAATGACCCACTCAAATCATTGACATCTTATTAAACTACGGTCTGTAGAAATTACAACCTAGACCCTATATTGCTCTAGAATTACAACGCAATTATCAACCAGGACCGAAATATGGCAAGCACTCAGTTAATAATCTATAACTTGAATCACTCAGCACTCTCGCTGGCAAAAGGGAAATATGCTTCCTTCCTGGACGAAGGCTAGTGTCTGACTACCTAACTTTGCGCCTTTTTCCCCCGACTTCCGGTAGTCACATGACCTACCAGTTCGGCTAACCTCGGCCATTCCGAGTGAGTTCTCGCCGACCACAATACATACGATGCACTGCGGAATAGCGCTGTGACATCCACCCCCTCCCCATAAGAAAAGGAAGCTTTCTTCCATCCGGAGGAAGCTTCGCCCGACCCCCCGTAGGTGTCTGGACGAACATGTGCCACTACCAGCATATCCTCATATGAACAGAGAGTGCCATCATTCTCCACTACCATTGTCGTCACTGCATTCTCCAACCAACAAAAAAACCCAACATGAGTATGAAGCAGGTTACCCCAAGGTAATGGCAGTCGTGAAAAATGACAACGACTGTCCACCTCTGATCAACCATAACACAGTGCGCTGCCCACTAATAGCAACTCCTACGTAAGCAAACATTAGTGTTGACATCGAAATAGCACAAACAATTTTTCGTAACAAGGTTTACACATAAACTAGATTGCCTTTATGGCGCCAAAATACATGGAATTCATAAGCATAGCATTTTACAAACATGGTATTCACATTTGAAATCCACCTCCTCAGTCACCCTCATTACATTATAAAGCTGTATAGAACAACTTATATTTAATCAGAACAGTACTGGTGGCGTGGGTCAGACTCTGCAGTTCGGTTCGCGTTAACCGAAACACCCTAACTGAACGCGAACCCGATACTTATCCCTTGCTATTGCTGGACTATCAGAAGGTGGTTATGGAGCAACGACATGTGCTTCCACCTGACTGCATCACGCGCACCCCACCTATTCGCGAAAGTAACTCGTGCAACCTTGGTATTGTCTCGCAATGACAATACCTCCACGAACTTCACTGGTGCGACCTCATTAAACACTCGTCTGAGTGTGCGCCAACTAGCACTCAAGGGGACATTGCGAACCCACACTGCGCGGTCACTCGCTATCAGGCCCTCAGAAGAACCCTCGTGGTTTCTCTCCCTGCGCATTGGCACAGGACTCGCCGACCACAATACATACGATGCAATGCGGAATAGCGCTGACACACACACCCATTTTTACGCACTTTTTCTTTGTCGAGCGCTACTAGTTTCGTGAAAGAATAAAAAAATAAAATAAAAAATAAAACCAAAGTATTTGTTTTATACGAGGGACGTTCAGAAAGTAATGCACCACATCGTTTTTCTCAGGAGCTGTTTATTCAAAAAGCATGAAATTTATACACAATATACTATGGATATGTCATGTAAACATCGGTATTATTCAACAAATCCCCATCAACTTGTTGTACGGCTTTATGCCAGGGCGAAACAAGTGCATGTATTCCTAGCCCATACCAGATTTTGTCTTGATCATGTAGCTATTTCTTCGCTGCATGAATCACTCCTTCGTCATCTTCAAACCTTGTCCCACGGAGTGCATCTTTAAGTGGACCAAATAGATGAAAATCAGAGGGTGCCAAATCGGGACTATAGGGTGGATAGGGTAGTACAGTCCAACCCAATTTGGTGATTGCTTCCCGTGTTGCCAGACTTGTGTGAGGTCGCGCATTGTCGTGAAGGAGAAGCAGGTCTGCTGGATTCTTGTGCGGCCGAACTCTGCAAAAACGTTGATTTGAGTTTTTTCAATGTCTTAATGTAAGCTTGCGAATTGATTGTCTCTCCTCTTGGCATAACGTCCACAAGAATCACACCTTCAATGTCCCAAAAGACAGTGATCATGACCTTTCCAGCTAAAGGAATTGTCTTGAATTTCTTTCTTCTTGGTGATTGCGGATGATGACACTCCATTGACTGTCTTTTTGTCTCAGGTTCAAAATGATGTGCCCAGGTTTCGTCACCTGTAACGATCTTAGCCAAAAAGTTCTCTCCATCAGCATTGAAAAGCTCCAACAATTCAGAAGAAATTGCTTTCCTTTGTTATCGTTGGTCATTTGTGAGACTTTGAGGAACCCATATTGCGCAAACCTTAGAAAATCCGAGAGTTTTTATAACTGCATTTGCACTACCAATGCTGACTGACAGCTGTAAGGCCAATTGTTGAGTAGTGATTCGCCTATCAGTAAGAATAATGCCCTCAGCGCATTTTACATTTCTGCGTTGGTGGCTGTGGCAGGACGTCCACAGCGCGGCCGATCAAGCAGCTCCGTATCTCCACTTCCTGATTCTTTGATTCTCTGAACACAGCGACTGACTGTACTCCTGTCGACTGCAAAACTTCCATACACATCACATAGACGCTTGTGAATGTTCACAACAGTTTCCTTCTCTGCAACGAGAAATTCTATCACAATTCGCTGCTTATAACGCAAGTTGCTAACACGCTCCATTTCAACGGTTTAGGGCAGCCGTATTATTTAGCCGGTTGCGGTGCAATTTAGTGCACACAATTGGCACATGCCATATTTGAAGTGTGCAAATTGCATGCTTCTATCTTTATTATTAGCTGAGAAAAACGATGTGGTGCATAACTTTCTGAACGCCCCTCGTATAACACCCACGCCGTGCAAGTTGCACACTGTGCGTTGCGCACTTTTGTTTCCGGCGCGAGTTACTATTTTGAGTGAGACCGACCGACGTAACATACATCGGTAATTATGTTAGTGTGTGTCGTAGATTTGCGATAGTTGAATTAAGACTTAGTTTGGTCCCTTCTGAATAGCAATAGAAACAAGTGATAGCTCAGTGGGAGATGATAAAATAGAAATAGATTTCACGAGTGAGATGGAGGAAATATATTAGAGTCGGTCTCTGACCCTCGAGATGATTTCTCTCAGTCAGGCTATCATCTACAACAGATTAAGATTTGTCAGACCGTCTAGTATAATATATATTAATATATATATCCCTCACATACACACACACACATAAGTGACTACAATAGACACACAGACGTGAAACTATGACAATGGAAATATAAATAGTTGGGAACGAACTGACCGACACACTGGAATAAGTTTATGAGAATTTTAATTATCATAATAAAATTCCATCACAACACATAAAATTACATCAAACATATACAAATAGTCATAAAGTCAATGAACTGCTACAAGAATGATAAACCCATTGGTATGATCTTTTCCCTCGATGTATAGCCCACAGTCCTGTTAGAAGAAAAGTGATAGCCCCAAAGAGTCACGGATACATAAGCTGTAGTCTAATGATTTCCCTTTAAAGGTATGAACAGACTTTGATACTCTAATCTATCCTAAGGAAAATATTGTTAGCAACAAAAAACTTGCATAAAGAAATACAAAGTGGGTGAAATTTGGTATACCATAAAAGAGTCACTCGTTCCTGCTTTCTCTCTGTTCATTCATCAGGGCCCTGACATACATTCTTACCTACAATCGTGCTGTTGTTTGCCGTCTGGCGCAAACTATAGGACACCCACACACTTTAATCTGTCTTTCTTTTAATGAAGCGGATCCCAGCTCTGCAGATATTTGGTTCATCCAATGTTCCGGGGAGCGTCCTCTTCATGCGAATATTTTTCAGACTAAGGTTAGTGTCACTTGAATCACGAGGTAAGAATTAGTTTTAAGCGGGCTCACAGTGTCAGAATCACGAGGTTTCCACTACTTAGGAAAAATGTCAGGTTTGTAACTTCGATTAAAAGTAAAATTCTTGGTCACACCACAAATTGTCAACAATGTCGGAAAGGTTATTGATTGTAATATTTTACTTGCCACACGGGCTGAAATGTACTTGAGGGTTTTCTCAGGAAGAATTAAGTCTGGTTCGATAGGCCCGTTACTTCATTTAAGCTTAAAGTTCATGTAATGGGTACTCTGTCGTTCTGGATGCCAACGCAATGCCAGACAGGTTTTACTTTATACACTGTTGGGTTCTTTTGTGATGATGTAATAGTAAGCTAGTGATAGGTGTATTAATGTTCTAGCTTAAACACGCGAATGGTTTCAATGAAAATGTCAAAAGAGTTCTTCAAGCAAACTCCAACGAGTGGTAGGCAATTGGCCAATGCATGACTCTAATCAACTCGTTGGTAAGAGTTATTAAGCTTAATTGACGTATTACGGACGACAATCAACAGGACGATCATGATTAAAGATGAGAGCATTATAATGTACAGTTTCTGATAATAACAATCAATTCTTGCAGATCCCTTATCAATCAAATCCTTTTCTACCCAAGTGATTGGGATTCACTAACAGTTACTATATGAGATACATTACGGTAATGTCCGTTGACCTTCTTCCAAGGACATATGTCATAGTAAACAGTTTTCATATTCATGAATGAAGCTTCCACATAAGACTGGTCTTAATCCAAGACTTTCTCCTTGCAATAATTTATACAGTATAAAAGGTCCATACAGTCATTCATCAAAATACAAATAGGTTAGAGACTTCCTTTGGCTAACCTCTCTTCAATATGCCACGACCTTGGCATTAGCATTACAAAATACGATATTCAACATATGATCAAATACATCCTTTACTCGTAGGACTTCCCACTACGTAAGATTTAAGTGAGGCTAAGATCTCTACTGTTCCATTCTAGGAATCCAGCAAATATGGATTCCCGCTAGACTCCAGTGATGAGAAGCCGTTCCACTTAATCATTAATACATATATAAAACGAGGGCTCAAAACAACTTACGCATCGAACTGGATGTTGGCTTCCACCTGAAGACCAACCATCCTTCACAAACAATTCTTCCACAGAATTGTACAGAATAAATAATACAAACACACGGACAGTAAGTCCGACTTGCCCTTACAAGATCCTGACGTCATAACCCCTAAACTAGGTAACCCGTGCGCCAAAAGTAACTCATACTCTGCATTGTGCACGTCGGTGCATGAATAAATCGAACGCACAAATAATATAACTATATCAAGACTGGTGCGTACACTGGCAGGACCGAAGACTACCCACTATGTAAAAAGTACGCAACAGCTCCCTTATCACCGGCCCTTAAAAAAAATTAATTCTATTAATTTTTTTTGAACTAAGTACCCAAGAGAGGTGAGTCAAAACTACATCGATATCTATGAACATAAATCAAAGACATAATGTTATACAATATAAAGAAAAGAATGTTAAATGGAAATCAATATAACTAAAAGAAAGTATGCATTAAAGCACACATCCACAATCGACCTACTTTGGAACGATGTGGTAAAATTCAAAGTAAAAGAAAGTTGAAAATGAAAACCAAAAAAGGATGATAAAAACATTCAACTCAATTTTCAAAAAACCGGAAACATATGATTTCAAATGAAAAAACAACGATGATGGTAATCAATGACAATTGAATCAAAAAACAGAAAAATGAAAATAAAACATGCAAAGTGCAACAAAGCATAATTAAACACACTAAGAAGCAACACCCGTAATGTTTCTAACATTAGTAAGGTGGACTAGTTATCTAAAAGTGGAAAGATCATGTACCATGAGAAGTAAATATAAGTACAAAGAGACACTTACAACTATTAAAGTTAGTTAATGTGCACTCTACAATTAAATTAAGTAGCTTAAATTGATTTCTTCTAATTAATATAGTTCTTAATTACAAATAATTCACTAATTACTAATTTATATAAGTAATAGTAAATTTTACTCAGTGTTACTGTTCCATCACGACTAGTTAGTAATCGACGAGAATATGTTCTTAATGTTCCATACACGATGAAAAGATATTCTCTAACACAATATGTAGTATAATATGTTCCATAAGAATATTGACTATCTATTTATCACTATTAACAATGTTTCCATACTAATAAAAGTGTTACTACAACAGAAGTTATGTTATAATCCATAAAATTAAGTATATCCTGGAAATTATGCTGGTACGAATAATTCAGTTCCATACAAAGTATGTATAGAGGTTCAATAAATGATACCGTACACAGTTCCTGATATTATATATGACCGATTATCTGTGAGGACGTTTCAACATCTGGAAGTGGTTTAGGTTCGACAAGTTCGCTTGGGCATCTTGACAAACAGTCCGCAAACACATTTTTCACTCCAGGAATTGATCGAATTTCAAAGTTAAATGGTTGGAGAGCTATCGCATATCTCGTTGACTTTGAAGATTTAACGTCCTTAGTGTTCAGTGCTGTGAGAGCTTTGTGGTCAGTTTCCACCACAAAGTGTGAGCCAAGTAAGTATCGTTCCAGTTTTGTGATTGACCATACTAAAGCTAGTAACTCCTTGTCAAGAACGGAGTATTTCATTTCGCTCGTCGTCAATTTTCTCGAAACGTACATAACTGGAAATAAGGTGCCTGTATATTCTTGCATCAACACTGCAGCAATGGCGTAAGAAGATGCGTCACTACGAAGAATAAAAGTGAGATCTTTGTTAGGCAACCTCAAAACAGGCTCATTTGAAAAAAAAAAATTATTGAATCTAACGCGATTTGATGTTCGTTAGACCACTGGATTATGTTAGCTGTCCCTTTTCTCAGTAAAGAAGAAAAAGGAGCAGTTATAGTAGACAAATGAGGAATGAACTTAGAATAGAACTGTATTAGTCCTAAAAGAGATCTAACTTGTTTTTTTTGTCTTAGGTGCTGAGATGTTTAAAATCTTAGAGACATTACTGTCTTCTGTATACATTAAACCATGACCTATACGATGACCCAGAAAGGAGATGTCATGAAAACCGACAATTGCCTTTGAAGGTTTCGCTGTTAAGTTATAATCCCGTAAAGTAGAAAGTAAAGCTTTTAATCCCTGAATATGTTCATTCCAAGAGTTACTGAAAAGACAGATGTCATCTATGTAAGTAATGACATCGGGACGATGAGACAGTACGCGGCGCATCATGCGTACAAAGGTAGCTGGCGCATTCACTAATCCAAATGGCATAAAATTCCATTGGAATAGGCCCCGTGGTGTCGAGAAAGCGGTGAATGGCTTTG
This sequence comes from Oreohelix idahoensis, assembly GCA_024509875.1. NCBI lineage: Eukaryota > Metazoa > Mollusca > Gastropoda > Stylommatophora > Oreohelicidae > Oreohelix > Oreohelix idahoensis. The sequence goes on from JAMPIV010016022.1 coordinate 356,730, forward strand.
CTTTAGGTGGGAGTGGCACTTGCCAGTAGCCCTTCGAGAGGTCAAATTTCGAAAAGAATGTCGAATGAGCTAATTTTACCAATAAGTCTTCTAAGAGAGGTAAAGGTTCCGCATCGAATTTTGTAACTTTGTTTAATTTCCTGTAATCTACACAAAGACGAATGTTGTTGTCTTTCTTCCTAATAATCACCATAGATGAAGAGTATGGTGATGAAGATGGTTCAGTTATATTTAATTGAAGCATATCATCCAATTCCTTATCAACCTTATCACGAAAGTGTAATGGGATAGGATATGGGCGAACTCGAATAGGCGTATCGTCGGTCAGAATAATATCATGTTGGATAACTGACGTATGACCTGGGATGTCAGTGAGGACATCCTCATACGAGTGTAGAATATTAGAGACTTGCTGACGTTGATCAGCCGAAAGAGTAGATGAGATAGTAACATCATTCCAATTCTCAGTGGAATGAAGTGGTACAACTGGTATGGGCAGTTGTACATCATCGAAAGAAGATTCTTCTTCTTGGATGATTGACAAACTAGAATAGTGTTGAATAGGAGGTGTAGGATCGTCAGTTGCTTGGAACACTGACTGTAGATAATCAGGACGTGAGTAATACTCCTTCAACATGTTAATGTGGAAGGTTTTATGTTTACCATTAACATCAACGATGTAGTCGACATCGGATATTCTTGAGATGATCCTGAAAGGACCTCTCCAAGTAATTAATAGACGATTGTTATGAGCAGGGAGTAAGACAAAAGCTTCGTCACCAGGGATAAGCTGGCGAAGACGTCTATACTTGTTTGCAAATAGACGAGCTTTTTCTTTGGCTTGTTCGGATGATGCAGTAGCTAGTCTACAAGCATCTATGATTCTCTTTCTCAAAGAGATCACATACTCATAAGAGGATTGAGTTTCCTCTTCAATATTCTCTTCAACCAATAAGTCGTGGATTAACGACATCGGTCCACGTGGTTGCATGCCAAAAACAAGCTGGAATGGAGAAAAACCAGTGGCTTGATTTTGCACTTCGCGATACGCGAAGAGAGCAGCGGGTAGGACCCGATCCCAATCCTGAGGGTGATCTTGAGTCATCTTACCCAACAACTGCTTGAGTGTCCTATTTTGACGCTCAATTAACCCATTGGACATGGCATGGTAAATTGAACTAAGAGATCTGTCTATACCTAATGTCTTCATAACTTGTGACATGGATTCAGAAATGAACTGGACCCCATGATCCGATAAGATCTTCCGCGGAAAACCAATGCGTGAGAAGATCAACATCAACGCCTCTGCTACACTGGCAGATGAAGTTTTCTTCAGAGGGATGGCCTCAGGCCAACGAGTGCACATATCAATGCAAGTAAGAATATGCGTATGCCCTCTGGCAGATGGAAGCATCGGACCAATAATGTCAATAGCCATTTTATCAAATGGTCTAATCGGGATGTCCGCAGCTTGAATAGGAGCCGCATGAAATGGACCCCGTACTTTAACCTCCTGACATATCAAACATGAACGACAATAGAGAGTAATATCTCTATGAACGTCCGGCCAGTAGAATGCAGAAAGCACTCTGGATTTAGTACGCGAAAAACCCATATGGCCCGCGCATTGCGAGTCGTGAGCATGTCGCAATATTCGAGATCTCATAGAAGACGGGACTAGAATCTGAGAACATAAGGATGAATCCTTTTCCCGTATCAATCTAACTAAAATCCCATTTTTAAGAATAAAGTCATGTCTAGATTTTGCAAGTTTGTTGCTGGTATTCTTTTTGTTCACATAATGAAAATTTTTTTTTAAAGAATCATCATTCTTTTGTAACGTTGCAAACAACTCCCGTGAAATAGGAGCATCGTCATCACAAGTGGTATGAACTGTAGGTTCATCGGGTGTATCATGCGACATAATAGTAGCTTGCGCTCTGGTCACTACTGCATTTGCAGCCTGAATATGTCGCTCTTCCCATGCAGCAATTTGCTGTGGTGTACACTCTGTTATACCATGTATGCGACCTAGGATGACATCACAAATTGGGTTTGGAAGGAGACAGGCGTGGATCTTTCCTGAAAAGAAAGGTGTTTTTAAATCAATAACAGCTGTGGGAAATGTTTCAACCGTGCCACCAAAAGTCACGCATTTCACAACATTGCCCGTAGCGCAACTTGGGTTGATCAGCGAAGTCCGTACGCCGACAGTGCTACAACCTGAATCAAATAAAAGAGAGCATGGAATGACATTGACATATCCTCTGTTAAACTTAAGAGAACCCTGTCCCTGATGTACTGACGCAGAAGTGGCCGTGCAGACCGCAGGTAGACTAGGCAAAATATGTCCGCAGCGCAGCGTCGTGATCGCTTTGGGCTGGAAAAGAGTCGAGCATTCTGGACAATCTTTCACCTGGTTACAATCAAGAGAACAAGATATAGCATTATGAGTTTCAGCTCCTTTACCCTGTTCATTGTTAGCCTGAGTATCACTTAAAGCGACATTAGAATGTCTACGTGTATTGCTCGAAGATCTATCTCTTCGTCGCGATCGATTCTGATTATTGGCATTAAAATTGCCACAATTATCATTTCTGCTTGAGTTAAAATCTGGATGAGTACGCCAATTATTGTAATTAACGTTGTGATGCTGGTTAAATGATTTATTCCAAGAACCTTGTCTATTTTGTGGAACTTGAGATTTTGATCGCCAGTGTTGTTTATTATAATTTCCTTGATTATATTTAAAATTATTGTTACCAAAATCTCGCGATCTATGAGCTTGGTTACAAGAAACATTAAATGGAGCAGATTGTTGAAATTGCTTCCCCTTATAAAAGTTACCATTGTTGAAATTGTCATTATTTCCCTTATTGAAGTATCTGTCGTTACTCAATGAACGATTGCGTGGAAAATTATTTTGTTGTATGGCAAAAGCAACTGGCAATTCACTTTTAATCTGTGTATTACTTAGATCCATGGATGGGTGAGCAGTGCAGAAATTTTTAGAATGTTCTTCTAGATCTTTCATAGATAAAGGTTTCCGTTCGTGCAAAAATGCAAGAAAGGCTGGATTTACTGACGATAGCACCTTATCGCGCAGCAGTAAATCGAAAAGACCTTCATACGACTTTTCTATCTTGGACAATTCGATCCATCTTTCTAGGGTTAGCCGTATTTGGGAAAGAAAATCACTAAAGTTTCTACCTGATTGCGGTAGCAATGTTCGAAAACGCAATCGGTATTCATTTTCCGTCATTTGGAATTTTCTAAGAAGAGAAGCTCTAAGAGCGTCATAATCATTCTTATCATTAATACTGGTGGTATGATAAACCGCCAAAGCATCTCCAGTAAGCAATCTGGATAAATATGTACAATATAGTGCTTTATCCACATTGTAAGACCTACAAGTGGCCTCAAATCTGTCTAAAAAGAATATAACGTCGTCAGACGGGGGATTAAATTTAGGTAATTTAAGGTGAACTTCCTTAAAGTTATCATGTCTGGATGAAGCTTGGCCTTCGAAAGTTCTCTGAGAATTAGCTTCTTGAGTTAACCTAATTCTATCATATTCTACCTCTGCCAATTTCAGATCATGCTGTCGTTTCCTTTCATTTTCCTCAGTTTCAAGTTGAAATTTCTTTGCATTTTCCTGAGCAATAAATTTTCTCTCCTCCATCTCTCTTTGCTTATTTTCGATTTCAATCTTAAGTAGTCTTTCTTTTTCTGCAGCATAAAATCTAAATTTTTCTTCAGCCTCCAATCTTTTCTGTTCTGCCTCACGCTGAAATCGTTTCACTTCTAATTCAGCGGCTAATCTCATTTTTTTCTCATTTTCTGCAGCCTCAAATTTCATCTTCTTCTCATTTTCCTCAGCACGTTTCTCTTCTTATTCAGCGGCTAATCTCATTTTTTTCTCATTTTCCTCAGCCTCAAATTTCAAATTTTCTAATCTTAACTTTTCAGCCTCCAATCTTTGAGCTTCCAACCTTTGAGATTCTTTATATTCCGACATAGCGAATTGTCTGACCTCTTCAGCAGGTATCTGAAGAGCTTTTGCTTGTTTAATGAAATAATCTAGTGAATACATTATGCTTTATAAGTAGTCACAATACTCTTGCTTTCTAAAAATGATAATTAATTAATGTAAATTAATTATCCTTGTTACTATGCCAAGTGGTCTTCGTTCCTGTCCTAGAACGGTAAATTATTCTCATATAATTGTCAAATATATTAATAATCAATAAAGTAATTTATGTCATGAAATGTTATGAAAGCAACAACGTGATAGACAATAGAAACAATACTGACAAGACAAGATATAATAAACGACTGAAAACGTTCGCATAAATCAACCAAAATAAAAATGGAAAAATTAAGAAATAATGTTGCAAAGAATGCAATGAAATATGCGATAAAAACTTACACAAGACAATTGACAAGACAGTGTATAAACATTGATGGTGTAAAAAACTGAACGAAAGCCAGGTGAGAAGGACGTAATATACAAACAAAATACATCATAAAACTAAAGTACGAATAAAAATAACTATGAAAACAACGATTAAAACTTGACGGAACAGCTAAACAGTCAGGTGTCACAGACTACCAGACACAGTGGACCTAGAATCCTTCTACACTCACGTGTAGGAACTTTCCACTGAGGGAAGTCTGCAAATATAATCCTACAGAACACTTAAGACGGACCTGTGGTGAAACTGGTATGTTTCCGTCCTAAGCCGCCGTACCCAGCCTCCCACGATGAATATATAACACAGAACATGCAACATAACTAATAAGGGGACATATAAGAGAATAGGCACAGCCAAACACAATACAGCAATAAACGATATCACGTTTATACTTATCTCGGCTGATTACAAAAAATTGTGCCTCGTCTCCGTAGATGTACGTATGAGAATCGAAATACTTCGCCTTGAGTATTTGAGTACTGCTCTCACGTTAATAAGGACTAAAGGATGATTCCAACGTAGTGTAGCCGTGAGTCGTATTGCAAGATTCGGACCTCTGCCCTTCCAGTAGCTAATGTGTTGTAAAGTAAATACTAGAAAACTTCCTTCACTCAGACTGACTCTATTTTTTTCTTCATACCCACTGTTTATCAATCGATACCACTCAAAACAGCAGTGAAAATATCAATGGTAGAACTTTATTAACATACGTTGATAACTGAGTAAAAATGGTATGCCCAACCTTTCTCTTCAAGGTTGGCAGTCTTGCAAAATACAATCTTCAGTTTCAAACAATCTCAGTATCCATTTTTCACATACATTTGCTTGTCTTCTTACTATTACTTGTCCCAGCTATAGAACATGTCATATATTTATTCAGACAGAACTTCCTGTCTTTCTTCTGTACTGCTTATTTATTTTATGTTTCTTTTCCCATGTTTCTTGTTATATCTCTATACGAGAAACTGGCCTTAACCGCCAGGGCTGTCACTTTTACCAAGATTTCATCTGTTTACTGTCCTCTGCTCAGACCTGTCTGCTGAGCTACATACGCTAGTTATCAATCAAAATGTCAAAACGTACCTGGTTTTGTTTCTTCATTTGAAATACACTTTTTCTTACACAAACACCCTGGTGCTCCGAATATATCTTATACAACAATATCAAATATTACGCTGAGCACGTTCAATATCTAACTACACACTTGAGAGAAACACCTTTCCCTGCCTACACCTAGCGCGTCTCAAAACCAGACTCCGTCAAAACCCCGTTCTAACATTCTTCGTTCACGCCTAACATGTGTTTACGCATCTCGACTTTCTCGTGCATACTTTTTTTTTTCACTCACTCAAACCTGTAAGGGACTTAATTCTAAGTTACTTCCCTTAAGACAAAGCCGAACCTTACACATCTTATCTCCCTTCATTAACGACAAATAATCTGCAACCAAACCCATCCATACCCTTTTTCTACATTCTTTCTATCAAAACCAAACCCCCCTTCCCCCCTTTCCCCCCCCCCCCCCCTAAAAAAAATTTCTCTCACAGAGAAAATTTCCCGAAAAATCTCCACTCACTCTCTTCCTTCCCTCTTCTACTACCAATTCCATCCCTCTCTTCACCAACCTCTGTCCCAATGAGCCCAAACACCAACTGATCTTAATGCGACCCGCCATTTTCCACTTCCAATCAACCTCACTCATCTTCCTGTCTACAATTTCCATTTCATAGTATACATTTTCCATCATGGAACTGTTTTCATATTATACATTTTACTGAATACGACTCTTTTCATGTTACAACTTGTACATAATGCAATTCCTTTCATATTACACCTTGTATATAATACAACTCATGTCATAATACACCTTATCGTTTGCTCCTTTACTACTCTTACTAGACCTTCCTAACTTCATTAGTCATTTACCATCCCTTTTATCTCTACTCCCAAGTTTATTATCCCGCCTACGCGAATTATCTTGAAATTCTGCCTATCTCATTAATCGTTCTACTTAGTTGCATATCTTTCCTACGTTATCTACATTTCATTTCCATCTTCCCTTGTGATTAAAAGAAACCCGTAACCATATACAATGTGTACTGTTTCCTCAACATAATTATTCTCTCCCCTATTCTGATTTTCTTAGTTTTTCTATCTCTCATTATTCTTCCTTATTATCTCCCTATAACCTCCATTTCTTATAACTTGGAGAAGCCTCGCTTCCCACAAAGTCTTCACCAGACTCTGGTAACTGCCAAAAAAAATCTGCATCTTCCTCAACTCCGTTGTCAGCTCCCTCTAGACTATCACTTCTAATTATCCAATTTTCTCTATATCTTCGCCATTTCCCTATGGCTCTCATCTATCGCCATATTCTCTATAGCTACTCCATATGCTCCTTCAGTTATCTCGTAATTCTTTTCCGTCCCCTCTCCGTGACTTCTGAATTTCCCATTCTAAACGTCTCTCTCCCTTAATCTATGGCTTCCCTGCCTCTTTCCTCTTCTCTTCCACCACTGCAGTAGTCCATCGTTCGGACCTACTGAGTTCACTTTTGTTGTTTAGTGTAGAACGATTGCATCTAGCTTCCAAACAACTAGACTCTCGCTGCAATTTCTACTTCTCTCCTCTCCCTCATAACCGCTACTCTCGTTCCCTCTCTGGAACTGTGCTCCCCACTTTCTCAATCACAACTCCGCCCATCTCCCAACACCTCTCACCATCACTGCCGTCCTCCTCCACGGCCTCCCAATAACCCCCATTGTCATTTATCTCCTTATTCTCAATATCTCTGCCGTCCTCCTCTACGGCTTCAACATCTCAGTCTCCATATTACTCCATAATACTTCATATCTCTCCATCTTTCTGCCGTCCTGCTCCACGGCTTCCCAAAATCTCATTTTCCCTTATTTCTCCATATTTTCCCAAGAAAAACCCATAATACTGCCGTCCTCCTCAACGGTTTCCTAAAAATCTTCTCCATATTACTGCGTCATTCTCCATACTTCATATTGCTCCATAATTGCCGTCTTACTCTACGACTCCTCAAAATCTGTACCTCCATACCTCATATTGCTCCATAACTGCCGTCCTCCTCCACGGCCTCACCAAAATGTCAGTCTGCACTATTCTTGCCGTCGTCACCACGGCGTTTCACATAATTTCCGCCATACTACCATGGCCTCTAATCTACTTCTTACATCTCCTTTCCTCCTCTCCTCTACTGCAGTACCCTATTGGTCCAGTGTACCCAGTTTACGTCTTAAATGCGGTATGGACCAATCATACTTGTCTTTTTAAGACTAGCAACCGCCGCCACTTTGTTTATGTATCTAATGCTATGCCTACAAAAATTTCCCAACACATCCACATATATTTCGTCAATTATTCCACCCAGCTATGGTAAAGCACGCCAAACTGTGGATATCAACAACAAGGTGCTTTACACTTTTTGTTCAAAGCATAACACGTCTTTCATAAACAACACACCCTTTTTCACATCTAAGTCAGGTGCGCCAAAAAAACTGCTATACAGAGATCAGGTACACACTTCTAAACTAGGGACCAGCTACCTAGCCAAAAATTTAAAGTTTCCTCAGAGGACACACCAGAAACACACACATTCATTCACCAGGGACACAAATTATACACTTAACTTAGTAAACCCAGGCACAACAGCTCATAACCATCAATCACCGTCCTCAGCTGACAAGCAAGTATCTAGAAAAGCTACATTTAAGCCCACCTCCCACGCTAACCTTTATGACCAAATGTATCCGCCACTACCCACACAACAGTCCAGCCAGCTGCTAACTGCACAACAGACACCACTGGACAGATGGACAGATTGGACTACAAGTAACACCCATTCACTTAATCGCAACGAAGGAACTACAGCAAGAAAATGGGAGTTTTCTCACCCCGTCTCCACCCGCACAGAACGGAATTCTCACAATTCATCCGTTTTACGGCAACTGACTCAATATAGTCCAGAAATATTAATGCAGGCTCTTCAGATGTCTATAAACGGCTCTACAGAACAAGATTAAAACCAAGCAACTTAAAACTGTTTTTTTTTAAAACAAGTTTGCAGTGTAACATTCGACCTGACGCGTTCTCTTCGGAAGCACTTTAGTGACCTTTGTTCTGAGATAAAAGAAATAGCTGAGTATCAGCGTAGAACTTTTAACTGTCACTTTTGGATGTTAATAATTTTTTTATTTTTTTTTATTACATTATCTGTTTAAACATTTCTTTCTGTTCGTCAGAGCAGGGCGTATCTAAATTTGTTTCCGATTTAGTAATAACTCTATCGTATTAATACTATTGTTTTCTTATTATTATTATCTCTGTGCTTATTCCTCTCATTCCTACGCTCACCATTCTCTTTTACATCTTTTATACATCTGCACCTTCGTTTTTTCATATTGAGGAAAATTAGGAAATCCTCACAAAACTAACTAACTAAGTCACAGCGTGGACCTTTAACTGTCCCGGAAGGATTAATTCTCTACTTTGACTGTGGTTGAAGTAAAAATATTCCTTTTTGTTCGGAACAGACTATATTTTAAGATAAAAACCACACTTTTTGCAGAGATTAAGATACTGTAAACAGTGTCCACGGACTCTAGCAGTGCATATTTTATTACTTGTCTACAATTTTGTATAAACCATTGTGTACCAATTTTATTGCTTCTTACTCATTCCTACTCCCCTCATTATTTTTTTCCTATTGACTATTATCATGTCCGAGTGCAAAAACTCTAATCAAAATATAGGCAATACCACTAATTCATGGCTTAAACTATCAGGGCTTAAAATTGGTCATTTAAACATTTACCACCTGCTAGGTAAGCTTTCTGAAGTCTCCACCTCCCTCCAACAAAACTTCCACATATTTGGTTTTTCTGAAACCCGTCTCAATGACAAAATTACAGATGACGAAATTAGGATTAATGGATTCACCACCATTCGCAGGGATCCTAACAGACAACATGAAACAGGGCTAGTCATATACATCTCAACATCTCTTCAGTACAGACGCCGTGATGATCTAGAACATACTGGCATTGAATGTTTATGGCTGGAAATAAAACTCCCCAACCTGACCCCCGTTCTAATTGGTTACCTGTACCGCAACCCTAGCTCTTCTGCTGTATGGTTTGACACATTCTCACGAATGATGGACAACGTTTGGGCTTCTTCGAAGGAAATTATTCTACTGGGGGATTTCAATATTGACCTTCACAAACCGAACAACACGTGGAATGATATCACCATCTCATACAACCTCATACAGTTAATCAATCAACCCACGAGAGTAACAGACTCATCATCTACACTAATTGATCATATCTATACGACCTGCCCAGAAAACATTATAGAATGCACAGTCCCACAGACATCATTAAGTGACCACTATCCTATTTGCTGTACCTGGACGAGAAAGGGGTTTAAAGCACCTAAAACGGAACACATCACAGTCCATTACAGGAATTTCAAAAACTTTAACATTCAATTATTCCTACAAGACCTACAAATATCCCCTCTCTCCTACGTGTACCAACTTCCGCATCCAGAAGAAGCCATAACATACTGGACACAAACTTTCAACAACGTATTCGACAAACATGTTCCTATAAAGCAGGTTCGGGTCAAAAACATCAGAAAGACCCCATGGATAACCAACGAAATACTATCAACAATGAGAGAGCGGGACGAAGCACATAAGCTCAAAGATTTCAGCAGGTATCGGATGCTTAGAAACAAAGTACAATATCTCATTCGTCAGGAAAAGAAACTACATTTCAGAAAGATGGTTCAAGACAAAGCAAACAGCAAAGAAGTCGGGCAGCCATTAGAACACTAACACACAAATCAAAATCACTAAACTCTTTACCAAAAAGCTGCTCCCTCACGGCAACTCATTTTAGCAACCACTTCAAAACAGAAATTAGCCTTCTCAAGTCGACACTAAAGCCAATGGACTGCGATATTAGTAAATTGACAGCCTTCTGCAACACTGAACACACCACAACAGATCTAAGACATATTCCTTTTCTAACAGTACATGAAGTTCTCAAATATATCTTGGCATTAAAAAACAACAATTCATCTGGGCTTGATGGTATCAGCAATAAGATTCTACGTTACGCTGCGCCCATAATTTGCGACTCCTTAACCTATGTATACAACCAATGTATTGCACATAACTACTTCCCCACAGCATTTAAATCTGCCAAAGTGTACCCCCTCTATAAATCTGGCTCACATAGCGATCCCAACAGTTACAGACCAATATCCCTTCTATCATCTATTTCAAAACCACTAGAGAAACACATTTACAACACCACATTTCAACACTTAACAACAAACAAACTGCTCATTGATAGCCAGTCAGGTTTCAGACCCAAACATTCCTGTCACACAGCGCTTACCAAAATGGCAGACAACTGGCTGTCGAACATAAATGATGGAAAATTATGTGGTGCTGTTTTTGTCGACTTCAAGAAAGCATTTGACATGATTGACCACACTATCTTGGTTCAAAAGTTGGAAACCCTCAGAATAGGTTCTAATCCACTAAACATCATCAAATCATTCCTGGCAGATCGACAATAGTTAGTGCTTCACAACAACTCGGCATCAGATTTCTCGAAGGTAGTTACAGGAGTACCGCAGGGCTCTATTCTTGGGCTCCTACTCTTCGCAATGTTCATCAACGACCTGCCACTACATCTAAAATATTCAACTTGTGACCTCTTTGCAGATGATTGTACTATCTACACTAGTGACAATGACTGCGTGGCACTTGAAATGACTCTTCAAAGCGATGTAGACAATCTAACAAAATGGAGTAATATGAATCGTATGCCAGTAAACACAACAAAAACGAAATCTATGTTGATTACCACCAGACAGAAACTCCTAAGCTGCACCAAAAGATCGCTACAGCTACACGCGGAATCAATACAAATTGAACATGTAACAGAACACAAAGTTCTGGGGATCACGATTGACCAGCACTTAACGTGGAACTCCCATGTACGGAATTTAACCACACACATAGCACAAAAGACGTACCAGCTAGCCAAAATAAAACACTTCTTAGACGCAGACACTAGACTATTGTTCTACACCTCACATATACAGACACATCTAGATTACTGCTCTACACTATGGGATTGTTGCCCTGCTTCCACCTCGAAGAGACTGCACTCCCTGCAAAAGAGAGCAGTGCGTCTGATCACCGATAATCGCACGACACCACACACAAGGACAGGAAAAGAACCCAAAATACTGTCGCTAAAAAAAAACGTCTTCTCTACAACAAAGCCAAGCTGACTCACACAATTCTATCTAACAATGCCCCGTCGTACCTAAGATCATTGTTTCAAACCAGTAGAAGGGAGGGACAACGATTACATCAGTTACGTCTGCCCAAACCTAGGATCGACCTGTTCAAAAAGAGTCTAGCCTACTCTGGTGCCTACTTATGGAACAGCCTTCCACACCACCTAAAAAGCCTACCTACACAATATTCTTTTAACAAAGCACTTTTCAAACACTTCCTCCACACTGATTATCTACCCCCATAGAAACAGTATTTGCCTGTCAACATCTCATCCATAGGTCAACATTTCTTTTCCTCTTCCGCTCATTTTTTTGTGTGAATAATTTGTTTTATATCCATGTAATATCATTATTCCCAATGGGCTGATCACCCGTTGGCTTGTCACACCGATTACGGAAACAACCGCAGATGGATCTATTTGTTGTTGCCCTAAAGATGCCGCTAGGCGTGATGGGAAACTACAACAGAGAAAATCAATCTGCTGTTGCCCTTAAGACGCCACAAGGCGTGATGGCCTCTGACTGCTTGGTCGGTCTTTGGCTAAGGACGGAAGAAGAAGAAGAAGAATATCATTATTATATTCACTTTAAAATATTATTATATAATGTAATGTATGTGTGAATGTACCCACATAATACTGTACTTTAGAAATGTGAGTCGTGAGAATGTACCCGCATACCAAAAATACAGATTAATTGTAGACGGATTGACCGCATGAGTGAGTGTCGGTATACAGAATTTATTTATTTTTATTTATTGTTTTATTTATTTTATTTTATTATTACTTTTTTCCCCCATTTACTAGCTTGTTTGTTTCAAAAAAAAAAAAAAAAAAACAACCCTACTCATTTTTTATTTATTATGCTTGCATACTGTAAATGAATGCTGTTATGGTAACTTTATAATGTTGCATGCCTTTAAATTAATGCTTAAAGCATCATGTGGGAATGAAAGGATATAGTATGCAAGATTAATGAGAGTGGAAGGGCAGAATGCTAGACGGGCCTGCGCGCCCAATTCTTTACCCTTCGAAAATAAAGTTCGTTCGTTCGTTCGTTCGTTCGTTCCTCACTCCCTATCTCACTTCTTCATCATTAATTTATGTAGCACCTCCAGTGCTAACAGCTGCTTATCGACTCCTTGTGCTTCCGCCTTTGTTTCTCCACTGTTTTGTACTTCCCCGCAAGCCCGTCTGGGGTCCTCTACTCTTCTGACTTCGTCAACACTTTGTTTCCTTTCTACCTCTGTATCTCGTGTATCTCCCGAGTTTCTCTCAACCTCCTTACTTCTTACTTCGTCAACCGTTTGCCTCGGTTTCCCTCTATCTTCTATTTCTTCCCTTCTCGTACTCTCTGTACTCTTTAATTTGTCGCTACCTCGACTTGTACTCCTAGTATCTCTCATACTACTACTCCTATTTCTATCTCCCTTTCTAGCCTCTCGGCTCTTGGATCGGTACTCCCTTCGATCCGTATTTCCTCTCTCTTCCTCCTTTCTAGCTTCCCGGCTCTCAGATCGGTAATCACGTCGATCCGTTTGTGTTCTATTTCTCTGTATATCTAGTCCCTCTGGACTCTTGGATAGGTATTCCCGTCGACCCTTATCTCTTCTATCCTCATTTCTATTTCTCAGCCTATCTCGGCTCTTGGATCGGAAATCCCTTCTATCCGTATCCCTCCTTCTTTCTCTACTATTATCTCTCCTATTCTCCTCGCTCTCTCTAGTCTTGAATCGGTATTCTTCTCGACTCGTATCTCTCCTATTACTAGCCTCTCGGCTCTTGGCTCGGTATTCTCTTCGAGCCGTATCCCTACTTGCCTCCATATTATCTCTACTCTTAGATCGGTATTTTCGTCGATCTGTACTTCTAGTACTTTCCTGTTTCTTAACTTCTTCCTCTTTCTGCTTCGCCTTCTCAGTGGCTTTCTTTATATCATGACCTGCCCCAGGTGCTGTAACATCTTCTTTTTTCTCTGATGTCTGTCTATTCATTTCCTGTTTGCTTTCTAACTCTTCCAACTTCTTCTCTAAATCTGCGCAAAGTGCAGTTAACTCTTATATTTTTGTTCTATCTTTATTTCCTTCTTCCTTTTTGTTTTTCCTCGACCTTCCTTGGTCGACACTGTCTATATCCCATTGACACGTTCCCTTGGTCTTTCTATCTTGTTCTTCTTGCACTTCTCTATGACTACATTTCTCCTTTTCCAATTCTTCAAATTTCCTGTCCATATATTGAACAATTGCCCGTATGTCCTTCATCTCCGCTACACTACTATTTCTTACTTTATTCTTCCTCTTTAGTCTGACCTCTTCTACATGTCTCAACTTTGCTAGACGCCTTCTGTAATCCTCTGAATCGTCTGATGATGACGACCGCTGTCTTTTCATCCCTCTTACATTCCCTTCTTCCATCTCTTCCTGCGTATCTGAATCTTTAGCTGATGTGTCCTCTATATTCTGAGTTTGACTTGCACCACTTTGTTGTTTAGTCTCTATCTGTTGCTCCTTTTGTTTCAATAGCTGCTGCTCCTGTGCTCTGTTTCTTTGTTCTGCAGCTCTCGTATGTTTGTACGGTGCATCTATTTCTGTTTCAATATTATTCCATTGTTTCCTTATTCCTGTCGTATCTTCTAGAATCGCATTGTACTGTTTACTCTCTGTATCCTGCCATACTTGTATCCTGTCTTCTTCTGGACTATATGTGCCCATCTCCTCTTGTTCCCTGTTTAAGATTTGGGGGGTTGGGGTTAACCGATCAGATGTTGTTCCCGGTTCTGCATGGACTTGTGTTCTTCCTGCCCTTGTGGGACACTGACTACCTGTTGATGTTTCTCCATAGTCATCTTCCCATCCTACTCTCCAGTTGTCTCCTATCCTGTTAGACTCCTTCCAGTCACTATCCCTTTGTGGTGCTTCAGTTCTACGTGTTCCTATCCTATTATGTGTATTGTTGTGTTGCTTCTGTCCTTCCGTGTAGTGTGGTGTGTTATTGGGAATCCGTGTACATCTTTTCCCAACTCTGCCTCTTGTACTATACATACTATGACTCCTTATATAGTCTCTTGCATCCATCGGTCTATCGTCCTCTATTTCGTCTACGACAAGCTTGTAGATTTCTTCCTTTCTTTCTGATAAGTCTATATCAAACTTTTCTTCCAGAATTTTCTGCACCTCCTTTAGTACCACGATGTCTGGTTTAGTTCTTCCAAGGATGACTTTTATTTCTTTCCTCAACTGCTCTATACTTGGTTGAGGTATTTTGATCCTTTCCATCTTTTCTGTTACACCGTTAAATCTCTGTATTCCATTCTCTTTTGTGTGCTTTTTCTCTCCTAACACTGCACTGAGTCTGAATGGTGTGCATACATCTTCCTTGATTCCTATCTTGTCCTGCTTCCTTGTTTCCACTTTCTTCTGCTCTCTGTATATCTTGTTGTTAACTCTATGTTGTGGTACCACCACTGTTTGTGGTTTCCGATTTTGTCTCTGACGCGCGTTGTTATTGTTCATAGTTTCTTGTATTTGGTGCTTTTCTTGGTATTCCATATATCCTTCCTGACCTTCCATCAGTTGTACCCTTCCTAATACAAATCCTCTTGGTATTCTAACTGTTTTTCCCGTGGTGTTTATAATCATCGTTGGAAATTGTTGTCTTTTTCCAATTTGTACTATTCCTTCTACCATTTCTAGTCCGGGTTCATCTAGTATATCTCCATCTTCCCAGTCGAGTGTTAAGACCGTTTGTCCTTGGTTGAAATATGGGGATCTTTTCAACTTGCCTTGAACAATACCGACTTCATTCGGTCGCAGCGTAACTGTTGTTCTATTTCGGATTATGGACGCTATGTATACGTCGTCCTGTAACCTGATACATTCGCCATGTATCTTCAGTTGGTGAGTATCAAAATGTACTTGAGCCTTATGTTTTAGCAGAAAATCATGTCCTAGTACGATATTTCTTGTCATCCCCTTCACTATGGTGAACGTGTGTTCCACGATCATATTGCCAATTCTCATTTGCACCATAGCTGTTCCCATCACTTTCAGGTTTTCTCCTGACACCGAGGTAAGTGTATTTTGTGACTTTCTGTATTGAGCTACGCCTCGTATCTGTTTATAAAGTCCAAACCTAATACGGCTTACAGTAGCCCCTGAGTCTACCAATGCTATATATCTCCTTCCGTGTATTTCGACAATACATGAGCAAGGGTCTGGTTTATGAGCTAGCTCGATTGCTGTTGCTACTTGTCTTCTTTTACGGATACGTTGTTTTCTTTCTTGTTTTTCAATTTCATTTATTTGTATTTTCTTGTCTTTGACTCCTCTCCTGATGTCTCCAACAAAATTCCTCAAATCTATTCTAGTTCTTCTCCTATTCACACTGTCCCAATGTCCTGATCCATAGTTGCTGTTGAAAGTCGGGAGTGTCCTGTCCCTGTTATTCCATGTTCTATTATGTCCCTGTTTATATTGATATTGGTTACATTCCCATTTCCAAATTTCGCGATCTGTACATATGTTTCTCCTTTCATATTTGTTCCTGTTTATAACTGAACCATCCCAATTCATCTCCTATTTCTGTATTCTTGACATGTCTTTTGTAGCCATCCTTTCTTGTCAAACCAACTTGCAGGATGGTGTACTCTGGCCCATTGTCTATGGTATGGTTGTTGGTTATACCTGACATGTGCCCTTCCTATCATGTTCACTTTGGCTGCCTTCCACTTGTTGTATCAATATATCCTTTCTCCGTCTTGTCATGTGGTTGTACTATCTCTCTGATGGGTCTCCCTCTCTTGGTGTTTACTTCATTCCCTTGTCTATTCTTTTCGGACTGGTTGTAATATTGTTGTCTATTGTGTTGTCTACTATGTCTCGGGTTAAAGGTCTCAACTCTCCTTACTGAGTGGTGTGGCTCTAGTGGCCTATAATTACACGCAAAGGCTTTATGTCCCAGCCTATTGCAAGCATAACACACGATTGGCTTGCGGTCTACCTGTCTTGACCTATAAAACGTTTCCATTCCTCTCCCTCGTCTTGATATTCTTCTTTGTTGACAATGTCCTATCTCCATAGGTTCTTCTTGTGTTTCTTCGCATGGAACTACCCTACCAAGCGTGAGGTCCAATCTTCTTCTAAGGTTCTCTTCGGCTGTAGCAAGTGTAATGGCATGTGACAAGTTTTGTGGGTCCTTCCTAAGGAGATGTAATTTAATTGGTATACCATTCAACCCATCTACGAATATGCCCACTAACTGTTTTTCCACCTCTTGTTGGTTAATTTGTTGTCCCAAGAAAACCTCTTCAGCTAGGTTTAACAACCTGTCGCTGAACATTTGAATAGGTTCTCCTACTTGTTGTTGTATGCTCCTCAGCAGACTCCAGGCGTACGATGCGTCCGTAAATTTGTGCATACGTCCTTATTAGTTCTTTCCTAAACTCCTCCCATGTCTCGTCTGGGAAAGTGTCAAACCTGCGTCTTATGAAATCTACTACTAACCCACCTGAGGAAAGATATGCAACTTGTTTGTACTCACCTTGGTCCATATTGACCGAAGTGCAATATCTTTGTATCTCGAGCAACCATTTTCTACATAAAGTAGGATTCCCTGCATATGGTGTTATGCTGTTCCGGATATTCTGGAACTTATTTTGAACTACGAAACAAATTTTCTGGCAACACTGTGGTTTTAAACACAGAACCTAAATATCAATCTAAATCTTATAATTTAACTAACTACTATAATGACTAACTTAATTAACTTGTATCTAAATGTTTACGTGTTACATAATCTGTTTTCCTTGATTGGGATACACACTTGTTCCTCCAGTATTTCAGAATTAATTAACACAATTTTTGTCTTATACGGCTGTATACTATTATTTTTGCGCGTTGGGCCTGTTGATCATTCAGATTGTTATCTCATGCATGTACCTGTACTCTGACGGTTGTTGGGTGATGTAGACTGTTTTGTTTTTTATATTCTTCTTAGTGCACTTGTCCTTCGTGATGTCTTGACTTCTGTGTTGTCTTGCTTTGTTTCTTCAGCTCGCAGGATTCCTTTGATTTGTACCTTCTTAATGAACTTGACCTTCGTTCTGTCTGCAGTCTTTTAAATCTCTATCTTGTATAGGGCTGGTCACGTGCACCAAAATATTCTGTGACCGTTGTAGTGGTAGATACGAAAATATTTGACGCAACCGTACCTAATATGTGATGCCGAAACTGACATCTGAGTGGAGTCTGTCTTTCTTTATAAAAGTTTCTTGAACTATCATTGAGTTATAAAAGTTTCTTGAGCTATCCTAGTGTAGGGCTGGTTACTCGCACCATTAGTTACCCTGTCATCTGTTGTCTTTGCTACTGCCTACTGTAGGGCTGGTCACGAGCACCATGAATGTCCTGTAGCCGTGAGTCGTATTGCAAGATTCGGACCTCTGCCCTTCCAGTAGCTAATGTGTTGTAAAGTAAATACTAGAAAACTTCCTTCACTCAGACTGACTCTATTTTTTTTCTTCATACCCACTGTTTATCAATCGATACCACTAAAAACAGCAGTGAAAATATCAATGGTAGAACTTTATTAACATACGTTGATAACTGACTAAAAATGGTATGCCCAACCTTTCTCTTCAAGGTTGGCAGTCTTGCAAAATACAATCTTCAGTTTCAAACAATCTCAGTATCCATTTTTCACATACATTTGCTTGTCTTCTTACTATTACTTGTCCCAGCTATAGAACATGTCATATATTTATTCAGACAGAACTTCCTGTCTTTCTTCTGTACTGCTTATTTATTTTATGTTTCTTTTCCCATGTTTCTTGTTATATCTCTCTATACGAGAAACTGGCCTTAACCGCCAGGACTGTCACTTTTACCAAGATTTCATCTGTTTACTGTCCTCTGCTCAGACCTGTCTGCTGAGCTACATACGTTAGTTATCAATCAAAATGTCAAAACGTACCTGGTTTTGTTTCTTCATTTGAAATACACTTTTTCTTACACAAACACTTTGGTGCTCCGAATATATCTTATACAACAATATCAAATCTTACGCTGAGCACGTTCAATATCTAACTACACACTTGAGAGAAACACCTTTCCCTGCCTACACCTAGCGCGTCTCAAAACCAGACTCCGTCAAAACCCCGTTCTAACATTCTTCGTTCACGCCTAACATGTGTTTACGCATCTCTCGACTTTCTCGTGCATACTTTTTTTTTTTCACTCACTCAAACCTGTAAGGGACTTAATTCTAAGTTACTTCCCTTAAGACAAAGCCGAACCTTACACATCTTATCTCCCTTCATTAACGACAAATAATCTGCAACCAAACCCATCCATACCATTTTTCTACATTCTTTCTTTCTATCAAAACCAAACCACCGTTCACAGTAGCTAGTCACTGGAGAACTTGCTGTTGAGGTGCACTGCTGACCTTGACCTTCTAATACCCGTCGTGTTGATTCCATGATGAAGACACGGGTCTTTTTGTCTAAAGATTCTTGAAAAAAAAATTGAGTAAGTTCCCTTCTTTGAAACTTGTCCAAATCACACTGTGCCGCCATTTACTGTTGGGTTCTTTTGTGACAAATAAGTCTTTATCGACAAATAAGAGAAGACTCTAGGCAGAAATATGTCTCCGACTATATAAGGAAAAGACGATGGTCATATATCGGTCATGTCCTACGAATGCAAAACAACAGAATACCACTACAGGCGCTCACTTGGGTTCCTGAGGGTAAGCGGAAAAAAGGAAGACCAAAAGAAACACTCAGAAGAACAATAATAAGGAGAGTAAGTTCCCTTCTTTGAAACTTGTCCAAAACACACTGTGCCGCGCTTTTACTATTTTGGGTTCTTTTGTGATGATGTAATAGTAAGCTAGTGATAGGTGTATTAATGTTCTAGCTTAAACACGCGAATGGTTTCAATGAAAATGTCAAAAGAGTTCTTCAAGCAAACTCCAACGAGTGGTAGGCAATTGGCCAATGCATGACTCTAATCAACTCGTTGGTAAGAGTTATTAAGATTTATTGACGTATTACGGACGACAATCAACAGGACGATCATGATTAAAGATGAGAGCATTATAATGTACAGTTTCTGATAATAACAATCAATTCTTGCCGATCCCTTATCAATCAAATCCTTTTCTACCCAAGTGATTGGGATTCACTAACAGTTACTATATGAGATACATTACGGTAATGTCCGTTGACCTTCTTCCAAGGACATATGTCATAGTAAACAGTTTTCATATTCATGAATGAAGCTTCCACATAAGACTGGTCTTAATCCAAGACTTTCTCCTTGCAATAATTTATACAGTATAAAAGGTCCATACAGTCATTCATCAAAATACAAATAGGTTAGAGACTTCCTTTGGCTAACCTCTCTTCAATATGCCACAACCTTGGCATCAGCATTACAAAATACGATATTCAACATATGATCAAATACATCCTTTACTCGTAGGACTTCCCACTACGTAAGATTTAAGTGAGGCTAAGATCTCTACTGTTCCATTCTAGGAATCCAGCAAATATGGATTCCCGCTAGACTCCAGTGATGAGAAGCCGTTCCACTTAATCATTAATACATATATAAAACAAGGGCTCAAAACAACTTACGCATCGAACTGGATGTTGGCTTCCACCTGAAGACCAACCATCCTTCACAAACAATTCTTCCACAGAATTGTACAGAATAAATAATATAAACACACGGACAGTAAGTCCGACTTGCCCTTACAAAATCCTGACGTCATAACCCCTAAACTAGGTAACCCGTGCGCCAAGAGTAACTCATACTCTGCATTGTGCACGTCGGTGCGTGAATAAATCGAACGCACAAATAATATAACTATATCAAGACTGGTGCGTACACTGGCAGGACCGAAGACTACCCACTATGTAAAAAGTACGCAACATACACCCAAGTCTTTAAGAAAAAAATGTTTTTGTTCTTCACAGATATTCCTCAGTACTTAAACGCTGGTAGAGTTTCACTGAATAAAGAGAAAACAACATATAAAATACTTATACATACTATTCCTCGGTTATAACTTACATTATAAACTGCAAGCGCAGAGCTTGTCTTATCGTTTAAATTCCCGTGAAATAAGTTATATTAATAAAATCAATCATCATGAATTAGAAATACATACGTATTTCGTCAATACTCAATGATGAATCAGTGCAGTTATAAGTTAGTTTAAAATATTCTCGACTAATTTCTAGCAATTTAATTAAATTTATTTATAGCTGCATGAGTTTAAGCTAGAAATTATAATTTATTTTGCTTTCCACTGAAACACGTCAGCTAGAGAATATAACAGACTTACAATTTAATTACTTCTGCACAGAAATCTAACTAGTAAAATGAAATAAGCGGTTATCACTAAATCATTCAACACTACTAGATATATGTATATTACCTCCAAACAGAACTACAGGCGATCGCACAAACTTAGAATTATACGCTGATATATATTTGAAGTCTAGAAGCTCGACAAATTGTCGAAACAAAATGAGAAACTTCGCTATACAGCTTATTCTTTTACACGAGCGACCTGTCTACTGCGAATCTGGAGAACTGAATGAAGTCAAGTTTAAAACTCCGTGTAAGATATCTGAAAACCCGACAAAGGATCCCACGTTATTTTCAAAAACCCCCGTCTCCCCCTCTCCTCTTAACACTTCACATTCCCTTAGACGCTGGCCATAACTGCCAAAACGCGTCTTCACACCTCACGCCGACATGTCTCATTTCTGAGCGATGCAGATGGCAGTTTCCACACCTCACGCCGAGAAACTTAGCCGAAGAAAACTCGTGTCAGCTTGAAAATATAGACAAATGTCTGCCCTCCATGTCTGACTAGACGAATTCTCGTAGTATTTCGCTCCATCCAGGGACCGACATATTACGCAATAAAATGCGTTTCTAAATGAGAAAAGAAACCGGCGAAAGTTTGAATGGGAAAATATATTTTGTCGCAAACGAACGAATGCGAAAAACAGGAAAAGGATAAAAGAGCGATAATAAAGTAGAGGACACGGGTAGAAAAGAAAAGAATATAGAAAATTTATTGATCATAAATCTCTATGCGATAGTGTGTAGTATATAATTATATATATATATATATATATATATATATATATATATATATATATATATATATATATATATATATTATATATATATATATATATATATATATATATATATATATATATATATATATATATATATATATATATATATATATATATATATATATATATATAATAGTTTAGCTTAAACGTCCATATTGCACTAGGAAATGCATCCCTACAATGAGTGGAACCATACATATATCTTGGTAGCAATATAAACGATATTGGAGGAACAGATAATGATATCAAAATAAGTACACAAAAGAAGAAAGGAGATTTCACTGTGTTGGAAAATGTACGGAATTTAGAAGTAATCAAATCATTTACACACGCGCGCGCACGCGCACACACACACGCGCGCACACCCACACACAAGAAACTTCAGCTGAAATGTGAAGGCATTCCTGTTAAATGGTGATGACGTAAGGGGCGCGACAAAAGTTTCATCCAAAAGATTACGGACTTTCATAAATGGGTTCTTGCGCAGAACAGAAGGAATTAAGTGGTATGACAAGATCACCAATGTGTGGAACTGATGACAGGAACCAAATACATGCTTGTGGAACAAGACGGGAGAATATTCTGGCGTTGGATATGACATGCATTGAGGAAACCAGTTTATAGCATTACGTGTCAGTGCTTAAGCTGGCATCCTCAGTGTAAGATAAATAGAGGGAGACTCAAGAAAAAAAAACACGGAGAAGGTACCACTGACTCCTTCGTTTACTTTTCTCCTTTCTTTGTTTTTCCTCCGTTTAATTCATTTTTAAATTATATTTTGGTTTTGGTTTCTGTGGTGGATTTAGATGTTATGACTTGTTGTTGTTATGTATTTCTTTTGTACTGAATGAGGTCAGCTGTGAAGGCCCCTGAATCTAACAATTATTAGGGTGAGTTTTCAGAGTGCCTTTCTGCTACCACCTTATGATCTCATTCAGACTTATTCTTGACTAGTATGTCTGATAGCTACGTATAATGTCTAGGGTAATGTAAGGTGTGTTGCTATAATATGACAACAAATACAACTAAGAACTCTATGAAAAGTATTTAACAACACCCAGAGTTAAGTTTAAATGTGAATTAATTTTTTACAATTTATTGTTCCAGTATCACAATTTTGTGTATACTGGAATTGAAATTCAAAATGATCAATCAAAATGTTTACATCAAAATGATTCAATTTATAACCGTATATATTATTGTTCACAAATTTAATTACATGTGTCAATCTGGGACAATGTCACTGTATTATAGCTCCTATGAATGGGTACTGTTAGGAAGAACGTCTATGTTCATCACAATCTGAATATTTATTAAACACTTGGGAAATGAGAGCAATTTTTGGGTTGATATATCAAATGCCTGCAGACACTGGCTTAACTTTGTGGCTTCTGATGTGCAGGATGAAGTATAGTCACCCCCACCAGCTTCCAATAACAAGTCAGGCTTCTGATCATGAAATAACAAGGAGGCACACAGTTGATACTGCCTCACTTCTTTAGATGCAGAATTATACAGATCTCAGCTGACCTGGGCTCACTTCTAGTCGTGGATGAAACCCTGGAACAATATAAATGCGGCCTACATCACCCTCTGATATACTCTCTCTTTCCCTAACTAAACATTTTAATTCATTCAGATTCAGCATGGTAACTACACAATTAGTTAACGTTCTTAATTGGTTTGTTACCCCATTCATGGTCAAATAAACTTCAAACTACAGTTTGACACTTTCCTTGACAAAGGAAACATTTTAAGTTAATAATACATGTACAAAGACGGTGACTTGCTGAAGAAGACGGCCAGTGGTTTGCCTCGTCTTATGTCACAATACTGTTCAACAATTTCCCCATTAATATTTAATTTTATTTTCTCCCAAAGTGTCAGAAAACCTGTCGGGCTTTTCTACAACCTATTACTATATTTCTTAACAACTCTGTGAAACAACACAAAGTTTGATGTTGGCTTCACTCTAGATAATCTTTTCCCCACATAATTTTCATACAAATTCGATAATATATACATAATGAAAATAATAATGATAATATAAAGGTTTTCTTTCTTACCGCATCAGAGAAATATTAAACACTAATAGTTTGAATTGAGATAATATGGTCAACTCCAGATCTCTTGCTGGTGCAGAACAGCTAAGCCAAGACAGTACTTTTATCTTGCTTTTAAACAACTTTAGTATCGAAAATCTCTATCACAAGTGGCCCCGAATACTACTATCCATTAGTTTTATTCTTCCGTTAGTATATTAGGCTACAGCCAATCAGGTACCGTTTGGCTTTGAGCGTCCTTATATTCAAACTCGAACTAAATTTTCAAATCTAGGACTAACTTCCCCCTTATCCCCACCACAGGGCAAAGTGAGAAAGATTCAAATCTGTTCGTCCATCTGTCTTCGTCAATATCTCGGTTACTTCCTAACAGTTTATAATCCTGACCAATTAGTGATCCTGTTGTTACCGGTCACACAGTGATTAAATTTTTATTCTTGTATTCATTATATTCAATATTATCGTTTTTCTTCTTCATTTCCTCAACTAACATATTTTTCTATCTTGCCAATTCAAATTTGTAAACACTAACTCGTAGTACCACCAACTATGCTCCTTCCCTTCCCCGTTCCATACTGTATTTTTTCAAAATATTCCACGTTAATCGTAATTTTTTTCTTTTCTTTAAACTGCCGATCTCATTCATTACGAGACAACGCTTGTAGTAATACGTCACAAAAGCAACAAAGTGCTGTCTGTACGCTACATTAGTCCTAGTTTTACGCTAGAGATACGTGTGAGTACGGGTTTTGGGCTGTCTCGCATCCGATCATTGTGGTAATATACATTCGCATCTGCGTTACAGAAAAAGGGGTTTTTCTATCGTATTTTACGTATATCGTATATACGATATCGGCTTGCACTATCGTCTGCTCGGCTCGTGACGACCAAGCAGAACCAAACGCGTGTCGAAGTGTAGCATTTTCTCTCTCCCTCTTATGCTTTCTTTTATTCTTTCACCGTTTCTGTCTTACTATCTTCTCGAAAACTAGGCTTGGTTTTGTGTCAAAATATGTTACGTTAGTGTCACAAGGTCGAAGCAAAAAATCTTAGCACTGACTTGCGGCGTAGGAGATAACGTTCTCCATAACTTCGCTATTTTATTTCTAGGTTATTTTTTTTAATTTATAAAAGTTGTTACTAGTCTTACAATTTGGGGGAAATTTGGCGAGATATATGGGAGCGTGTTGTACATACAGATTGTATTTTTACGACAGTTTCAAATTGATTTAGCAATCTGGGCAACATCATCAGCAAATGCCAGCTCTGAAATACATACCTGTCATCTTCCAGTACCCCACTGAATACGTTCTTGCCCTCTCCTTACATGTCTTGATGACATCTTCCATGAGGAGTATGAAAAGATAAGGTGACAGGATATCACATTGTCTTACATCAGTGGTGGTCTTGAACTCTTCTGAATTATGGTTTGCCGTCCTCACACAATTTCTGCAAGACTTGTTGAAGCTCTGTATAGCATGAATCAGAGATGCTGGAATGTTATTCCTTGCCAAACAGTCCCAAAGTTTGCTCCAGAGGACCTTGTCAAACGCCTTTTCCACATCTAAGAACACAGATGGATCTCACTCTTAACCTCAAGGGCCTTTCACTCAACTGTCTGAGTGTGAAGATTAAGTCTTGAGTACTTTGGTTTGCTCGGAAGCCACACTGGACCTCATCCCTTTGTGGCTCAGCTAGGCGTCGGAGTCTCTGCTCTAGGATTCTAGAGTAGCATTTATGGGAGAACGTTGTGTTTGTAATGATCAGATTTTGCTCAGTGCAAAATCTAAGGAGTCGATTTCCATTGTCATTAAGATTATCTTCTCCATATCTTCCGATAACTCCACCCCATCTAGCATAGTCATTTCCAACTCTGGCATTGAAATCTCCGAGCATGATAATTTCATCTAGGAAGTCATCCACTGTCCTTTGAAGCAGCTCGAAGAATTCCTCCTTGATCTCTGCTCGCTCATCTTCATTTGGCCCATACTCTATGACCAGGTTGACTATGGTTTCTCCTTCTTTTAGTTTTAGGACCATAATGCGTTCCGAGACAAAGTTCCATCCCTTGATACTATTCTTTTAGTTGTTGGCCACAATACAACCCACGCCCCCTTTAGCTCTTTCAGATGTGGGGACACCACTGTAGAGCAGCGTTTCACCATCGAGATCCATAACTCCTTGTCCCTTTTTCTTCGTTTCCGTTAAAGCCAGGATTTCTAGTTTTGCTGTCTTCATCTCTTCCACTAGCTCCTCTTTCCTCCCATTTATACTCCTTGTATTCCACGTTCCATAAGTCGTAGTCCGTTCCAGTTCGTTGCCCTTAGAATCAGTCCGGTTTTCTCTCTTACATTTCTTGTAATCATGTTTTAAGGCACACAGTAATTGGCCTGTTGTGCCTTTGCATGATGGAGGGGCTGCCTCCTTACGGCCTCCATGCAGGCCGCCTTCCTCCTTTTTCAGCCGGGCTTGGGACCGGCCTAGGCGGAGTTGGGGAGAAGAACACTTAAACAAATGATTCGGTCGCTCTCAGTAATTTCCCATATATGTGACTGTCACAGAGTGCTCGAAGGTTTTGTCTAGATTATTTTAAAATTCCTTACTTTTCTATTCCTTCACATTTTGTCTGTTTTCTCTACGGAAATATTTGCACCTGCGATCT
Source organism: Oreohelix idahoensis (assembly GCA_024509875.1). Taxonomy (NCBI): domain Eukaryota; kingdom Metazoa; phylum Mollusca; class Gastropoda; order Stylommatophora; family Oreohelicidae; genus Oreohelix; species Oreohelix idahoensis. The sequence goes on from JAMPIV010016022.1 coordinate 383,444, forward strand.
GTTCTTTAGCCGTTTTTCAAGTCTTCACTAATAGTCCTGTCATACTATCCAAATTCTATCTTCTTCTACAAAGGCACTTAAAAGCATTTCTTTAAGGACGTCTATACGATTTATTCGCTTAGTCGAAACGACAGTGGTTCCCAGAGTATCTAATTTCGGTGTTCAGTGGTCAACTGAAAACCGCCACGATAAATCTTGGTACGTGCCTGAGCAAGAGATGGGAAATAATTAACTCTTGGCTTGGGAATCAGGAAATGTTTTAACTTCATGCGAACAAACGCTGAGTTTGAAGATCACTTGCTGATTTAACCGTTGGAAGACAACGCACGCTTATAGAAGAGAAGCCTCATACCACCTCTTACCTACAAGTATATGTGATTGAGAGTAAAAGCTACTAAAGTTCTATTTCTTAAGCTGTGGATAAAGTCCTGAGCGGTAAGCAAACTCTCAGTATTCGCTTAATTAGCTAACTCTAATATTAAGGGATTAGTTAATGGATGTAAAGTGTGAAATACTAAATATTGTGGTTTTAACTCTTTACGTTAGATTGATAGCTATTTGCATTTATGTATTATGAATGTTATTGATGCATTATAATGATGTAATAGGCTGATATCTGAAAGTACTACATTCTAATGATTTTGAGAAAGCTGTTGTGAACGAGAGAAGAATCATGTTGTTCAATGGACGAGTGAATGAAATATTCCTCCAATGCCGTCACGCATGAACGCACACGGCCAGGCGTCTGCTTATAACAAAGGTTGACCTGACTGACCCGACCAGTGTGAGACTACCGCTAGACAGGAATTTGTAAACATATGGACAGTCGCCTTTAAGGAAGACTGACTGTTACGGTTTCAGGTAAATATATTATTAGGCACCATTCTGAGACGAAATGTCCAGAATGGCTGTAGGAAATATATCTGTATAAAACAGAAGATTGATTGCCTGTATTGTCTTCCACAGCCCAGTTGCAGAATCCTAGCCAGTTTCTGGATTTTGATTGCTGTAAATTGTTGCGAGTAAACCGCCTAGTTGTTCTATGCTACAGAGAGAACTAGTGCTTACGTCTCAAACCATCTAGCGGTGATCACAAGTCAGCAACCCTGAGCAGTCTACAGCATATGAGCAGTCTACCGCTTTAAGCAGTCAACACCTCGTCAGCACCTGAACATCATAATTCAACTTCACAACCAGGTGAACGAACAGCCTAGTCATCTCTTGGACTGTAGCCCCACTGAATCAAATTCTCCAGTTGGTAATCCCTACCTACTGTGACGCCCAGGAGAAGTCCAAGCAGATAAGTCTACGTAAAACCCAGACCAAAATCAGAATTCACTTATCCAAGAAATAGCCGTAGGAATAAACTTTCGTGAGGAAAATAGCCTCTTATTCTTATCTGAACCAAAGACACTGACAGTTCTAAATTTTCTAGTATTTCTTCTTTTCAAAGTACATGTCAACATTGATTTTTTTTATCTTCCACTGTAATTAAAGTAATTGTGTACATTCTGTAACTCACCATCATTCTGAGTTTGACTTAGTAGATTGTATGTTCTGTTCAGAAAAAACATTCTCAACCCTCTTTGTATTACTTGTTACTACTAGTTCATCTTCAAAAAGATTAGAGTAAGAAAGAGTTAGTCGTCGCCAGAAAAATACAAGAGTTGGTAGTCTAAAAGGTGAGAGAATCACTGACACCAACCTGTGCCCTTCTGTTAACTCTTTACCTCAACACTAGCTCACATCTGTGAAAACTAGTGTCTAAAGGTCGAGGTGCTTTCTACACATCTTCCTTACTATACACAACTCTTTATGCGACCATTGAATTCTCATTCAACGTCAATTGGAGTGCACCATCAACTTATCTGCGACAGTGACCATTGAGTGAGTGAGAGAGGAGAACCGTGAACGAATGAGTCGGTGTTTCTATGATTCAGTGGCGAACTAAGGAGGATGCGAGGGAGTGGTTCCGCCCAGGTGACAGCGGAATGGGGGTGCCAACCGACACTATTGTGGTAGCGTAGGACTAACTTTTAAAAATAGACTTGCAAGTATGTTTGTTTATGGAGGTGTTGATATGAAATAAAGGTTTTGAAAGTACCAAGGGAGGAGCGATTTCCCCGTCGCCACCTCCTTGGTTCCACCAATGGACTGTCAGAGAAGAAGAATCCTTGGATGAATGATTCGATGAATGATTCGATCGTTCTCAGTGATTTCCCATTTATTTGAATCTAGAGTGAGTGTCAGAGAGGAAAGACACTTTAAAGAATGACTCGGTTCTTTTCATTGATTTACAAAGGGTTGTAAGCGTACCACCATTGTAAATGAGAGCTATTTTGGACGTAATCGAGAGAATATCTACGGAAATTATTTTCTGTATTAAAAAACAAAACAAAAACAACAACACACATACAACAATACTCTGACATGGGAAATGAAATCACGCATGTGGTATACTAATGGTTGGCATTCACAGGAATCACTCTGATTAGATCTGTGATAAGCTCGTGCTGTTTTGGTGCTAGACAACGAAATACCATTGTAAACACTGAACAAAATGCTACAGAGAAGTAACGGAACCAGGGTGGCAATCACATTTCGCTTTCAAGCGTTCACTCGTTCACCACGTTGTCCTTCGGTCTTGGTTTGAAAGCATACAAAGCTGTAGATACCCAAGGCAAAGCCTTTTTAATTTGTGGTAGAGGATGAAAAATAATGTAAATCAAAACAAGACTGCTGTTCTTTATCTGTGCAAAACACTAATTTTCACTTGAAATCCCTGTGTGCAAGTTTTATAGTTTAATTTCTAAAATTAATTTCATTTACTTGATGTATTAATTTGGAGGGCACTGCTGGCCTGCTCCCATGGTACAGGGTATAGGGTGGGCTTCAGTGGTGTTGTCTTCATGGATAGGTCTTCTTGATGCTGTCTTATAAGTCTTTTCCCCCGATGCACAAAGCTGCTACGCTTTAGACGTCCCAATGCCAGATCATCTAGTCTTGCCTTCATTGGGTGCATTGGCATACTGTTGTACTTTTCCATCTGGATCATGGTTTTTGTGTCTCTTCTATGGGACAATGTCTGTAATCCAGCAACCTTCTGCATCTCTGTTATTGGTGTAGTTTTCATGGCTCCTGTAATGAGACTGAGAGCTTGATTTTGCACCTTGTCCAAAGACTGCAGATGTGAGTTAGCAGCTGATGACCATGCTGCTGAGCTAAACTCTAAGTGTTCCTTGGGGGCGAGGGAGAACAGTGTTGTTAATACATCAGTCAGTGGTCTCACAAGTGGACGTGAGTATAATCTGCAAAAACGAACTGCTACATTGAGTATGATCCAAGAAAGCTACCCCGATCAATCATGGATACATGCCTATACAGATGGATCAGCAACTAATGCTGTTAGGAATGGAGGTGCCGGTATCTTTATCTCATATCCTGACAACCACTATGAGACTAGGCACATTCCCACTGGTAAATTCTGTTCCAACTATACAGCTGAGGTTCAAGCTCTAGAGCAAGCTGCAAATATGATTTATAACACCAACTCTGACTGCCACCAGGTAGTCATCCTCACAGATGCACTGTCTGTCCTGCAAGCTCTCAAGGGTGGTAAACTCCCGCATCTGAGAAATGAACTAAACAAGGTAGCTGCCAAAAAGAGAACCATACTTCAGTGGGTACCATCTCATTGTGGTGTACCCGGAAATGAAAAGGCAGATAAACTTGCAAAAAAGGGAGGAGAATGTGAACAAGAAGATAATGAAGTCACATACTTTGAGAAAAAGAGAGCTATCCAGACTATCAGAAGAGAACAGAACCAACCCAAAGACGACTATCACACTCTCGACCGGCAGGGACAGATAACTACGAGGGAAGTTCAGAAAGTAATGCACCACATCGTTTTTCTCAGCTAATAATGAAGATAGAAGCATGAAATTTTGCACACTTCAAATATTGCATGTGCCAATTGTGTGCCCCAAATTGCACTGTAACCGGCCAAATAATACGGCTGCCCTAAACCGTTGAAATGGGGCGTGTTAGCAACTTGCGTTATAAACAGCGAATTGTGATAGAATTTCTCGTTGCAGAGAAGGAATCTGTTGTGAATATTCACAAGCGTCTATGTGATGTGTATGGAAGTTTTGCAGTCGACAGGAGTACAGTCAGTCGCTGGGTTCAGAGAATCAAAGAATCAGGAAGTGCAGATACAGAGCTGCTTGATCGGCCGCGCTGTGGACGTCCTGCCACAGCCACCAACGCAGAAATGTTGAAATGCGCTGAGGGCATTATTCTTACTGATAGGCGAATCACTGCTCAACAATTGGCCTTACAGCTGTCAGTCAGCATTGGTAGTGCAAATGCAGTTATAAAAACTCTCGGATTTTCTAAGGTTTGCGCAAGATGGGTTCCTCGAAGTCTCACAAATGACCACCGATTGCAAAGGAAAGCAATTTCTTCTGAATTGTTGGAGCGTTTCAATGCTTATGGAGAGAACTTTTTGGCTAAGATCGTTACAGGTGACGAAACCTGGGCACATCATTTTGAACCTGAGACAAAAAGACATGTCAATAGAGTGGCATCATCCGCAATCACCAAGAAGAAAGAAATTCAAGACAATTCCTTCAACTGGAAAGGTCATGATCACTGTCTTTTGGGACATTGAAGGTGTGATTCTTGTGAACGTTATGCCAAGTGGAGAGACAATCAATTCGCAAGCTTACATTAAGACATTGACAAAAAACTCAATCAACGTTTTCGCAGAGTTCGACCGCACAAGAATCCAGCAGACCTGCTTCTCCTTCACGACAATGCGCGACCTCACACAAGTCTGGCAACACGGGAAGCAATCACCAAATTGGGTTGGACTGTACTACCCCATCCACCCTATAGTCCCGATTTGGCACCCTCTGATTTTTATCTATTTGGTCCACTTAAAGATGCACTCCGTGGGACAAGGTTTAAAGATGATGAAGGAGTGATTCATGCAGCGAAGAAATGGTTACATGATCAAGACAAAATCTGGTACCGGCTAGGAATACATGCACTTGTTTCGCGCTGGCATAAAGCCGTACAAGTTGACGGGGATTATGTTGAATAATACCGATGTTTACATGACATATCCATGTATACTGTGTGTTACGGGCTCGGGACCCCAGTATATTATGGGTGCTTCGATGACTTCTAGTATTTGAGGATGACCAAGTTATTATATGCGTATTCAGTTTATAGAGTCAAAGTCCCTCGGGTTCTTATCACTTTTGTAGGATTCCGTAATACTGTTCGTTGGTATCGATAATGTCTGCTTTAACCCTTGTGATACATTATGTGCTGAACATGTTTCATATTAAATATTCGACCCTTGACTGACCTGTATTAGTCTCTTGTCTTATTGATTATATTGGCAGTGTGAGATGCAGCGTGTTAAAACATTAATCATCACTGGTCATGATCAGTTGAATATTAACAGCATTTAACTCAACTCCGAATACGACAGTTGATAAGACCGTGATTTTTGACGACTCAAAATATTTAATTAGTAATTTCATACCATGAGCAGACACCAACTACATGGGAACAAAAGTCACATCACATTCATGTACGATCTGTAAGAGTTCTCATTATTTCATAAACACATGTTCACAATCTCTATCTAGAGTTCTGGTTCAAGGTCAGTTCCTTTTAACGGCCAATGTCCTTTGGCATAAATTCAGAGGCTAACTAGACTTACTCCCGTCGCTAGTTTATACAATAGCCTTTTGCACTAGACTTAACTATCCTGCTAGTTCTGCAATACACTTATTATGCTAGGCTTACGTCTACTGCTAGTCGTCTAATATCCGTTACACTAGGCTTACGCTTGCCGCTAGCTATACAATATCTATCTATACTAGTCTTACACTATTGCTAGTACCGTAATGTTCCTTTGGCATACCACGCCAGGCTAATCTGCCATAATTATGCAAACTGCGTTATTCATACGACGACTTACGTTTGACTCAAGAAATACACTGCTCAATTGGCTTCCCAGCCACACAATTAAAAAGTGGTTATACCACACAATATCAGTGGCAATGGCCACACTTCTGAAACACACTGCCGTTCGGGTCAAAACCCACAAGTCGAATGACGTTACAAAGACATACGCGTCATGCATAGTGATATGCATACTACGTCGTTAATATATATTCAATTGCGATGTTCCATGGTGCAGCAATCCGAGTGTGATCAAAACTCAAATGCATGCACACATGCAACAATCATCGACATAGGTCGCGGAGATATATCTCTATTCGATTGAGGTGTTCCATGATACAGCCATTCGGATCGACGTCAAATCCAAATGTCTGTAATCATGAAACAATCCTCAACATCATCCCCCTCACTTCCAAACGTGACACTTGTGGCACGGATGATAGTGATGGAGAAGACGCTCGTCTCCCGAATATATTAATATTAGTACTACCTACTTATAAACATCATACTCATTAAGTAGACACATTAAATTTTATAACATTAATAATAGCACTTGTCAACATGGTGACTAAAGAGTTAATTCAATTTCTTCTCAGAGAAGTTGCGCGATAAAAGATCTGCCAAGTTATTGTCTGATCCAGCAATAGGCAGAATCGTAAATGAAAATTCTTGAATCAACAAGTACCATCGGTGTATTCTAGCGTTACGCATTGTTCTAGCTGTTATGTAAGTAAGAGGACTATGGTCTGTCATAATGTAAAAGTGCGTGCCGATGAGATATCTTGACAGCTTCTCCAGGCACCAGACCATCGACAGGAGCTCACGTTCACCTGTCGCATACTTTTGTTCAGCCGGAGTCAGTTTCCTCGACACATAGAAACATGGATGGAGTGTTTCCTTGTAACATTGCAGCAAACAGCCACCCATGGAGTAACTCGAGGCATCTGATTGAAGTATGAATGGAATACGTATATTCGGTAATAACAAAATTGGTGCATTACTAAATAATTTCTTAATTGTTACCAAAGCGCTTTCGCAATCTTTGTCCCAACGTACCTTAATAGGACTACCTTTGGTCAACAGTGCGGACAAAGGTGTAGATAGTTGAGCGAAATGAGGGATGAACTTATGGTAATAGTTTATCAAGCCTAAAAGGCTTCTAACTTGTTTCTTAGTTGAAGGGGTAGAAATCTCTAGAATTCTTTTGACTGTATTGTCGTCAGGATACAGTTTGTGGTTACCTATGCGGTGACCAAGAAAAGAAATTTCCTGACAACCTATTTGGACCTTTGAAGGTCGCACAGTCAAACCATGCATACGTAACGTAAGTAGAAGGGAAGTTAAACCATCAATATAGTCTTCCCACGAGTCATGAAATAGGCAGATGTCATCGATGTACGTGATGACATCTTTACGATCGCCAAGAAGGCGGCGCATCATGCGCACAAACGTCGCTGGCGCATTCACTAACCCAAAACACATATAATTCCATTGGTAGAGCCCAAATGGAGTTGTGAAAGCTGTGTAAGGTTTGGCATTTTCGGCAAGAGGAATTTGCCAGTAGCCTTTAGAGAGATCTAGTTTGCTAAAGAAAGTAGCATTAGATAATTCTGACAAAAGATCATCTAAAAGAGGCATACGCTCACCGTCTGTGATTGTAATTTTGTTCAATCGCCTAGAATCAATACAAATACGTAAAGAATCATCCTTCTTTTTAACTATCACCATTGGGAATGCATATGGTGATTCCGAAGGGGATATCACACCTAAACGTATCATCTCTTTTAACTCCTTCTCTACCCTATCTTTGTGGTGTAAAGATATAGGATAGGGTCTAAGTTTGATAGGTTTATAATCAGTAAGAGTAATATCATGGGATATAAGCGATGTCTGACCTGGAAGGTCGGTGAGAACATCATTGAAAGAAATAAGAATATCCCGAACTTGATCTTGTTGTGACGAAGATAGTGAAGAAGAAATAGTCACGTCTTTCCAAGACTCCGATGATTGCAAAGAAGGTAGTTGGAATTGTAAAGGGATAGACGAAGTGGTATCTTCTTCATGAACAACTGCAAAAGAAGCAGTATGATGTGAAGAATCATCAATAGAGTTAATGACAGGAATTAATTCCTGTGGTCTTTCAACTGCTAATTTTAGCATGTTGACATGGAAGGTGTTGATTTTACCTCTAACGTTTACCGAGTAGTCAACATCTGTGACTTGTTTGATAACATCAAATGGACCTTGCCATGATATCAGTAATTTGTTATCGTTATGAGGTAGCAACAACCAAACTTTTTCCCCTGGTTTGAAGGATCTTAATATTCTCTTTTGATTATGTAATAATCTTGATCGTTGAGTGGCTGATTTTATACTCTGGGATGCATAAGTGCACGCATCAATGATTCGTTGTCGGAGATCAATAACTAACTCGTAGCTGTTTCGAGTGGCTGTATCAATTGATGCTCCAATCAACAAATCCTTGAGTATCATCATTGGTCCGCGAGGATTCGAACCATAAACCAATTCGAACGGAGACCATCCCGTGCTTTCGTGAGGCACTTCACGAAAAGCGAACAGGGCCGCCGGCAGAAGCCTGTCCCATTCACGAGGGCATTCTTCAGTTATCTTAGATAACATCTGTTTTAGAGTGCTATTGTAGCGCTCGCACACACCGTTTGATTGGGGCCTATACGCACTACAAAACGAGTGGTGAACAGATAACATGGATTCTAGATCCCTCATGATGTTGGAAGTAAATTGTGATCCTTGATCTGACAATATATCCTCCGGAAAACCGATTCGACAAAATATCGAAAATAATGCATCAGATACGGATGCAGTTGTGATGGTTTTCAACGGTATGGCTTCTGGCCAACGCGTGCAAAGGTCTACGCAAGTTAAAATATAACGAAATCCATTATTTGAAACAATTGATAACGGACCCACTATATCTACTGCAATCTTTTTGAAAGGTCTCTCAGGCACGTCTGTAATCTGTAAGGGTGCCGTATGGAACCTGCCCTTACGTGCTATACCTTGGCATGTTGTACATGATTTGCAGTATAACTTTGTATCTTTATTAATCCCAGGCCAATAAAATTGTGACGTAACACGAAACAATGTTCTTTTGATCCCCATATGCCCTGCCATAGGGGAGTCATGACCTGTTTGTAGGACCAATGGTCTGTATTCTTTAGGAACTATCACTTGATGTATAATTGTTTTGCCATCATCATAATATCTAGTGAGTATTGATTTCTTTATCTTGAACCATTGTTTAGCCCCTCTTGTGTATTTAATCGTTTTTTTGTTCTGCTCGGCTAAACAATCCTTGTAAAGTTGGGTCACTCTTCTGTTTTTCTGCAAAAACAGAAGGTGTAACAGTGCCAACTTGAGACATAATTGTATCTATTATAGGAAGAGGTGGTGTAGCCATGTCCGTAGCTAACTGTTGTGCTCTCGTTACAACAGCATTTGCCACCTGTGGGTGAGATTCAACCCACATTGCAATCTCCTCAGGAGTGCAATCTTTAACTCCTGGTATGTTTCCTATTATAATTTCAGTAATGGGGGCTCTCAAGCCGCAGGCATAGACAGTGCCTGTGTAAAAAGGAGTATCAATGTATACTCGTGCCATAGGGAAAGTTTCTATATTCCCACCAAATGTGACACACTTAACTGATTTGCCTGTAAAAGCAGAGGGCTCGATAAGAGAGTGCTTTATGCCTATCATTGAGGACCCAGTGTCACGCAAAACTCTCACTACCTTACCATCCAATATTCCGGGATGACATGTAAGATAACCGACATTTACACATGCCGACATTGTAGGCATACAATGACCACAATCCAGTGTAATTGTAGACTTTAATCTGTTTTTCGACTGACACTCATAACATGTATCATTCATTACCATACATGCGTTCGCATGATCATTATCATCATTACCTTTCTCCTTTTTGACACTGCAATTATTCGCATGTCTATGTTTATTTTTGTCTCTCGACGGAGATCTGGCATTACCTTTGTTATTATTGACTGACTTTTTATTGCTATAATAAAAATCAGTAGAGTCATCCTTCCTGGCATCTCTACCATAAGATGATCTCTGTTTATAGTATCCTTTCTGATGTGAACCATCATAATCCCTGCCTCTGTGATACCCACGATCATGAGGTGAATATCCTCTATAACCTCGCTCTGAATCCAGACTCAGTTAACTGGAAACGTCTTAGTAATACCTCTTTTACGACATCGAAATCGCTTCTGCTCTTTTCATCAAGACTCATGAAACATTTAAGTGAGTCACCAGTCAAAAAATCAAGTAAAAGACTGCTCCATCTTTCCTTGGGTATGTTCAGAGCTGTGACCTTGATGATGAATCTAGATATGAAAGAGTCAACACAATCGCGAGTTTGGTCAAAATGTGGCATTTTTAGCTTAGGATAGAAAATATTTGTACCAGCCGCAGTCTTAGTCTGTTCAGACTGCACTTTAGCTAATTCTAAAGCTTTTTCTTTTTCTGCATGAAGTTTTAATGCTTCCATTTCCATGGCATTTTTATGGGCTTGATCCAGTTGCATAAGTTCCATTCTCCTTAATTCCATTTCTTTATCTCGTTGTGCCATTCTTTCCTTCTCAAATTCTCTGTCTTTTTCTTGTTGGGCTAATTCTTTATCACGTTGAGCTATTTCCTTATCTTTCTGCTCTCTGTCTTTTTCTTGTTGAGCTAATTCTTTATCTTTCTGCTCTCTGTCTTTCTCTTGTTGAGCTATAGTCAATCGTTCTAATTCCAATTTCATGGATATTTCTTTTTCCTTCAATTCCCTCTCTTGGGTTAATTCAAACCTCCTAAGCTCATCAGCTCGTTTAGTCATTTCGCGCTGTTCCATTCTTTCCAGACGCGATAAATATTCATCATATTTCGTATCTGCAAAACTTTGTAGTTCCGCTCCTGATTTTCCATAACTTTTTCCAATATCAATGAATTCCTGTAGTGTAGACATGATAATAGGTTTCTGAGTACCTTCAATAGTCTATAATATACACCAGGACTATAGAACTCACTATAATATGTACATGAATATATTAATCAATAACAAACAAGTTCGGAGAACATGTGACAAAGACAGTGAAAACAATCAAATGAGTTACAATGAAATGATTTTTCAGTTATACGACAACAATTTACACTTATAAAGTAAATAAAGGAGACTTATAAACAGTAATCAGTAAAAGAAAGAAAAGAATTTACATCACAAAAATATAACAAGACAAGTCGTCTTAAACGAACGTGTAGACAAAGAAGTTTTAGATCACACACGAAAACAATTGTCAACAGTACTGAAATTAGGTTACGTAAATAAAGAGGACGTAATTCTTCTTCTTCTTCTTCCTCGTTCGCCTTCAGACTTCCACATTTATGACTCTAATAAAGGCAGTAGTCAACTCAAGGCTCCCAACTTCGTTGACAGAAGTGGGTTGTTGCCATATGCTACTCCGTTCATTACTGTAGGTTGGGCAGTATTGCAGCAGGTGTTCGACTGTCATTGGGCTGGTACCGCAGGTGCAGAGATCTGTTGCACCAATTTTGTATTTGTGGTACAGATGGTATCTAGTTTTTTTGTGAGCGGTAGTTTCTTGCTTAGGACACCTTCTGCATTCCATTGGAGTATATTTAGTGTTCTTTCCTGGGTGTTTTGGCCAGTCGCATTTTCCCTAATATTCTGCACCCTGGCTGCACGATGCAGAGATAAGTGACCACCAGTAGCTTTGGGTGGACCCCTTCGAGGCAGGGAGTCCGGCACTCTTCCCACCTGGCGGGACTCCCTGGGTCGAGTACTATCTCGTTGAGTCATATTTGCTAATAGAAGTTAACATTCACTGAAGTTTTCCTGGGAAAATTCCAGTCAATATTAAACACGACGAATATACGGATATACGAATAAACATGAATGGGGAACACAGATGATGAGTAGAAAAGTAAGTAAAGTGACGATGAACTGTAGACCAAAGCTAATGCGAGGACAGTATGATAATGTTCAAGCGCCCAAGTAAAATCAAGAACTTATCTGTTTAGCTGTCCCTCTGAGAAATACATGAGTGCATGTAATTCTAATCCTAGTTCCGAACCGTGTCTTCAACAGCTGTAGTCCATTGATTGAAGACCTTGACCTTCGCAGTAGGGCAACCGTTTGAAAGTATTGCTTCGGTCTTCGAACGTAGTTTCTTCAATCGATCTGCGTCGCAGCCTCAGATGAATTTGATGAAGAGATACATTCTCCACTGGTTCAGGTTCTCGAGTGGAAGATTACCGTTCTATCTGCGTGAATCAGTCTCTTGTGGTGGAAGAAAATTCGGATTCTCTCAGGCAAAGTTGTCTGCTAGCGGTGACGGCATCGATATAGTGACGTCACTTTCTGTCATGCGCATTTCAGTTGCCAGTTAGGCTTGAATGAATGATTTTGCCTTTAAACGTTCATCATCAATTTAGCTTTCTTCGATACTTGAAAGGGGGGGGGGGGGGGATCCAGTATTCACGAAATCCAGACACTTTCTGACACCAGTATGTTACGGGCTCGGGACCCCAGTATATTATGGGTGCTTCGATGACTTCTAGTATTTGAGGATGACCAAGTTATTATATGCGTATTCAGTTTATAGAGTCAAAGTCCCTCGGGTTCTTATCACTTTTGTAGGATTCCGTAATACTGTTCGTTGGTATCGATAATGTCTGCTTTAACCCTTGTGATACATTATGTGCTGAACATGTTTCATATTAAATATTCGACCCTTGACTGACCTGTATTAGTCTCTTGTCTTATTGATTATATTGGCAGTGTGAGATGCAGCGTGTTAAGACATTAATCTTCACTGGTCATGATCAGTTGAATATTAACAGCATTTAACTCAACTCCGAATACGACAGTTGATAAGACCGTGATTTTTGACGACACAAAATATTTAATTAGTAATTTCATACCATGAGCAGACACCAACTACATGGGAACAAAAGTCACATCACATTCATGTACGATCTGTAAGAGTTCTCATTATTTCATAAACACATGTTCACAATCTCTATCTAGAGTTCTGGTTCAAGGTTAGTTCCTTTTAACGGCCAATGTCCTTTGGCATAAATTCAGAGGCTAACTAGACTTACTCCCGTCGCTAGTTTATACAATAGCCTTTTGCACTAGACTTAACTATCCTGCTAGTTCTGCAATACACTTATTATGCTAGGCTTACGTCTACTGCTAGTCGTCTAATATCCGTTACACTAGGCTTACGCTTGCCGCTAGCTATACAATATCTATCTATACTAGTCTTACACTATTGCTAGTACCGTAATGTTCCTTTGGCATACCACGCCAGGCTAATCTGCCATAATTATGCAAACTGCGTTATTCATACGACGACTTACGTTTGACTCAAGAAATACACTGCTCAATTGGCTTCCCAGCCACACAATTAAAAAGTGGTTATACCACACAATATCAGTGGCAATGGCCACACTTCTGAAACACACTGCCGTTCGGGTCAAAACCCACAAGTCGAATGACGTTACAAAGACATACGCGTCATGCATAGTGATATGCATACTACGTCGTTAATATATATTCAATCGCGATGTTCCATGGTGCAGCAATCCGAGTGTGATCAAAACTCAAATGCATGCACACATGCAACAATCATCGACATCGGTCACGGAGATATATCTCTATTCGATTGAGGTGTTCCATGATACAGCCATTCGGATCGACGTCAAATCCAAATGTCTGTAATCATGAAACAATCCTCAACACTGTGTATAAATTTCATGCTTTTTGAATAAACAGCTCCCGAGAAAAACTATGTGGTGCATTACTTTCTGAACGCCCGTCGTATTTTTCGACTCAGGACAGGGCATAACAAACTAAATAAACACATGCACAAGCTACGATTGTCTGCTTCACCACTGTGCACATGTGGATTAAATGAACAAACTGCTGAGCATGTTCTACAGGACTGTCCTCTGTATGACCAGTTAAGAAAGATATACTGGCCCAATGACTCAACACTGAACTCAAAGCTATATGGAGTTAAAGAGGAACTTCAAACAACAGTCGAATTCATCATGAGAACTCGTCTGACGGTATAATCATCAAAGATGCGATCGCAAGAAGAAGAAGAAGAATTTACTTGATTCTAATTACCCGGATCAATTAAGACATCCTCATCACCATCATCATCGCCATCATCATAACAATATCTCTCATCTCCCTTTAATGTCTTTCTATGTCTTTATTATCCTTTTTATAGCACCTCCAGTTTTCTTTTTCAGCGCAGATGAAATTAGTTGTGATAATAATCACTACAAATAACTTGACACATGAACCGCCACTGCAAGAGCTGGTGACTGCTTCGTGCGGGTTTCTTCACAAAGAACCAACAGCAGAGGTGGCCCCAGAAGGGGCGGGAGAATAATAAGTTCATGACTGCTTAGATGATCTCAGTTGTTATGCTTGCTTTTCTTTCAAATTCTGTAAGGCACTGTTGCAGGGTGAATATTTAAATGTGAATTTGGAAAGCACAGCCTTCCAGATTTAGTGCACAATTTAAAGTGAGATGCAAAAAGACTTGGATAGACAGAATCAATGATGGTGATTCTCTATGCGTGACGTTCAACAACCAAGATAACAGGTTACTTAGAGACTTCAATCTTGATTTTCACCTCCGCTTTTGTTTTGGTCGAAGGCACGCCTTCCCTCTATTTTTGATTATACAGATACAGAGAAGACATAGAAAACTTGGGAAAACTGCTTGTCTGGTATCAATCTTTTGTCTCAATTTAATAAATATCTAAATCGTACAACTCAAAATATAAATAACAAATGCAAATATATCAAGGTGTCAAAAATACATGCAACAAATAAAAAGAGAAAATTAACTTAACTAAGTTGTATGACATCGCATATGTAAAAAACAAAAAAACAAAAAACAATGTGATTGACAGAGAAAAAAACAGTGTAAAGAAAAAAAGTTTAAGAAGGAATATGAAACACGTAGTTACACAGTCACAACATTGGACAGAACAACACATTCACATGAGGGACTAGTACATCCAGTTTGTCGGTTAACGTAGGCTAGCCTAGTTAGCCGCGCAGGTTAAATCCTTAGACTGTGACAAACAAAGTCAAATCCAGATCCTACTCCGATGTGACTACTGTCAACTCTCCTAAACTCTGACAAGAATTAAACTCTGTCTCTGATTGATAACTGTACGTTACTGAGGCGAGGGGGCCAGGAAGAATTCTAAATATGTCCAAGGACATTTTGTTGATACCACACAGGCTTGCTCTCCAGAGGCAGATAAGAGCTGTCCTCTACAGGTTTAGTCTGGTGCTGACTGAAAACCCACGTATGGTATTGCCATAAACTGAGCATGTATTCAGCTCACTGAAAGAATGAATGTTGCGAGCACAGTTGAAGAAAGCCGCTGGCTGTGTGGAAGGTTGGGTACTGCTTGTTTGGACTCCTGTTTATCCGTAGGTTAAAAAGGCAATGCTAGCTATTTGTGTCACTAGCAGACTTTACCGGTTGTCATCTGAAATTAGACATATGCACATACACTTGATTTATAACCACTATTATTTACATACATGCATACTGCGTGCATCTTCCATCTCCTCTTGTTTACATATTATCTAAAACACACCGTACACACCCTGCATTCAGACCTGCAGTTGTACCATGACCCGGCATGAATGCAGAATAGGCTTGTATACCTCTCGCCGAGCGGCCAGGTTAACTGAGATAGGCTCCTTTCGCCCAAAGAATTTACATAAACGAACAGTGTCTTGCTGCCCGAGGCAGAGATCGTTTACAAAAACAAACTCCTCCGCACGTTCTTTATGTCTGGCTCTCTCTCTCTCTCTCTTTCATAAATACATTATATCTAAATATTTATACTAATATTCAGGCTACCTCTAGAAAAAATGATAATGTATAAGTGATAAGTCAGGTCCCTCCAAGCATTTACCAAAAAGTTACAATGCCATAATAATTATTCAATTTACGAGGTCTTGAGGTGGAGGTTTTCCCTTTTTTCCCAGAGGCCGTCCACCAAAAACACAACTCCTCCACTTTACTTAAAGACCAGATATGCCCAAACGTATTATGCGTTTATGACTTTATCTTTAATAACTTTATGAGGTTTTCCTTCTGAGAGTAGGCCCTATCTACACTCTTCGTTTAAATTGCTTAGCAAAAGAACCACTTCACTTATTAATTTATGGATAGAATCACTCTAGCTCAGGTTAAAAATGTTATCTCAATTACAACTACTTATAAACCAAGTGTCGCTTCAATCAATAATACCCTTTAGCTCCCCGGGGAGCATAGGCCTTCAACAAACACATGCCAAGTCTTCCTGTCCCATGGCATACGCTCAAGTTCTTTCCATGTTTTCCTCATCATTTTTACCTCTGTATCCAGCTCTCTTCTCCATGTGTTTTTTGGTTTACCTCTGCCTCTCTTTCCCTGTGGATTCCAGAACAAGGACTGCCTTGTAATGCTATCAACAGGTTTCCTCAATCTGTGTCCTATCCATCGCCAGTCTATATTACTACGTCTTCCTTATTAAGTTAATGATCTTCATGGGAATTCCATAATGCCTCTTCAGTTTCCAAAGTGATTATCTGTCTACACTGTCAAATGCCTTTTCATAGTACACGAATCCGATGTAAAGCGGTGAATTCCATTCCAGATTTTGTTCAACTATTATTCTCAATGAATCTATCTGGTCTGTACAGGTTCTGTTTTGTCGAAAACCTGCTTGTTCATCTTTCAGTTGCTTGTCTATAGACTCTTTCAATCTCTCAAGGATGATTCTGTTTAATACTTTTCCTGGCACTGATAGTAACATTATTCCTCTATCATTTGTGCACTCTTGTAAATTTCTTTTCTTAGGCAACTTGACCAGATAACCTTCCTTCCATTCTGCTGGTATTTCCTCTCTCTCCCAGACTTTGCCAAGTAGTTTGTATAATATCTCTGTAGAGGTATCAATATCTGTTTTGATGGCCTCTACTGGAATGCCATCTGGACCAGTTGCTTTTCCTTCAGAAGCTTTATGGCTTTCTTTATTTCTGCTCTACTTGGTCGTTCACAGCTGATTTGTAGCTCCGCTTCTGCTGGCTGGATGTCTGGGGGATTAGTTGGAACTGGTCTATTGAGAAGTTCCTCAAAATGTTCTGTCCATCTCTTCATTTGTTCTTGTATATTACTAAGCAATTTTCGATTCGTTTCTTTTATGAGGCCATTTGTTTGCTTATATCTCCCTGTTAGCTTTTTTGTGTTGTTGTACAGGTCCCTCACATTTCCTTTGGCTGCAGCTTCCTCTGCTTACCTTGCCAACTCTTCAGTATACTTCCTCTTGTCTCTTTTGATCTTACTTCCATGTTTGCTTCTGTGTACACTTCATGAGCTTTGGCTTTGGAGCTTCTGGTTTTGCTTCTGTTTAAATCTGCTTTCTTGTTTTTCCTGTCTTCTATCTTGCTAATGGTTTTTGTTGTTATGCATGCTTTGTGCCGATGATCTCTTTTTCTCAGTACTTCTTCACATGTCTCGTTCCATATATTTTTTACTTGTTGCCAGTGGTCTTCCGTATCTGCTTCATCTTCCAGCTGTTGAAGTACTTGGTATTTGTTGGATACTGTGATAGAAAACTTTTTTCCTGATTTCTTAGATATCCCACATTGTACTGTTGTCTATAGCTATATATACTGTTGTAAATTTCTTGAGTTTTAATTTTGTTTTAGCCAACAGAAGATTGTGGTCTGATACCACATCTGCTCCTCTACATATTTTTTACATCATGCAGTGATGACCTAAACTTCTTACTAATGCATATGTGATCAATCTGATTCTCAGTTATGTGGTCTGGTGATATCCATGTTGGTTTATGTATTCTTTTATGTGGAAATATGCTTCCTCCTATAGCTAGTTGATTTGAAGCACAGGTTAGCTAATAGTTCCCCATTTTCATTCATCATACCTAATCCATGCTTTCCCATGATTTCTTCAAAGCCGGTGTTGTCTGTACCTATTTTCGCGTTAAGGTCCCCCATCAAAATTGTGATGTCATTTCTTTTCTTTTTGTCCAAGACATTTTGTAATCTGGTGTAAAAGTCTTCTTTCTCAGATTCTTCTTTATCATTTGTTGGTGCATAACATTGGATGATGTTTACATTTACTTTCTTTTTGGCTGATTTAAACCTTGCTGTTATAATTCGGGGTCCCATTGCTTCCCATTCTATAAGTGCCTTATGTGCTTTCCTAGGCAGCATTAGAGCCAACCCGTCACTGTGATGGGCTCTATCCTCCTCATGTCCTGAGGACAACACCATTTCTCCTATGATCAATCTCCTCCATTCTATGCCCTTCCACCGTGTCTCGCAGAGACCCAGGATATCAATCCTGTAATTTGTCATTTCTGCTGCTACCTGTGCAGTTTTCGCCTGTCACATAGAGTGCGAACATTCCAGGTGCCAATCCTAAAGATTTTTCTAGACGAAAAAAGGTTAGTCGGCAACCCAGACTCCTCTCGGCTTTCTCTGGGTTGCTTCATGCGCCTCCTATCCAGAGGACCTTCTTCTGTCTTGGGCGGCTTAGTTATTTTGATTCTGTATTTGACTTGTCCATGTTTGTTGACGTTTTTGTGGTAAAAAGTTTTTTACGGGATGGGGTAACCAGCCCCATGCCCAACCCTCCTTAGTCGCTTTTTACGACATGCATGGTAGGGTACAGTGTTACTATTCTTTGCTCCCCTTTCGGGCCCCGGTAACACACGGGTGCAAGTGTCGCTTCCTCAAACAGAATTGAATCCGTTGGAATTATCTCTTCAAGAAAGTGTCAGAGGATGTACGCGACTGTATAACTAGAAGATAGTAATCCATTTCGCGGGACCGGTGTTCGTTGCTGCAAGTACGGATGGATTTAAAGAACTCTCTTATATACCTACAATTAGGCTCCAACTATGCTTCTGAAGTCGAGCAGGTGTACAGAAAGAGCGGCAAACATTCGTCGTGACAGAGTCACTGCATGTTCGCTTCTTCCTCTATTGCGACAAGATGAAAGAGCTCCTGTATCTTCTTTGACTGGGAGATTTCTCCGGCGCGCCCGGGTATCAAAAGGTTACCATGCGCGTGCCAGCGGACAGAAAAAGCGTTGCGCGACCAGTGGTCTTCTTTCGTTTGTCGATTTCAAACGAACGAGGGGACTATTAGCCGACCGAAAACGCAGAATCTTTTTGTCTTCTAATGTAGAAGAAATAAAGTTACACGTCCTCTAACGCTGTCAGAACTAAGACTGACACGTAGATAAGTGTGCGACAATGTGCCAAAGTATTAATAAAATTAAAATAGGGCGTGGACAAAACAGATATAGTCAAAAACGTGTTGCTGACTGTTGCGGTCATTTCTGATGGAGTTTCAAACATCGATCTATTGGTTGTAGGTTTTTCACCCTGGTCAAAGTTTAGTAACTATGTCTTGACTTTGCTGTGTCAGGTTGATTAAGGGTTATCTCCCTTGTTTGTTCATTCATTGTGTTTGACCTTTTGGGTCAAAGGTAATACAGTTCTGGGCTATATGCGATGCGCAGTGGAGAGCGCGAAATTAGACTTCCGTCTTGTTGAGTTGTGAAGTCCTGGCTTCTGGGGACGTGTATGTCCATTGTAGTTTTGGGGAGAAAAATCTTCGAAGTGACTGCGTTGTCAGTTTTCCCCATTGATTCTCTGTGCGTCAGGAAGGACGACAGTGTTGTTATTATGTTCTGAGGATTCGTTGCAAGGTAACACCAACCTTTTTCATTACTATGCTTTCGGTGGCAGAATTTGTTAAAGAAGTACCTTCTGTGAGGACAGCTCACCGATCCTGTATGCAGAACTTATACATTGTGTTCAAGATAGCTATGTAAGACTATTTGTCTTTAAACGAACAGAAGTCCAGTGACGAAGAGATATATATGTATATGCTGGTAGATTTATATAAACTTGATAGCAGAGTTTATGCAACCTGCTGATGAAGAGTACACAACTGACGTCATATTTAGGCCGGTGGAATGGCCACTATTCTACAGCATAAAAAGAAGTAACTGGCGTGTTATGCCAAGTTGAACGACGGCCCTAGTAATAGGATTACTTGAGTGAAGGGCTCGTCTTTTGTATGACGGAGTTATTAAGTTATCTGACGCGTTCAGTCAGAGATACCAAAAGCGGCATTATGAACAGTACATGAAAAGAACATAACACTATTGACATGCATACATATATGAATGTTAACCAGCCAGAATGACTGATATGTACCAAGCGATTTCCATTGACATGATGTACATGAACTTGTTTACATTGACTGTTCCTGTGTGATTCTACATGTTAGTCCTGTTAATAAATGTATGAACCATCACAAGTAGTTCCAACCATCATTGACTGTAGTACGAGTGTGACTGGGTGTTTGTACACTACATATGAGCCTAAACACATTCGCGTCTCTGCACACCCATGTCTCTTCATCCTCATCTGCAACACACAGAAACAAACCAGCTAAGGAGCAAGAAAAATCAAGTAACATTTCTGGTAGGCCAAGTCCGTGGGCTTTACTGCTTCAATTTTGGTTGATGTTACAGATTGGAACGATCAGGGTTAACAGCAGAATTAGGTCATTGACTGTTGACCCACATAAACAGTGTTGGCATCTAGGCAATATTGCTACGTGGACCACAGCTGCACACAAGTCGATTCCACAAGTCAAGTCCTTTTGTAAACAGTACTGCTGGTTGTTTACCGTTTCAGGCAACAGACTTTTCAACATCTGTACATTCAAGTCACATAGTTTGAGGTCAAATTTTTTTTTTAAACAGTACCGTCTACGAACTTTTGGTCAAGTCTCAACTATTCATCGAGAAGGTCATAGTGACATTATGTTCCTGGAGACCACTACATGTTATTGTGGATCGAACAATCAGTGCGCGCTTGACATTATACTCCAGTGTTGACAAAGAACAAGAGAGTTACTGTATTGTAATTTGTAACTAAAATTTGTTTGCAACACATTCTATTATATGCAATGTTATATGTTATTTGTAATATTGTGGTGTATTTTTTCTGTTGTTTTCAGCGGGCTGGTTGGGTAAGGTGACTCCTTTAGATAAATACCACGTAATAGAGGTTATCTATTGAGAGCGTGTCGTTAGGGACTGCAAATTTCCTTAATTGGAATTTGCTAGCGACAATTGTTGCTGTTTACGTTTAGCTGTGACGACATGAGTTAGTGTTGTTTTCGTTATTTTTCCATTCTTTGATTTTCGATTTGTTTTGTTTGTATCTGTTCTTCTCTCCTTCCTTCCGTTTATTTCTTTACACCTTTTTGTTTATAACAGTGTTCCATTTGTCTTGTTTACTTTTCGCAGTCATCTTTACACATTTTTGTAACATTTTCCTTAGTTTCGCTGTATTGTTTATTTGACTTCTGCAAACGTTTTCGGTTGTTGTTCTGTATCCTTGTCTTTGTATTTATTATTGTCATACACAGTCTACATACATATACTTGGTCATGTATTATTATTGTCGTTATTAATATGATACACTATTCATATTGGGAGTATTGATAGAAAATTATTATAAAGAAATAAGGTAACCATACAAGGTCTTTGATTAAGACTTGACTCTCAAAGAGAGTGAAATAAACTGAACTGAGTATACAAGTCTAACATTGAAGACTTGTCTCCCATTAAAGTGGGATAAGATAATTTAATTAATTTTTTCAGGTTACTGATCTCATCAGATAGAATGTCTACACTAGACTTCTTCATTGAACAAGGGAAAGTCCTTGGGAAGACAGGTGACAAGTTAGAAGAATTTGCAACTGCTCAATACGCCATAGCATTGAAGTCAGAAGAAAAGAGACAAAAAGAGGAAAATAAATTGAAAGCAGAAACTGAGCAAAAGAAGATAGATGCTGAGAATTTAAGATTGCAGATGCAAGGTGAACAAAAGAAGATAGATGCTGAGAATTTAAGGTTGCAAATGCAAGCTGATGAAAGAAAATTCCAGATGGAAATGGAAAAAAAAAAAAAAAAAAAAAAATGCTGCAGAAGAAAGAAAACTTCAAGCTGCTGCAGAAGAAAGAAAACTTCAAGCTGCTGCAGAAGAAAGAAAAAAGCTTGCAAGCTGCTGCAGCAGAAGAAAAAAGAAAACTTCAAGCTGCTGCAGAGGAAAGAAAATTTCAAGAGGAAAGAAAACTTCAATTTCAAGCGAGGCGGAAAGAAGATTGGATAGGGAAGCCGAGGAAAGGAAACAGAAAATGGAACATGAGGAAAGACTCGCGACTTTGGAATTAGAGAAATTGAAAGTAACAAATATGGGTGCTCATCAAGTAACTTCGGATACAACAAAGGAGAGGTCTAGTAAGATCAAATTGCCTCATTTCAATCCTTTAAAGGACGATATAACTGATTATCTTGATAGATTCGAATTTTTATGTGGTACGCATAAGATAAAAAAGGAAAACTATGTTGAACAACTGATGGAATTTTTTACAGGTGAAACTGTGACTACTCTTATGACAATAGAAGAGCATAATAGAACTAATTATGATGTTGTCAGAGCAGAATTTAAAAAAAAATCAACTAAAAGAAGATTATCGTCTTCGTTTTAGGACAATGTTGCCAGAAAATGGAGTAGATTTCTCTGATTTTGTTACAAAGATACGTCGTACATTTACACGATGGGTTGAGTTGTCTCAAACTGAGAAAACATATGAAGGTCTAATGGACTTATTACTTAGAGACAAAGTTTTGTCATCTGTTAATGATTCTTTCCTTGCATTTCTTCATGAGCGTAAGCCTAAAAACTTAAAAGACATGGAGGAATACTGTTGTCAGTATGCCACCGCGCATCCCCATGCTACAGTTAGCAATTCTAAAGTGAAAGAAGGGTTGCCAGTTGCTTCGGCAGCACCATATGGCCTTAATTTCAATAAGAAATTTCAGGGTGCCCAACAAAACTGGAATAGGAAAAGTAATCAGAATTACACTCATAAGCAGAGTAATCCAACATATGATGGTTCTTCTTCTAAGAACTGGAGACGAGATGGGAGTTCTCGTAATTTTGGTGGTAATAATTTTAGACACTTTCGCAAAGGTTATCACAATAAAAACTACCCAAGCTTTTCTGCTCGGGATAACCATTCTCGACGTCAAGAATATGACGATGGTGAATATCACAAACCGGGATTCAAACCGGAATGATAATTACAATAGACAATATGATAACAATTACAGGGGAAATGATAATCGCGGTAGACCTAGATATAACAAAAGAAAAGCTTTCCAACAGGCAAACTCTGCACAACAAGAGTTTAATGGAGCCTGTAATCAAGGAAATGATAGTGGGAACTCTAATGCTATCACTGGTTGTGCTTTCGATTTTGGGAGAGCAACTGAATGCCCCCAATGCTCAACATTGTTCGAGCCATCGTCTGTATCTACCTTAATTTGTGGTCACCCTCTTCCCGCTCTTCCTGCTACAGTTGCGCATGATGGGAGAGGATCTCTCATCTTGCATAAAGGTCTAGTGAATGATAGGCTAGTCTCAGTGCTTTTTGATTCTGGTTGCACTACTGTCGGGGTTAGGCAGTCTCTGATAGATCCTCGCTGTTACTCGGGAAAGGTGGTCAAATGTGTTACGTTTGGTGGTACCATGGAAAAATATCCTACTGCTATCATTAGCATTGACACTCCTTTCTTTACAGGAGATGTCCACGCGTGTCTTCTTCCTAATCCTATTTCGGATCTTATAATTGGTCGTATTCATGGGGTTAAGGAATGCACCCCGCAACAAATTTCTATTTGGGAGGAACAAAATATCCAAGCGGTCAATGCAGTGGTAACAAGAGCCCAAGCTCTTATCCCTCCAACTTCATCTGATGATAGTAATGGAGTTGATAGCCAAGATGATCACTTGGTGATTTCGCATGACACGTTTGTTAAACGACAAGAAGAGGATCCTTCTTTGAAGAAATTCTTTCTTCTCGCAAAGAAAGGTGATCCTAATCAGAATACGAATCACAGATCGTATATCACTATGAAGAATGGTATATTGGTACGAATGGTACAACACTCGGACAAGTCTATGCATTCGCAAATTCTTGTGCCTAAGTGTATGAGAGCCTTAATTCTTCAACATGCACACGATTCTCAGTGTGCTGGACATATGGGTTTTTCCAGAACTAAGACTAGAGTCCTTGCGTCTTTCTTTTGGCCATTCGTGAACAAAGACATACGAATTTATTGCCGGTCTTGCAAAATTTGCCAAGAGGTCAAGTCTAGAGGTCCAAGACATGCTGCACCTATTCAGGCGGCAGATATTCCTATTCGGCCGTTTCAGAAAATGGCAATAGACATTATTGGCCCGTTTAAGATTAAGTCAGCCAGAGGACATCAATTTATCCTTACTTGCGTTGACATGTGCACTCGTTGGCCAGAGGCTATTCCTCTTAAAAGCATATCAACTGTCGATATCGCAGATGCTCTTTGGCTCATATTTTCTCGGCTGGGATTTCCCGGAGAAATACTATCAGACCACGGCACTCAATTGATATCGGACACTATGTCTCAGGTGATGGCTACTCTGGACATTAAAAGGTCTCTCAGTAGTATTTATCATCCAATGTCCAATGGATTGGTTGAACGTCTTAATAGGACACTAAAGAACTTACTAGGCAAGATAACGGAGGATCATCCTGATGATTGGGACAGGGTCCTACCTGCAGCTCTCTTTGCTTATAGAGAGGTTCCCAACGAGCATACAGGATTTTCTCCTTTTGAACTTGTCTTTGGCGCGCAACCGCGCGGTCCTATGTCCTTGCTACACGATCTGATCACTGCCGATAATATTGACGATGATACACAATCATCATATGAATATGTCATTGCTCTTAGGGAGAAAATTATCGAATCATGCAGGTTAGCTACTTCATCATCAGAATTCGCTAAAGAAAAGGCTAGGCGATTCGCTAATAAGAAAAGACGCCTACGTCAACTTTGTCCTGGAGACAAAGCGTTTGTCTTACTTCCCACGAGGGAAAACAGACTTCTCATTTCTTGGAAAGGTCCATACACTATAGTCTCTAAAATTTCAGATGTCGACTATATTGTCGATGTTGATGGAAGGCATAAAACCTTCCATATAAATATGCTTACTGAATTTATTGAACGACCAGACTATTTACAGCCTATTTTCCAGGCGACGGACGATTCTCGAGTCCAACATGGTCATATCTCATCCCTGTCTGTTATACAGGATGAGGAAACTACTTTTTCTGACGTTAACTTACCTCTTCCCGTTGTTCCACTTAATTCTACGGA
This sequence comes from Oreohelix idahoensis, assembly GCA_024509875.1. Lineage (NCBI taxonomy): Eukaryota > Metazoa > Mollusca > Gastropoda > Stylommatophora > Oreohelicidae > Oreohelix > Oreohelix idahoensis. The sequence continues at coordinate 408,833 of JAMPIV010016022.1, forward strand.
ATCATGGAAAAACGTTACCGTCTCTTCGAACTTGTCTTTTGAGGAGCAACGTCAAGTATCCTCTACGCTACAATCATATCAGGATGTCCTTACCGACATTCCTGGACACACAGATGTCATAGAACATGACATCATACTTACTGATCGTAATCCGATCAGAGTAAGACCATACCCAATACCTATTCATTTTCAAGCACAAGTCGAGAAAGAATTGGATGAAATGATTCAATTGAAAATAATTGAACCATCCACTTCAGCTTATTCTTCGTCGATGGTTATTGTTCGAAAGAAAGACAATAACATACGTCTTTGCGTTGATTATCGCAAATTAAATCAAGTTACGAAGTTCGATGCTGAACCTATGCCTTTATTAGATGATCTACTTATTAGACTTTCTAAAGCTAAATTCTTTACTAAACTAGACTTGTCGAAAGGTTATTGGCAAGTCCCACTGACGGAAACACGCCAAACCTCTCACTGCTTTTTCGACACCTAGGGGTTTATTTCAGTGGAATTTTATGCCTTTCGGGCTTATGAACGCCCCAGCAACTTTCGTGCGCATGATGCGACGAATTCTATCGTATCGTACAGATGTCATCGCATATTTGGACGACATCTGTCTGTTCAGTGATACTTGGGAAGAACACTATTCGGGTTTAAACGAGTTACTATCTACTCTACGCGAGCATAAGTTAACAGCAAAACCCTCTAAAGCCTTTGTTGGGTTTAGTGAAATCTCTTTCCTAGGTCATCGGGTTGGTCATGGTCTGTTGAAGACAGAGGACCAAAACATTTCGAAGATATTAAATATCTCGGTTCCGAAGACAAAAAAGCAAGTACGTAGTCTCTTGGGATTGATACAATTCTATGGAAGATTCATTGATAATCTATCCTCCATTATGGCACCACTTTCAACGTTGTTGAAGAAAGGTTCTCCTAATATGGTGCGTTGGTCCCAAGAATGCCAATCGTCATTGGATCAGGTTAAGAATTTATTCTCATCTCATCCTATCTTAAGACTTCCAACGATTGATAAGACTTTTGTCCTTCGTAGTGATGCCTCTTCCACTGGGATTGGAGCGGCACTAATGCAGGAGTATTCAGGAACTCTGCATCCTGTAATGTATATTTCTAGGAAGCTGAATGCGGCAGAAAGGAATTACTCGGTTTTAGACCGTGAATTGTTGGCCATGGTTTGGTCCATTCTTAAGCTACAAAGATTCCTTCTGGGCGCGCATTTCATTATGGAAACCGACCAAAAAGCTCTTACAGCTATGCAAAGTAAGGATTTGAAGAGCTCGAGATCTACTCGTTATGCTATTGCTCTTCAACCTTTCCATTTTACGGTGCGAGCTATCCGTGGTTCGGATAATGTGATGGCAGACGTATTGTCTAGATGCCCACATGATTCCATTTAAATCTTATGTCCTAGATCTCCTGATACACTTCTAGACTTATGTCTGTCCTTAATATTAAAATATATATTAACACAATTGTGTCACTAGTTGGATGATGTATATGACTTTAATGAATTTGATTATGTCCATCCATGATATATATCCATTAGATATGCTGATGGTATAGTATTGTAGTTCATCATATTTGTATATTGTTGTAATGATAGTATTTGACAATTTTTGATATCTATGATTGGTATTGCCAGCAACTTAGGTTTCTTTAATGGTACCTCCTGAGTTTGTTTGGCTTAGAGGAAATATTTTCTCTTATGATGGGGGATGATTTTACTCTCTCCAGACGCTTTATTTATGCGTCTATTGTACCTGATATTAGGTTCATTCTTTCATGAGCACATAATTGATGCTTGTGCTATCTTGCTCATGGATATATTTTAAAAAAAAATGTGTCATTTTTTTTTACAGGGGCGGTGCAGTAATATGTTGCGGTCATTTTTGATGGAGTTTCAAACATCGATCTATTGGTTGTAGGTTTTTTCACCCTGGTCAAAGTTTAGTAACTATGTCTTGACTTTGCTGTGTCAGGTTGATTAGGGGTTATCTCCCTTGTTTGTTCATTCATTGTGTTTGACCTTTTGGGTCAAAGGTAATACAGTTCTGGGCTATATGCGATGCGCAGTGGAGAGCGCGAAATTAGACTTCCGTCTTGTTGAGTTGTGAAGTCCTGGCTTCTGAGGACGTGTATGTCCATTGTAGTTTCGGGGAGGAAAATCTTCGAAGTGACTGCGTTGTCAGTTTTCCCCATTGATTCTCTGTGCGTCAGGAAGGACGACAGTGTTGTTATTATGTTCTGAGGATTCGTTGCAAGGTAACACCGACCTTTTTCATTACTATGCTTTCGGTGGCAGAATTTGTTAAAGAAGTACCTTCTGTGAGGACAGCTCACGATCCTGTATGCAGAACTTATACATTGTGCTCAAGATAGCTATGTAAGACTATTTGTCTTTAAACGAACAGAAGTCCAGTGACGAAGAGATATATATGTATATGCTGGTAGATTTATATAAACTTGATAGCAGAGTTTATGCAACCTGCTGATGAAGAGTACACAACTGACGTCATATTTAGGCCGGTGGAATGGCCACTATTCTACAGCATAAAAAGAAGTAACTGGCGTGTTATGCCAAGTTGAACGACGGCCCTAGTAATAGGATTACTTGAGTGAAGGGCTCGTCTTTTGTATGACGGAGTTATCAAGGTATCTGACGCGTTCAGTCGGAGATACCAAAAGCGGCATTATGAACAGTACATGAAAAGAACATAACACTATTGACATGCATACATATATGAATGTTCACCAGCCAGAATGACTGATATGTACCCAGCGATTTCCATTGACATGATGTACATGAACTTGTTTACATTGACTGTTCCTGTGTGATTCTACATGTTAGTCCTGTCAATAAATGTATGAACCATCACAAGTAGTTCCAACCTTCATTGACTGTAGTACGAGTGTGACTGGGTGTTTGTACAACTACATATGAGCCTAAACACATTCGCGTCTCTGCACACCCATGTCTTCAACATTCACTGCCATTTTTTTTCCCTCCCTATGGATCATGGAGCACCACACGCAGAAACATATGCCGAACATTCATCGTAAAGTAAAATATCGTCCAATAAAAACCACGCACCCTCCTGCGTGTGTGTCGCGCAGATTTGCAAATGGAGCCACAGCAGAAGGAAATTTTGTGTAAACGGTACCATGGGTTTATATAAATGGCAAACAGATGGAATGAAGAAACGTAATGAAATTTATTGCATTCTATGAAGGAGAAGGCCATACTGTTATCTTTGATAGGACATGTTGCTAAGTGCTTTAATTTCGGAGATATGCGGGGTAAAGTAGGCCAGCATGTTAGAAGATAGTGTGAAAATGGTCTTCCAAAATTTGCTAAAATTCATAGATAAAACGAATTAAGGAAAACCATAGATGCAAAGTAAGCTAACGATCGTCCCAGTAAAAGGATATATAGATGAAGGTGGAAGATGCCGGGGTTGAGCAGAACGACTATGTTTTCTGGACCAACCTAACACAAACTTGCTCGAGTCTGCAAATATTACACAGTGTGATACCGGTGACACAGAAATGCTCTCCGACACATACGCTGCCCCTGTATAAAAAGGACAGCAGCGGAAATTTCAAACTTCACACACACACAGCAGAAGGCAGATAGACTGAGGGAAAGAGACGCTCGTCAAGGCTATAATTTTATCATCTGTTGGCCGAGCAGTTCTTCATCACCAAACCGAGTCTATTCTGTGCATTTCATCTATTCTAAGAGGGTATGTAAATTTAAGAATAATAATTTGTTTTATTGCAGATTATTGTGTTAGAATTGTATCAGGATCAGGCCAGAGGACTGAACTGAATTTGAGTTGTGGGTATATTAAGGAATTCGATGCTTACCAACGTTTAGATATTAAATAGTTGCTTCACAGCGTGCTGGAGGAGAGTAAAGACAGACTTATTTACGACAAATCGCTTCTCTCAATCTTCTCTTCCGCTCTCCTGGTCAAACAGTTATTTGCCAGTTTTCCAGACTCGCATCTGCGCGCACACCGATTTGGTGTTTTTCACACACACAGACGATGTAGATACAAACTATATTAAACGAATAGGGGAAAAGTTGGGCTTTGGGTACATCCAACACAGAACTAAATGAGTTTATGTGATTTTATTCACTTTAAAACATCAATCACTAACAAATATCAGGTATTACATAAATTATCATAAGTACACAAATGCAAATAACAAGTTTGGGAGGGGTGAAGAAGATTGGTATCGACTAAGCCCTTCCCGCTTATTAGACAAAGATAAACCCAGTCCAGAGATAGATAATATCAGGAACATAGGTACGTTAACCTAACAGTGAAGTTAATTACTCTGAAAAGAGGTGTTACCAAATTAGTTATGGTGGTAGACAAAAAATACTGTTATCCCAACTGGTGTCTTCCCTTTACTAAGCAAAGAAAAAAAAGGGGGGGGGGAAATGAAACAGAGTTAACAAATTATCCCACTAAAGGAACAATGCCGGGTATACAGAAAACGTATTACCCGGTAGGCAAGTTAACAAATGGTTTGTTGCAAAAAAATTAAATCTCCTGTCATTCATATACACTGTGCGGATCCACACTCATATACACCACACACTTACCTAGTTGCAGCATCAGACAATCCCTTAGAATGATAAACACAATAATTAACTCTTGACGTATGACAACTGTCTAGTCCTTCTATGTCCCGCCCCAGATAATGCGAGGATTCACTGAGAGCAAATATTCCCGCTTATCGCCGGACTTGAAGTTCTAAGAGTTCTTGTGTTTTATTATAAAGAAACGAGTCTATGGGATGGCACTGACGCAGTTCGACATAGGGATGAAAAATGAGGTGATGGTATAATCCTTCACTGCGTGATGATAGTCACTGACCGGGAAAGTTTTTTTTAATCCAGTGAGGAAAAACTCTGCTCGGTCACAGTCAGGTAAATCGGTAATCTCTCACAATAGAGCAGTATATAAACTATCGCTACTGGCACTGTTCATCTTCCAGTTTATCTTACAGATTTAATTTGATGATAATAATCAAATGATCTTGGGTAGGCTTTCTTTCATGTAATTAGGTTAGCTAGGCCGTACCGGACCACCACAAGATTTACTTTAAAAAAATGTCTCATCAAACTGTCTGGAAGTTTAAGAACCGAGTATGGAAACTCTGAAAGATTTCGTTATTGCTGGGATTGCAAAAGGTGATCAATCGCTTTGCACAGAAATAGAATTCACTGCAAATAAAATGAAAATCCATGGGATAATCTAGCAAGATTTCAAATATCGCTAGTGCTACTATCAAGTTCTGGCCAGCGAATGATAACGTGTCTAGTCTTGATGGTCTATTTAGCTAAAATGGAATGTAAGTTGAGTGGGACATGATAAACTTGACAGCTTATTTGATCTCACGAACGATTTGGGGATCTGACCGCCAAATCAAGGGAAGAAGCCGCCCCCTGGTCTTCGTATCCGCTCGCTGCTGCCCGTTTCGGCTTTCCCCCGTTCGCTCGGTTGCGATTGACACCGAGACGCAAAATTAGCGGCAAGCAACTGCGTCTCGTAGCAGGGACCACTACTGTCTTTGATAACGCCGATAGTCTCCCCTGAAATCCCTCCGTTCGTCTCTTTGATCGTGGTCGCTGTATCTGTTTGATTCCCGGTGGAATGAGTTCTGGCAAACGAAAAGTTACAACAAATGTTCAGGGGTTCTAATGTTATGAAAAGCTAAAAGTCCCTTTAAATCATCCATCATATCAGGGAGAATTCACTTGACAAACTAGACGTACGTCACAGATGAGAAAAACTGTTCTGCACTACTAGAATTTACAAGATATAACTTTAGTCATAAAGGAACATTTGAGTGAACAGTTTATGTTATTTTGAAGATCACAGAAAGGACTTCTTAATTAATTACTGAGTGAAACTCATTTAAGTAAATTTGCAATTACATTTCATTCATTCACTTTTTTCATCATTTTATCATCCATACTTTACACAAGAAGAACCAAAAGATAGATGTAAATAACAAATGATTCATTAATTGTAATTCTCTGACTTGTCACATTTTTGAGTTTTAATGAATTGTTGATTATCATAGGTGTGACGCGGAAATGTAAATATAGCCTCAGAAATTCGACCACCTTTGCTGCCTCAGATTAGTGTTTATGTTTTGCGAAGGCAAAACCACGCAATTCGCTGTCTGTTTACTCACCTTTGAAGCCATGCCTGTTTTTCCTGTCTTTCTTGCGCTAACGAGTTATGTACCTATTTTCGAAACATGCCAGATAACAGGGGGTCTACCATAGCTCTCACGCGAGCTGATCTGTCAATCAGACTCGGTAGCAACTTCAAGGGGCGATAATAATACTCCCGTACCTTTGAAGTTCGCATTTTCAGGGGACTTAAGTATTTGATCTACGGCAGGGGGAGGAAATCAAAGAAGGCCCCGTCCGCATCGGCATGTCTTCTGATCGCGGGTAGAGCGAACCGGAGAATCCTTTTTATCTCGGAAGCCAAGCTCGTTGAGTTTCTCGGCTAGGCCGAAGGTGTGAATTGTAACACCCTTTAGAGATATTGCGCAAAATCTGTATATATACTGCCGTCTCTCCTAGTCAGATTATCAAGTCTCTCAGGAAATTTTGGATATTCAAAACGCGTACGCTAGAACCTATGTGAAATAGTCCGTTAATAGCTTCGTGGGGATTATTCTGATTTCTCTGGTAATAATGTAAGTTGTGCTTAAGTATTAAATGTGTTGAAAGTTTTACCATTTTATTCACTGCCATTCCCAAGCGTTAAGACTAGCGAAATAGCAAACGTGTAGATATTCTCTTACCAGTGGTTCAGTAATGTAAAATCCATCAACCATTTTTTACACCAGAAGATACGGTTTAGCTGACTTAAGTATAATGCTACGAGTGACGGATAAAAGTGACAGAGTAGTATGCGCATTATATTTCTTTGTGTGTAATTATATAATGACTAATGGTAATATCATGTGTTAAAACGATAGACGCCGTCAATCAACTCGTAGTAATGACAGGCGATATTTGTTAAGGGCGCGTAGTCATAATTAAATTAAAACTGACAATGTGCGCTGAGTGTTTTACCGGGTCGGGAGGGGAACGGCTGCATGCCCAAAACCCAACCAGTACTCGCTAAGCGAAGCGCGATAAGATAGACTAAGACATCAGGTGCCTTTTAATTTAATTAGGTGACGGAGAGGATAAGAGATCATACCTTACGTTTGATAGGATAGGATTGTCATTTTGGTTACATGTTTAGTTTTCTTCCAATATAGTGCTTAGTCAAAACCCAGCGGCCAGCGGTTTTCTATTGTGGTCTTTTCCTCAGTTACTGAAGGAATAATATACTACTGGACAAAAGTTAAGGGCCACCAAGAAAAACTCCACTATGGACCAAATAAATGCAACCAGGTGTAAACAATTTATTACAAAATAAAGTTGATTCATCCGTGGAAAAGATCAGTCAAGTTTTTTAAATAATGTGTGACTTACTAACAAAAAGAAATTCAACTCACTTTTTCACAAGTGGGGCGTGTTGCAAAAACCACGAGTTTTTGCAGCAACATTGGCAATTTTCACGTGCAGGTTAAAGTGACCCAGTTTTTGGACATTTAAAAAAAATTAACCTAGTGCACACAGAACTGTATACACATTTCTCTGAGCTCAGTTTTAATGACATTTTCACTTGTCTTTACAGTTTGCCAATCAATTATATAAACCTTCTCTAAACTGAATGGCGGCCCTTAACTTTTGTCCAGTAGTATAGTTGCTGTTTTTATGTTCTTGGCGTTCGTCCCCGTACCGGTGTGAACAGGAATAGCCAAGGCGACACAATAACATTTTTAACTGTAAATTTGAGTAACGGGACTTACAAAAATACCCAGATTTTTCCATTCAATTTTATCAGCCCGCTGTGGCAATATATATATCACATTTTTTCCCGACTTCTGACAGTCGTTTACACAAGTGGATTTTATCCAGGAGAATACACTGTTTCATAATCGGTACTCACCCCAGAGCAAGCCGATAGGAGTATCATCATCATCATAAGTAACAGTTTTAGCAATCATATGTTTTTCTGCTGTTTACAGGGAATACCATATCTCAGAGAGTTCCGGCATTAACTATTCTAGGTGACAATTGTGTATCCAGAACTATACCACCAAATTAGGCGTTCCCCCGTGTAAAATTTAATTATTATTGGAGGAACCGGGGCCCGATAAAGTTTAAGTGATAATAAACTAACAAAATTCAGACCCATACCCAATTATCCATAGTTTTTCACGTTTGTGCGTATTGTTGTCACATAATTGTGTGTGCGTGTTCAGTGTAACTTATATTTCATATAGGGAGAGAAAGGTCGTCTGATATTAAAATATAGTCGTATAGATAGGCTGGACTAGAGGAACTACTCACTTCAGAGACAGATCTTCCTCTTACACTATTCCCTCGTGAAAATCTATTTCTTACACGTTTATTCTCACATATTTACCACTATCACCTCTGCTCAGACGGGACCATAAATATCTTCTGACCTATCTTTAAAAAGATTACGACAATAGGTTAGTTACATAGCGAAGGTGGCACCTTAGGCTCTGACTTTAATCTAAATACTATCTGAAGTAGAGACCTTCACAGCCGTGACTATCCTGTGATACCAGTGCTCTTCTCTGACACTGGGACTATATTCTTGTCTGACAGAATTCTTCTTCGGTTCTTTCAGTAACTACTACTGACTACTACACTAATAAAGACCTTTCACTAAAGCCCCTTGTTATAAAGCCTACCTCAAAGCAAGCATGTACTCTTGCAGCCGTAGTTTCTGTAACACTTCGTTTCACATGATGAGGCTGCTGGTCACCATGTACCACCTCATATTATTCGTATTTTACGACAGGCCTCAAGGAACAGTAGTTGTACTCTTTTTTCCCCCTTAACGACCCTATAATCTTGGGGCTCCATTTTTTCCTTCACAAGTTAGAAAAGAAAAAGAAAACTCTCTTTATTTCTTCCTCGTCACAACCTATGTTTGTTAATGCAAAGTACGTAACAAAACAACACAACAAATTCCAAGCTAAGCTTAACACGAGCTGTGTGAGTGAAAACAGTTGAATGAAAGTTGACCAACTGAATGGCGTATTCTTTCACCGTCTTTTGTTAAGCTTGAATGACGTAAGAGAGATTAATACTTACGCTGATTTCCCAAATAAGAAACTAGAAATTTGTTTTCTTTTGTGCATTCATATCTGGCAGAAGCACAATAATTTGGATTTACAATTTAACAAATGTTATTACTTTTTTGTTAAGGTTGCCTGACTCAGTCAGTTACTACGCACATTCGATTCTTATGTATGCACTTTAAAGGCACAAGAAGGATCCTTGTTTAGGATATATTTAGCGTAAATATTAAATCCTGGATTATCTAAGCAGGAGTTCTATAATGAGAAAAAAATGTAATCACTTGCACTTCTCCTATAGAATCTTGAATTCTTGACCTTTTGTCCATTTTTATTCAGAACACCAGCAACAAAACAAAACAAAAGAAAAATCAGTATAGCGAATTCCTGCAAAGTTTGAACATTAAGTGCCTACTGCACTGTGTGAACAGACACCAAACACAGGGTAACGTGCTACACTTACATTGATATATGCAATACTTTGTGAATACGAAAATTTATTGTGAACTGTAGTAAAGGTTCAAATAAAAATTTCAGTGCTCATTACACTTAGTAAATATCGTATAATACTGTGAATATCAGCGTAGTCTGTAAATACATTTATTATAGTTTGTTCTTTCTGTCGATTCACCCACAATGTGTGTATCAGTCAAGGGCGTAATTAAAGTATTTGGCAGACAGGGCGGATTGCACTGGCTTCCTAGCTCTGTGGTCCATGGTTCGATCCCCAGCTGAGGTGGTTTTATTTAGATTCCTAACAGCTCCGGTGCCGACCCAGCCTCATGAATTGGGTACCAGAACAACTCTGGGAAGGTTAAGGTGGCCGGCGTGAGCTGACCACCAGTGGCGTATTCTCTATGTGTGCTGTGCGTGCTGCGCACACCTATGACCGAAGGAAAATAAAAATTTAATTTATTATTCTATAAAATATTTCTCTTCTAATGTTCTGCTTTCGGACCGCACGCACCAGGATAACGGATTTTCCCGCATAGAATCTACGAGTATAATCTATTTTCAGTTTTCCCAGACGCTTTTTATAGTGCAGTTTTTAGTGGTTGGTAGCAATCACCCGAAGTTTCTCGGGTAATTCCGTCACAATGCGTGCGGCACCTTTCGGATTCACGTCTGAACACTGGTTTGATTGGATCGGGGTCATGGCCAGATACGTAAATACAATGCGAACATGCGTGCGGTGGTCCTGCAGCTCTCGAGTTGTAAAAATCGGTTGTGTCCGTCCAGTGTTTTTTTGTGATTCTTCTTCTTCCTTCTTCCTCGTTCGCCCTGAAAAGGACGGTGGTTGCGTTGTGTCTGTTTACAACGTAGCTGTGATATCTGCACCTTTCGGTCGACACATCCGACTTCTGCACGGCATTTTTTAGGACCGGGTTTGCCTTCCCATTGCGATCCGTGCTCGCTCAGCCAGCCTGCACTGCTGCAGACTGTTTCCAGGACCACCACGTGGAGGTGGAGCACGGTCTTGACCAGCTCTGGTTCGCTGGTCCTGACGCAGGCAGTCAAGCTATGAGTCGCTGACTGCGTTCTCTATTGCTGCGTCTTCTGGTCCCGTTTTTTGTGATTAATTTTTGTTAGTTGCCGGGAATGCAGATTATTACAGTGACAGTGAGTTTCAAGTTGTAAGTTAATTAGTATTTCGGAGATAATTGACATATACCCCTAATAACTATCGTTGCGTAATTGAATATAGTTGGTTTTTAAATTAAGAGGGGAAGAAGTTAACTCTTTCAGTCCCAAGCAGAAAAGTGGAAATAATTTTTTTTAAATGTTCATATGCATAAACAAATTTGTTGTTTTATCCAAGGTAAAATGGATAGGAGCAAAAGATACGGAAGCCACTTAAATGGCTCCCGGGTCAAATGTGTCTAAACCCTGAGCCTTTATAAAGTCGATTGGGACTTAAAGAGTTAAATAGTAGGCGTACATATTCATTTTAAGTAGCAGCACGCCTAGCTCGCATTACCAGGATGCGCCACTGCTGACCACCCCTAGTATGCTGATGGTCAAGAAAATTACTCATAATAGTGTCCGATGGCACCCTTCTCCTGGCTGTCAAGACCGTCGGACCACCCTCGGACCATCATTAGTATGCCATTAGAAGCAGAACTGGTGATATAAAATGTCTCCACTCTTACAGTGATTAAAGAGACATTGTGAAGCCTCTGTGCCCCCGTATAGTCCCCGGGGGTCTCTGATAAGACAAAGGAAGAATACGACTACTGTTACCTCGGACATGTCATAAGAGCCAAAGACTAATAAGAGGTTATGCATTAGGCTGTCAACTTCATCATCTAAAACAAATTGTTGCAGACATCTCAGTTACACAAGCACAATAATGCTTTGGTTCCTTCAAGGAGACTGCTGCAGTGACGGAGGAATGAGCTCCACAATACCGAGGTTCTGGTGGTTTAAACAAAAAGTATATTTGGATATGATCCCTAACCGAAAATGGAAATCTAAACTATTTGAAATCGCCTGTTTCATTTGTCTTTTCTATAAATTTCTTTCTCCTGCATGTGAGAGTTTCAGCCATTTTTGGAAAGCTCTGATGCAAATAGGTATTCATAATTATTGAATTACCTTTACGTAATTTTACATTAATTTCGACTAGTGATTACGCACATTTTTCTCCATATTTTTACTAAGTTTTTTAAGATTATATAACCTCTGTAAACTTTAAAAAAATATATATATATGTATAGAAATGTAAACAAGCAGATCGCCCTGCGTTTTATAAAGAAAAAGAAATGGGTGGTTCACCAGGTTTCGTGTACGGATCCCGGCAATCAATGCAGTACAATTGCCTATTTGTATACTGCCGTTCTCGCTCTATCTAGAAGTGTGACAGAGCTTTCACACTCGAGTCGAGTGTATTTCTTAGGCATACAAAGACGGTCATTATTACTTGCCAAAAAAAACGTCAATGTATGGTTGAATACGTGTCCTAGTTTAATTATCAGTGATTTTCGATTTGAAGCTTAATTTGTTGTAGGTTTGAACTGTCAATGTTTGTCATTTTGTGTTATCAAGATTTTCATTAGGAGCTCTCACGATTTTGCGTCTCTGAGGATCGTTGTTTTTGATGTTATCAGTGAAAACTATGACGGCTTGGAGAATTTATGTGTAATACAGTAGTGTTACCGACTTATCAATTCTTCAATTTTCTGTGATGATTTTGTTTAATGCATTATTAGTGACTAGGTAATATGTATTGTTCCTGTTTCAACCCTCGATATAAAAAAACTGAATTGCCCTTTTTTTATTCGCAGTGGGAAGTGCATGTGAGTACTGTATACTTTGGTAGAGTCAGCAGTTGTTATCTCGTATTCTATTTAGAACGACCAGACACAAATGTTAAGTATACCGCTTTGAACATCGGCTATCACACATGATTATACTGCAACAAAGTCAACCGGCATGTTTTGGACGTAGCATGAGGAATGAAACTTGTTGACAGCCACAGGGCTGTGAAAGCTGAATACAATCAAGGTACAAGGCGATATCTATCAGATGCAGGACACATTGAAAACACTCGATGAGAAGTCACAGCAATTCGGTCTGAAAATACACAGGGAAAAGACAAAAGTAATGAGAATAAATGCAGGTAATGATAACTGGGTTGAACTTGAAGAAACACCAATACAAGATGTAAAATCGTACACATATCTTGGCAGCAATATAGACAAAGTTGGACGGACAGACAGTGATATCAAAATAAGAATACAAAAAGCAAGAGGAGCTTTCATTGCATTGGGAAATATATGGAGATCAAGAGAAATCGGATCCAACACGAAAATAAGAATTTTCAACTCAAATGTGAAGTCAGTCGTATTGTATGGCTCTGAGACATGGAGAACAACAAAGACAACTACCAAAAAGCTACAGACTTTCATAAATGGGTGCTTGCGTAGAATAGAGGGATTAAAATGGTATGACAAGGTTACCAACGTGGAACTGATGACAAGAACTAGACAAGTGCCAGTGGAACAAGAGATGAGAAGAAGACGATGGCGATGGGTAGGACACACAATGACGAAACCTGTTGATAGCATTACAAGGCAGTCCTTGTTCTGGAACCCCCAGGGCAAGAGAGGCAGAGGTAGACCAAGAAGCACATGGAGAAGAGAGCTGGAAACAGAGGTGAAAATGATCAGGAGAACGTGGAAAGAACTTGAGATGATGGCACGTGACAAGAGGACTTGGCATGTGTTTGTTGAAGGCCTATGCTCCTTTGGGAGTGGAGGGTTATGAATGACAAGGCGATATAAGTAAAAATAATACACCAAGAGGTGGGCAAGAATTAGCTATTCACAGTGCACTATGAACAAGAATTCATATGTCACAATGTACAATCAACAATAATCAGTTGGTTACAGTGTGCCCTCAACAAAAATTAGTTTATCATAGTGTGCCGTCAACAAGAACTAGTTTGTCACAGTGTATCATCAACAACAACTAGTTTATCACAGTAAACCATCAGAACGAACTAGTTTGTCACAGTGGTACCGTCTATAGGAATTAGTTTGTCAGTGTGCCATCAACAAGAACTAGTTTGACACAGTGTACCATCAACAAGGATTAGTTAGTGTACAATAAATAAGAACTAGTTTGTCACAGTGTGCCGCCAACTGGAGCTAGATTGTCACAGTGTACCATCAGAAAGAATTAGTTTGTCACAGTGTATCATCAACAAGAACTAGTTTGTCACAGTGTACCATCAATAAGATCTAGTTTGTCACAGTGTACCATCAACAAGAACTAGTTTGTCACAGTGTACCATCAATAGGAATTAGATTGTCAGAGTACCATCAACAAGAACTAGTTTGTCACAGAGTTACCAATAACAAGAACTAGTTTGACATAGTGCACCATCACCAAGACCTAGTTTGTCACAGTGAACCATCAACAAGAACTAGTTTGTCACAGTGTAACAGCAGAAAGAACTAGTTTGTCACAGTATACCATCAACAAGAACTATTTTGACACAGTGTACCATCACCAAGAACTAATTTGACACAGTGTACCATCACCAAGAACTAGTTTGTCACAGTGTACCATCAACAAGAACTAGTATGTCACAGTGTACAATTAATAAGAACTAGTTTGTCACAGTGTGCCTCAACTAGAACTAGCTTGTCACAGAGTACCATCAGAATGAACTAGTTTGTCACAGAGTACTATCAACAAGAACTAGTTTGACATAGTGTACCATCACCAAGAACTAATTTGACACAGTGTACCATCACCACGAACTAGTTTGTCACAGTGTGCCATCAACAAGAACAAGTTTGTCACAGTGTACCATCAACAAGAACTAGTATGTCACAGTGTACAATTAATAAGAACTAGTTTGTCACAGTGTGCCTCAACTAGAACTAGTTTGTCACAGTGTACCATCAGAATGAACTAGTTTGTCACAGAGTACTATCAACAAGAACTAGTTTGACACAGTGTACCATCACCAAGAACTAGATTGTCACAATGTACTGTCACGAGAGGTTAATTTGGGTAGATGATGAGTAGATAAAAAGGTGTATCAGATGATACAAGGATACACTTGCCAGATAAGAGTTCTGGTCTTATAAGAAATACCCCAGTCTTAGAAATAAGCACTGGTGTATAGTTGTCATAGAAATAGTCAGACTATAAAGTTATCTGGCCCAGATGGTAATAATAAGTACCAGACGTCTCCTCTCAACAATTATCCTATGATATGTTATGTCTAGGGGAAATAATAAAACAAAGTGCACTGTTCTTAAACTTTAAATATAGTCACTTTGACTTAAAATACTGTCTTTACGCATGTAGTGAACTAACAATAGCTGATATCATCATCTGAATTTTGTAGGTGTGGTAGACTATATATTTTGAGTCATTCCTTTTTATGGAATACTTATCTTGGTTGACTTCATCGGGCTGTCAATCTGGTTTAGACAGTGGCTGGCAATTCCACGCATTAGGGTTCCCAGTCCTGATCTGAGGTATACTCTTGGTGATTGAATGCTTATCTGGCTATCACAGGTATACAACAGTCTTCTGCCTTTCTGACAGTATGGTATGATTTAACCTGCAACAACATAATGTTCCTAGGCTAGTATTTTGCTAGAAGAAACTTTCTCTAGCACATATGTGAGGCCAGTAAGTCATCAGATGTCATTTGTTAAGTCAGACTAGACAGATCAATTCAGTGACATACTACAGGCATATTTGATCGTAAATATATATATATATATATATATATATATATATATATATATATATATATATATATATATATATATATATATATATATATATATATATATATATATATCATCATTCATTTGAATTAATTCCTCCTATTCTTTCACATTTCACTTCAATGACATAGTATAGGTAGGCATATGTTATCCTAAGTATATACAAATCATTCATTTAGTTAAGTCATCCTATTCTTTCACATTTCCTTCATGTATTGTTCCATCCAGTAATCATGAAAGGCTTTGTAAGTCTCCTGATAACTACTCTACATTCCGATTCATCCTGTGGTTCATTTCAAAAACATGTACAGCATCAATGGCTTCTTCCCTCCAAGAATTACAAAATATGATTTAAATCTGCAATAAAATAATATTATATACATATTTACTAAACGAGTCAGCCTTACCCTCAATTCAGAATATACACAGGGCATCAAAAGCCTGACAGACTGTCCTTTTCTTCCGTGTTTGAACATTTTGGCGGTGAGTCTATTCATCCGCTTCTCTCCTTTTTATAGCTCTGTATCCTGCGAGCGAGGGAGCACTGACGCCATAGGTTATCCGTCAGTCTCAGTTTCTGCAAAATGTGCTGAATCGAGCCATGTGTGTGTTTGTGTTAAAACTTTCATTATATCCTGCTCCTTTATCTTGACGCCATTGCATATTGTATAATGATATTTTATAGTATTTTTAATAAGCATGCGCCTACTAAAGAAATTCACGTGAAAAGGCAAATTAAATCTCCATGGATCACACATGAAGTTCTTGACGCTATGAGGCAAAGAGATAGAGCGCATAAAAATAAGGATATCACTACATATCGGACAGTAAGAAATAAAGTACAATACTTAATTCGAAGAGAAAAGAAAAACTACTTTAGAAATTTAGTTCAGAGTAAAACAAACAGTAACGAGATATGGAAGGCAATCAACACTTTAGTGAACAAACGAAATTGTCCAGACCCACATACTCCCAATACGCCACTTACTTGTACAGACTACAGCAATCATTTTCAGGCAGACATCAATAATATAAAATCCACCATTCCGTCTCCCCCTTGTGACTTAAGCAAATTATCAACGTTCTGCGAGAACAAATGTACTAACACAATTCCACCCGTCATCTCTTTTATAACAGTTAACGAAGTTTATAACTATATTACTGGCCTTAAAGATAATAACTCATCGGGACTTGATGTAATCAGTAATCGAATACTGCGCTTTGCCGCACCAGCCATTAGTGATTCACTGACATACATATATAATCAATGTATCGCAAGGAGTTACTTTCCATCTGCTTTTAAAAGCGCTAAAGTATATCCACTTCTCAAACCAGGTTCATCTGATAGTAGTAATCTTAGTAACTATAGGCCCATCTCTCTTATATCGTTGCTGTCCAAACCACTGGAAAAACACATCCACAGAACAACACTACAACACCTAGTCAATAATGACCTGTTAATCGGCAGTCAGTCGGGGTTTAGACCAAAGCATTCATGCGACACAGTGTTGCTGAGTTATTTGCCGGTTGAAGATCATGCACTGAGTATGGTTACTTTAGTGATCTTTTGTTAATCGTGCTTTGTTTATTATTACGCGAATTAGGGTGAAGGTGTTCATACAACTCAGTAGCATGGTATGAAGAAGTAGTTCATGTAACTTGAACTCAGCAACATTAATGAAGTAATTAATGCCTTCAGGTTGAGTCCGTAATATTTAATCACATGTACACACAGGATGATCATTTCAAATAGGAACAGAACATGAGTCCGTATAAGTCATGCATAAATTAATCAATAACGTAGACTGCTGGTTTTACGTGTCAATGTCCGTTTAAGGATACAATGCAGTATTGTTGTCAGAACATCACAGCTATATGCACGCGCAGCTAGACATGGCTACCTGCCGACAGTGAGACTGCGAGTCTGAATATTCATACGAATTTGACGATTATTCTCCTCCTTCTGAGGATTCTAGTTAAACACTAACCTCCGTAAGTTTCCTCTCATATAGAGTTCTAGGACTGACCCTGGTCCATCATAAATGCACATATAAATGGCTATATCATGCCATTGAATTGGAAGGTTAGAAAAACGCAGCTATTCAGCTTGGCGGTCAAGTAACAAAGGGTAGCGTCTCCTAGTTACCGACTGTGACCCAAACAACGCTAGACACGTCATAATCGATCGTGTATGGAGCGTTCAATAATTGAAACATCTATCGCAATATATTAAATGTCTTAACCTTTACAATTGCACGTCTGCTAACCTTTAGCAGACGGCGTTAATAGCATATACCGTAGCAATTCCCTGTACACCGGGGGAAAAAAAAATCGATAGATTTTTTTTCAAGATTTATCCGACTTAACAATTTTTCAAAAAAAAATTTAACACAATCGTGACATATGGCCGACGATGTTCTGAGTAGAACCGTGTCGCGGCCATGTCAACGAACTATTTGTCATAGTCATCTAACATTAATCACATGATATATCAATATTATACATATTATTATATCAACTAAATAAAATGTCCAATGTTAATAGTGAATGATAGAATTAAATTAAAGTAAGGTCTGTCGTATTAGTATGTCATATAGGAATTAATTTGACTAATTAAAATTAAATTAATTAATTAAACTAAGAGTTAAATTATTAAGATTCTAATGTAACTCGATGTTATGAGAGAAGAAAAGACAAATAAGTGAGAAGAAATAGAAAGAAATTCGAATATAAGTTTAACTTAATTGTGTGTGTTAAGTGTTAGTGAATAATAACTATCTAATTTAACTAACTAAATAACGTATAGGTACATTAAAAAAAATATTAATCTAATACTTGTGTGAGATTTATTTTCTCTTTTCATAATTTCTTCTTTTTATATTTCGTTCTCTTTTTTTGTTCTTTCATGTCATTTTTTTCTCACATTTCATTTTATTGATAATAATTCAATTAAGAAGTTAAGTTAACTAATTAATTAGTATAGGATATGATGATCCATCCGTAGTCCTGATCCTGATGAATTCTTTTAGACAAAGTGTTGAAACGTTTCCGTCGGACAGAAATGTCAATTATCATAGGATCCAAGAATTAAGTGTACATAGGATAATAAGTTCGACTTGTCGTCAGATATTGTTCCATGATTGTTCAACGAATATTCATATATTGTGTATGGACGTTAGACGAAGTTTCAATGTCAATATGTATACCTTGATTGTCTTTAGTTCAATTCTGTGATGCATATAGTGTTTATAATTATTAACTTGAAGTCAAGGTTAGTTCCCTTATAGTTGATACTTCGTTCTATCCGATGTAGTGATGATTGACGTAGTTTAGGAATGTCAATGTTGATTATTCGTCGTCAATAGGATTACGTGACAACGCATCCGCCACAATATTTTCAGTGCCAGGAATATGTTCAATGGAGAATTCAAATGGCTGCAGGATGATTGCATATCTGGCGAGTTTGGGCTCTTGTGGTTAGATCGACGCAAAGATGCTACAGCACGTTGGTCCGTCTGTATGGTGAAGGGAGCACCAAGCAAGAACTTTTCAAGTTTAGTTATTGCCCATATAACTGATAAAAGTTCCTTGTCCACTGTGGAATACTTTGTTTCTGCCGGCTTTAGCTTTCTTGAAATATATAAGGTAGGATGTAGAATGCCATCATGGTTCTGGAGCAGGCATGCACCAATGCCGTAGTTACTAGCATCTGTTCGTAAGAAAAATCTTTTGGAAGCATCGGGAAGTCTTAAAATTGGTTCATGCGAGAACAAATTTATAATTTTGTTGAAAGTTTCATTGCATATACCAGTCCATGTCACCTTCACCGGCATGTCTTTTTTTTAACAATGAAGACAATACAGCCGTGATGGATGACAAGTTTGGTATGAATCTACTGTAATATTGAACAAGTCCTAACAAACTCCTGACCTGTTTCTTCGTCTGAGGAACTGCTATGTTTAGAATTTTGGAGACTGTACTAGGTAACGTTCGGATATATCCCGATCCAATGATATGTCCCAAAAAGGTTATCTCATTACACGCGATCTGAACCTTTGTAGGTTTAGCAGTTAAATGATAATTCCTTAGAGTGTCAAAAACATATCTAAGTCCCGAAACATGTTCCTCAAACGACGAACTAAACAAGCATATGTCGTCAATATATGTAATAACGTCTGGTCTACCTGATAAAATTTGTCGCATCATGCGAATGAAGGTAGCTGGCGCATTAACAAGCCCAAAAGGCATCACATTTCACTGGTATAGACCTTGTGGAGTGGAAAATGCGGTGTAGTACTTAGCCTTTTCGGTCAGTGGTATCTGCCAATAACCTTTAGTTAAGTCTATCTTACTAAATATAGTTGCGTTGGATAGACGTGGCAGTAAGTCGTCGATAAGTGGATGTGGTTCGCTGTCAACTATAGTCTTAGCATTTAATTTTCTATAATCAACACATAGTCTGATGTTATTGTCCTTCTTCCGGACAATCACTAATGGAGAAGAGAATGGCGAATTACTAGTCTCAATGATTCCCAGAGACAACATCTGTTCAAGTTCCTTAGTAGTTTTAGCAAGGAAATGTAAAGGAACCGAATAGGGATGTACACGAATAGGTGTATCATCATTGAGAGTAATGTCATGACTGATAGCTGATGTGCGACCCGGGACGTCGGTCAACACATCTGGATAAGATTGTAATAGATTAGCAATCTGTAGACGCTGTTGCGGTGTAACCGTTGAAGAGATGGTTACATCCCGCCAAGATTCAGTAGGTTGAACTACTGGTACCGGTAACGGTAACTGTACCTCAGGAAAAGAAGATTCTTCTTCCTGGATGACGGATAAGTTGGAATAATAACAAGTAGATACTGTGTTGTCATCTAGTTCATGAAAAATTGACTGTAAGTGTTCAGGACGTGTATGAAATTGCTTGAGCATGTTAATATGAAATATCTTTTTGTGTCCCTTGATATCTAAGACGTAATCAACGTCGGAAATTTTATCAATGACTTTGTAAGGACCATTCCAAGATATCAATAATTTATTGTTATTGTGAGGAAGTAACACATAAGCCTCATCGCCTGGGAATAATTGGCGTAATCGTCGAGACCTATTTTGTAGAGATCGAGCCTTAGCTTTTGCAGCCTCAGAAGAAGCTGTTGCCAACTGGCAAGACTCAATAATGTTCTTCCGAAGATTAATCACATACTCGTAAGATGACTGAGTGTCCTGAGTCATCTCCGCGTCAATTAATAAGTCTTTTATTAGTCCCATAGGACCTCTTGGGGAGCACCAAAAACTAATTCAAAGGGAGAGAAGCCAGTTTGTTCATGTGGTACCTCCCGATAAGCAAATAGAACAGCTGGGAGTGCTCTGTCCCAGTCATGAGGGTGCTTAACAGTAACCTTATGTAGTAGTTGTTTAAGTGTACGGTTAAGTCTTTCAACCGCACCATTACTCATAGGATGATAAATACTACTTAAATTCCTATCAATGTTCCAAGTTTTCATGACTTCCTTCATGGTGTCAGATATGAACTGTGACCCATGGTCTGATAAAAGTTTTCTAGGAAACCCTATTCTAGAAAAGATGAGATGTAGTGCATCAGCTACATCTGTGGTAGTGGTGGTCTTTAATGGGATAGCTTCTGGCCATCGTGTGCACAAATCAATGCACGTAAGGACGAATCTATGTCCTCTGGCCGATGGTAGCAATGGACCAATAATATCTATGGCCATCTTGTCAAAAGGTCTTACTGAGATATCGCAAGCCTGAATAGGCGCCGTGTGAAAAGCTCCACGTGCTTTCACTTCTTGGCATGTAGTACAGGAACGTACATACTGCGAAATATCTCTTGACACTCCTGGCCAAAAGAATGAAGACAGTACTCGAGATCGTGTTCGAGTATATCCCATATGTCCAGCACAATGTGAGTCATGTGCATGTTGAAGAATGTACCGTCTAAAAGTATACGGGACCATAACTTGTTGTTTCATTTGTGATTTGTCATTAAAACATCTAATCAATATGTCATTTTTAATAACAAACCAATGTTTGTTATTATTACCTGAGGATAAATTGTCAACTTTATCAACCAGCTTAAAAAATTTTTTTTAAAGATTTATCCTCTTTTTGTTTGGTTGCAAATGTTTCCCTGTCAATAGGTGAATTGACTACAAACTCCTCTTGGTTGTCTGCATCCATCTTATTATCACTAAATTTCTCCATGAGTTGAGTCTGCGCTCTAGTCGTCACGGCGTTTCCAGTGCATAGGTTATGTTTCTCCCATTCTATGATCTCATCTGGAGTACAATCTTTACTGCCGTGTATACGACCAACCATCAGATCAGCTATAGGCTTTTTTAGCATACATACTTTTACATTCCCTGTGAAAAAAGGTGTTCTAATATGAACAATAGCTGTGGGGTAAAACTCAATAGTTCCACCAAATGTCATGCAGCGTACATATTCTCCTGTCGCACAGCTAGGATGTACCAGCGACTGACGTACACCAATCGTCGTGGATCCTGAATCCCTCAGCACTGAGACGACGGATCCATTAACTAATCCCCTGTTAAAAATTAGTAAGCCTGTTCCATCGTTGACTGCAAGACCTACCTCTGGTGTAATATGTCCGCAGTTAAGCACTGTTTCTTTCGCCTTCTGAAAAATAAGATTGCATTGTTGGCAACTATTTGCCACATTATAATTAATAGCAAAACATGCAGCAGAAGACTGTGTTGTATTATTGTCAAGTGGGACCTGAGCTATAGGGGTAGTATTATTTGTAACTGCCGCCCCTGTATTATGGTTGTAATGAGATGATCCCCGAGAATGAGATCGATTCCGAGTATAATTGTTAGAATTATCTCGTCGTCCTCTATAGTAACTATTATCTCGATGTCTCGAGCCATGATTATTACCATTCCAGTTATTGTTATTTTTCGGGGTATGTGATCGATTATAATTAGTGTTATGTTGACTATTGTGGTAGTTTGTTTGAGGTGAATAATTTCTATATCGTGATCTACCTCTGTTGAACTCATTTTTATTGTTGAAATCATTATTATGTCCCTTCTGAAAGTTAACATTGTGATTTCTTTGGAACCTACTTCTGTCTACACTGTGATGTCTTTGTTTGTTATTATGATTGTAGGCCATATTAGACGCCACAGGTAGAGGTTCTCTTAATGAAGAGTTAGAAATGTTCGCATTCGGATGTGCCGAACAGTAGTTTAAAGAAATTTTTTCCAACTCGTCGATAGTACCTGGTTTACGCTCCTGCAAATATGCAAAGAATGGTTGGCTAACCGAAGATAATACCTTATCCCGTAGTAGTAAATCAACTAATTTGTCGTACGATTTGTTGACTTCTGCCAGTTCAACCCATCTATTAAATGTATTGCGTATGTTCGCAATGAATCCTGCAAAATCTTTTGGAGATTCAGGTAAAATTCCCTTAAATTTCAACCTACAGTGTTCCTCGTCTAGGTGAAACCTTCGTAAAAGCAAGGACTTAATAGCACCGTAGTTATTTGCTATTGATGGGTCAGCATTTTGAGAAGCCGTCAATGGTTCTCCAACCAAGAATTCATTTAGCTTGAGTACCCATGACTCTTCAGGCAAATGATTTGTTTTGCAAGTCTGTTCAAAACGTGACAGGAACGATGAAAGGTCGTCCACGTTTAAGTTGAAAGTGGGTAATTTAAAGTTGTAGAAATGTTTAGTTTGGCTGGATGACGATCCATTTTGTGCGTTATTATTCTGGTTTGCATCAGCACTTTGTGCTTGTAATCTTGCTGTCTCCAATTTAATACGCGCCAATTCCATTTCTTGTTGTAAAATAATTTCCTCTCGTTTCAATTTATTCTCTTCTTCCTGTTGAGCAATTTCTCTTAATCTATTTTCCTTGGCAATTTGCTTCATCTCACGTTCCTCCTCCTCTTTCTTTAATGCAGCCTTTTGTTCCTCTTCCTCTTTCTTTAATGCAGCCTTTTTCTCTGCTTCTTTTCTTTCACGTTCCTCCATTTCTGCTTTATGTTTTTCCAGTTCTGCCTCAGCAAACTGACGAAGTTCTTGAGATTTATAACCATATTCGTTACCAATTTTCTCTCCACATGTAAGCCTACCTTGCCGTGGTTGGAGAGCTTGAGCGCCTCAATGATCCCGGGAGCTATGCCGGCGGGAGTTTTACTCCTGGCAGGGTCACCCAAGCCGGACAGGTCCTGGGTGAGGGGCCAGACTAAATGGGCTGAGGAGTGGGTGGAACCCTATAGGTGTAGATGCAGAACCCACCGGCGAGTGGTACATGCTCTGGTCTGCACCAATCCACCCCCACTTCATGGGTTAAATGCTTTCT
Organism: Oreohelix idahoensis; assembly: GCA_024509875.1. Lineage (NCBI taxonomy): Eukaryota > Metazoa > Mollusca > Gastropoda > Stylommatophora > Oreohelicidae > Oreohelix > Oreohelix idahoensis. Next base: position 432,674 of record JAMPIV010016022.1, read on the forward strand.
TGCCTCATTCTTCACTGTTTGTCGTCTATCACGCCCATGGCGACCGTTGCCTCAATTGGCTGTGTGTGGTGTACCCGGAAACGGGGCCTCCCAGTACTGAGGCAAAGTTAAGTCCCCGATGTCACTTATCGGTGCAGAATTGAGAGAGATGGCTGAGCATCACAATCCCTCCTGTGTTGCAGCATGATGAGAACCCAGCATTGCACACTGAGCTTGGGGGGATCACTTGGGCACCAGACTTAATACTGGCTCTTGACTGGATGGCCGCATGCAGGAGATTTCTACAATGGAGGGTTGGCAGGTGGTGGGTATCGGGAAGTGGCTCTGTGCAGGACGTGAGGATTCCTTGGGAGAGCCCAGAACCAGAGCACAGCATTGTGCAAGCTCTGCATAGTTGGAGAGCCCCCTGGATGACGGGGAATGCACAGTGTGCTACCCCACCTATCCCCAACTGCTAACTTAGAACCAGAAGTGGGGTCCTCTGTATGCGTGCCAGGCCAGGATAAAATGCCTGGGAAAGAGACTGGAGCTCAGAACTCCCTAACTCAAAGTTGCAGGATGGCAGAAAAGCCACGGGAAAGACAGGGCTATTTTGAAGATAACGCAACCATATTTTCACCATACGAGCTCGGACGCCGCCTCGGTAAACAAGGTCCGCGCAGAGCAGTGACACCCCCAGGCTGCTTGCGAATAGTCTACTACTGGGAACATAAACAGATTAGGGATGAGCCCACTCTCCCGTTGAACAGGTGCTAAAGTCGTAGATACTGGGCCAGAAGGCGCACCGGAAACCACAGTATCATGCAACTCGCTTTTTTTTTTCTATGGAGAGTACACCGTCAAATAAATCTCGTTCTGGTGCTCGCCCTGTGGAGCTCCACCAGGCAGGTGCAGTGCCGGGCTCTGAGCCTCGACAGAGCCCACCCTCAGCTACTGGAGGACCCTCTAGACCGTCTTGTGGAGTCAACAGACGGCGGAGGAGAACTACTGACCAAAACAAAACAGAAAAAGAGAAACCCAGAGTGCCACTTGTCATGATGCACTGGAATGCAGAGGGAGTGAACAGCAAGCAGGCTGGATACAGCAAAAAGACAGAGCTGGAAAACATCTTGTATGAGAAGCAAGTCAGTGTTTGCTGTATCCAAGAGACTCACTTGAAAGCAGATCAAACCTTTAAAATAAGGGGATATCAATGCTTCAGATCCGACAGACAAGATAGACGAAAAGGAGGAGTACTTACTCTTGTAAGGAATAACATTCCTGCACACGAAAGGAAAACCTTCATGGATGGAGCAGAATATCAGCTGCTGCAGATAAAGGTAGACAAGATGGAAATAGAACTCCTGAACTATTACTGTCCGAACAACAAACCCCTGAGTCTCAGCTCTATACAGGTACCAGCCACCAACTTTATAGCAGTTGGAGACTTTAATAGCCACTCCCAGAGCTGGGGCTATAACCATCTGGATCACAGAGGTGAAGAGGTTGAAACTTGGCAAGATGATCACTCCCTAATCCTAGTCAATAATGCCACAGATACTCCTACCTTCTACTCCAGAGGATGGCACACAACCTCAACACCAGATCTTGCCTTCTCCACACCAGATATAGCTGGATCTATTAGTAGAGAAGTAGGAGACCAACTAGGGGGAAGCGACCATCGCCCAATCTTTCTTACTGTCCAGAGTGCAACTCTCAGTACAGGCCCAGCCATTACAAGATGGAACTACAAAAAAGCCAACTGGGGTTTATTCAGGCATCAGGTGAACACGCTGCTGTCTACCCTCAAGGTACAGAACAGAGACATTAATGAAGTGGTAAAAGACTTCAACAGATGCATACTACAAGCTGCAAAAGAAACCATTCCCAAAGGATGCCGGCGTAACTACATACCATACTGGCCCAGCACACTCCAAGAACGTCAGGAAGCTATGGACAAGGCTAGAAAGGACGCAGAGTCTCAGCCTTCACTTGAAACTCACAACAAATGGAAAAAGGCTGTAGCAGAGTTTCAGAGAACAAAGCTAGAAGAAAAGCGGAAAAGCTGGAGAACTAAAACGGCATCGCTGAACCTTGAGAAAGACGGCAGGAAACTTTGGAGATTAGTCAAGTCTCTAAATGAAGAGCATTCCTCACCAAGGCAGACTATCACATTGGATGAAGGTGGCAAACTTTTCAGAGGAAAACAAGCTGCAGACTTGTTTGCTAGAAGATACAGTTCAGAAAGCAACTTACCCATTAACATAGACCATCAGAGAGAGATAAGAAAAGAAATACTGGCAACCATGGGACAGACAGATACTCCTGCCCCAATGAGGGAACCCATCACACTAGGAGAACTACAGAAGGCTATTTCCAAGCTTAAGTTTCAAAAGTCACCCGGCCCAGACAAAATCAGCAACGAAATGCTAGTAAATCTGAGCTCAGCAGCAAAGACAAAACTGCTTGAGATATTCAACCACAGCTGGTTGAAAGGAACGGTACCCCAAGTATGGAGAGAAGCCATCACAATACCCATACTAAAGAAAGGGAAATGTAAGACCGAGGCTGCAAGTTACCGGCCAATCAGTCTCACAAGCTGTGTTGGGAAGACTATGGAGCGAATAGTCAACCACAGATTGAAATGGTATTTAGAGTCTGAGCAGATCCTGGTGCCGGAACAAGCTGGATTTAGAGAATGCTACAGTATAGAAGACCAAGTTACTTACTTGTCTCAAGCAATAGAAGATGCCTTCCAGGAGAAGAAAAAGGTCCTAACGATCTGGGTCGACTTCAAGCAGGCCTTTGACAAGGTGTGGAAAGATGGCCTCATTGCAAAACTTAGGAGAAGTGGAATCCAAGGCAACATGATGAAATGGATCCAGTCATACTTGCATAACAGGAGAACTAGAGTCACTCTTGACGGTCTGCAGAGCAGAAAAGTGTTGCTCCATCAGGGGTACCTCAAGGAGGAGTAATTTCCCCAACACTCTTCCTTGTTTACATCAATGACCTGGTGAAAGATCTCCCTGCAGGAGTTAAAGCTGCCTTATATGCAGATGACCTAGTACTCTGGTGCGCTGATGAAAATGTCACCACAGCAAATTATAGAATGCAGCGGGCAGCAGACATGCTAGTGTCATGGGCAGAGAAATGGCTTATCACAATAAACACAGACAAAACCTCCACAACACTGTTCTCCCTCGCCCCCAAGGACAAATCAGCTAACATACACCTAGGGACAACCGTGATCAAGGAAGAAAGCTACCCCACCTATCTTGGGGTGACATTTGACCAAAGGCTTACATGGAATAAGCATATTGAAAATGCAGAAGGAAAGGCCCGAAGACGACTAGGCATACTCAGAAAATTAGCAGGTACCAACTGGGGAGCAAATGAACGAAATCTAAAGAAGATTTATAATGGAGTAATAAGACCACACTTAGAGTTTAGCTCAGCAGCATGGTCATCAGCTGCTAACTCACATCTGCAGTCTTTGGACAAGGTGCAAAATCAAGCTCTCAGGCTCATTACAGGAGCCATGAAAACTACACCAATAACAGAGATGCAGAAGGTTGCTGGATTACAGACATTGTCCCATAGAAGAGACACAAAAACCATGATCCAGATGGAAAAGTACAACAGTATGCCAATGCACCCAATGAAGGCAAGACTAGATGATCTGGCATTGGGACGTCTAAAGCGTAGCAGCTTTGTGCATCGGGGGAAAAGACTTATAAGACAGCATCAAGAAGACCTATCCATGAAGACAACACCACTGAAGCCCACCCTATACCCTGTACCATGGGAGCAGGCCAGCAGTGCCCTCCAAATTAATACAACAGTCAGTGGTCTCACAAGTGGATGTGAGTATAATGATCTGCAAAAACGAACTGCTACATTGAGTATGATCCAAGAAAGCTATCCCGATCAATCATGGATACATGCCTATACAGATGGATCAGCAACTAATGCTGTTAGGAATGGAGGTGCCGGTATCTTTATCTCATATCCTGACAACCACTATGAGACTAGGCACATTCCCACTGGTAAATTCTGTTCCAACTATACAGCTGAGGTTCAAGCTCTAGAGCAAGCTGCAAATATGATTTATAACACCAACTCTGACTGCCACCAGGTAGTCATCCTCACAGATGCACTGTCTGTCCTGCAAGCTCTCAAGGGTGGTAAACTCCCGCATCTGAGAAATGAACTAAACAAGGTAGCTGCCAAAAAGAGAACCATACTTCAGTGGGTACCATCTCATTGTGGTGTACCCGGAAATGAAAAGGCAGATAAACTTGCAAAAAAGGGAGGAGAATGTGAACAAGAAGATAATGAAGTCACATACTTTGAGAAAAAGAGAGCTATCCAGACTATCAGAAGAGAACAGAACCAACCCAAAGACGACTATCACACTCTCGACCGGCAGGGACAGACAACTATTTTTCGACTCAGGACAGGGCATAACAAACTGAATAAACACATGCACAAGCTACGATTGTCTGCTTCACCACTGTGCACATGTGGATTAAACGAACAAACTGCTGAGCATGTTCTACAGGACTGTCCTCTGTATGACCAGTTAAGAAAGATATACTGGCCCAATGACTCAACACTAAACTCAAAGCTATATGGAGTTAAAGAGGAACTTCAAACAACAGTCGAATTCATCATGAGAACTCGTCTGACGGTGTAATCATCAAAGATGCGATCGCAAGAAGAAGAAGTTACCAATTTTAACGAAATGGTCTATAGTAAGCATTTTGACTTTTATATGGTAAGTAATTATTGATAATTACTGATTAAAATAGTCAATAGTAGCTTCAGAGTAATTATTATACTTACTCAACTTAGGAATATTCAATATAAATAATCACAATAGTACTGAACTCTTATGTCTAAGTTCAACCAGTAGACAATATTTTGTAATAATATTGTATCTAAATAATAACTATATCATAAATAGTTATGATATCTGTTAAGTATAATGTAATTACATCACACAATTAATCTCAATATCCAATAATGTTGGGTATGATTCCTAGTAATTATATTGTTCAATGTACTAAGTCACTCTCTTAGTACCAGAAAAGTATATTACCAAATGATGCGTGATGCCATATGATGATGGATGGTATCCGCATGTCTGGTTTTGTGTAGTGTGCAGATGTGTTCAGTCAAACAATGTTCATACAAAAATAACAGGGCAATCCACATAGGACGTCAGTAAACTCACGACGTATAAAGTCAATGATTCTTGAAACAGCCGTTGACGTTTTTCTTCATTATTTATTGTGGACGCCACAGTGACAAAATGGTTACGCGAATATGTAGACACATCAAACAGTCATTATCACAGCAACATTCAATACAGCAATAGACGGTAGACAGCATTACAATGATGAGTCAGATGCATGTTATATTTCATAGTGCTGTAAATGTAGTCAGGTGAAAAACTCCATCCTTTTCTATAACAGCCAGGAGATAACCAGATATATGAGATCAGTTCACTCTCCTTAGTCTGACTTCAGCAAGACAGACACGTCTACGTCTACCGAAGTATAAATAATGTCCTCAAAAATATCCTCTAGATAACAAAGGTTTTTCAAACCTAGTTCAGGTAACCAAGTAGCAAGTAATAGTCCTTGGGACCTGCATCAACCGATGCAGCACAATACAGCGACATGTGAGCTGGGAAAACATCTCGTGACGACGACTTTCGAAGACAGGCTATGAACCAGAAATCGCTCACGACCAAAAATCGATAGAGTTAATGAAAATGTTAATTTACCTTGCCTTCCGGAAATACACAGAAATATTATGCCTCCCGACATGTGGGAAACACTAGAGGTATCATCTCGAATAAACGAAATATCCATAAGAGGACTCTCACATTCCTGACAGAACAAAAAATAGCGGAGATCCCCTCTTCAACGAGGCATCTCTTTCGCCATTCAAATCGCTCACTCCACTAGTGGTGGGCGGAAACCGATCGACCAAGAAGCAAGACAAGTCATGCGCAGTCCAGCGCAAAATGACCACAGCTCAAATCTTAACTGCATTCAATACCAACGCGAGAAGACAAATGCTTACCGAGAAAAGTGACTATAAATTTCAAGCAGTTGTTGCCCTTGCGTTATAAAATAGATATTGTAATAAAATGATGTTGCGAGAATTTATCACGCAACATGGGTCTATTACCTCAAAGGTAGACTATAAGATTATTTTAATTGGTCAATATATATATTATATTATTATGCCCTAGGCATCTCTTATAAATTGTAGTGCTACTTTCTTGGACTATCACTGCATAATTATGCAATGTCCCATATTAACCTTAAATGTCAGAAAAAATTAATTAAATTAAATTACAAGTGTATTATTGAATATAATGTTATATTATTAATGTAGTATTTAATATATATCATGAGTACAAACAAAACAATGATGCAACTAAAGGGTACAAACAATGTCAAGACGCAAACAAGACATTTTCACAATTAAAAATGAATTTATGAACTAAATAAAACAAGCGGAAGTGTCACACGGAAAACGAAGGGTCAAAGATTGACCCGAGGTCAACTGAATATGCAAAGTACACAAAAAAAAAATGACTGCAAAAAATGATGACATCACAGGACTCATAACGGACGAACATTTAACAATCATCAAATAAATGATAGTAAGAGTAGACTGGACGAAATAGTTAACGAACATGATACAAAACTGAATAAAAATGTAAACTTAGTACAAATAAAATACACCAGTTATCTACGGAACGGCACAGCTAACACAAATCGTCAAACGGTAGCAGATCTGGACAGGTAGTCCAATGGCAAACCTCAATGGGGCTTCCAAAAATGCAATCGTTTAACTGCCCTAAGAAACGACCGAAATCAATTCAGGCATCGTGAGAGCCACAGAATCTAATTTCGGTTCATCCTCCCTACCGCCCACGAATTAACAACACATTAAAACAACCCAAAAAATACATGAAACACATTCAGAAAAGACATGCCTATGCAGGCAAAAGGCATGGACTCAGTATTACTGTTTGCAATGACGACAGTTTAAACAGCTAGACTTATCTTTTCCGTTGCTTAGATCAGTGCTAGAGGTCGTCAACAGCTAGGCTAATGCCCCTGACTGTCTGCTCCTGTAGTCCATATCGTGTGTTTGCTTCAATGGCTCATATTTCCCCTGGTTAGGCTTAGAGAACGACTTTGGTTTCTCCGACAGTTCACCTACACGACTTTCGGTGACGTCACGTTGTTAGGCATTATAATGAGTAAGACGTCATCTTCGACTGGATCATGTGATCGAAACTTGATCGTAAATATTGTGATTAATCTGTGCGTAAGGAACAGAAGTTTGTTTCTTTTTTTCTGTCGTTCCCCGCATTCGGCCGCCACTTTGTTGCTGAGTTATTTGCCGGTTGAAGATCATGCACTGAGTATGGTTACTTTAGTGATCTTTTGTTAATCGTGCTTTGTTTATTATTACGCGAATTAGGGTGAAGGTGTTCATACAACTCAGTAGCATGGTATGAAGAAGTAGTTCATGTAACTTGAACTCAGCAACATTAATGAAGTAATTAATGCCTTCAGGTTGAGTCCGTAATATTTAATCACATGTACACACAGGATGATCATTTCAAATAGGAACAGAACATGAGTCCGTATAAGTCATGCATAAATTAATCAATAACGTAGACTGCTGGTTTTACGTGTCAATGTCCGTTTAAGGATACAATGCAGTATTGTTGTCAGAACATCACAGCTATATGCACGCGCAGCTAGACATGGCTACCTGCCGACAGTGAGACTGCGAGTCTGAATATTCATACGAATTTGACGATTATTCTCCTCCTTCTGAGGATTCTAGTTAAACACTAACCTCCGTAAGTTTCCTCTCATATAGAGTTCTAGGACTGACCCTGGTCCATCATAAATGCACATATAAATGGCTATATCATGCCATTGAATTGGAAGGTTAGAAAAACGCAGCTATTCAGCTTGGCGGTCAAGTAACAAAGGGTAGCGTCTCCTAGTTACCGACTGTGACCCAAACAACGCTAGACACGTCATAATCGATCGTGTATGGAGCGTTCAATAATTGAAACATCTATCGCAATATATTAAATGTCTTAACCTTTACAGTTGCACGTCTGCTAACCTTTAGCAGACGGCGTTAATAGCATATACCGTAACACACAGCCTTAACAAAGATGATAGACAATTGGCACCTAAACATCAATAACGATAATATATGTGGAGCAATATTTGTAGACTTCAAAAAAGCATTTGATATGATAGATCACTTTATTTTAATCAGAAAATTATAAACAATGAAAGTAAATATTAAGCTGGTAAAGTTAATTAAATCGTTCCTGTCAGACTGACAACAAATAGTCTCTTACAATAATTCCTTGTCGAACCCAACCGTTGTCAATACAGGTGTTCCTCAGGGCTATATTCTCGGCCCTCTTCTCTTTACCGTATACATTAATGATCTTCGTCTATACTTCAAACACTCATCATGTGACCTGTTTGCCGATGACTGTACTGTCTATACTAGTGATAAAAGTTGTACCACACTAGAACAATCTTTACAAAACGATACAAATAATCTTATTAAGTGGAGCAACGAGAATCGCATGCAAATAAATATTAGTAAAACAAAATGTATGTTAATATCAACCAGACAAAAACTACAAAACTTGCAGAAAACAACACTTCAGCTCTTCATTGGAACATCAATAATTGAAAACGTAAATGAACACAGAACTCTAGGTATCACTGTTGACCAACACCTAAGTTGGAACTCAAATGTACATGCACTCATAAAGCAAACAGCACAAAAAGTTTACCAATTTGCCAAAATTAAACATTTCCTGGATGAAGAGGCAAGGAAAATGTTTTACATATCTCATATACAAACGCATCTAGACTCTTGTTCCACAATCTGGGATGGTTGTTCTGTCTACAACACAAAAAGGCTCCACTCGCTTCAAAAACACGCAATGCGCCTTGTTGCTGATAAACACCAATCACATTGTATAGATTTATATAATTATCTTCAAATATTACCCCTCAGGAAGCGCTTCCTATTTAACAAAGGGAAATTTATTCACAGAATCCTGTCACAGAATGCTCCAAAGTATCTTTGGCCGCTTTTAAAATATAATGAAAGACGTAGTCAGCGCTTAAACAAATTACAGGTACCCAAGCCCAGGCTAGACCTATTTAAGACTAGTTTGGCTTACTCAGCTGCTCATCTTTGGAAAAATCTTCCCAATGACCTGAAAAACACGCACAGTCCTTACTCATACAATCGTATACTATTCAAATACTTTATGAGTGCTGATTATATGCCACCCTAACTGATTGTGTTGTACTTTTATCTAATATACTGTATGGAGGCGCTGATGATCTAGTTTTCATTACAATATACTTATTTTTAATATTATATTCTTAATAACTTATATTCTTAATTTTATGATCAGATGCTGTTAATGTATGCTGTTATACTTCCTTGTAATGTTGCACTGCCCTTACATTAATACTTAAAGTACGCTGGAGAATGTTTGAGTAACAGTAATTGAAGATGAGCAAGATGAAGGAAGAATGCAAGAGGGGACTGTGCCCGATTTTCAACCTTTCGCAAATTAATTGCTTTCGTATATGTCTATCTAACTATCTACCTAGTCTGATTCTGGTCTTGAGTTTGGGACGCAAAGACAGCGAGGAAAGTAACTGTTTATCCCACTTCATCTTGATGAACCTAAAAGAAAGTTCCTGAGTCATTCAGTTGCACACCGTTTGAAAATTTCACGAGTTCTTATAACATACCTTTGAATATGTCTCAAATCACTAATTTACTGTACGAAGAATTCGATTTTTATGTCTTGTTGTTGTTGTTGTTTTTTAATGTTTATTTTTATTTATTTTATTTTTAAATTTATTATTATTATTTTGTTTAATTATGATTATTGCAAATGTAATATTACTTTTATAATGATAAATGCCTTAATTATGCTTAAAGTAAATGTGAGGATGAAAGGATATAGTATACATGATGAGAGAGAGAGGAAGGGCAGAATGTCAGACGGGGCTGCGTGCCCAATTCTTAACCCTTTGAAAATAAAGTTCGTTCGTTCGTTCGTTCATCCGATTTTCTTCATCTTGGGAGCGTTACAACCGGACGATTGAGAGCTGTCGTTCTGTATAATTTTCGTTCACTTCAATCCATTTTATCTTTCACTATGGCAGATGAGAATGGCCAAAACTCTGTGCGATTCCTGTGTTTCTGCATTTAACCTCAATTATCTTGGGTTGTACTGTACATAATATGAAGATATAGGTATCTGGACGAATCTTAGGCTCTTTAATATCTAACCTTGATGGTCTATTTATTCGTAATCCATCCGGATTTTCATAACTCCAATGGAAAGACAAACACATTAGCACACTTGCCGTTTCCATCTTTGATACTTCTTCTTCTTCTTCCTCGTTCGCCCTGAAAAGGACGGTGGTTGCGTTGTGTCTGTTTACGCCGTAGCTGTGATATCTGCACCTTTCGGTCGACACATCCGTCTTCAGCACGGCATTTTTTGGGACCGGGTTTCCTTCCCTCTGCGATCCGTACTCGCTCAGCCAGACTGCACCGCTGCAGACTGTTTCCAGGACCACCACGTGGAGGTGGAGTACGGTCTTGGTCAGCTCTGGTTCGCTGACCCTGATGCAAGCAGTCAAGCTATGGGTCGCTGACTGCATTCTCTATTGCTGCATCTTTTGGTCTCCATCTTTGATACAGATTCTAACCTCTAGTCAGGGCCGGCTCTACCGACGGCGCAACACGTGCATTTGCACGGGGCGGCAAGCTTTGTGGGGCGGCAAAAAATCTTTTTACTTATTTTTACAATCCCGCCAAAATATTCCGCCTGGGAGCATCGCTGGTGTAATGGTTACCACACTGCGCTAGCGATCAGGTGTTCAAGCATGGGCGCAGGCATTTGTAACAGTGTCATCGACCAGGATTTTGACTGAATAAGCTGAACGGCCCCTGAAATAAACCCTCTGTTGATGGTGTCGCGGAGTGTTTGAAAGTTTCGTCTAGATTATTTTAAAATTTCTACTTTTCGATTCCTTCACATTTTGTCTGTTTTCTCTAAGAAATATTTGCACCTGCGATCTGTTCTTTAGCTGTTTTTCAAGTCTTCACTAATAGTTCTGCCATACGATCCTAATGATAGCTTCTCCTCCTACAAAGGCAGTAAAAGGTATTTCTTTAGAGACGTCAGTACAATTTATTGGCTTGGTCGAAACCACAGTTGTTCCAAGAGGATTATTTTTCCATGTTCAGTGGTCAACTGAAGACCGCCACGATAAATTTTCCGGCATGGCTAAACGGGAGACGGGAATTAATTAACTTGGCGTGGGAATCAGGAGTTTATTTTTTTATCGACTGTTCTGTGTTGGCGGTTCTAATGTTTCAGTTGTTTTGGAGTGTGCATTCAAGGAAGTTACAGTGATAAATAAGTTTTTTAAACGTTTTATGGAAATGAGTACAGTGCTTCAGCCTCCATTCATTACTAAATAATACATTTTATTGTAGGGTTTATTAAAACAGTTTTAATATTCAAATATATATAATGTCCGATAAAAGAAAAAAAACTATCAGGTGCTGAATATCGGAAACGGAAACTGGAAAAAGAACGCGATATTCAAAAACTTAGCGGGGCTTTACATAAATATATAAAAACTGAAACATCTGAGGTAGGACAGAAGAAAATAAGCAAATGTACCGAAACAAATGATTCTGAGCTCATGGCAAGTACTTTTCACTCGGACCCCAGTAACGTAGATATTACTAACAATGTCAAAAACGAGACTGATTTGACTGTTTCCAATTCCAGAGATTTAAGTGATGAACTTAAGAGGTACACTGATCCGGCAAGATGGAGTCCTTCTTTAAGCGATACCGAAAGACTGGAAATCGTAAAAAAAGGCCTGCCAGAGAGACCAAAAAATGAGTTCGTTTTTCCGCGCAGCTCTAATGGTCGGAAATTTTACCTAAATTTTTACACTAGGGAGCTAAGCAATGGAGAACATATTAATCGATCATGGTTAGTGTATTCAAAAGAAAAAGATTCTGTATTTTGTTTCTGCTGTAAGTTGTTTTCCTGTAATAAAATGTCACTCACTACTGATGGCTATAATGATTGGGGTCATTTGTATGTGTATCTTAATGAACACGAAAAATCTAAAAACCACTTGGAGTCCCATACAAAGTGGATTGAATTATCGTCCAGGCTTAAATCAGTACAGACAATTGATTCAATGCAACAAAAGTTATTAAATTCAGAAGTTCGACACTGGAGGAGCATAATAGAACGAATATTGATATTGTCCAGTTCTTGAGCCAACAATGCTTGCCATTTCGTGAAACATCTGATAAATTATATGACCCTAACAATGGAAATTTTTTAAAGCTTCTTGAACTGATTGCCAGATTTGATAGTGTTATGTTGAACATTTAATGAGAGTAGCTCGTGGATTGACCCAACATTACCTTGGGAAAAACATTCAAAATGAATTAATTGCTCTTCTCTCTGGAACCATAAAAAAAAAAGAAATAATTTCTATGGTGGAGAAAGCTAAATATTATAGCATAGTTGCAGACTGTACTCCCGATGTAAGTCACATTGAACAATTAACACTAATTGTAATATTTGTTAATACGAATCCAGATGATATCAACATTCATGAGCATTTTCTTGGTTTCATTGCTGTAGAAGCCACTACAGGCTCAGCGTTAACCGCATGCATTCTAAGAAAATTGTCAGACATGGATATTCCAATCGCAAACATGCGTAGCCAGGGGTATGACAATGGATCAAATATGAAAAGAAAACATTCAGGAGTTCAACAACGTATTAGGGACTTGAACCCGAGAGCTTTTTATATCCCTTGCTGTTCTCATTCTCTCAACTTGGTGGTCTATGATGCCGCGATGTCATCTAGAGAAGGGTTTTTTTTTTTTTTGAAACGGTTCAGAAATTGTATGTGTTTTTCTCAGCGTCAACACTGCGTTGGGGAATCCTTAAGAAACATATTACAACTCTAACGCCCAAGCCACTAAGTACAACTCGCTGGGAATCTAGAATCGAGGTCATTCGTCCTTTAAGATATTATATTGAGGAATTTTATGATGCATTGATAGACATTGCTGATGACGAGTCAGTAGACAAAATGGCGAGACATGAAGCTGAAACCCTTGCCCTAAAACTCAGAGATTTTAAATTTTTATGTTGTCTGGTTATATGGCACTATGTTTTAAACGAAATTAATGTTGCTAGTAAACTGTTGCAAAGCATAAAAATGGAATTGACTAGTGTCATAACAACTTTGAGAAATGTTCCCCAGAGCCTTAAGAATCTCAGAAATGATAAATCAATTCAAAATGTTCTTGTTGATGCTACAACATTAGCTGAGAAAGTTGAAGCTGATCCTGATTTGATACCAACGTTTGAATGTACTAGAGTGCGTCGCAGAAAAAGGAACACAACTATGAAGCAAGAGATAAACCTATTTTAGATCCCAAAACTAAATTCAAAATTGAATTTTTCTTTTTTATTATTGATGTTGCAACTAATTCTATTGAAGAAAGGTTCGAGCAATTGGAACATCACAGTTCACATTTTTCCTTTTTATATAACATCCCTAAATTGAAATCTGAGACGGCAAATGAGCTCTTAAACAAATGTAGAAACCTAGAAAGCATTTTAACACATCAAGAAAATAGAGACATTGATGCCATTGAGCTATGTGATGAACTGAAAGTAGTATCCAAATTAGTACCAGAAAATACTCCACCAATTGAAGTTCTTCGTTACATTATTGAAAATAACATTGCTCCTAATGTCGCTTTAGCCTTAAGAATATTACTAACTTTGCCGGTAACGGTAGCAAGTGGTGAGCGTAGTTTTTCAAAACTGAAGCTTATTAAAACTTATTTACGCTCAACAATGGCCGAAACTAGATTGGAAGGACTTGCCATGATTTCAATTGAACATGAAATCGGTCAAAAATTAGACTACGCAGACCTTATTTCTGCTTTTGCAAATATGAAAGCAAGAAAAGTGTCTTTTTAAGCAGTATATACTTCAAACCATATAAATTCAAATAATGTGAAAATAGTGCTAAAAACTATAACATGTACATACTACAGTTAAGTGTTTGTGACTCAGCAGTTCATCGTTCCACATGAGAAGAGCATGCCCTATATGTAAGTAATGTCTTCTTCTTCTTCTTCCGTCCTTAGCCAAAGACCGACCAAGCAGTCAGAGGCCATCACGCCTTGTGGCGTCTTAAGGGCAACAGCAGATTGATTTTCTCTGTTGTAGTTTCCCATCACGCCTAGCGGCGTCTTTAGGGCAACAACAAATAGATCCATCTGCCGTTGTTTCCGTAATCGGTGTGACAAGCCAACGGGTGATCAGCCCATTGGGCAATGCTTGGTTTTGGGTTCTGTTTATTTTGTCAAAGTTCGACTTAGCTGCCGTTGACCATGCTGCAATGCCATATTCTAAGACTGGTCTCACTCGCCCAGTATAGAGCTTCTTTAGTATTCTCTCGTCTGCTCCCCAACCCGTGCCAGCAAGTTTTTTCATGATTGCCATTCTCTGCCTTGCTCTTGTCCTGTTCCTTTCAATCTGGGTTTTCCAAGTCAAGCGGCGATCAAAGGTAATGCCTAGGTAGTTTGGGTTTTCATCCAGATGTAGATTTTTCCCATTAAGCACCAATTTGGAGATCTGTGGTTTGTTTGAGAGAGAAAACACTGTGTATGATGTTTTCCCTTCATTTATCTTTAATAGCCATGCCTTGGCCCACTCCTCCAATGATGTTAGGGCTTGCTGCATCCGGATGCTGATATATTCCTTGTAAGTAATGTAACTACATTTATTTTATATAATTGTCTCTAATAAAGTCAATCTTTTATTTTATGACTATACAGTATTTTCATCAATTTATCAATACATTATTATTAATGGTACTATTTAAAATTAGGCTAATGGTCATGAAATTAATGTTAAAGCTTGTTTAATAACATAATGGTTTCAAAAATTTCAAACGTTAATTTGAGGTTGGGCTGGGGCAGCAAGGTATGGTATTGCCTCTAGTCACGCAGTGAAAAGTTTGCGTTGCGTGCATTGGCCAAAACCTTCGCGTTTCACAGTATTCGATTACACTAAGATATCGAGCCCAGCGCGTTTCGCAACAAGTACCATCACCAAGAACTAGTTTGCCACAGTTTACCATTAACAAGACCTAGTTTGTCACAATGTACCATCAACAAGAACTAGTTTGACACAGTGTACCATCAACAAGACCTAATTTGTCACAGTGTATGTGACAGTGCTTGATGGCTAAGTCATCTAGTTCCTAGACTCGCTGTCGCAAGAGATGTTTTATTTCTAGATGATTTATCTTCAACCCAGGTTTCTTAATTCTCATGTGTGGTGAAGACTTTTCAACTTTAGTGACACTATCTACTTTTATTACTCAATACCAACAACACTGTTTGTCATATGTAGGGCAGGCAATACTGTTTTCCTTATACAATGTACTGGCAATACCGTTTTCATATGCAGAGCATGCAAATTCTGTTTTCGTATAATGTTTTGGCAGTATTGTTTATAACATACAAGGCAATACTGTTTTCTGTAATGAGCGGGCAGTACTGTTTATCATATACCAGGCAAACAATACTGGTTTCTGTAATGTGCTTGCAGTCCTGATGTAAACAATGTCACTTTCAACTAACGAAAGCTGGTATAAAAAATGCATGGATACCTTTATTAATTGACTACACATTCTGATACTTTCATTATAGTTCATTAGTACAAATTCTTGAGTGGTGTATAAACCATACATCCCATGAAATATCACTCCACAAAGAGGAACTGCAAGATGTTGACAACCCAACCGACTTCGCTGATCCCGTCTCAAAAACTATTTCATTCCTTTTCTTTCCGGTCTTAGCTATCTTGTTTTCCCGTACTAGATTTGATGACGTCATTTCTTTACGACTATGTAAAAGTAACTAGCTAGTCTGTAATACAATATTCTAGTTAATAATAGTAGCGCTATTCGCTCGTAGGTAGTATGAATAGACCTACCTGTCACAGTGTACCATCACCAGGACCTAGTTTGTCACAGTATATCGTCAATAAGAACTAGTTTGTCACAGTGTACCATCAACAAGAATTAGTTTGTCGCAGTATACCATCAACAAAAACTAGTTTGTCACAGTGTACCGTCTACAAGAACTAGTTTGTAACAGTGTACCATCACCAGGACCTAGTTTGTCACAGTCTTCTTCTTTCTCTTCTTCTTCTTTGATCCTTAGCCACCGACCGTCAAAGCAGTCAGTGGCCATTACGCCTTGTGGCGTCTTGTAGGGCAACAAAAAATTGATTCCACTTTGCTCGGTCGGTGGCCATCCTTCGTACAGTGCCCCAACTGTGGTTCTTTCTTTGCATCTCAGCTTCCACAGTCCTCCGCCAAGTTGTTTTTGGTCGGCCTCTCTTTCGTTTTCCTTCAGGGGTCCATAGCATAGCTGTTCTTGTGATGGCATCTGGGTCTCTTCTAAGGACATGGCCAACCCAGCTCCAGCGTCTGCCAGCTATGATGGTGTGCATGTCCTCTTGCTTGCTCTGAGTAAGCAGATCTTGGTTGGTGATGGTATTCGGACAAAAGATTCGGAGAATTTTTCTTAGGCATGTTGTGTGAACAGAGGACAATTTCGACATTTCCTTCTCTGTAACTCTCCAGCTCTCCGCGCCATAGAGAAGCACAGAAAGCACACAGCTCTGATATAATCCTAATTTTGTGTTTGTGCTGTACTGAGACGACTTCCAGATGTTGTTTAGACTAAAAAAGGCTGTTCTTGCTTTGTTCATTCTGTTGTTGATGTCTTTGCTTGCTCCGCCGTCTGGTGTTACTATGCATCCTAGGTATGTGAAGGCATCTGTCTGTTCCAGTTGCTGATTCCTTACTGATATGGGCTCATGGTTGCTCACATTGAGCGTCATGACCTCTGTCTTCTTTAGGTTGATGTTCAAACCCACCTGCTGGCTATACTTTTTAAGTCTATCCGTTTTTTCCTGGATAGTTTGTCACAGTGTACCATCAACAAGAACTAATTTGTCACAGTGTACCATCAAAAAGAACTAGTATGTCACAGTGTACCATCAACAAGAACTAGTTTGTCACAGTGTACCATCAACAAGAACTAGTAGGTCACAGTTTACCGCCAATAAGAACTAGTTTGACACAGGGTACCATCAACAAGAACTAGTTTGACACAGGGTACATCAATAAGAACTAGTTTGACACAGCGTACCATCAACAAGAACTAGTTTGTCACAGTGTACCATCACCAGGACCTAGTTTGTCACAGTGTACCGCCAATAAGACCTAGTTTTACACAGTGTACCATCAACAAGAACAAGTTTGTCACAGTGTACCATCAACAAGAACTAGTATGTCCCAGTGTACCATCAACAAGAATTAGTTTGTCCTAGTGTACCATCAACAAGAATTAGTTTGTCCCAGTGTACCATCAACAAGAATTAGTTTTTTAGAGTATCATCTACAGGAAATAATTGGACACAATGTGACATTAAGGCAAGAGACAGTTATTGTTCTTATTATTGTTGATCAGAATCGACATCCTTGCACTGCGAGAAAACCCAAGCGAGCGTGTTCAGTCTTCCTGAGGAAATGTCGAAGGTATGAATGTATACACGCCAAATACATCCTTCCGTACGTCCCCATCCATACTAGTCTAACATTTGATGCCTTATTCAAGCAATCCTAACCGTGATAATTCATCGATCGCAGTGTCTTTCTCTAAAATATGATCATTAACCGTCCTTAGTATCTCTCCTTTATCAATATCCAATGTTCCCATTGGTGCTCTCGAAGTTAGCCTGTCTACTGTCTCATTGCCGCATACCTCTGCATGGCCAGGGCAGTAGATCCACATAAGTTCCTGAAGATTCGAGGCTTCTATGAATGTCTTTGGACAGTCCGAGGCATGGACTGAGAGTCCGACAGAATAGCTACCTTGGTTAATAGTTTCAGACAGCCACTTTATGGCTGCAGTAGCTGCCTCTATCCCCCTTTTCTTGCCGGCAGTTGTTGTCATGTAAAACCCTCTTTGTTCAGTGACGACCCTGCCCACTACTTTAGCCGAGAAGCCCCGTCATGATTTCTCACCACGGAGTGCAGACCAGTGTGCACAATAGCATCATCATCCTTGGCTTGATCATTTATCAGTAGATTAATTTCCAGTATTGCTTTCCCATCGTCCCAAGCTCAGCACTCCCTGCCAAGCCTGATTATGACTAGCTGATAGTTCGTCCAGTTCTCATCTGACTTACCCCACTCTTCCCCCTTGAATATATTTTCAACCGTGGTCACCAGCCTAACTGTTGCCCTTACTTATGTTATCCATGACATACCTCTCTTTATTCTTGCTCCCTTGAGGCCAACTATGTTCCCTCACTGGAGGTGTCTGTGGTTATCCGCATTTAGGTTTTTGCTTCGGCCATCGCATATCTGGATCTAATCGACGTCAATCCAAGCATGTACAGCATCATCACAATAGGGGTATCTCACGGACACGGATAGTAAAGCATCTGATATCCTTTACAGCAAACCATTGTTTCATAGAATTCGCTGGATCTGATCTCCTAGTGCGCTCACCATAAAGGTTAACACCGATGCAAGCTTGCCATAAATTGCTTATGGCGTTCTGGGATTTAATTTTGAAACAGAAGATAAATTTTATTTTCAACCAATGCTCTCCTAGAGGAGACGAAAACTTCACAGCTCATTTTTTAGTTTACTCTTTGTACTTATGCCATATTCCAGCGCTGATAAAGAAATACCCCAAATCGAGGGAACCTCGCTTTCAAAAACCTTCATTTTATTGCTTTTTAATGGTCTTGAATCACCACATTCACAATCTTTATTTGACATTATCATGTGCGTATATATTCATGGTCTTTGTTGCACCGCAAAACGTGTGATAACATAAACCTTTATAATTGATATTTGGCTGTAAGCACCAGATCTTTTTTCCTCCTGTAGATTGGCAGTCCCACAGTTTTAAATATTTTATATGAAGGTTGTGAGACTTTATGCCAATGCCTGCCATTTACTGCCTGTAGGAGATTTTTAAAATGTTTGCTTGAAATATTGACTTTCTCATGCAAATTAAAGAACTGATATTGACTTATGCAGCACAGAATCAGGGAGTGTATGCCTTAGGCCAGCGGTTTCCAACCTTTTGTAAGTTGCGGCCCTAGTAACACCCATGTGATTCATATGCGACCATTCTCCCCGCACAATTAGAAAACAAAAGTAGTTTTACCTCAGATATTTGGTGTATATATACTAAAGATCTGAGAATTTAGTACACCCTAAAAAAAAAAAAAAGAAGTTCACGTTTATTAAAAGCCAGGTCATCTAAAACTGTGACTTAGTACTTTTATCTATTAACATATTTAACGTTCTTTTGTAAATACACTGAAACTGTTAATATTTAAACACTTAAACAAGGAAAACCCGAGGCCTGTAAACAGTAAATAAATATTACACACACATAAAGGTATGCTTTCAGGCACTCGTGAGAAATAAAGAAGTAGAAAACTAGACAACAGAAAAACAACAGACGTGAGTGGCTTACCCACGTCTGTCGTTTTTCTGTTGTCTAGTTTTCTACTTCTTTATTTCTCACGAGTGCCTGAAAACATACCTTTATGTGTGTGTAATATTTATGAAACTGTTAATAGTTCAATCAGATGGCTGTTTTGTAGCCGCAAGCTTTCGAATGCCTGGTACCGAAGACGGCATGTTAAGTCGCAGGCCTGGTTCCACATTAAGTTTGTTCCTTTATTCATTTATCCTATGTAGGAGAGCTGAAAACGTAGACTCGCGCCTGCTTGTAGTGGTACAAGACATGAAGTATTTTATTGCTTATGTAGAACCATCAGAATGCATGTAGCCAAAAGTTTACCTAAGGCCTTTGAAGAAAATATAATCTTCGAACAGGAATCAAAGGTAACTTAAGAGGCTGATATTCTTAAGTAAGCAGCAGTTCATTTTCAGTCTCCAGGAATGGCAATCATTTTTTTATTTAATTGGAAGGCGTGATATCATCGCTTATGTGAATCTCCAATGATACTGTGTGTTCACTCACACACTCAACGATATTACATGGAACTTGGTGCTTATTTGTTGCGTGGAAGCTACTCAGAGTAGAGAGTGTATCATATTCATGATTGTCAGTGGGCTAGTCCAGACCTTTCATTTCTTAAATGGGAAATGGCGCCTCAGTCTTATCCTACACAGAAAAATACAGTAGCGATGGAAATTTGATAATACGCTTTCGTTGTGAAAGTTACCAAATGGTGCCTTCCGAATTTTTTGTTGATTTTGAGTTTAATATTTTGTAAAAATGTTCTTTAGTACATTGCGGACAACCTCGATCCTTGTCGTAGACCACAGGTTGAGAAACACTGTCTTAGACGACTGCTGGTACACATGGCATGATCTGTTGCTAGCAAAAACCCAACGGTGGAATGTTTAAATGCACTGGTTTGTTTCGATAAATGTATTTCAACAGTGGGTGTAGTTTTTAACGTGCGCGTTCATCCATATTGCATCCTCTAAGCCATGTGACTGGCATTGTTCATGCGAATGACTGCTGCCGCTGTGGACAAATCATTTCTGCTGACGTCCATGTTTGTCGAACTAATACAATTACTCTCAAGTTAGTGTCTTTACTCTCGTCAGGGTTGTTGTAAAGTTATTGTTAAGTTACTAGCAACATTTTTGTTGAGATGATGCATTCGATCTTGCAAAGGTATTGCTTAATTTACATCGGCGTCGACAGAGGGGAATAAGGGGGAAATGCCTCCTCCACCCCCTCCCAATTATTTTTTGTTTATATATTTTATTGTTTTGATTTGATAATATAAAGCTTTACCCACCTTTTTGGAAATTCTTCATACATTTAGAGAAAAAAACAGCGTGTTGCGCCCATGTAAAACTGTCCACTGCCTTTTATCTTATCACAAACTGCTGATTTTCAGTAGCATTTGTTAGAGAAGTACCCCCCCCCCTTTTTTTTTTTACATTCCCTGTGCACTAAAAACATGGTGAGATAGTTGTGTGTACACTAACGCTGGAGACGTCAACCGTATTTTACGAGTTGTCTACGTGGAACGTCTTGCAACTAACAACGGAAAAATCCCGGCAGCTTTTCAGGGAAATAAGGAAAAGGTGCTTGCACCGTTAAAACTAAATTGAACACCCATTACATGAATGCGCGGCATTGCAATCTTTTCATGAGGTATTTTCGGGAAAATATGGAAACGGTGTGCATTGCGACGTGAAAGCTAAATTGAACACCCATAAACAGAGCAAGCAGGCCTCTCAGTTTTCTCATGGTGCTTTGGCCATAAGTCATGATAAGCTTGACTACAAAGATCCAATGAAGCTGAAATAAAATTTAAAGGGATGAAATGACCAAATGAGAATTAGTGCCATCATAAGGACGTTCAGCGGAAGGAGCACTACATGATATGATGCTTGCGAGACAGTAGAAGGAAAATGGAAGGGTGTGCAAGAAATTGATGTCCAATGACAATTTTTCCCTTTTGCTGTAGATAACTTAGTCATGAGCAGTCTAAACGCCTTAACTGAAAAACAAAATTCAGCTGGAGCAGTGAACGCAATATTGTTCTTTTCCGATAGTTTAAAATGAAATGGCTATATCAAAATATACCATTGTTATGATAGACATAAGGGGTTCGTGGACCACAGATTAAGAAGCACTGCTCTAAATTGTTTACAAATTGGATTGTGCTTCCAGACCACCAGTTTTCGTGGTTTGCCTGTGCAATATTTCTTTCTATTTGAGACGATTGGAATTTGTCAATTCACCTTTGCATTGAAGCCTGACTGAATATCCTGAAATTTTCTGAACATATTGCTGACCTTTTAACTTATCCTTTGTGATCACAGACTGTAAACAAATGAATATTATGTAAAGAAATTTTTGTAAAAGCTACAAAAGAGTTGGCAGAACAAAACTGGTACAGAACTCACTACTCCTCGACAATGTGGTCGGCAAAAATGTCGACCAAATGTTTAATATGAGGTTTCCATCCCCATGCACATCATCATATTAGTTGCCTTGTACGACACGCCTGAGGGTTCAGAGGTCATCCTTTCTTTGTCCATTCAGGAAACCCCACAGGAACTACAGGGGTCGACTTTGTGTATACTGCACATATTAAACTGACCAGTTAATCTCTCTTTATCGTCATCTACGTTTTGCCTGTTGTAACATTGTAGGTTAACTTTCCTCTTATCATAACATGTTCTAAACACGTGGACTACTTCATTTTGATATGTGTAATAAACTTCATTTGTCTCGTTCAGGATATTTTTATGCGACTGTTTACCTGCGCATAGGGTTCTTAACATTTTCTGTAAAATAACATTTCTGTAATCATACGGGATTGTTTTGTCTGATAATTTCCTGTACGTCATTCGCTTCCACACGGCTAGATAACTCGATGTAACGCCAACACATGCCCTTCCTTACTCCAGTTGACAGATTATTTGTTGAACTTGATGTTTTTCAGTGCTTTGGCATATTTATTGCTTGGTCTATTGTATTACTTTTTCTGAATTGTAACTTCCATTTGTTTAAAAGGTCCAGATGTTAAGAATATATGGACTTTTTTGAGATGCCCAGTTTACCTTGATAATGCATGATGGAAAATTTGGTCCTTAGAGATGATCATTATCTCGTGTTTTTTTTTTTTTTTTGGTGCCATTTAGACCAAGTCCATTATTTTTTTACTGTTGTCACTACTGAATAAATGATTTCATATAGCTCATTTGCATGCGCAAGGATGATACGCAGATTCGTGAAGCGTTCCATATTTTTAAATATCTAATTGGAAACTTACTTACTTAGTCGTTCCCCTTCTACCGTGAGGTGTAGAGGTTTGGAAGAGAGAGCGCCAGACTATCCTATCGGCTGTCTTCCTCCTGGCCTGGTTCCATTCTAGTCCTCGGTCCTTCAAAGATTGTCTAATGTTGTCCTCCCAGCGGACTCTGGGTCGCCCTTGGGGTCTGGATCTCAGGCTCTTTGTTTCCCATGCTTGTCGTGGTAGCCGATCTTCTCCCATTCTGCAGACATGGCCAAACCATCTTAGTTGGGACTGTTCTACTTGGGTCTGCAGGGGGTGGGATTTTAGGCCTTGGCATATCGTCTGGTTGCGGACCATGTCTCTTCTTGTTACTTCAACCACCTTCCTCAGATACCTCATTTCTGAGGTTTGGATCTGGCTTTTGTGAGTTGTAGTCATTGCCCATGACTCGCATCCATATGTCAAGACTGGGACATAGGTGGAGCGGTATACAGCCATCTTCGTTTCCTTACCAACCTCTCTCTTGCTGAGGAATCCTCGATTTATGGCCTGAAAAAGTCTCTCAGCTGCTGCTTTTCGAGTGGCCAACTCTTCTTTGATGCCTCCCTTTCGGTCTATAATAGCTCCGAGGTATTTAAAGTGGTCGGCCTGCTCCAGGACGTGTTCTCCCAGCTTAATGTGATGTCTTCTTTCTTCTCGTGATATCACTATGGATTTTGTTTTAGAGCTGCTTATGACCATCCCTCTCTTCTCCAGCTCTTCCTTCCAGACTTGCAGGTTGGATTGGAGACGTGCCTCTGATTTAGCAATCAGGGCAACATCATCAGCAAATGCCAGCTCTGAAATACAGACCTGTCTCATCTTCCAGTACCCCACTGAATACTTTCTTGTCCTCTCCTTACATGTCTTGATGACATCGTCCATGAGGAGTATGAAAAGATAAGGTGACAGGATATCACCTTGTCTTACACCTGTGGTGGTCTTGAACTCTTCTGACTTATGGTTTACCGTCCTCACACAATTTCTGCAAGACTTGTTGAAGCTCTGTATAGCATGAATCAGAGGTGCTGGAATGTTCTTCCTTGCCAAACAGTCCCAAAATTTGCTCCAGAGGACCTTGTCAAACGCCTTTTCCACATCTAAGAACACAGCTGGATCTCACTCTTATACTCAAGGGCCTTTTCACTCAACTGTTTGAGTGTGAAGATTAAGTCTTGAGTACTTCGGTTTGCTCGGAATCCGCACTGGACCTCATCGAATTGTGGCTCAGCTAGGCGTCGGAGTCTCTGCTCTAGGACTCTAGAGTAGATTTTACCAGGGACACTGAGAAGGGATATGCCTCTATGGTTTCCACATTGTCGATTATCACCTTTTTTTAAAATTGGTGTTATGATGGCAATATCCCAATCCTTTGGTATGGTCTTGTTGCACCACGCTGCCTGTAGGACCCTTAAGAGTAATAGATCGCCTGATGATCCAATGTACTTAATCATTTCTGGTGTTATACCATCATGCCCTGCTGCTTTGCCCATCTTGATTTTCTCCAGTGCTGCCTTCAGTTCTTCCATCTTTATGCCATCTTCACCACCATTGGTTTTCTCTTCTGTGCTAGTGGTTATCATTTGTGATGCTTGACCTTGCTCACCATCCAGGAGTCTAAATGGAAACACCAGGCCATAATACCCCTCCCCCTGAATATTTGTTTTCGTTGGTGTTTTTGTTTGGTTTTGTTTTGTTTTATCTCGTTTTTGTTGGTTTGGTGTTTTTTTTTTTTTTTAACATACAAAAAAATTGGTAATTTTGGTTTGCCATAATAATAATATTAGCCCCTTCAGTCATAACTGACTATGGGAATGCGCCCCTGAGGTGACAGCCCTCAGCTGCTTATTTTCCTTATTTTTCCTTATTTTCGACGTTTTCTCCTCTCTTCGGCTTGTTGTGTGAGCTTCTTTCGCCCAATCTGAGGTGGCGCCGTAAATAGCATCGCCACTTGGTGCGATCGACAGCTTCATCCTCCCACGTTGCTGGATTTATGTCCAGTGCCCTCATATCTCTCTTGCACACATCTTTGAACCTCAGCTGCGGTCGCCCAACTGTTCTTTTGCCATCTGCTAGTTGCCCGTAGAAGATATCTTTTGGGTTGCGACCATCTTCCATGCGGCGGTCATGGCCAAGCCAGCGTAGTCTGCGCTGTCTACATGCTTTGAAGGCCAGCACGTGACAACACCTCGACATTTGTCACTTTTTCTTTCCACGAGATGCCGAGGATGTGCCGTAGACACCGTAAATGGAAGGTATTGAGCCTTCTTTCTTGCTTAGCATAGGTCGTCCAGGTCTCGCTGCTATATAGGAGTGTGCTGGTGACGCAGGCGTTATATACCGCAGCCTTGGTCTTCGTTGTGAGTTTGGAGTTTCCCCAAACACGCGATGTGAGCCGAGCAAAGGTAGCTGCAGCTTTGCCAATGCGGCTGTCAATTTCTGTGTCCAGTGAGAGTTTGTCATTGATGGTAGACCCCAGGTATGTGAAGTGTTGCACCACTGCCAATTCATAGTGTTCGATATTGATAACTGGTTCACAACCTGCATCCTGACTCAGCACATTCGTTTTCTTTAGACTTATTGTGAGGCCAAAGTCCTTGCATGCTTGGGTGAAGCGATTCATCAAGCTCTGAAGCTCCTGTTGGCTTTGGGTGACGACTGCAGCGTCATCAGCGAACAACAAGTCCCTTATGGTGACCCTTCTGATTTTAGTTTTTGCCTTCAGCCTTGAAAGATTAAACAGACGGCCATCTGACCTAGTGTGAAGGCATATTCCTTCAGCTGCATCTCTGAGTGCATGTTTCAGGAGTAAGGCAAAGAAGATCCCGAAGAGGGTCGGAGCCAGAACACAGCCTTGTTTAACGCCACTTCGTATGTCAAAGGGTTGTGATGTGCTTCCAGCATATTGGACTGTTCCCTTCATGTCGTCATGGAATGACTTATCATTTCCAGCAATTTAGCAGGGCAGCCTATTTTCAGGAGGATTTTGAAGAGTCCATCCCTACTAACCAGGTCAAATGCTTTTGTGAGGTCTATAAAGGCGATAGATAAGGGCCTTTTCTGCTCTAGGTTTGCCATAGTTACAATGATTTGACAGATTTAATACCACTTTCCCGTATCGGCATTACAGACATTTCCCATCTTGATCCAGATGGAATTGCACCCAATGACAAGACTAGATGATAGGTGGGATATATCCTTTAATTATAAACCCATCAAGAAGACCTATTGACAAACACTGGATACCTTTTTTCATCATTTAAATCATTTGTGGTACTTCACAAGTGGATGTGAGTATAATGATCTAAAATGCAGCGCAAGCAAGCTTCCCGATCAATATGGATAATGCCTATACAATGGATCGACTAATGCTGTTAATTATTATGGCATATATCACCATGAATGATTTGGTATTATGTTTTCAAAGTTACTATACTAGAGCAAGCTGCAAGAACAAAACCAGGTAGTCATCCTCAATTCACTGTCTGTTCAGCTCTCATGGTAATACGCGAATCGTGCTTAAGTGCCAAAAAGAGAACCTGATAAACTTTTGTGCGCGAGAAATCGCATATCTGTTATTTAATGCTGATATATGTTATTATTTACCTTTATTCTCAGCTTTTTAAAAAGATAAAGGTAGAACTTCCAGTCGTAGTTGATCAAAGAATCGCTGACTAGTAAGACTAAATGATCAGCGCACAGCAAGTTATAAATGCAATATCGACAGATTAATTATTATGGCATATCACCAAATGATTTTATTATGTTTTCAAAGTACTATACTCAGAACAAAACTCAATTCAGTTACAGCAATACGGTCTCAGCTTCATAGGAGGGAAGTGGCAATATGCTTCATGGGGAAGGCCTTTCCTTGCAGCCTTTGCGTCGCTAACTCAAGAGCAGAAGCAGATACCTATTCACTGCTAGGTAGAGTGGAGCGTGACGCTACCAGGTTTCCAACCCGGATCCGGTAACTTTGCCTCGAAAAACAAGTATTTCCAACTCTCTACAGTCAACATTTAAGCCTTAACGTTTTGTAGTATGTAACGCATACTTCACCTTACATTATAAAGCGGATATATAGAATAGCTTTACTTACAAGGGTACTACTTTTTAATGGTCTTATAACGTACATGTGACTGATCTTGCTCATTTACTACAGTGGTTAACTTGTTTTCGGCCACCGGTCTTGTTAATGCGCTAGTTTATACCAGATTCAAAGGCGACATTCAAAGTTCTTGCCCAGTTAGTGCCTTTTGCTAAGTGAAGTAATTAACATTGATGTTGCAACTTTAGAGCCTATCAATTTTTTTAATGCCACTGTTTGTCGCTAAGATACTTAGTGTAATTCTTTTTACGTTAGTGCATGCTGTTATGTTACTACTGTAAGTTTTTCAAAACCTTACTCCTATTATACCCTTCTGCGAGAATATTTAGAATTGTTAAGAACTTAGAGTTTTGAGTATTAACTGTGTAAACATGAGATCAATTACGGTGACGATTTGTCAGTTACTGACACTTTTTTGATGGTATCAGTGCGACAACTTTTTATCATATTTATACAGTGTCCACAAAGCAATCTCTCTGTAGTGAATGTATGCCTTATCTTGTCGCCTTTGATTGTGCAAATACGAGGTATCGATAATTTTAAACCTTTTTTTCTAACAGAAGCAAGATATTTGAATGAGGGGAAACAAAACGCAAGAACGAACCGACCACTTCGACTATAATGTGGAATGTTGAAAGAAAATCAAGGTAATCGAATATCAACATACAACAAAACTGTGATATAACTTTCGTTACGACCAAACAGCTGACGTAACCATGCAGACCCGCAGAAAGAAGTATAGTCTTGTCAATCGCCCTGGGGGCGTGCCATCCCCCTTCGGGACCAATCCGATCACAGCTTCTCCATTTGGAAACACTCCGGGTCCATTTCTTGGTGTGCCTTTTCCGTTTTTATCCAGTGCTAATGTTGACGGCACTCAAGATACATCAGCACCATCTCTTGTTGGCATGACGAGTAGCCTTCTAAGTGACATTGACATGGTCGTTAGTCAGGAGCCTGGAACATCCAGTTCTCAACTTCAGGTGGAGTCTAGTTTTCAGAAAAGGTAAGGAATCTGCATTTTTAACTCTCGAATTAAAAATACAAAATAATTTGTTCCGTTGTTCTTTTGTGATTAAATTATAATTAACTGCTGGACTGCTTTGAATGTGCGGTCAGGTCACCACAAGTGATGGTTCTTTGCGCTCAACGTCAGTTGTGTTATTGACTCGTTCCCAGATCCTACACCACTTTGTTAGATTGTGTATTATCTTCTCCTTGTCGCCCATGTCTTTGTTTTCATGAACTTTACCTGGAATCGCAGTCTGCTATAATTTTTCTGTTTCAAACCCTGGCCCAGTGAAGGGGGGCAGCTTATGTTTCAACTTTACAGAGATATTTTTTTCCCAAATCGCACAATCGTGAAATTTCCGTTGCACGTTTTAGCTTTTTACGCAATTTTTTTTTTTTTTTTTTAATTAATGAAGAAAAATATCCCGTTCAACCTCTGATGGGTTATAATTAGGATATTTATTGTTTTCAATTCCAAATAATATGAAAAACTGCCGATATGAGGAAGTGGCATCACATTTGTCAAATCATTGTAAATAGGTACAATCACAATTGTGCTTATATGTTAAATAAACATTTTTTTAAAAAAATCAGGAAGAAACTCTGAACAAGATTAATATTAAAGTGGAGGGGTGTAAAGGCCTGGTGGTTCCAGTTATATAACCGACTTTAACAGATATTTAATTGACTTTCATCTGTTAAAAGTCATATGCATTGTAAGCAAGCATCAGACTTTCACATTCCCATCCACTATATATTAACATGTGTTCGTGTAAAATATTGTTTGACTATATTATGCAGTTCCCTAGGTCTGTCTATTCTTAACACCTCTTCTATATTTATAGGTAAGTTGGATGCTTGCAAATAATCTAATATTGGTATTCTCATTTGTTCATACCTCTTACATTTTAACAAGAAATGTTCTATATTATTGTCTTGAAGACATCCTGCACAGTAAGGTTCTTCTATTCTGAAATAGCCTTTTCCCAGCTGTAGTCTGAGAAGTTTCTTATTACTGGGAATTTTCAATTCCCTAGATATCTGACATTTTCTTGTTGGAGCCCTGAACATCTTATATGCATGTCTTCCTTTCAGATTTTTATCCCACTCTGCTTTCCATTCATCTGTTATTAAATCTTTAATTAAGCTCTTAATCTCTGATTTACTCATCCCTACATTTATTAGATTTTTATCAGATCTACCTTTCTTGGCTTCTTTATCTGCCTTTTCATTTCCTTCTATGCCAACATGTGAAGGTATCCAAGGAATTAAGACTGAACATCCTCTGGAATATAAGTATGTAGTAGCCAGAAATATCTCCTCTGCTATATCAGGTCTACTACATTCTCGTAAGTTTCTAAGTGCTTTAATTGTTGAAAGAGAGTCAGTTAAAACTGTTAGTTTTTTGGGAGGGTTATTAGAGAATATTTCTAGTGCTTTTAGTATTGCCACCATCTCTGCAGTGAAAATGGATGTATTTTCCGTGATGCTATATTCTTTTGCCATTTTCCATATTGGAATATATATTCCTATCCCCCAATTTGCCATCCTCTCCCTTGGATCCACCTGTGTACACAGTAATGCTGTCTTTTGATATTTGTTGTATATATTTATTGGCTGTGTTTTTAATATTTTATATATTATTTGTTTTCTTAAGTATTTCTGCTAGGTGGTAGTCCGTGTCTGGTTTCTTGATCTCCCAGGGTGGAAACACTGGCTTGTATTCACAACTGTTATTAATTGATATAATTAATGTACCCAGATGGACAATTTCCTCCATACACTTCCATCCTGTAGGGTATCTAGTGGTATTCATTGGATTGGCCTGAGTTGTTAGTTGACATCTGGTAAAAGCTGTATGTGCTGGGTGAGACTTATCTAACATAACTCTGTTCATGTAATTTAGTCTTAACTCCTTTCTCCGTAATTCTAAGGGTAGAATTCCTAAAGCCACCTCTATAGCTCCCATTGATGTTGATCTGATTGCACCTGCTATTGTACATAAAGCCTGATGCTGAATTCTGTCTAATATTATCTTGTTACTGTGTGCAGCAGAGTCATATATTATACTTCCATAATCTATTTTTCCTCTAATAAAAGATTTATAAAAAGTGAGCATTGTCTTAGTGCTTGCACCCCATCCATTACCTTTCAAATATCTTAATAAGTTAGTCAATCCTCTGCAAGACTCCACTAGTTTATCTATGTGTTACTCTTAATATTCTTTACAACATTTTGATTTACAATCTTCTTGTTTATTTGTCAAGATAACATCAGTTCTGGATAACATTTGAGGATTTTAATCTAATTTTGACCG
Source organism: Oreohelix idahoensis (assembly GCA_024509875.1). Lineage (NCBI taxonomy): Eukaryota > Metazoa > Mollusca > Gastropoda > Stylommatophora > Oreohelicidae > Oreohelix > Oreohelix idahoensis. The sequence goes on from JAMPIV010016022.1 coordinate 463,154, forward strand.
ATAATTATTTGTTATGTTGAATAGTTTTCATGGCCTGCGATAAATTGTTTCCTACGAAAACGTTCTCAGGGTGCTTCCTGCTGTTATAAGAAATACGCTTCAGACAGCACACCAAGGCGGTTTATAACGTGGGCATTTACAGACATTGATGTTTATAGTCAAACTAACGATATATTTATAAGCAAGATATATACAAGCGCATAATACAAAGTGACTATAAAGTCCTTGTGCAACATACAATTTTATTAACTTTTAACGCTGTACCAGCATATGTAAGCATAATTTCTAAAGTTAAAACTGTTGTCTGCTCATCAAAATGAACTTTGGGTCAGGATCAAATGTGCAATTTACTAAGCAAGCAACTGGAGAATGTTTTCAACGCGTAGGAAAACTGGATCCTGGATGGATCACAACAGATGACGATTATGTTGAAGCCTCATGAATTTCGTACCAGAGCAACTCAGGAAAGGTTAAGGTAGTAGGCTACCTTGATAGGGTAAAAAACTCAAATTGTCCTTTCAGAATCAAACAACCATGGGTATAGTGTTAGTATGGACTTAAAATTTTTGTCCACATAATGACCTCATTAATTATGCAAATTAGCTATCCAATATGGCCGCCGTAGTGAACAAATTATACACCTTTTTCAAAACATCATAACTATGTTATTTGTACAAGGATCTGACTGAAACTTGGCAAATTGAATCATTATATATAGCGTGAGGTCATGACCTAAAATGACAGAGATTGACAGAAAGGTTAATTTTTAATGAATTTTCAAAATTTATATTTCTGGAATGTTTGATATTTGTGTCTCATTATATATGCATGATGGTCATAAAACTAAAACTTTGAATTCAATTGTATCCATTTTAGGTCAGAATCTGTAAGATTATATGACAACCAACTGTGTTAATTTTCATGTCAATTGAATGTACAGATCCAGAGATATCTTGTTTCAAAGATCACCAATTATGTTAAAAAGACAATTCCGAGAAATCGAAGAAAAACAGAAAAAGAACTCACAAAATGAAGTTTAATGAGCTCCTGTTGAATAAAGGTCTCCTTCAAATGCAGCTGCAGTGTCTATGAATCCCCTTTTCGGTGCTCTTAGGGTCTTTCCATTGCAATGTCCTTACTTGCTGAATAGATCCTGTGCAGCGTTCTCCTGTATGCTTTCTTTGCCATGGGTTGACTTGTGTTCATGTATATCGAAAAATTCTGCAATGCACTGTGGCCTTTCCCAATAGAACGCACAAATGCCACCATTCGCACATTTACTTCTTTGTGTTTGTGAGTAGCTGGAGATGAAACATCAAAAGTATTGAACTTGGCATTCCATTCGACACAGTTTGTGCACTTGATACTGATTTCATGACAAAAGCCATCCCGAGTCTCTTCGATGATCTCACAGGTCAGTGAGTACTGATAACATTTGTCACATCTAAAGTTAGCGCATAAAAACCCAAACAGCAGTTTTACATCCATAAGGATAAACACATTTCCTCTGTTGTCATTTTTAGCTTGTCCTTCACTTTTTTTGGACCTTTATTTTCTTTGCTGAGGAGCACAGAGGCTTTATAGCGTCACTATCGACAATAGGTGTCTCATTTTCAGGCAACGGTTTGTTGGTGTACCGATTTCCAAGGAACTTACTTTGTCTTATTTCCCATTGTGAACAAAAGAAGCTCTGCTAACTACTATTATACAGAATCAGTATAAAACTAGCAATAAATAGAGTTGATGTGGGGGAAAATGCACAATGCATGTAACAAATGCTGAAATTTACGATCAAAGCTTTCTAGATACACACTTTTGAAAAATTCATAAGAAATCATTGAGTGATTCTCCTTGGAAAAGTTATAAATATCTTTTTCCTGTTGCCTCAGTATAATTATAATTTCGCAGTTTTACAATTATGCACCTTCATGTTGGGTCATTATTCACATGGTAACCAACTATAAACATTGGTTGCTATGCAAATCACTCAAGGGGGTGTGTGTAGAAAAACACTGATTCCTATCATACCAGAGTATCTCTAAGCTTCTATGAATTATTTTTAGTACAAGAACATGTTGACGATGATTCAAAGCATGAAAATGAAAATTGTTGGATTTTTATTTTTTTTAATCTTTTGTGGGTAGCCTACTACCTTAAGGCGGCCGGCGTGATGCTGATCACATCACCCTTAGTGTGCCGATGGTCAAGAAAATATGGGCCTAACACCATATTCACAATATGCCTCAATGGGCGTGTAACGGGATCCTTTACCTCTTTTACCTAAAAATGTGAACTGCATTGTGCTAAAACTTAATAAATTATGCTTTCGTTCGTGCTTCTGTCACGTGTACATCCAAAATTATTCAAAGTTAATGTTGCAGAAGGACTTCATAATCCTCCGGTACATGCGAAAACACCGTTTAAGCAGATTATACTAACTGCTATGTGCCAGTCATTCTAAAAATGTAGGAAAAAATTAAATTCTTATTAAAACTAAATCTGTTATTGGTATAATCGAACACAGATAGCTGGGAAGTATACTATCATTATGAAAACATGTACAACAAATTATAAATTATAGGTAGCGTAAATAATAAGATATTATAAATAGTGTAGACAATCAATGAGAAATATTTAAATAATCAAAGTGCCAAAGCATCAAATGAAATCATCCGAGCAATAACGCAGTGAACTGAAGGAATACATTGATGAATGAGGTCAGAAATTTTGAAACTGAAGTACACAAGAAGAACGAGCAAGAAAAAATAACAGACGAACGCGTAACGAAGATCATTATGGTCTACAGAGAATGATTATAAGAATACAAGCCACAGCTAAAAAGTGGATCGAAGTTGTGTCTAGTGCAGCCAACTTGCACAGAAAAATCAGTAGAAAGATCAGGAAAAAAAACCCAATCCGCTTTCTCTGCACTTGTGCGAGTATGTGTGGTGAGGGGCCTTTCTAACACATCATGACAGGAAGCGCAGCTGTTTACAGTACGATAAACGAGAAGAAACGAAAATATCTTGATATCCTGATAATAAACGGGTAGAGCGGAGGGCCAGCAACAGAAATTATAGAGAACAGCACAAGCTGAAAGTTTAAAAGAGACATGATCATCTATGCCAGTCAGCACTAGACAAATTTAGCAAATGAGTAGAAAGAATGAAATCTTCTTGTGTTATCAAATATGAAAATACTAGCAATAACCGGTCAAAATTGACAGGTTTTTAATTGCAGCCATCTTATCATTTTGATTCATAATAATAAGTCTGCAATACTTTAAATTAAAATTTTGTCTTGAAGAAACAATCAAAAACTTACATTTTAAGGTTATTTATAAGAAAATGACGAGTTAAATCCGTTTTCCGAATGAAACTGGACAGAAGAGTATCTTGATTGTCTGTTGATTTAATCTGCATCTCCACACCTTCCTGTCTCCAGTTCATGTACTGTTTATCAATTGTGTTGTTGGCTTCTTTCTATAATCAAACTGTTCATGCACACTGTGGTGGATTTGATGTTATGAAATGTTGTTGTTATGAACTCTTAGTGTACTGAATGAGGTCAGCTGTGAAGGTCCCTGAATATAATAAATATTATGTTAAGTTACAGGGTACCTTTCCGCTACCACCTTTATGATCTCACTCAGACTTATTCTTGGACTAGAATGTATGATGATGATGACTACGTTTGGTGTCTAGGGTTATGTATAAGTAGTGTAATGATGCATTTACCAACTAAACATATACACAAGTATTTTATTATCCAACACAACACAACAGTACTACAACAATCACATACACACTACACTTTAAAAGACTATCTCAAGTAAGTCAGTGGTTGAATTTTGTGTAACGTTAATAATTTTTTCAATTTATTATCCTGACTTTATTTTGTTTGAATCAGGATTGACAATCAAAAGTGAAATCAATGGAATTATTTACAATATTCAATTTATACAATGGATCTTCTGTCCATAATACAAGTATTAATATAATCAAAGTGTGTAGGTGTAGTTTTCTAAATAGGATAATACTGGTATATGTAAAATGGTAGGTTGTTGATTATCATCACTCCCTATCGTTCATTTTATTTTCATGTATCACAGGTGGAATTCTGTTATTTGATAATGTCAGTTTTTATGACTAATAACTGCGGTTCATAGAGGTTGAGACTCTCGGTGCCAGAACGGGCACTTAACTTCGAATGAGAACCCTGGTAAGTCTTGTCCTAGGCTCGATGGACCATCTGGTTCACTTCATAAAAGACAATGGCCTCCAGTACGTGCCAGAATTATGCAACAAAGTCAGGAATCAATCAATTCCCACGAGCCTGGTTTTATGTGACTGTCAGGGCCACAAAACCCCTGAAATAAGAAGGTTATGCATCCTTCTTTATAATAAGTATACAATAATATTCCACAGTTAATTATAGGTACAGTACAAACAAATGCATAGGGTCAGCTCTTTATGACAACCTATTGTACCATTATATTTTGAAGTGACAATGTATACCAGTATTCCTCTCCCCTAATGGTTACAACGCCTCTGCAATTCCAACAGTAATCTTTTTCTATACAGTAGGATAGGTGTTATGCTCCTTGATGACAATCATATATAATTTTGTAGTTCTACACCTCTCTGATAGGCTATCATATGATGGATCAATTTCCAGGCTTTGCCTAAGTCTGCCATCGACTCACTTACTTACAGTCGTATGTTAGTATCTCACATTCAAACTTTATTTTAAATAAAATGGTTAATAAATTCAATCTTACCACAATTTCAATGAATATTACACACAAACAACGATGACTGGCAGATCTGGCCCAAGTTTATCACTGCCCTGTCCAGAAGTTTATAATATTTGTATTTAGAATTACACTTCTGCTCTCGTCGTCTCGTGGCAAGATTTTTTAAAGAAATGGCGTCCTAGCCTAACACTTTTTCCTCAATATCAACTAAGCTGGCCAATAGAAGCAGACGACTATGAATTTTAAATCGAACTTTAAAAAAACAATTCCCAAAATACTACGTTTACTACTACAAGTATATTTTTAGTGTTAGGTTAACCAATCCCCTCTCGCCTTCCTTTAAACTACAGCCAATCAAAATCTTGGTACCTTTTAGTCCTATTTACCCAAAGCTTTTTTCAAAATATGTCATGAAAAAAATTAAGCAGGCGTGATCTTTTTTCTCGTCAGTCCGTCTTATCGTACATAATATTATTGCCATTATTTTGGTTATTTTTTGTACTAGTGGGTAACTGACACCATATTATTGCTCAGGACATCATAAGGCATCCGAATATATGATTTTTATGGCCCTATGTATTATGGTTCATAAATCCATATTTTTTCTATGTTAGTCTTCAAATCTAGAAACTACCACCTGTTCCATTCTTTTTCTAACTATTTTCAAAATAAATACGAGAATCTTCCGTAGTACGTTAGAATTACGTCATTCCTTATAAGAGCTAAGGTTGTTTACATGACCAATTGCCGAACATTTTTTAGTTTTGTATCGTAATTTGAAAAATGCCCAAGGCTATGTTGCTCGAGTTGGCTTTTGTGAAATCCACGCGAGACGGCGTTCTCTAGGTTCTGTCTTTCCATCCCTCCCCTCTTTTATTCTTTTATTCTTTCACTCTCGTCTTGGCAATTCGACTTGACCTTGCAAAAGTGTTACATTTAATCTCAAGGACGAATTTTTCGAAAAGACAGTATCTTTCATTCGGCTATTAGGTTTATCAAAATCGACATGCGGGCGGGCGTAGGAGAATACTACGCTGGACTCAATTTTTATTTTCTATCTTATTTTTGACTTTATGCTCTGCAATATTATCTAATTTAGCTATTGTATTGAGAATATCGTCACATACACCGTCATTAGCGCACTTTTCTATTTTCGGGAGAGTACATATAAGGGAAACAATACAATTATTGTCTAACGTTCAACCACAGTTGCACCCCTTGGCTGTGGTTGGAAGTTAATGTACTCTCTCGAAAATAGAAAAGTGCGCAAATGACGGTGTGCATGATGTGACCGACCGACGTACTTACGGCGGGAATTATGACATTGGATAGCATGATGTATCACGTGTCGGGGTGACTAGCTCGTAGTCCCTCACTGAATACGTTATTCCTTGTACTGCTGTCATTATTTTGAACTGACAGAGAACTGCCTTCTAAACTTTGTTACACGTCGTTCATCATCCTTGCCCATCAGCTCCCACAGGAGCTTCATTAGATGGGGTGACCACTTCCATAACCTCGCTGCCTTTGCCTTTCCTAACTCAAGAGCAGAGTTATTTATCCATTTAGAGCTGGGTAGACTGAAACATGACGCTACCAGGTGTAGAACCTGGAACTCGGTAACTTTTGTTGCGAGAAGCGAACAAGTTCCGAATCACAGGAAGAAATCAGTCAATATCTGGTCTTGTTTAATTATTACTATACATTTTGTCAAATCAGTGTCGTAGTTCTCATCCAGTTTACAGCAGTCAAAAAGAATTACTGCTAACTTTCGTGTATTTAAGTCAGCACAAACACGAACATGTCAAATATGACAACGGAATTAAAACTCATCCCAGTGGCAGATTATAACTTGTAAATTCACGTAATAGTCATCGAAGACACTAATACTTCATTCTTGTTAAAAGCAGTGGTGCAAGGGGTGTGCAAGAAGTGGCCCTCCCCGGGTGGCAGCCAGAGACGGGGTGCCATCGCATTATATGAAAGTCTACTTGCAAACATAATTTATTTTCCTGCTAGTTTTTTTTTTTTTTTTTTTTTTTTTTGGGGGGGGGGGGGGGGTGGATTAGAAGGGCTGCCAAATGTAGGATCCGTCCCTTTAGCCGATTACTTTAAGTACGCCCATGGTTACAACTTCTTCTTCTTTGATCCTTAACCGCCGACCGTCAAAGCAGTCAGTGGCCATCACGCCTTGTGGCGTCTTGTAGGGCAACAACAAATTGATTCCACTTTGCTCGGTCGGCGGCCATCCTTCGTACAGTGCCCCAACTCTGGTTCATTCTTTGCATCTCAGCCTCCACAGTCCTCCGCCAAGTTGTTTTTGGTCGGCCTCTCTTTCGTTTTCCTTCAGGGGTCCATAGCATAGCTGTTCTTGTGATGGCATCGGGGTCTCTTCTGAGAACATTTCCAACCCAGCTCCAGCGTCTGCCAGCTATGATGGTGTGCATGTCCTCTTGCTTGCTCCGTGTAAGCAGATCCTGGTTGTTGATGGTATTCGGCCAAAAGATTCGGTGAATTTTTCTTAGGCGTGTTGTGTGAAAAGAGGACAATTTCGACATTTCCTTCTCTGTAACTCTCCAGCATTCCGCACCAAAGAGAAGCACACAGCTCTGATATAATCTTAATTTTGTGCTTGTGCTGTATTGAGAGGACTTCCAGATGTTGTTTAGACTAAAAAAGGCTGTTCTTGCTTTGTTCATTCTGTTGTTGATGTCTTTGCTTGCTCCGCCGTCTGGTGTTACTATGCATCCTAGATATGTGAAGGCATCTGTCTGTTCCAGTTGCTGATTCCTTACTGATATGGGCTCAGGGTTGCTCACATTGAGCGTCATCACCTCTGACTTCTTTAGATTGACGTTCAAGCCCATCTGCTGGCTATACTTATTAAGTCTATCCGTTTTTTTCCTGGATGTGTTGATGTGAATGTGCTAGTAGTGCAATGTCATCTGCATATTCCAGATCTTCCAATGTAGAAAAAGTAGTTCATCTTATTCCTCTTGGACTGCCCTCTGTTGTTTGGCGCATCACCCAGTCTATGACTGTTAAAAATAGAGTGGTTGATAAGGGGTATCCCTGTCGTACTCCTGTCTTCACCTCAAAGGTTATGTTGCTCTGCCCAACGCTACACGTAAAGTTGGCATAGAGGCTTTTAATGATTGACTCTATGCAGCTTGGAATTCCATAAGCCCTCAGTATTTTCCATAAACTGTCCCTATGTATACTGTCAAAAGCCTTTTCAAAATCAACGAAATTAATGTACAGCTGTCTTTGCCATTATGAGCACTGCTCTATAATGTTCCTGAGGGTAAATATATGATCTACACATCTTCTGTTCTTTCTAAATCCTGCTTGTTCTTTCTCAGTTTGTGGTCTACTGCTTTTGAAATTCTCTGTGTAATTATCCTGCCCAGTATTTTGCTGGGAACTGAGAGAAGAGTGATTCCTCTCCAATTATTGCAGTCTGCAAGATCTCCCTTCTTGGGCAATTTGACAATTATTCCTGTGTTCCGCTCCGTTGGTGTTGCCCCTGTTTTCCAGACTTGTGCAAATAGTGGTTCTAATAGTTCTGCTGCTAGCTCAGGGTCTGTCTTGAATAGCTCTGCATTTAAGTTATCATGACCAGGAGCTTTTCCATTCTTTAACCCTTTGATTGCTGTGATGATTTCTTCTTTTCGCGGAATGTCTGTATTAACATCTAGATCATTTTCAGCCTCAGGAACATTCAATTGTGTCTCTGGTGGTTCCCTGTTCAGAGTTTCTCTGAAATGCTCTGCCCATCTTGTTTCCTGTCCCTCTGCTGTCGTGATGAGATTTCCTTGCTTATCTCTTACTAGTGTAATATTGTTTGCACCTCGTTTTCCGCTGATGAATTTAGTTATTTTGAATACTGTACTTTGTTCATTTCTCAGTGCTGCCTCTTCTGCCTGTCTTGCAAGATCGTCTAGGAAATTCCTTTTGTTGGCTCGGGTTTGGCGTTTAACTTCCTTGTTCAGCTGACTGTATTGTTCGCTATATAGTTGCTTTAACCTGGGGACCTTTGCTTCTGTTTTCTTTCTTTTCATTTCCTTTCTCATCTTTATGGCGTTTAATGTTTCTGGAGTTATCTAGTCTTGCTTCTTCCTTTCCTGGAATCCCAAGCATGATTTGCTGCTTTCCTTATATATTGTTCAAATGGTGTTGAATTTCTGGTCTATATCATCAGTCGATGTCTTTTCCTGACTTACGGCAAATTGATATCGTTTCTTTATATCAGCCGCAAAAGCTTTTCTGGTAAGGTGGTCCTTCAATTTGCTGATGTCAAACCTTTTCTGTGTAGTTACAGTTGGTCCAGCAGTTTCACTTTCAGTTTTGCTACTACTAAATGGTGGTCACTTCCCACATCTGCACCTCTTCTTACCTTAGCATCTTGCAATGCATGTCTCCATCTACCATTAATCATGATGTGATCTATCTGGTTTCTGTCCCGACCATTTGGTGATTTCCATGTTGTCGTGGTTGAATTAGAGTGTAGAGTATTTGTCGAGTTGGACAACATTAGCGAAATCGACAAGGGATAGTGGACTGACAGAGTTATAGATTTCACTCGTTACCCAGGCCTCAAAGGGTACCAGCCGCTCGTCATCAAACGTTTTAAAGCGACCAGAGAAATTCCCCTGTTGGGACCACAGAGGGTACCCGCCGCTAACGAACCGTTTCTTTCACAGAAACCGTCTTAGGCTCGTTCTAACACTTAAAGCGGACCCGAGAAATGTTTCTCTGGTCGAACAGGTGCGTTTAGATAACATTACGTCTAGCGTTAGCTGACCGTAGCTGGCCAGCGTAAACAACCTCGGGTGGGGTTGAGAAGGTGAAAAAATGTAGGTAGAATATGAAAGAAACGAAAATACAAAATGTCTCGGAAAACAGAACATTTAAAGGAGTAATCAAATTATGGACAAGATGGTAAAATAAATTATCTTTCACGTGACAAGTGCCCCCCCTTTTAAAGTTCGAGGAATACGGACAAAAATGACAGTAATTTATCTTTTCCATCGTCTTTTGTTACCTGTCATTGGAACATCCTATACTCATAAAACCAAATACGTTTCCAATTTCTGTCAGTACTGTATGACTAGCTCCGAGTTCATTTCTTTTCTTCCCTCTGTCTAATAGACGTTCAGCGAATGGAATTTTGCGAGGCCAGTCGGCGCTGACGCCTTCCGTTTCCGTGTGAACCTGACCTTGCTTCCGCAATTCGCTGTGCCTGTTTATGGTCCGGAAAATTATCCGCACCTGTTGTGGTTTTCGGCCCTGCCTGAACTCACTGGCCACTGCGTAGATAATCCGCCTGTTATGTGCAGTGTAATCATTGATGGGCTCAGGCTGCTTATGTATATATTTACCTGTCACGGGCGTGGCCTTGAATAACCCTTTATAGCTGCCGTCTATCGGGATATTTCGCGCGCGTGTAACCCTAGTTGGTAAATAAAGCCGTTCGTTGGCCGAAGAAATGCTAGCATTTTTCTTCTGCCTCTCCACACCTACTCCCCTGTTTCGGTGGGAGCATTGATCAATCTTCAGACCTGTGCCGTCTAAAGGTGGGTCTGGAGCTTTCCTTGCCTTGCCAGTCACAACTCTGGCTTGGTCAACGGAAATGATCAAGTTCTGTAATGGCCTGGCGGAGGCGACTACTTTGCTGTCCATCAGTGGGGTTGAGACCACTGGAATAATGCGATTTGAATGAGAGAACTCAGCTGCCTGAAGCAGAGAGTAATCGATCGCATTCTGGGGTTCTACTAAATCATAACAGATCTCCGTAGCTTCTATCCGTGAAGACAGATAGGTAATATCTGCGAGTTGCAGAGTTTGTTGAGTCGCTTTCCCATTACTAGCATGACGTGAGCCAAAGCTCTCAACAATGGCTCCTTGTACAGTAGTAAGGCAGCTTTTCTCGCTGTCTTCTGCCCTGAGAAGTGTGAGAGACTCAAATGGAATACCAGGGATCCCTTCGCCTGGAACCCTGTGTCCACCATAAACGTCAACTTTGCCCTCCCCTGATGAAGTTACTGGCGTCAGTTGAACTTTGTCCTGCAATGCGAGATCCATTTCCTGGTTGACAGGCCCCGCAGACTGCATGCAAAAGACTGGACGGTTTGAGATCCCGTTAGATCGCGAAGTGCCCGAGAAAAAACTCTCGGTGTGTTTTTCCAAAGTTCCTTGGAACGATTTGGAAAGTTTACCCCTTTTAGCAGGCGACTTATTCTTGCACCTTTTAAGCTCAGGGTGATAAGAGGAGCGGCACCTCCTTTCTACGATCGTTGAGTTGGAGGGATGCGCCTCTGCATATGGTTTTTCGCTGTCCGGCCGGGAATCTTGCGAAATATAACGTGATAGGGTGTGGCTCCCTTTTCTCGACGTCACGTGTCGGTTAGGTGCTGCTCGGTCTGGAGCGTGAGAGGCTCGGGGTTCGCCGCTTGCCAGACGGGAACAATCCGTATTACAATGCTTGTTAGCACCTCTCTCACCTTTGAGCAGTTTCCATGCCTGGGAACGTTGCGTAATTTTCCCCGTGGCCTTAGGTCTGCTATCCCGACATAAATTCTTTCCTTGTTCGGGCTTCGGATCCAAGTCCAAAGGAAAGTCAATTTTCTGGAGTTGGGGTTCGGTTTTAGCAGGCAAGTTTTCTTTCATGGGCGCAAGGTTTGCAGGGGCGTTGACCGTTAAGGGCACAGTAGAAGGGGAATTAGAGTGACTACATTTAGTATCTGTTTCCATCCTCCGAATTTGGCTATCCAGTTCATTCATTCTGATTTGGTGTAGCCTGCTCCTTTCTTGGCTTTCTCTGTCCCTTTCTTGGCGCTCTATTTCCCATTGCTTGTCCCGTTCTTGTTGCTCCATTTCCAATTTCTTGTCCCGTTCTTGTCTTTGCTTTTCCCTTTGCTTCTCATCTTCTATCACTTCTTCTACATACTGTCGGGTGAATGCTTCACTCTCCCCAGTTTGTTTACAGGAACATGCCAAGATTAAACGGCTGTCAAACCAATTGTCTACCTCGTATTGATCCTGCAGGCTTACTGCAAATTCTAGAAAGGGCTGGATTTCGCTATCCTTGTACTCCATGTACTTAGCTACCTCGAGGGCAATCCTATGCACTTTATCTAGATCGGCCATTATATCAGGGTGAGCAAACACTATAGAAGAATAGAACCTAGAGATCTTAGTTACCTAGTGCACTAGGTGCTGATTAACTTAATAATCAATAAAATCTAGGCTAGCCTGGGAACTTTAAAAAAACAAGAAAGTTTGTGGCTACTCTGATTGCGACAAGCAAAACCCCCAACAACTCCAAAAATGTAAGTGATGTAAACTTATTACTATCACTTCACCCCAGTTCTGTCAGTACTAAGCTATTGAGAGGATTGGTTACTATCCTCCGAATGAACACCCTCCCTTGGTACAAATGCAAGCTAGTAACTGACTATCTGTAGCTTCTTATCTCGGATTAAAGAGCTACTCCTGAAAAAAATATTATCCCTTAAAAAAAAAAATTTTCTGACTTTTTCAACAATAGTCGTCAGATTTGTCAACCAAAACTCAGCAGTGATACCATCAACCTTTACCAGCTGTCTCATGTGTAGCATGAACAATAAATGTAACTTAATATTTATGATTGCTGTGGAGAAAAAACGCTGTTCCGACTTCCACCCAAAAGAAATAGTTCGATATGTCTAGGGGAAAGAAATTCTTTTAATCTGCCGAACACTAAACTCTAAGAATCAGAATAGAATCTTGTGAGAGATTCATCCTCGGATCGAGCACATATTAAATGTCGTACTAGATGGGTTCTAGAATCTCGGACGGGCTCCCATTTGTCGTGGTTGAGTTTGAGTGTAGAGTATTTGTCGAGTTGGACAACAGTAGTGAAATCGACAAGGGATAGTGGACTTACAGAGTTATAGATTACACTTTAGATAAGGTGTAAATAGGAGATGGACTTGAGACAACCTGGAAGAAGATTTATTCAAATGATCTCTCTCTCCAGGCCTCAACTCACTTTTACTGTCTAAGCATCTCCTGCTCTCACTCTTTTCTCTTATCATACATAGAGATTATAGTAAAGAGCTAAAAATACAAATATGGATGGAAAGGTCGTGAACAGCGCATTAATAAATGTGTAAAATTTATTAAAGAAGAAAAGCATGAAAATAATGCATATCATCACAACAACATAAAATTACATCAATAATCAAATATTCATCAATAATCATATACACCAACAACCACACACACAGATCACCATTCATAAAACCTGTAGAACACAAAGAGATAAATAATCGAGTGACAGTCCTTCGGTTTTCGGGGACCAGCTGAAGTAACTCCAGTAAGTGGTGTTTTCGTATATATCCTCCATCGGTGATGGAATTAACCTGAATAACATCACTGTATAGGCGCTATCGTTGGTGACCCCCCCCCCTACTGGCGCGAGTTGGGCTGGGGGACGCTGTTTATCTCCTGCTGACCAACTGATTGAACTGGGCGACAGCCTGACCGCTTTTCGGGGACCAAATGTACTAGCTCCAGGAAGTGAATTACTTGTAGATCCTTCGTGAGGGACTAGCCTACAAAACTTTCTTTGTTGGTGCTAAACGTTGGTGACTCCCCTTATAGCGTGAGTGGGGCTGGAACTCTGTCCATAGATGGCTGCTCATACGTGCGAGGTTTTAAGTATCCAGGAAATACACCAGAAGAAGTCACTTGAGGACAAAGAGACCCAGGCGCGCTTATCCGGCGCAAGGCTCCGCTTGGCTGTAAATCCTGTTTAAACTGGTTTGGCTGTGGTTTGCTGAGTGCCCCGTTTAGGCACAAAAAGGTGGGTGATGTGGAATTCTGCTATAGGCATGCTGAGCGGGTTTGATATTCTGGAAGCCGCAATGCTCTGGCTGGTAATCCAATAGGCGAGTAGAGAACTACTACTGCGTTTGGCGAGACCCCAATATATGTGGTAAAATGGGATGTTATAAATATTTATAGGGGACTTAGTGTACTGACTGAGATCAGCTGTGAAGGTATCTGTGGTGAAGTGGGATGTTATAAATATTTATAGGGGACTTAGTGTACTGACTGAGATCAGCTGTGAAGGTATCTATATCTATTAAGAGTAGTGTATTATAGATAACCTTACTTGCTACCACATATCTATATATCTCAGTCAGAATTATTCTGGAATAGTGTGATGACTACGTTATGTGTCTAGGGTATGTGTATGATGAAGTGTAAGTCACAACAACAGACAGATAAACAATTTAATTTAATCCACTACTCTTGACAACACTGTGACACTCACATACATATAACACTCTATGAGAATATCTTAAGGAGTCACTGATACTTTTCAAATAACAATATGTATTCATGGTTATCATAAAGGTATATGTGTCCTGATTCAAATACAAAGGAACCAGGAATCACAATCAATTTTAATTACAAGTATATGTACAGACTTTATCAATATGAATATTGTAGTGACATATATTATTAAAATATCCTATGTGTGTCAGTTGTGTAGTGGTAATATGAGGTAATACTGGTTTTGTTTTGTTCAAGCTCTGTTGGTATTTGTCATCATGACTTCAATAGTTTGTCTTTTGGGACTAGTATTGGAGATGTTCTCAGTTCCTGATATTAAGACAATTAAATTCCCCTCTGAATATTATTTTTACAAAGTCATTTCAAGATGAGGGGACATAATGTTGAGCTCAGCTGGCCAAATCAGCTTATCTTGCGTGATGGCGGCAGGGAAGGACTCCTCTGCTCGAATTCTCCTCTGGGCTCTGGAGACACCTCACTGATAGCTAAAAAGACCAAGGAGTATGCTGTCCGACTCTGGATTCAGCAAAGCTCTGACCAGGTGCTGCTCAGTACCATCAAGACCACGGTCCCTGAAAACAAGAAGGATGTACCTTCTACTTCATAACTAATTGATACTCTAGTTCTACACTGAGCACAATACAACACAAACATTGAGTTCAGAGCGTTAGGCCAACTGTCAGCTTCATCTGAAATACTTTATACCAGCATTACCCTCCTTAATGGTCACTACGCCTCTGCACTTCCAGCATTATTTCTGTCTAATCAATCATCCAGGTGTCAGTGTACTATTTGGCCATTCCATGCCGTTTTACTTCCCTCCGACACCCTCTGTTCAGGCTGGAGCATTATAGGCTTTATCTCCTGTTTGCCACTGAACTACACATATATATACAGGCATAAATTAACAATTTACATTCAATTTTCATTAAAAGATACTGAATGGTTCAAGCTTACCACAATTTCATGGAAATAAACACAGATACGTTGATTAGCAATGAATTCTGGCACAATTGCTGGCACAAATTCCCATCTGCTTATGTTCCAGGCTTTTATTTAACACAAATATGAGCTGGCTTCAACGCACTGTTGCTTTATCAAGATTATTTGCACTAGTGGTCTCGAACTAACGCTCCTAAGTGAGTATATCAGCGAGTCTAGCCAATGAGGCCACGTTTCGACAAGTGTTTGAAAAAATGTTACCTTTTCACGTCTCCCCTAACAACGAAAGATAGTATTTATAGCCCGACCAATCGTGGTTAGTCTTTCATTTGTTGCGCTCCAATCAATTTGGAGTTTACATGGTAGGCTAATTCTGTAACGTAAGATTTTTTTCAAACACGTTATAAAAAAATTTTATGAGCAGAAATGATTCCATGCTGTCAGGCATCCCCACTATTTTATTTTGGGTATAATTTATTAATTCCTGGACTATTTGCGTAACGTTTTACATATTCTTGGTCAGCAAGCCCTAAGGAACCCAAATATCCAAATTTAAAAGAGCTACGTGGCTGCGTTCAAAATATGTATTTTCTACCTCCTGTTTCGAAGATGTGCTGTCTGGGTACTGTTATGTTTTCAACCGTAAACCCATCTATTGTTATCTTTCCTAATAAGCGTTTTTTTTATGATTTTAAAACCTAACTCTGGGAAGGGTAGTGAATTTATCACTGTCCGTCCGAAAAAGTTAGTGCTTGTAGTCTTACACGCGTGATGGCAGCATTTGTGTATCGCGCGAAGCGTGTTTAGTGTTCGGCTTTCTGCCTCTCCCTTCTCGCTATCCTTTTGTCCATCTGTCTTTTGATCTTGGTAACATAGTGTAGAAAAAGAGATGAATGGAATTTAAAATTTAGGTCAACTTGCATATTTCAAGGTTTTTCTTAGAAAGGCAGCACATTTTATTGTGTGTTTGGGAAACGCGTGTATGTTGCAGAAGGCCTTTAATATCAACGTGAAACGTTACAATTTGCATACGCAGTAGAAAACAAGGGGATTTCGAGTACAGTCATTGTGACAGCACTGTTCTTTACCATTCTTCTTCCTTTATTTATTATATGTATTTATTAGGCTTTATATTTACTTGATAATTTATATATGTGGATTAGAATATTCCACGACAGTATCTATATCTAATAAGAGTAGTGTATTATAGATAACCTTACTTACCGCCACATATGTATACCTCAGTCAGAATTATTCTGGAATAGTGTGATGACTACGTTATATGTCTAGGGTATGTGTATGATGAATTGTAAGTCATAACAACAATAGACAGATAAACAATTTAATTTATTCCACCACACTTGACAACACTGTGACACTCACATACATAAAACACTCTAAGAGGATATCTTAAAGGAGTCACTGATAACTTTTCAAATAACAATATGTATTCATTGCTGTCATGAATGTATATGTGTCCTGATTCAAATACAAAGGGAACCAGGAATCACAATCAATTTTAATTACAAGTTATATGTACAGAATTTATTAATATGATTCTTATAGTGACATATATTATTAATGGTATCCTATGTGTGTCAGTTGTGTAGTGGTAATATGGGGTAATACTGGTTTTGTTTTGTTCAAGCTCTGTTGGTATTTGTCATCATGACTTCAATAGTTTGTTTCTATTGGAACTATTATTGGAGATGTTCTCAGTTCCTGGTATTAAAACAATTAAATTCCCCTCTTAATTTTAGTTTATAATGTCATTTTAAGATGGGGGTACATAATGTTGAGCTCCATGGCCACACTCTCTTATCTTGCGTGATGACTGCAGTAAAAGACTCCTCTGTTCGATACTTTAATGAGTTCTGGAGCCACCCCACTGGTTGCTATATGGACCAAGGAGTATGCTGTCCACCTCTGGCTTCAACAAAGCTCTGACCAGGTGCTGCTCAATAACTTTAAGACCACGGTCCCTGAAACAAGAAGGTTGTACCTTCTACGTCAGAACTAATTTATACTCCAATTCTACACTGAGCACAATACATCACAAACATTGAGTTCAGAGCTTTAGGCCAACTGTCAGCTTCATCTGAAATACTTTATACCAGTATTTCCCTCCCTAATGGTTACTACGCTTCTGCAATTCCAGCATTATTTCTTTTTAGTTAATAATCTAGGTGTCAGTGTACTGTTTGGCCATTCCATGCAGTTTTACTTTCCTCCGACACCTTCTGTTCAGGCTGGAGCACTATAGGCTTTACATCATGTTCGCTACTGAACCACACATATATACAGACATAAATTATCAATTTACATTCAATTTTCATTAAAAGATATTGAATATTTCAAGCTTACCACAATTCATGGAAATAATAATAAACAGTTTCGTTGACTGGCACTGAATATAGCACAACTCCGATCTGCCGATGTCCCAGGCTTTATTTTATAAAAAATATACACTGGTGCTCAACGCACTGCTTCTTAGTAGGTTTATTACAAGATGTGGCAATGAACAGACGCTCTGAATTGTGTATATTCGCAGCTCTACCCAATCACACCACGTCTACACATCTTTTCAAAAAAGTACCCCTTTCTCACGTTTCCCCTGACAACACAAGATAGTATTTATAGTCCGACCAATCGTGTTTAGTCTTTCATTTGTTGCGCTCCAATCACATAGGAGTTAACATGGTAGGCTATTTCCGTAACGTAATGTTTCTTCAAACACGTTATAAAAAAATTTTATGAGCAGAAATGATTTCATGCTGTCAGGCACCCCCACTATTTTATTTTGGCCATAACTTGGTAATTCCTAGACTATTTGCGTAACGTTTTACATATTCTTTGTCAGCAAACCCTAAGGAACCCAAATATACGAATTTAAGGGAGCTAGGTGGCTGCGTTCAAAATGTGCATTTTCTACCACCTCCTGTTCACTTCAATCCCCCATGTGGTGTCTGGGTACTGTCATGTTTTCAAACGTAAACCCATCTAATGTCATCTTTCCCAATAAGCGTTTTTCAGGATTTTAAAACCTAACTCTGGTATGGGTAGTGAATTTTATCACTGTCGATTTGAAATAAAGTTAGTGCATGTGGCCTTACACGCGTGATGGCAGCAATTGTGTATCGCGCGACGCGTGTTTAGTGTTGCACGTGTCCCAACTTTTCTGCCTCTCCCTTCTCGCTATTCTTTAGTCCATCTGTCTTTTAGTTACGCCGTGTATAAAATGGAATGAATGAAATATTAAATTTAGGTCATTGATCAGCTTGCGTATCTCAATGTTTTTCCAAGAAATACAGCACACGTTTCATTGAAGAAAGCGGGTAATAATACAGTAGGCTTTTACTATCAACGTGAAAGCGTTACAATTTGCAGACGAAGTAGAAAACAAGGGGGAATTTCGAGTACAGTCATTGAGACAGCACTGTACTTTACCATTCTTCTTTCCTTTTATTAAATTTATTTGTTAGGCTTTGCATTTACGTTTTAATTTATATATGGGGATTAGAATAATTCACGACATCTCCCCTCTTAAAACAGACATTATATGTCAGTCCTTTTTTCTATATACACATAGAGAAATTTATTATTATTTCTGGGGTTTACGGTGATTCTCATCACACGGATGGCGGCTTAAAAAATC
This sequence comes from Oreohelix idahoensis, assembly GCA_024509875.1. Taxonomy (NCBI): domain Eukaryota; kingdom Metazoa; phylum Mollusca; class Gastropoda; order Stylommatophora; family Oreohelicidae; genus Oreohelix; species Oreohelix idahoensis. Next base: position 481,852 of record JAMPIV010016022.1, read on the forward strand.
CGCTCCCAAATTTGTTTTTCCAGATATATACTCAATGCTAAAATTATAGGGAGCCAAAAGCAAGGACCATCGGAGTAACCTAGAGTTCTCATGCCTAGCCTGGGCTAGAAACGATAAAGGTTTGTGGTCCGTTTGCAACTTAAATGCCTTCCCATACAGATAAATATTGAATTTCTTTATTGCCCATATTACTGCAAGACATTCTTTTTCGCTAGTTGAGTAGTTGATTTCAGCTTTATTCAATTTTCTGCTAGCATATGCCACTGGGCTTAATTCCCCATCCAATGCATCTGATTTCTGTAGTAGAGTTGCACCCAACCCAATATTACTGGCATCCGTCCTTACTATGAATTCTTGACTTAAGTCAGGTAATTTCAAAATAGGTTTACTTGTGAGCTTTTCCTTCAATTCTTGGTAAGCCATTTCACATTGTGGTGTCCATATAATGCGATCTGGATGTCCTTTACGTGTCAAATCAGTTAACGGTGCACATATGGAATTAAAGTTCTTGATATACTTCTGGTAGAAACCACATAAAGAGACAAAGGATCTCACGTCCTTCTTGGTTTGTGGTCTCGGGGCTTTCTTTAGTTTCTCTAAATTCTTTGGGTCAGGGGTCATGTTTCCCTGATAAACTGTGTGTCCCAAAAATTCCAATTCTTTACATCCAACGCAACATTTGGTTGGTCGGGCTGTTAAATTTGCTTCCCTAAGTCGATCAAACAGCATCTTCAGAGAGTCAATGTGTTCCTCAAAGGTTTCTGTTGCTATAAGGATATCATCCATGAAATTTGTTATATATGGATTATTCAGAGGGTCCAATAATTTTCTCATCATTCTAGAGAAGACACTAGGCGCATTCTTCAATCCAAATGGCAATCTATTAAACTCATAGTGTCCTTCTGAGGTACTAAAAGCTAGGTATGGTCTAACCTCAGGCTTTACTGGAATCTGATAGTATCCTTTACTCAGATCCACTTTTGAGAAATATTTAGCTTTATTTAGTCTGGCAAACAGCTGATTTGTATCCGGCAATGGATCCATCTGTCCTTCTGTAATAGCATTCAGTCTCCTGTAATCTATACAGAGTCTATGTTCTCCAGAGGGCTTCCTTAAGAGTACAACACCGGAACTATATGAGGATTCACTGTGTGAAATAATTCTTTCCTTTAACAGATAGTCTATCTCTTCCTTCAAAGCTTTCTCCTTAGCAAACGGAATCGAATATGGTTTCATACAGACGGGTGTGGGGTCTATCAGTTTCATATCATATTCCAATAGGTTTGTATGCCCTGGTCGGTCTGTTAACACCTCTGCATGATTATTTAGAACCTGTTGCACTCTCTCTTTCTGAGTTTTCGTTAAATGTGTACTGATTTTCACCTGGGCTGCTGTCTCACAGGGGTGTAATGGATATTCAAATGATGAAAGTGGTTCCTTTTTCATCTCCATGGCGATGGACAAGGTCAACAAGTGTGTCTCTTCCTGATGTTCTCTTTCCAAATATTTCTTCAGGAGATTCACATGATAGATTTTTTCTTTCCCCTTCTTATCTATCTTATAATTTGTTCTAGACACCTTCTCTAAAACTGTATATGGACCTTGCCATCCAATCTGTAACTTATTCTGACTCCCGGGGAGAAGAAGCAGTACCTTCTCTCCCACAGCCAAATCTCTGTCTTTCGCCTTCCTGTTATAATAGGCAGCATGTTTCTTCCTGGCTTGTTTCAAATTTTCATTGGCAAGTTTCCAGCCAGTTTTTAAACGAGTGGTCAGCTCATTCACATATTGGTATGAAGATGTAATGTTTTCCTCTGCCTTTTCATCAGTCCACGTTCTTAACAAAGCTTCGAGTGGACCTTTTATTGGCCTTCCAAACAATAATGTTGCCGGGGCCATACCGGTTGAACTATGGGGTACCTCCCGATAAGCAAAGAGGGCGGCGTGCAGGTACTGGTCCCATGTATCTGGTTTTTCGTGTGCCAACTTTCTCAGGATCGACATCAACGTGCCGTTAAATCTTTCCACTTGGCCGTTCCCTTGGGGATGGTACACACTGCAATGGAAGTGTTTGGCCTGGAAGATCCTGAAAACTTCTTCAGTTAGTTTCCCCTTGAACTGAGAGCCATTATCAGTCAAGATTTGATTGGGAAAGCCTAACCTTGTGAAAATTGTGAGCAATGCCTCTGCCACATGTTTAGAATCAATCGATGACAGGGCTACTGCCTCTCCCCACATAGAACAAGTGTCCACCAGAGTCAGAATGTAGCTGTTCCTTCTCTTGGTTCGGGTGAGAGGTCCCACAAGATCCACAGCAACTCTCTCAAAGGGTGTTCCCACTATGGGCATTTCCCCCAGAGTTGCTGGTGCAGTCCAATGTTTAGGTGCTACTCGTTGGCACTCTGGACAGGATTTTACATATCGTTTGATATCTTCAGTTATTCCTGGCCAGAAATAGTGACAAGCTATTCGCTGTCCTGTTGCGCTGATTCCCATATGACCACTGAAGGGAATCGCATGCCCTAGTTCCAACACTTTAGTCCTATATGAAGTGGGAAGGACCAGCTGTCCGTGACCATTGGATTCAGATCCAGCCTTCCTATATATCAGTTTGTTCTTCATATAAAACTCTCCCTTGCCTGGAGGTGTATGAGATTTGTGCAACTTCTTGAAACATGGCTTGAGTGTTTTGTCCTCAGCCTGTGCCTTCCTCATCTCATCTGGGTGAGTATTTATTGGATTATCCTCCTCCTTTTTAGACTGTGATCTGGTCTGCACTGTTGCCAATATCACAGGTCTCTTGGGATTCCCCAAGAAGACATATCTACACCCCAATATCAGAGGGTAGATTGGCTCATTTATCACTGCTGCTTTTATGATTCCTTCCACATATCGCGTTTTCACTTTTATTCGGGCGACGGGAAGTGTCATGGTAGCTACATCCTTGGTTGCAGTTTGAATCTCCACTGTTTCTGTGGTGTATTGATCGGCCTGCACCAGGTGAGAACTCACAACGGAATCGTAATCTAAACCGGTATCATATAAACACCTTATAGTGACACCATTACAGATGACATCTTCACACACTGGGGGGTGGTATGGTTCCTGTAGTTCTTCAGGTTTGACCTTCTTTTCCTTTTTCCCCGATGTCATAGCAGCACAATGAGGAGGTTTCCTTCTACAATGGTCAGTGTCATGATTGTTCATCTTACAATTTTACACCACCTTTTTCCTTGGTTGAAAGATTTTCTTTCATCATATTTCCTTTCATCGAATTGTGGGGTTTTATTTTTATTTTCATACCGTGGCCTATCAAACTGGTGCTTACCTTTGTTTTGATCCCTAGGATCAAATTTATTAAAGTTCTGTGGTGCCCTAAAGTTATCCACTTGTTTCTTTTTATTACCTGTTACCTCTGCTTGAGCTGCTTGATACCTTTCAGCAACATTTAGCAACTCACCCAGCCTCTCTGCACCTTGTTCCATGAGAAACTTTCTCAGGTCTGGAGCCATGGACTCTCTTAATTGCTCTATAAGGACCATTTCCTTAAGATCTTGGGTTTTCCCCAGAGAAGTCCATTTCTCCAAGTATGTCTCTATTCTTGCAGAGAACTGGTGATAGGTTTCACCTGACAGTAGTTTAGCATTCCTAAATTTTTTCCTATAAAATTCTGCATTCTTTTCATATCTTAACAAAAGAGCCTGCTTTAGCATGTCATAATTTTCCTGATCACCTCTGCTCATCTTTGCAAAAACTTCATAAGCTGCCCCACGAAGTCCCTGAGATAACTTTAAGCTCCACCTTTCTCTCTCTAACCCATATGTGGTAGCTAATAGTTCATACCTATTTAGATAGCTCTCTATATCATCGTCTTTCTCAACAAAATGATCTAAATGAAAATTCATAGCTGAGGTTGAGGCTCCCTGGCTAGCAGTAGCATCAGAGGCAAAGGGACTGGCACCATTTTCAGGAGCATGGCCCTGAAACTCAAACTCCCTTAGTCGTAACTCATGTTCCCTTTGTAATCTCTTCTCCTCCTTTTCTGCTTCCCTCTCTGCAGTCAATCTTCTTTCTTCGGCTTCCCTTTCTGCAGCTAATTTCTTTTCTTCTCTTTCTGCAGCTAATTTCTTCTCTTCCCTTTCTGCAGCCAATCTTTTGTCTTCTCTTTCGGCCTCCAATTTCTTAGCCTCAGCCTCAATCTGCAACCTCTTAATCTCTTTTTCAGCTTCTATTCTCTTATCTTCGGCCAATCTTTCAGATTCTAATTTTCTTTCGGCCTCTTTTTCTAATCTTCTTTCTTCCCGTTCAATATATTTGTCACATTCAGCAGTGACATAAGAAATCATAATTTGCCCGTCCATTCCTAACTCTTTCGCAGTCTGTACAGCAGCAGATCGAAATTTTGCCAGGTCGGCCATTGTCTAACAGATAAATGTCTAAACAATTTTATCTATGACTAATTAACTCAAGACAACACAGGCACTGTGAGCTCAACCTTATTTATTTTCACCCAAGGATACCTTTTAATTCTTATTATTCCCTGAAGTGAGTTACCCCCAATATTTGTAATAGGGAAAGATTCAAAATCCCGAGGGCGAGACCCCAATATATGTGGTAAAATGGGATGTTATAAATATTTATAGGGGACTTAGTGTACTGACTGAGATCAGCTGTGAAGGTATCTATATCTAATAAGAGTAGTGTATTATAGATAACCTTACTTACGCCACATATGTATACCTCAGTCAGAATTATTCTGGAATAGTGTGATGACTACGTTATATGTCTAGGGTATGTGTATGATGAATTGTAAGTCATAACAACAACAGACAGATAAACAATTTAATTTATTCCACCACACTTGACAACACTGTGACACTCACATACATAAAACACTCTAAGAGGATATCTTAAAGGAGTCACTGATAACTTTTCAAATAACAATATGTATTCATTGCTGTCATGAATGTATATGTGTCCTGATTCAAATACAAAGGGAACCAGGAATCACAATCAATTTTAATTACAAGTTATATGTACAGAATTTATTAATATGATTCTTATAGTGACATATATTATTAATGGTATCCTATGTGTGTCAGTTGTGTAGTGGTAATATGAGGTAATACTGGTTTTGTTTTGTTCAAGCTCTGTTGGTATTTGTCATCATGACTTCAATAGTTTGTTTCTATTGGAACTATTATTGGAGATGTTCTCAGTTCCTGGTATTAAAACAATTAAATTCCCCTCTTAATTTTAGTTTATAATGTCATTTTAAGATGGGGGTACATAATGTTGAGCTCCATGGCCACACTCTCTTATCTTGCGTGATGACTGCAGTAAAAGACTCCTCTGTTCGATACTTTAATGAGTTCTGGAGCCACCCCACTGGTTGCTATATGGACCAAGGAGTATGCTGTCCACCTCTGGCTTCAACCTCTGACCAGGTGCTGCTCAATAACTTTAAGACCACGGTCCCTGAAACAAGAAGGTTGTACCTTCTACGTCAGAACTAATTTATACTCCAATTCTACACTGAGCACAATACATCACAAACATTGAGTTCAGAGCGTTAGGCCAACTGTCAGCTTCATCTGAAATACTTTATACCAGTATTTCCCTCCCTAATGGTTACTACGCCTCTGCAATTCCAGCATTATTTCTTTTTAGTTAATAATCTAGGTGTCAGTGTACTGTTTGGCCATTCCATGCAGTTTTACTTTCCTCCGACACCTTCTGTTCAGGCTGGAGCACTATAGGCTTTACATCATGTTCGCTACTGAACCACACACATATATACAGACATAAATTATCAATTTACATTCAATTTTCATTAAAAGATATTGAATATTTCAAGCTTACCACAATTCATGGAAATAATAATAAACAGTTTCGTTGACTGGCACTGAATATAGCACAACTCCGATCTGCCGATGTCCCAGGCTTTATTTTATAAAAAAATATACACTGGTGCTCAACGCACTGCTTCTTAGTAGGTTTATTACAAGATGTGGCAATGAACAGACGCTCTGAATTGTGTATATTCGCAGCTCTACCCAATCACACCACGTCTACACATCTTTTCAAAAAAGTACCCCTTTCTCACGTTTCCCCTGACAACACAAGATAGTATTTATAGTCCGACCAATCGTGTTTAGTCTTTCATTTGTTGCGCTCCAATCACATAGGAGTTAACATGGTAGGCTATTTCCGTAACGTAATGTTTCTTCAAACACGTTATAAAAAAATTTTATGAGCAGAAATGATTTCATGCTGTCAGGCACCCCCACTATTTTATTTTGGCCATAACTTGGTAATTCCTAGACTATTTGCGTAACGTTTTACATATTCTTTGTCAGCAAACCCTAAGGAACCCAAATATACGAATTTAAGGGAGCTAGGTGGCTGCGTTCAAAATGTGCATTTTCTACCACCTCCTGTTCACTTCAATCCCCCATGTGGTGTCTGGGTACTGTCATGTTTTCAAACGTAAACCCATCTAATGTCATCTTTCCCAATAAGCGTTTTTCAGGATTTTAAAACCTAACTCTGGTATGGGTAGTGAATTTTATCACTGTCGATTTGAAATAAAGTTAGTGCTTGTGGCCTTACACGCGTGATGGCAGCAATTGTGTATCGCGCGACGCGTGTTTAGTGTTGCACGTGTCCCAACTTTTCTGCCTCTCCCTTCTCGCTATCCTTTAGTCCATCTGTCTTTTAGTTACGCCGTGTATAAAATGGAATGAATGAAATATTAAATTTAGGTCATTGATCAGCTTGCGTATCTCAATGTTTTTCCAAGAAATACAGCACACGTTTCATTGAAGAAAGCGGGTAATAATACAGTAGGCTTTTACTATCAACGTGAAAGCGTTACAATTTGCAGACGAAGTAGAAAACAAGGGGAATTTCGAGTACAGTCATTGAGACAGCACTGTACTTTACCATTCTTCTTTCCTTTTATTAAATTTATTTGTTAGGCTTTGCATTTACGTTTTAATTTATATATGGGGATTAGAATAATTCACGACACCCTGTTGGGACCACAGTGGGTACCCGCCGCTAACGAACCGTTTCTTTCACAGAAACCGTCTATGGCTCGTTCTAACACTTAAAGCGGACCCGAGAAATGTTTCTCTGGTCGAACAGGTGCGTTTAGATAACATTACGTCTAGCGTTAGCTGACCGCAGCTGGCCAGCGTAAACAACCTCGGGTGGGGTTGAGAAGGTGAAAAAATGTAGGTAGAATATGAAAGAAACGAAAATACAAAATGTCTCGGAAAACAGAACATTTAAGGGAGTAATCAAATTATGGACAAGATGGTAAAATAAATTATCTTTCACGTGACACATGTCAATTTGTGAATTTCCTTGTGTGGGAAGAGTGTTCCTCCAATGACCAGGTTGTTAATGCTACAGAAACTTATTAATGTATCACCATTTTCGTTTTCATTTGTTGTTGTTTCCGTAACTTCATTTCTTTTTACATATACGGGGGTGTCAGCCCTATGCTAAAACCCCCAACCTGGAGGACCTTACAACTTCTTGTAGATTTATAATTCAAAGTTGGAGATCATTCCTGGTCTTAACAAGGCCGCACAATACTTGGGAACCACTTAGCAGAATTGCAGTGACACACAATTCAGTAAACTCTGGATCATCCGGCATCACATTGACCGGGATGCCAAGCCAGATGGGAAAAAATAAATAAATAAATGGGGAAAAAATGTGAAATAGAATAAGGTGGCCGCTGAAAAGATACGGAATACGACAGTGTAAGACGATGTTGAAATCGTGTTAAGCAAAACGTACTAGTTATATATATATATATATATATATATATATATATATATATATATATATATATATATATATATATATATATATATATATATATATATATATATATATATATATATATATATATATATATATATATATATATATATATACTCGTAATACGTACAGTAATACATATTCATACGATGATTGATTGAGTTCTGATACAATGTTTGTATATAATTTCATTTTATATAATCTTTAACAAACAACAACAAAACCGTTTCCTGAGGATGGTGATTAACCGAGATAATTTTTTCTTCTGTCATTCCGGACAATCGAGAGTCATGTGCGTAAATGTTTTTCTTCTTTAGCCTTAACTTCAGAACGTCGTGCATTAAAATGAAATCGACATTTAACCACCCCCCAAAAAAAAAAATAAAAAAAAAAACCATACAAAACAAGAAATATTTTCACAATAACGTGTCACCATTTATAAAAGTAGGCCACGAACTTATCAAACCTCCGATCAGTTTTATCTGCTCTAATTGTACATAGAAAACCATGCCATAAAATTATGCGTTCTTATGAAACACTTTTGTGCCAGTGAGTCAAGTGCTTTATGGCAGATTTCTACGATGTCTCCGTCCTTCAGTGTTTTTCAAACTGAGTGGGCGAGTCCTACATTTTTCTACTTCGCAATTGTTATTTTAACTGATATCTATATGCCCCCTCTCTTCCATGATGGGACTGAAATTCTCTATTCATATAAGCCCAGACATCTCATGCATGGGAACCATTGCTATACACTATATGAAGTACATAATTAAAGCATATTCGGGTCATAAGACTCGTGTTTGGACAAGCGCTGTGTTTGCATTGGCAAATAATTGACTGTAGTTATATATTTTTTAATGGTTACAAAAGATTAATTGCAGGTTTTTTTTTTAAATATTTCATTGGATAATACATACTCCTTCTCCAAATTTGATCATACATTGTAAACGAAATGAAATGCTCAAGTTCTTTCATGTAATATAAGTAAACACATAGACATTTATAGTACCATAAATATGTTCTACGAGTTTTCCATGTATGCATTTGCGGGATAGGAGAGAAGTGGAATATGTAACCATAATTGGGTAACTGCAGGACTGCGGCAAAAAACAATATTGTAGTGACACAAATACGCACAAATCAACGTTACGGAACACCACGACCACAAAAACAACATTCGCCTTATTTTGTTATCGTATTTTTTAGAAGCGGACCTTGCTCATTCTTGTCAGATTATGTAACTAGGGTGTATCGCAAGGGCCGGTAACCGGTCGATCTCGATGTGATTGTAGAACTCAAGATATGATTTGGTAGATCTTTAGGTGACGGAGGTGGGGTAACCAGCACCATGCCCAACCCTCCTTAGTCGCTTTTTACGACGCTTTTTTAGGATACACTGTTACTATTCTTTGCTCCCCTTTCGGGCCCTGGTAACACACGGGTTTTTAAACAGTAAAGTACTGACATCATAGTGCCCGATGCACCCGCCCCTTCTTGGCAGTCACTCGAGGCGGACCTCCCCCACGCAATGTCCACCCCTTCCCATCTTGGCAGTCACTCGAGGCGGACCTCCCCCACGCAATGCTCCCCCCCCCCCCCCCACTTCTTGGCTGTCACTCGAGGCGGATCTCCCCCACGCAATGCCCCCCCTTCCTTCTTGGCTGCCACTCGGTGCGGATCTCATACTCGCACCCCCTTAAGGTAAGGAATATATCTTACTGCAGTCTTTCTCATCTTATTTTCATATCCCATTCCTTGCCATAATTTTTATGTTCACTCCCATACTTCTTCAAGTGTCACGTCTGTTGGCGGAAGCGATCAAACGATTGTTCCTCCCAAAAATGTCCCAATTCAAGCGTTATTTATCAAGTTTGTTGTTGACTGTCGCCCATGTCATGCTGCTGAAAGTACCGTATATGTTTTTGTCATGTTATACCCCAGTGCCCGTGTGGTTCCCGGGGGTATTTGAGGAGACGACGAAAAAATAGGACTATTACTCCATCAAGCCTGTCGGAAAAGGCGAATCCACTGGCTAACAAAAAAAAATTTTTTTTTTTCCTTTCTCTAACATTTCTATGTTTTTCTGGTCAATTTTAATGCGCTGTTTTTAAATCTGCAAACCGTTTTTCTCTATCAGGTCGGGATCTCTAGAAATACGCAATTGAAGTTTTTTAACAACGCATACAGTATTACATCATTCGTACAAGACGTATAACAGTTACGTAGGCTTGAATTTCTTTGCAGTCGACTTTCGTCGGTGAATGGCATGTGGTACATCGCGATGAAGCATCCAGCAATAAATAATCGGCAAGCATGGTCACACTCCACCGTCCTTGATAACGTGACTCCATTACGGCGATATCTTGATTTAATCGTTCTCCATGTTCATCGCTGACTTCGCCAAGGTTGTCAGGGAAAAAGTCAAGATGCGAATCGAGCAAATGGATTTTGAGGGACATGTTACAGCCCATAATTCTGTATGCATCTATGCACTGCTTAACAATATGCACATAGTCGACAGATTTGTGATTTCCCAGAAAGTTATCGACGATCGATTTGAATGCCATCTATGCGCGAAGTTCACTACCATGTAACAAGTTCTCGAATTTGTTTGTCTGCAATAACTTTCCTAATCTGAGGTCCTACAAAGATACCTTCCTTTATCTTTGCATCGCTAACTTGCGGAAACTTTTCTCGAAGATAAGTGAAAGCTTTGCTCGTTTTATCTAACGCTTTTACGAAATTCTTTATGAGCCCCAACTTTATATGTAACGGTGGTAAAATGATGCTGTCTTTGTTAACTAATGGCTCGTGTATTACATTTTTATGCTCAAGCTGCATACGATCCCTGATAGGCCACACCTTTCTTGCATAATGTTCCTGTCTGTTGCGGCTGTCCCATTCACATAGGAAGCAACAAAATTTAGTATACCCAGTCTGCATGCCCGTGAGAATTGCAATGACCTTTAGGTCTCCACAAATCCGCCATTGGTAGTTGATAAATGATAAATATTAGTCTTGGCCACTAGCTGATAAATATTATTCTCTCAGTCTGTCGAATATTCTCTCAAGTCACACTCTACTGCAGCCACACATGTTAGTAATAAATATGTGTGCTACTGTTCTCCTGTCACTGTGTAGAATGTTGCAAGTGGGTGTGTGATGGGGTAGACACTCACACCACAAGGCACGTACATAATAGTCATAGAACTGGTGTAAACGCCTGGTGACACTTAATGACGATTTATTAAGGCATGGCACAATCACGTTTACATTAATGTACAGTTTGCATTACAACACGAACACGTTGGCATAAATATAAAGTTCACAGTGAAAAGTACGAACTATCCCCAGCGCTCAACAGACTGCACACTCGGCAGTTAACAATAATGTCAGCGCTATAAATAACAGCTTCTTAACAGCTTCATAAATCTCCACACTGCAGTTAATCAAATATGGCCTGTCCTAATCCTGGACTTATAATAGCTTCATAACAGCTTCACAAATCTCCACACTGCAGTTAATCAAATATGGCCTGTCCTAATCCTGGACTTATAATAGCTTCATAACAACTTCACAAATCTCTACACTGCAGTTAATACATAATATGGCCTGTCCTACTCCTGGACTTATAATAGCTTCATAACAGCTTCACAAATCTCCACACTGCAGTTAATCAAATATGCTGTACACACAGCGAAATATATAAGTCGACATTTTCTTAAGCACTACGTAGGCATACACTATCCAAACACAGGGACTCGACCTACACGGTCCACGTCCAAAACTCAACTCCCTTAATCACACACTAGTCCCGCCAAAAAAAACCCGTCACGAGACTCGGCTGTCTTGAACACCGCTCTCAACAACACATGCAGACTAGCTGCGAGCTATTCACATGGCTCAAAACAGTACAGAATAAATACATCTCAACATTTGAGATTAAACAGCGTTCACACGCTTATCTGTACTCTGCCACTCCAAAAATAGGAAAAGATAATTCTATCATAAAGTCAAACATGGATCCGCTTAATCAAGCGTTGCAACTCGAAATTTAACTTGTCCAAAAAAACATTCCAAAGATTACTTCCCTTCCATCGGATCTCTCGTAACAGTAGTCATTGTACTTTATTTTTGCCAAAAGTATAGCCATATTGTCATAAGTTTCTTTCATATGAACAGAGTAGGCGACTGAAATTGATGAAAATAAATTTCCGTAATGCAATAACACGGCTTTTAGACTAGTCTTGGAATAGTCGATGAAAAGTCGTCATTCGTTGACTATGTGCTCATGACCGAGGTGCACCATTAGACCGTTTACATCTTTGCAATAGCAAATGTCATCATCCATCTCAAAGTATTGAACAAGTTCTCTGTGTCTATGACGAAATTTAGATATCGGAGTATTGGGCGCTAAAAGATTCCATTCTTTGAGTCGCGAACCGAGTAATTCCGCTTGTCCTTTGGTAAGAGCGAGATCACGTATTAGATCTGAAAGTTCTGAATGGTTAATTAAGAGAACACCATCATTCACCGGTATATAATCCGAGTCAGAATTAGTTTCTAAAGCAGGTAAACTATCACTTTCTGATGGTTCATTCACGTCCAACGGATATTGTTCTGGTGGAACTGGGATCGGACACGTGATTGGATCATGAGGCACTGGTTTCGAAACCGATTCAATATTTGGATAAACCACAGACTTTCTAGTTTTAAAAGTGAAACCATGGATATTTGTCAAGCAGAAGTAACAATCAGTAGCGTGATTTGTCGGTTCACGCCATATTACTGGCACTCCAAAAGGCATCGACTTATGCTTCGGCGATTTTCGTATCCAACGTGCCAATGTATTTGCACAAGTCGAACAAACTGCATTTGGCTTCCAAAATTTATTTGCATCATCAACTTTCGAATCGAAATAAAGTTCATATGCTTTCTTTAGTAATGGTGTAAAGTTTTTCTGGTGAACACGATCGGTAAAATATCCGCACACGTAACAGAACAGATCAACCGAATTTCTACAACTTCTAGAAGCCATCTTTCGCTCATAATTATTTCAAAATACAGTAACTATTTGAAAAATAGCGTAACATATGTCATGCATCTTTTAGCAGTATAAAAAGTAGAATTATTTTGCATTTTATTAATTTTTAATAAGTTATATAGTCAATGTTTCCCAAAATATATATTTATCAGAACCCATAAAAGGATTTCAAATGAAACTGACCTAAGAACACTTATTCTTATATAAGAAAGAAAAATGTTGTTTGTCAGTGTAATAAGAGGTTGTTCGTGGGGCTGGTAACCTCATAATGTAGGACCGATTACTACAGAAACAACCGCAGTAAGAGTTGATGATTTAGTGTAGGCCTCCTTAAGGGGGCCATTTGCAGTGGGGGGCTACCAAAGCTGACATAGCAGTCAGTGGCCATCACGCCAAGTGGCGTCTTGTAGGGCCGCAACAAACTGTATCCATTTTGCTCGGTTGATGGCCATCTTTCGTGCTGTGCCCCAACTCTGGTTCATGCTTTGTATCTCAGACTCCAATGTTCTCCACCAGGTTGTCTTTGGTCTGCCTCTCTTTCGCCGTCCTTCTGGGGTCCATAGCATAGCAGTTCTGGTGATGGTGTCGGGGTCCCTTCTGAGGTCATAGCCAACCCAGTTCCAGCGTCTGCCCGCAATAATGGTGTGCATGCCTGTTTGACTGCACTGTATAAGCAGTTTCTGGTTGAAGATGGTGTTCGCCATAAAAATTCGAAGAATTTTCTTTAGGCAAAATGTGTTTAAAGAGGATAATTTGGACATTTCCTTTTCTGCTACTCTCCATCACTCGTGCCAAAATTACAGAAAGTACGCAACTCTCGCTTAATCTTAATTTAGTGTTTGTGCTGTACTGAGAAGATTTCCAAATGCTGTTTAGATTTGCAAAGGCTGTCCTGGCTTTATTCATTCTGTTACTGATGTCTTTGCTTGTTCTGCCGTCTGGTGTTACTATGCTTCCTAGATATGTAAATGTATTTGTTTGTTCCAGCTTTTGGTTCCTCATTTTTATGAGCTCAGACTTTATTACATTGAGTGTCAGAATTTCTGTCTTCTGACTGATTAGTCTTTTTAGCGTTCCATAAGACCCTTTGTGTTCTGAACAACCAAATCTCTGTAACTTTCAGTTTTATATTTGGTTACTGGTTGCTCAAGTTTCGCTTCCATGTAATAGAATCAGCTCTGTAACTGAGGAGAACTTTGGTGCTTTCAGACAAGTGCTTCAAGATACTATTCATATCATAGAATTCTGTTCTTCTGTTATTCTGCTCTCTATTCTTGACACTAGTGCTACAAGGACGTTTAAAATCTAAGCGCGAATGGCGCATTATTTGTCCATGTGCATCAAGTAAACCTTTTTTTTTTAATTTGATGGAAACAATCCTGATGGGGTTGTAAAAACGATTTATAGTGTCTGCAGTAAAACTATCTGTAGCTGCAAAATACATGAAGTGAAGAATTGGCGTTGCATAATTGTGACAAAAGATAACTCTTTTACAAGTAAAACTTTCACAACCATTTTAAATAGTATATTAAGGATGTTCTGGGACCTGCATAACTACTGAAGCCTATCAGACATATTGTTAAAAAAAAATATTAAAGACAGTTAGCTTCCTCATTACAAGGAGTTTCAGAAACGTGCCGGGAAGTAATGTTTGAATTAGCAGTTTTTTTGTTTTTAGTTTTAAGTGGAGCACACAATCAAACCAAGTAGAATATTTTGATACACAGTCCGCAGCACATAATCAACGTTGCTCTCTCTCTCTCTCTCTCTCTCTCTCTCTCTCTCTCTCTCTCTCTCTCTCTCTCTCTCTCTCTCTCTCTCTCTCTCTCTCTCTCTCTCTCTCTCTTTCTTTCTCTTAACTTCTAATTCTCTCTTTCACTGAGCAAACTTATCAACAAATTCATAAACAGGGTCGATTTAAAAAACAAAACAAAAAAATTAATTTCAGGGCTTTTCCCCGTTTTTTTATTCATTATTTTACTCCGTTCTTACCCCGAACTTCTAGTCTTACGAGAAAATATTCCTTGTTTTTATATCGCGTGAAAAGGTTGCTTTCTTGGTCGCTAGGAACATAGTTGGCATGTCTATGCAGCTGATTAAAGGACAGAAAAGGGGGGTGGGGAGGGGGTGGGGGGAGTGGTGGGGGGGGGAGAAGATAAAATTAGAACAAAAGAAAAAGAATGAATGAATGAATGAGACAAAAACTAATCGAAACTGCAAAGAATGAATGAACGAGGAAAAAAAAAAAAAACTAATCGAAACTGCAATCTATCATATTATCAGAAAAGTGCAATCTATCATTGAAGCTTAAAAATTCAATCCATTGTGTCGACTTGAACCACGAGTCGCTTTTGTCAACACAATCCACCCCTATAAGAATAGTGCTATTGTAAGACGGAGAGATTTATCTCATCTGCCGGTCCACGAGGAGGTCGAATACCTCTATATAGCGCAGAGATTTAGCATATAAAGGAGCACGTCCTCTGGCAGCCGCCACGGATGTGAACAGATATAATTGAAACATATATATAAAAGAAAACATGGGCCTGTTTGTAGTGGTAATATCATGTCCAAATAGTTTACATGACAGGAAACGATAGAGGACAGATTACAATATAATAATCATGATACAGTTATAGATGATAAACGACTCTTTGGTAGCTATCACTGTATAAATCTTTGATTTTCCAACGGTTTAATCATTTGCGGGCCATCACTGTCGCCTGGATACATACAATGGAATATTTGGAAATTCCGCCTTTATTCAAGTAAGTAAACATTATTATTAAGAGCGTGGGCTTAATGTGTCTTCTACATATTTTCTTAATGTCTTTTTACTCTTTGTCGTTCGCTCTTATGTAGCTACATCTATGTCTCTCATACGTTTGGCGATCTATCTCTGGCTCCGTTCATGGTCACAGAGTTTATCCCTCAAAGCGATTGGCGGAGAACATGCTGTCAGTCTACTGCTCTCGCAGAGCCGACATCTTTGTGGACATGTTCTACATTTTGTTTGTCTTCCCCACATGGATACATGTCTTGTATGTCAGATTTGTAATTTACTGAACAGATGGTATGTGAGTCTGAAATGGTTGATTCTCCATCTGAGAACTCTCACGTGATCTCTTCTTACTAAGTGGTGCTATGCCTGTGGTATATCTTATTCTGGGTTTTCTCTATACCATTGTCCTCTATACCATTGTCCTCTATACCATTGTTCTCTATACCATTGTCCTCTATACCATTGTTCTCTATACGTGTCCTCTATACCATTGTCCTTCGATTTTTTTTTTTTTTTTTTTAACGATCGCTTTCATCTCTTCATCTGGTTTTAATGTTGTTTCCTCTTTCTTTGGCAAGTCTGTCTGCCTTCCTATTTCCTTATATCGTGCAGTGGGCAGGAATCCACTGTACATTCACTTAATTAAATTTATAGCTGGTTGCCATTAGTGCTTCTGAGAGGCTGTCGAAATAGTTGCTTTTATGTTTTGTTAGGGCAATTATGACTGATAGGGAACCTGCGAAAAAAAAACCCTATCTTGACTTAAGCATTATGCGTGTTTTTTTCAAGATGGTTATTACAGCTTTTTTTTATTATTTTTTTTTTTAATGTGTGGTACTTTAAATATCTGGGGTCCACTATATGTAGTGATGGAAGATCAAGTAAAGAAATCAAGACAAGACTTGAGATGGCCTCAGCTGCCATGACAAGGCTGAATGTGATCTGGAAAAGTAACATCAGTTTTCCTGTGAAGATCAAATCATACAAATCACTTGTATTATCTATTCTCTTATGTGGGTGTGAGAGCTGGACACTCACTGCAGATACGGAGCGAAGGATTCAGGCTTTCGAGTATAAATGTTATAGAAGAATTTTGCGCATTTGCTATAAAGAGCACAAAACAAATGTCTATGTTAGAGAGAAGATAAACACCTATGCAGGCCACCAAGAACCACTTTTGTCAGTAGTGAAACGTTGAAAGCTTGCCTGGTTTGGGCATGTAATTCGTCATGACTCCCTTTCGAAAACGATCCTCCATGGAACAGTCGAAGGTAAACGGAGAAGAGGAAGGCAAAGAAAATCCTGGGCTGATAACATCAAAGAATGGGCAGGGCACGGTTTTTCCACACTTGTACGCATTGCTGAGGATAGAGAGCAGTGGAGGACCCTGTCTGCTGATGCTTCCACAATGGCACCCCTACGGCCCATGACGGGTTACGGGTTGAGATGAGATCAGTATGTGATCAATGCTTCTATATAGGCAAGCAGGAGATTAGTGAGAATTTCGTGAAGATAAAATGTTTCACGAGAAGACTATGCACCCAAATTGTAACCCACATTGGGTTGAACCGGATAATCTATGTTAGAGAAAACATCTATTTCTTGTGCATGGGTCAAAACAACATATTTAACCTGCAAAAACCAACACAAGAACTGTCACGTACTGTATAGACCCCAAGATGCAGCAATAGTGAATGCAGTCAGCGACCCATAGCTGTACTGCTTGCATCAGGACCAGCGAACCAGAGCTGGTCAAGACCGCACTCCACCTCCACGTGGTGGTCCTGGAAACAGTCTGCAGCAGTGCAGTCTGGCTGAGCGAGTGCGGATCGCAATGGGAAGGCAAACCCGGTCCCTAAAAAATGCCGTGCTGAAGTCGGATGTGTCGACCGAAAGGTGCAGATATCACAGCTTAGGCGTAAACAGACACAACGCAACCACCGTCTTTTTCAGGGCGAACGAGGAAGAAGAAGGAAGAAGTATAGAATAAAGAACACTATACCCAGTTATAGCCAACATGATGTTGAACCGGGTATTCCATGCACAGAATTAACACAAGTTTTCTTGTGCATGGACCAAAAACCAAACCTGAGTGATACAACTCAAAACGAGTTAGGGCACCAGAGAAACTTCACTATCAAACACAAATAAAACCAAACATATTGTGGACATCAGATCTAATTGAATATTGTTAAGATTACCAGCTGATGGATATATCACCAGCTGATGAATAGATTATCGGAAGACTGAAACATTAAGTTGGAAGTCTTCAAAAATAGTAAAACACGATGTGATGACCTGGGAAAACTGACAAGACTATTCTATGAAAATCTTTATCAAATTGTCTTGTCTATGAATAATATTGTGTTCTGCTGCAAATAGCGCCTTGAGCTGCAACTTATTTAATACACCAAATTTCGCAGAAAAGTGGACCTTTGCAAATTTTCTGTTCAACAACGTAGTGGGGCGAATGTACCTGAAGAATTAACTCCTACAGGAGGATTTAAATGTTCATTTCCCCCAGCTTTTACATGTACTTTGTGTTGATTAACGGAATTAAAACTTGTTTTTGTTTGTTTTTCCTGTGTCTTCACTCGATGTGGCCATTATTACTGCGTACTTATAAGCTCAAAAATGACTTCCAGAATTAGGGTCTCAGCACTACGGCCCAGCTAACAAGACGGACTCGAGAAGCTAGCGATGCGTAGGATACATGCAATATTTTAGCTTAGAGCTTCGTATGTTTAGAAGTAATTCGACACTACAATAATAGATAAATAGTAATTTTAAAGTAATGGTACATACAACTTGGATCATGATAAAGATACGCAGATTACCTCAAAACTAAACACTGTACAGTGGAATTGTGAGTTTAATTCGTATTGTTAAGTTCAAATGTTCCGTAACTTCTGGAAACTCCTAACTTTAAAACTATTACTTTAATTAAGTTATTTCAACCTTATTTTTCATTATTTCAGTTATTATATAAAATCATTTAGTCATGCCAGTCAAAACTTAAAATATTAAAATCCACAAAGAAAGGGAGCTACATGCAAAGATCTCTATGATGAGTTGAAAATAACGATTTTGGGCGTCAAATATTTGAAACGAGATAAATATACAACGTTCACATGATCTTATATAGAATGGTTAAAATTAAGAACGCATATTTAAGCAGAAAAAAAGCAACGAATTAAGATATTGCGACATCATTATAAAATGCTGGGCCGACTGGCGTACGACATCTTGTCTTACCACAGCTGTTGGGTACTGCTCTTTGTTCCTCGGCAGTTTTGTTTTTTAATTATTTTGTGTCCTGTCTTGTTAGTTAGAATGCCTGCATGTATACAGTACCGATGACTACTGATCTTTATATAATTTTCAGTTTCTGTATCTCATTCTCTTTCATTCTTTAATACTGAATGAGTATGGAGCCACCACTGCTGATGGCCCCCTCTGAGAAAGCCTACATGAAAGTACAAACTCTTGCAGATGTGTTTTCTGTAGCTATTTGTTTCACACGATGGGGTAGCCAGCCTCATACATAACCTCAGGTAAAGTCGCCTCTAACGGATTGCCCAAAGGAGCAGTAGTTTTTGTCTCCCGAGTGACCCCTGAGAACTACACTGGGTTAAACGGTTAAACGTATATGACATTGTCAGTTTGAGAGTGTTACTTATGTTGGTTGCTATTTTTACTAACATGGCTTGATTTATTAAATAAATAAGTAAATAAATGTAGGTAATTAACAGGCACTCATTGAGCATAAAGAAGGACAAAAGACAACATAAAAGAAATATAATTGATTGGCTTATCGGGAATCGAACCGAGAACCATACAAACGGCGCCACCGTCTTGTTAATTACCTATATGTGTTTACTTATTTATTTACTATTCACAGAGCTCAGGTTTCCATTTTGATTTATTAACAAAATATTAACGAGGGGATTTTGGTGGTGAAGAAGAGAAACGCAGGCCAGATTGAAGAATTAAAGGTGAACAAGAAAAAGATTCAGTGAAATAACAAGTGACTTAATTATTACTGTTTGCAGTGGCGTCTTAACGGGGGTGCGAGGGGGCGGTCCGCCCCGGGTGACAGACAGGAAGGGGGTGCCATCGGACACTATTAATATAGTACTTACTGTTAAAATGTTACTTACAAGTGTGTTTCTTTACTAGGGAAGGGGGTGTCACAGGTAACATCCGCCCCGGGTGCCATGACTGTTTGTATCTGAAACGCGAAAGTCCCATTGGCGGTGGCCTCTCGCGGAATCGTTTTCATGTTCGAAACCTGGTACCATTACGCCCCAGTCTTCGCAGTTGTAAGTGGGTATTCGACTTAGCACTCCCCTAGACAACATCTGCCATGGGATTACCTTTACATAAAACACCGACAGGAATCACGGCTACGACGTTAACAATAACAACAACGATTAAAGTGCCGAAATAACGAGTGCACTATAGTAATTTTGCCAAAAAAAAAAAACAAACTTACTATCAAATGTCATGCGTCTTCATAGCTTTTGCTGGAGCTCAGCACCCCTTGGCCAGGTCGCACGTCGCGGTTCATCGTGGGTTGGACAGTTCTGGAGAATGTGTTCTGGGGTCTGGATTCCTGTTCCTCATGGGCATTCATTTGTGTGGGATATCTTGAGGCAATAGAGATGTCCTAGTAATCTGCAGTGGCCGGTTCTCAGGCGGAACATTGTGGTCTGTTGGTATCTGTTTAGATGGTGTATTGGGTCATCTCTGCTGTACATATCCCCTTCCTCCTTCCACTGATTTTTGTACTTGTTGTGGTGTCCTAATGAATTTGTAGAGTACAGTTCCGTAAGTTACAAAATATCACATGGAAGAGTGAGGAAGCGAAATGAGTTGAATCAGGTGAATGATGTAATATGTCTGAAGGCAGACTACAATCAGGGGACGAAGGGTGTAAGATCAGTTTTCAGTTAGAGTTTTTGAGAGAAGATTCCAGATCATAACAAATTGAAGCTAGTGTTATGTTTTAGTATCACATGATAAATCGATCTATGAGTTGAGAAAACAGGTTATATCGAGTTACTCAGGTGGAGAGTCAATCTGTTTGAGTATGAAATGATAAATGGATCTATGAGTTGAGAAAACAGGTTATATCGAGTTACTCAGGTGGAGAGTCAGTCTGTTTGAGTGTGAAATGATAAATCGATCTATGAGTTGAGAAAACAGGTTATATCGAGTTACTCAGGTGGAGAGTCAATCTGTTTTGAATCACAAGCTTTCCCACTTCATCTAGAACTGGGGTTCTTAACCTGTGGCCCACCTTGGGGGTAAGTGAATGGATTCTAGGGGGTCCGTGTACATTAAAAGAGGTGTCTAAATGGTGCGAGGAAACTGGCTCCAAAGTCAATCCCAACAAGGCCTGCGTGATGTGGTGCTCCTTGAACAACTCCATTGTGAAAGCAGACCACCCAGATATTACTCTCAATGGACAGAGGATTGAAAGGCAGGAAAAGCCGAAATACCTCGGAGTTACACTTGATCGCGGGCTCTCGTATAAGTACCATGTTGAGCAAATTACACAGAAATGCAGGAGAGGTCTAGCGGCCCTGAAAATAATGGCCGCGGCGCGCCTGGAGCAGAATTACTATTTCTTCTTTATCAACAGCTAGTCATATCGGTCATTGAGTATGGGTTGGGAATACTCACGCTGCCAGTTACACAATGTGAACGGCTAGAACGCATTCAGAATGAAGGGATGCGCATAGTCTTGGGCTGTACGCGAGATACCCCCATTGTGACATGCTTCGGAAGGTTCAAAGTGGTTGATTACGGCATGAATGGAAAACATTCATAGAAGCTTCCAGTCTACAAGAGCTTGGTGTGGGTATACTGTCCTGGTCATGCTGGGGTATGTGGTAATGAAAGAGCTGACAGACTAGCATCAAGAGCACCCATAGTGGGGACACTAGATATGGATAAGGGAGATATACTGAGAACAATTAATGATCGCCTGTTAGAGAATGACACTGCAATAGATGAATCATCAAGGTTAAGACTGTTTGAATTTGGCATCAAACGTAAGGCTAGTAGAGATGGACGTATGAGAGGAAGCATCTGTCGTGTTTACAACCAGCGACCTACAGCAACAGTTAGCGTTCGCACTCTTCGACATATACTGATGGAGACTGAGCACCCATGGGTTTGCTGGAGTGCAATGATGTCAATTCTGTATAACAATAACAATTACCTAAAAATTTGAATGTTATTTTCAACAAAAAATTTTATTTGGGTAAGTGTCATAGATTGTTGCATTTAAATAAATGCATTCTTTTTACCAATTGCAGCGAAAGGTTTTTCTGGTGTGATGATAGTGGTAGAGAAGAAGTAGAATCTCTCTCCAGAAAGTATAAAGTCCCAGTGCCAGAGAAGTGCACTGATATCACAATTGAGTTACGGCGGTGAATACTCTGAGCTGAACAATAGATTTAGGCGTCAGAAGTATACGGTGCCACTTTCGCTATAGTAACCGTATGTGACAGTATAATTAAATTAGAAAAAGTAACTCAAAATTTAACAGTTAAAAATTTACCAAGTCAAATGAGTACAATTTCATAATTTATTATGTACATCTATATATTCTTGTAATGAGAAATGGGTGTTGGAAGATGGTAAAATGTATGATTATTTATAGTTACAAATTAAAATAAATAATAGTAAAAAAATCTAGGATGAATCTTGCAATGAAATTATAAAAGTCTGTCACAGTATATTTTTTATATATCTTGCTATCTAGTCTCTAGCTGTTATCATCATCGACCATGGCTTTGGAAACTGCTCACAGTGTTTGTTGGATTGAATACAGAAAAACTCATCTGGTATTGCCACGTTTGTTCGAGAGGTTCCTGAGACACACTGAAATCAGGAAGACTTTCCTTCAGCCCGCCCTATAACTACGGGGGACTAAGGTGTTGAAGATATTGGTTTGACCACTAGGCTCCAGTTAGCAGGATCAAAGGTCCTCAAGTCTTTAGTTTAAATAGCATGATAAGATAATGTTCACTTTGCAGAAAATAACAAAATACATGAATAAATCACATGTTATGTTACATGGGTAAGATATAACCTTTGCCTTCCACTTATAGATGCCAAGTCACTTATGTACTTGCTGGTATGTCGTAAGCTTCCAGGCAAGAACTAGCCATGATATATTTGGCTAACCAATTAATGGTTATGCTTCCTGACAATGCCGGTGGAGGTTATCTCTGGTTAGCGTCATTCCCTTTTTATTATGTCTGATACAATCAAATCGTAAACAACATCTGAAATAAATTGATATTAGTCACACATATCTTTAATAAACTTACATACCCTCTTAGGATTAATAAGCTCACGGTGAGGCTGTATTGGTTGACGTTAATCTGCCCTGCATGCAGCGTGAAAAAAGAACTTTTCTTGCAGATGCTGTCTTCCAGTTTCTCACTCTGGCTTCTGGATTTGGTGTGTGTGATTTTCAACGGGCCGCTCTGTCCTTATATTTGGGCTTCTCTCCCGTACGAGAAAGCACCTCTTGAAGTCCCATAAGATTTCGTTTTATCCTGGTTTGAGGCGATCTGTGATTTTTCTGTACTTGTTTTCTCTTCTTTTCACTACACCCTTATCTCCTTCCTTCTGTCCTAGGTATCCATTCATTTTCCCCATTTGAGGCTTTCATTCTATTCAAGTTTTATCAAAATCCGTTTAGGCATGTATGTATAATAAATTTTTAAAGATTATTAGCTAACTTTTAGCAGATGTGATGACGATGAAAAATGTTAATTATTTTTAAAACTATTTATATTTGAATAATATCCTTTTGGATATCATTTATAGTCTATCTCCTTTGGTGAGTTATTATTATTTAAATGTATTCCAACCAGGCGTTCTCTTGGAGCTTTAAATTTTCTTTCCTATAAATGTAAACTTTTAAAGTCGGCCATTCCTATATTTGCTATTTCCTACCTTCTTCAATACCGTCCGGCTAAACGTAATTCACATTTTTCCGCCTTCTTCAAACTTCAAAGCAAGATCCGTCGCGTGTTATCCCTGCGCTGTGTGTGTGTGTGTGTGTGTCGCGTTACACATTTTTTCACAAACGAAGCAAGTGGTACAAAATCTCGCTACAGAGCCCTCCTCTTTAAAACAGTGCATGCACGGTTAACATTTTTGTAACACATGCTGCGGTTTCTCCTTACTTTTCTGTCTCTCTATATCTGCTTTGATAGGATGACGACTTAAAAAATCGGGTCCAAGATTGTCCCGTCCTGGAATGTATCTCACATTGAACGAATATGGAGATAACAGTAAACTCCACCTTAAAAGTCGTGAATTTAATTTTTTAGACACCGCTAAAAACATCAAAGGCTGGTGATCGCTTTCCACAATGAAGTGTTTCCCGTAAAGAAAAGGGGCGAATTTATTGAGCGACCAGACCAAAGCAAGGCATTCACGTTCGACTGTAGAATAATTTCTTTCAGCTGTATTTAACTTTCTACTGGCAAAAGCTACTGGTAGTAGCATATGTGGCGGTGAGTCTGCCCGCTGTAGTAATGTTGCTCCGCTGCCTACATTGCTAGCATCCGTCCTTAGTACGAATTCTTGTGTGAGATCGGGAAGGGCAAGGATAGGTTTATTTGTCAGCTTATTTTTTAACTCTGTATAAGCATTTTCACACTCCGCGGTCCATTGTATTTTATCTGGCTGCCCTTTTTTTGGTTAAGTCGGTTAATGGCGCGCATAATGAGTTAAAATGGGGTATATATTTCTGATAGAACCCGCACAGTGACACAAAGAATCTTACATCCTTCTTAGTTTGTGGTCTTGGTGCTTTTCTCATTTTCTCTACATTCTTTGGGTCAGGAGACATTTGCCCTGTAGAGATAGTGTGACCTAAAAATTCCAGTTCCTCACATCCAGTATGACACTTAGTTGGACGTGCTGTCAATCCCGTTTCTCTCAGTCTATCTAACAACATGGAGAGCGCTACTATGTGTTCCTCAAATGTAGTGGTAGCAATCAGAATATCATCCATGAAGTTGGTGATATGAGGATTTTGTAATGGTTCCAACAATTTCCTCATCATTCTGGAGAAGATACTTGGAGCATTCTTTAAACCAAATGGGAGTACATTAAACTCGTAATGTCCATCCGGTGTACTAAAGGCTAACAGTTTCCTAACTTCTGGTTTCACTGGTATTTGGTAGTATCCCTTGCTTAGATCTACTTTTGAAAAATACCGAGCCTTACTCAATGTAGCAAACAACTGATTGGTGTCAGGTAATGGGTCTACCTGCGATTCAGTGACAGCATGTAGTTTCCTATAGTCAATGCATAACCTGTGTTCACCACTAGGCTTCCTTAATAGCACCACACTTGAGCTGTAGGGAGATTCAGACTTTGAAATAATTTTCTCTTTTAAGAGATAGTCAATCTCATCCTTGAGTGCTTGTCCTTTCGCATAAGGTATAGGGTATGTCCGCATACAAACTGGTGTAGGGTCAGTAATCGTCGTGTCATACTCTAACAGATTAGTACACCCCGGCTTATCTGTGAGTACATCAGCATGGACTTCTAACACCTCCTGAATCTTTTCCCTCTGCTCAAGAGTTAAATGTTCACTCACATTAACCTGAGCATAACTTTCTGTAGTTGTTAGGGGGTATTCCATGGAGGAAATTGGTTCATCCTGCATTTCTTTTGCAATGGCCAGAGTCATGATATGTGCAACTTCTGATGCTTCCCTGTCATAATACTTTTTAAGAAGGTTGACATGATACACCTTCTCCTTTCCTTTCTTGGCAATCTTATAATTGGTCCTGGAAAGTTTTTCCAATATGACGTAGGGACCCTGCCATCCAATTTGCAATTTATTATTGCTGCTGGGCAACAGTAACAGAACTTTTTCTCCCACCTCAAGTTCCCTATCTTTTGCTGTTTTATTGTAGTAAGCAGCCTGCTTCCTCCTGGCCTGTCTCAAGTTATCATTGGCCAGTTTCTAACTTGTTTTCAATCGAGATGTCAACTCGTTGACGTATTGGTATGAAGAAGTCACGGTTTCTTCTGCTTTTTCATCAGTCCATGTCCGCAACAATGCTTCCAGTGGACCTTTGATTGGTCGTCCAAACAACAATGTAGCTGGAGCCAATCCTGTGGAGTTATGTGGGACTTCCCTATATGCAAATAGTGCAGAGGGTAAGTATTGTAGCGGGAGGTTATTTAAATTTATTTATTATGTAAGAGTATGCCAGTAAAGAGTTCTGACCTTACAAGTAATACCCCAGTCTTAGAAATAAGCACTGGTGTATTGTTATCATAACAATAGTCTCAAACAGGACACTTATCTTTCCAACTTGATACTGCTGAAACTGTCCTTTGCTGATATCAGACTTGGTAGGCCCAACAGTAGGGATGCCAATGACCAGTTGAAGTTCACTCTTTGGGGTCCTGCACTTTGGTGGGATTGCCTCGGATGAACTACACCGGCTTCTGATACTGGACAGTCTGGTTTGAGTTATTTCATGGAACCTGCAACATATCAGCCTTGGCTAGTATCTGGCTAGACTTGTAGCTGACTAGCACAGATGTCAGACCAGTCAGTCATCAGATGTCACCGTTATACAATCATAGTAAGTAAGGACATCATTTCAGTGATATAGCATTAATATTAACATTTCAATTAAGTATAACTGACTAGCACATAAGTCAGACAAGTCAGTCATCAGGTGTCAGAGTTATACAGTCATAGCAAGTAACATCATTTCAATGATACAGAATTAATATTAACATATCAGTAATAAACATCATCTGGTTTAATCCGCTCCTATACATCCCTTCATATTCTATAACTTGATCCTTCCAAATCATATCAAGTACAAATTCAAATCTGATGCTATCTTAGCAACTACCCAAAATTAATACATAAAATAAATAGAGTGAGTGACCACGTGATCAGGTTGCTTTCTACTGAAACTGGCTGTAGAACACTCCAGTTTACCAGCTGTAAATGGGTACGAAGTTGTGCGCTCGAACTAGGGAAGGCAAAGGCAGCGAGGAAGGGGACTAGTCACCTAACCTCGTAAAAGCGGTATCTTCCATGCTGAAGCTTCTAACAATTTATTTCCCTAAGACAATCTCTGGTCATGGGACTGCCTTTATCTTCGTAAGCGATAATGCATTTAATATCGACGAGATACAGCATTAAATATAATAAATATTTTCTATTTGGCTGTGGGGCTAGTTTTGATACGTTTTTGTACAAGCAACCATCTTCCACTAAGCACATGAATAAATCATATTAAAATAATAATACGTTATATCAATGAATATTATACAGGCATATTTTGTGAATTCTAAATGAACCTGTAATACAAAATAAAAGAAATTATTATACAGGATAGCTATCGTAAATTCGCTTACCCTCAGACTCCAGACACTTAGACTGAAATTTTCTGGCGATCCGCTCACACTTCAGATGGATTTAGAGTCGTGGCGTTATCTGCCCTCAGTCTTGTCTCAACCTCTTGCGTTGGGTCTTCTCAGAGTTTTACCGAAACGCTTTATATACGATAGCGCGAACGTATCGGAGAGCAGATACGTCACAGCCTAAGACTAGACCTGAAAAAATCCTTCCCGAACCGTGATTTCAGCCGATCTGTGCGTCGACTGAAATTTTGCCTTTCTCATTCTCAGCATATATAATATCCATATTGTTCCATCTTATCTAGTTTTATACAGCTGATAAAACTCTATCTTCCTATCCATGTAAATTCCCAAACTGTTATTTGTTGATTTTAATATTTAGAACAGAAGTGGGTTTACATGCTTTTAGCGTAACTGTGGGCAGCCGAAATACGCATATATCTCCGTAAATGAGAACTTCCTACCGTTCCATCTTATATGCAGTTATACACCATCCTTCCCTGTACTGAAATGTAAAATCCTTTTCATACGGATTCCCTTCTGTTTTTATTTATCGTTGGCGATTTCCTCTGTCCGATACACATTTCGCTGATACGCCGCCATTTTGAAAGCGGTCACTCGATCGTAGATGGGTTTATAAATCTAACTGAACTCATTTGCAATGACTTGAAACCAATTTTGCGACATAGCTCCCCCATATTTTAAGCTGGATGATATCTAGCTTAACTATTGGGTACAAGACAATTGCAAATCGACCGTTCCGAGGTTAGTTTTCCTTCTTTCTATCCTCCTCAAGCTCTGTGGGATGGCGACTAAGAAAATCTGCGCCCACATTCTGTTTTCCAAGAATATATTCATCCTGTACTATCTCTCTCCTTCCTGTTCGGCTTTTCATCCAGGCTCTTACTGCTGGTGAAACCGGGTCGGTAGGTTTCCCATGAAGTTTACCGCCCTCTTTTCGTTGATAGTTGGATGTGGTTTTCCCTCGCAAATCCGTAGGTGTTTGATTTTCGCTACGTGATTTGTTCCTTTTTTCCAGCGCATGGGGTTCAGACTGCAATTGAACCTGTGTGGGATGTTTCCTTTCCCCTCCCGTGCAAATCTCGGGGTACCCCTGATTGCTGGTTTGCTTGTAGATTTTTGATGAAGACTCTTCCGTCGACTTTCTGAATCTACATAGGTGCACTCTGGACAGGAATTTACATACTGATTTATGTCTTCCGTAATACCTGGCCAGTAGAACTGGGTGGCTATTCTTTGTTTTGTGGCACCATTACCCAGGTGTTCACTCAAAGTTGATATGTGTCCCCAGCCTATAACCTTATTCCTATAGGTGGATGGTACAACAATTTGACCATGACTTTTCGTCCCTCTTCCAGCTTTCCTGTACAAGAGTCCATGTTCCATA
This sequence comes from Oreohelix idahoensis, assembly GCA_024509875.1. NCBI lineage: Eukaryota > Metazoa > Mollusca > Gastropoda > Stylommatophora > Oreohelicidae > Oreohelix > Oreohelix idahoensis. The sequence continues at coordinate 510,358 of JAMPIV010016022.1, forward strand.
TAGAAATGTCCTTTCCTTGGAGCTTTATGTGTTTTTGATAATTTGCCAAAACAAGGCTTCAACGTGCTGTCTGCTTCTTGAGCCCGTTTCATTTCAGTTGAATGAAATTTTACGTTGGTGTCCCTCTCTATGTTCCTGGAGTCAGCCTTGGTCTGGATTCCTGCCATAACCATAGGTTTTACGGGGTCTCCTAAGAAAACATATTTACGCCCCAACATTAGGGGGTAAAAGGGATCATCTATCACAGCTGCATTTATCTCCCCTTCCACATAGCGACAACTGACATGAATCTTTGCTATGGGTAAAGTAAGGGGTGATGTTCCTTTTAGTGGCCCTTGAATGTCTACTGTTTCTGTGGTGATTTGTTCAGGGCACACCAGAGATGCACACACGACTGCGTCATAGGACAAACCTGTGTCATACATTCCTGTGACTTGTTTGCCATTCACAGTCACTATCTCCTGGGTAGGTGGGTGATGGAGGCTATTCTGACCCACAGTCAGTTCCTTCCTAACAGAAGTCCTCACCTGTAGACATGCAGCATGATGAAGGGGTTTTTTCCTCCCACATTCATCCGTGTTGTGGTTGCTCATCTTACAAAATTTGCACCACTTAGCTCCCTGTTTGTAGGGTTTATTTTCCTGAGTCTGAGGGTTCTTGTCCTTATTATCAAATCTTTGCTTGTTTCTGTATGGTTGATCCATCTGGTCAAAATCGGTATTCTGCGGTGGTGGCTTATATCCTTCTACCTGCTTCCTTTTTGTTCCTACCAATTCAGCTTGAGCTGCTTGGTATCTCTCTGCACATTTCAAAATGTCTTCCAGCCTCTCTGCTCCTTGTTCCATAAGGAATTTCCTCATTTCTTGAGACATGGAATCTTTCACTTGCTCTAACATAACCATTTCTTTCAGATCCTCGTAGGTTTTCTGATACTTACCTAAACTACTCCATTTCAACAAATACGTTTCTAGCCTAGCTGAGAACTGGTTATATGTTTCTCTCGGTAGAGGTTTAGAAGTTCTAAATTTCTTCCTATATGCCTCAGAGTTCTTTTCATACCGGATCAGTAAGGCTTGCTTTAGTATTTCATAATTTTCCTGATCTTCTTTGGGGAGTTTCAGAAACACATCATATGCAATACCTCTCAATCCCTGGGATAACTTTAGACTCCATTTTTCCTTTTCCAGTCCATATGTAGAGGCTAGCCTTTCATACCTATCCAGGTACGACTCAATTGCGTCCTCCTTTTCAACAAATGGATCTAGGTGGAAGTTCATGGCCCCATTTGCTGTGTTCTGAAAAGAGCTATTCGCAGAATGAGGTGAGCTATTACCATGGGTGATAGTCCCAGCCTGAAGTTCAAGATCAAGCTGTCTCATTTTCAGCTCATGGTCTCTCTCTGCTTGTAACCTCCTTTCTTCTCTCTCAGCTTCTAATTTCTTGGCTTCTCTTTCTGCATCCAATTTCTTGGCTTCTCTTTCTGCTTCCAATTTCTTGGCTTCTCTTTCTGCTTCTAATTCTAATTTCTTGGCTTCTCTCTCTGCTTCTAATTTCTTGGCTTCTCTCTCTGCTTCTAATTGCTTTGCTTCTCTCTCGGTGTACTTTTCACATTCCGTCGTGACATACCGGATCAGAGCGTCACCATCCATGCCAAGCTCTTTTCCCACCTGCAGTGTAGCAGACCTAAATTTGACCAAGTCAGCCATGATGTATCTGTAGTCTAGTAGGGCAAGTGATCTTACTCCAACTAATTTACTACAATATAATTAACTTAATTAAAATTAAAGTTAATTAAACTGACTTCACCATATATGAAACAGCTTTCTTTATCTGTACTCAATGGTACTCCTAAAAATATAATTATTTCCTACTATGTTACTCTTTCCAAAAAATTTACAAAACAAAATTTCTACACAGCAGAAATAGAAAGTTGGCTCAGGAATATCAAAGATATATCCCGCAGACGAGCCCCCACTGTAGCGGGAGGTTATTTAATTTTATTTATTATGTAAGAGTATGCCAGTAAAGAGTTCTGACCTTACAAGTAATACCACAGTCTTAGAAATAAGCACTGGTGTATTGTTATCATAACAATAGTCAGACTGTGAAAACCCTGGCCCAGTTGGTAAGAAGTAGTACCAGGATTTAAGGTGTCTCCTCCCTGTGACTATCTTATGATTACTTATATGCTAGGGGATAAGTAAAATGTACATTCACTGAACCCACAAAATGGAAGAAGTGAATAAATCCTCAGGTACAGTTAAAATAGTTTAATAATTACACTAATATTCTATTTCTACTAGTTGGAAAAGAGTATACACATATATATAAAATATTCACACAATTACTATTATTGTCTGTTTAGACTTCAAGATCTTAAATAATAAAGTTACTGAAATCACTGTTATTAGTCCTTTGAATTTAAGGATAACTGTCATCAGTTGACTGAGTTTATGTATGGTTACTTATTGTTTTCAACTATTGGCTGTTTCACATGTATAGGTGGTCAGTGTCAAACAGGACACTTATCTTTCCAACTTGATACTGCTGAAACTGTCCTTTGCTGATATCAGACTTGGTAGGCCCAACAGTAGGGATGCCAATGACCAGTTGAAGTTCACTCTTTGGGGTCCTGCACTTTGGTGGGATTGCCTCGGATGAACTACACCGGCTTCTGATACTGGACAGTCTGGTTTGAGTTATTTCATGGAACCTGCAACATATCAGCCTTGGCTAGTATCTGGCTAGACTTGTAGCTGACTAGCACAGATGTCAGACCAGTCAGTCATCAGATGTCACCGTTATACAATCATAGTAAGTAAGGACATCATTTCAGTGATATAGCATTAATATTAACATTTCAATTAAGTATAACTGACTAGCACATAAGTCAGACAAGTCAGTCATCAGGTGTCAGAGTTATACAGTCATAGCAAGTAACATCATTTCAATGATACAGAATTAATATTAACATATCAGTAATAAACATCATCTGGTTTAATCCGCTCCTATACATCCCTTCATATTCTATAACTTGATCCTTCCAAATCATATCAAGTACAAATTCAAATCTGATGCTATCTTAGCAACTACCCAAAATTAATACATAAAATAAATAGAGTGAGTGACCACGTGATCAGGTTGCTTTCTACTGAAACTGGCTGTAGAACACTCCAGTTTACCAGCTGTAAATGGGTACGAAGTTGTGCGCTCGAACTAGGGAAGGCAAAGGCAGCGAGGAAGGGGACTAGTCACCTAACCTCGTAAAAGCGGTATCTTCCATGCTGAAGCTTCTAACAATTTATTTCCCTAAGACAATCTCTGGTCATGGGACTGCCTTTATCTTCGTAAGCGATAATGCATTTAATATCGACGAGATACAGCATTAAATATAAAAAATATTTTCTATTTGGCTGTGGGGCTAGTTTTGATACGTTTTTGTACAAGCAACCATCTTCCACTAAGCACATGAATAAATCATATTAAAATAATAATACGTTATATCAATGAATATTATACAGGCATATTTTGTGAATTCTAAATGAACCTGTAATACAAAATAAAAGAAATTATTATACAGGATAGCTATCGTAAATTCGCTTACCCTCAGACTCCAGACACTTAGACTGAAATTTTCTGGCGATCCGCTCACACTTCAGATGGATTTAGAGTCGTGGCGTTATCTGCCCTCAGTCTTGTCTCAACCTCTTGCGTTGGGTCTTCTCAGAGTTTTACCGAAACGCTTTATATACGATAGCGCGAACGTATCGGAGAGCAGATACGTCACAGCCTAAGACTAGACCTGAAAAAATCCTTCCCGAACCGTGATTTCAGCCGATCTGTGCGTCGACTGAAATTTTGCCTTTCTCATTCTCAGCATATATAATATCCATATTGTTCCATCTTATCTAGTTTTATACAGCTGATAAAACTCTATCTTCCTATCCATGTAAATTCCCAAACTGTTATTTGTTGATTTTAATATTTAGAACAGAAGTGGGTTTACATGCTTTTAGCGTAACTGTGGGCAGCCGAAATACGCATATATCTCCGTAAATGAGAACTTCCTACCGTTCCATCTTATATGCAGTTATACACCATCCTTCCCTGTACTGAAATGTAAAATCCTTTTCATACGGATTCCCTTCTGTTTTTATTTATCGTTGGCGATTTCCTCTGTCCGATACACATTTCGCTGATACGCCGCCATTTTGAAAGCGGTCACTCGATCGTAGATGGGTTTATAAATCTAACTGAACTCATTTGCAATGACTTGAAACCAATTTTGCGACAAGTATGTGTCCCAAGTTTCAGGTTTCTCACTAGCCAACTTTCTAAGGATTGAATTGAGCGTGCCATTGAACCGCTCTACTTGACCATTCCCTTGGGCTACAGTGATAATGTCTAGCTTGAAATATCCTAAATACTTCTTGTGTTAGCTTTCCCCTAAACTGAGAACCATTGTCAGTCAATTTTTGATGTGGGAAACCTAATCGGGTGAATGTTGTTAACAGTGCCTCTGCCAGATGTTTCGAATCTATCGATGACATTGCTACTGCCTCTCCCCACATAGAGCAAGTATCGACCAAGGTTAAGATATATGCATTTCTCTTCTTTGTCCTACTGAGGGGTCCAATAATATCCACGGCAACACGTTCAAAGGGCGTTCCCATGCTGGGCATTTCTCCCAGTGTTGCTGGTGCAGTCCTATGTTTAGGAGCTACTCCTTGGCATTCTGGACAGGATCTCACATACCTCTTTATGTCCTCTGTGATCCCTGGCCAAAAGTAGTGACAGGTTATCCGTTGTCCAGTGGCCCTATTCCCATATGTCCACTGAAGGGTATAGCATGTCCTAGCTTCATAACCTGCTCCCTGTATGATTTTGGCACTACAAGCTGCCCATGTCCTTTAGGTCCTGTTCCAGCTTTTCTATATAGTAGGCCATTTTTCATATATGTCTCCTTTCTCTGGAGGGTTATGGCTTTTAGGTAATTTGCCAAAGCAAGGCTTCAATGTACTGTCAGCAGTTTGAGCCTTTCTCATCTCTTCAGGATGAGTATTGATGATAGTGTCCTCCTCTTTCTTAGAGCTTGCCCTGGTCTGGACTGTTGCCATCACTATGGGTCTTATAGGTTCTCCTAGAAAGACATATCTACATCCCAGTATTAATGGGTAGATAGGGTTGTCCATCACTGCTGCTTTGATCTCTCCTTCCACATAGCGAGATCTTATGTTGATTCGGGCTATGGGCAGTGTCATGGTTCCTGCTCCCTTGACTGGTCCTCTGATTTCCACGGTTTCTGTGGTTATCCGTTCATGACTCACCAGAGAAGAGCACACTACTGAGTCAAAGTCCAAGCCTGTATCATATAAGCACAGTACTTGGGTGCCATTCAAGGTCACTTTCTCACAGACAGGGGGATGATGGAGGTCTTTCTGACTATCTGCCAGGTCCTTCCTTCACTTGTTCTCTGTTGTCACGTTCCTTCCTTTCTTGAAGGTTTCTTATCTGATTCTAGATGGTTTATGTCTTTATAATCAGTTCTGTGTTTGTTCTGGTTGGAATTGTCCCTATGTTCATAGTTGGTATAGTTTTGTGAAGGTTTGAAGTTCTCCCCTGCTTCTTCTTATTTCCTGATACTTCTGACTGAGCTGCTTGATATCTCTCAGCCATGGTTAAAATATCTTCCAATCTCTCTGCTCCTTGCTCCATGAGAAATTTTCTCATTTCTTGAGGCATGGATTCTCTCAGTTGTTCCATCATGACCATTTCTTTTATATCTTGACATTTTCCTAAGCTAATCCATTTTGTCAGATATGTTTCCAATCTGGGAGAAAACTGGTGGTAGTTTTTTCCTGGAAGTAGCTTAGCAGTTCGGAATCTCTTTCTATAAGATTCAGAATTCTTTTCGTACCTGACCAGTAAAGCTTGTTTTAAGATTTCATAATTTTCCTAGTCTTCTTTTGAGAGTTTTAAATAAACATCGTATGAAACTCCCCTCAACCCCTGAGATAGCTTAAGGCTCCATTTTTCCTTTTCCAATTCATAGGTAGAGGCCAGTCTCTCTTATCAGTCCAGATACGACTCAATGGCGTCCTCCTTTTCAATAAATGGATCCAGGTGGAAACTCATGGCTCCATTTGCCGTGCTGTGGTTGGAGCTACTCTCAGAGTGAGGTGAGCTAGCACCATGATTACTAGCTGCTCCCTGGAGTTCAAGTTCCTTTAAACTTAACTCATGAGCTCTTTGTAACCTTCTTTCTTCAGCTTCCGCCATTAGTCTCTTTTCTTCTCTTTCTGCTTCTAAGCTTTTGGCTTCTCTCTCTGCTTCTAATCTTTTGGCTTCTCTCTCTGCTTCTAAGCTTTTGGCTTCTCTCTCTGCTTGTAGTTTTCTTTCCTCTCTGTCCATATATTTATCCACTTCCTTTGTGATATACTGGATAAGAGCATCACCTGTCAATCCTACGTCTTTTCCCTCTTGCATGATTGCAGATCGAAACTTCACCAAATCAGCCATGATGTTTACTTACCAGAGGGTATATAATTTTATCTGTCGCGTTACACATTTTTTCACAAACGAAGCAAGTGGTACCAAATCTCGCTACACCAATTGTTTCTAAATTTCAGTATGACAGTATGAAAGTTTAATGATTTTTCTTTGCAATAAAATGTATCATGTGTAAGTTCAATTTTTAATTATGCGTTTATGTACATTTACTTTAATAATGTGTCCATAGGCTTCACCTGACAATCTTTACAATTGAAGGGGCCCATTACCTTCCCCATCCAATCAGAGGGGTCATGGTACAAAAAAGGTTAAGAAACCCCAATCTAGAAGATATAGGAATGAACGAGGAAAAACTTCTTACCACCCAAACGTATTGACTGCAACAATATCATGTGTGTTGAATCATGTACATCTTAGAGTGTTTTTAACTGCTCCAGGTCTGAGAACGTCCGGTGTTGTGGGTTGCAATAAGCTTCTTTTTTGGGGTATGGATATAAATTGCAATATAGTATTTTATATGAATTCTAGATCGACCTATCTACATAACTATTTATATTGAACTGACAGATTTCAGTAACACTGAGAAGAGAGAGAAGATTGTTAGATGTGCTGAAGACATTTGAGAATGAGAGGGGAATTATGATGGGCCATTCTTCCAGTTGTAACTATTGTGTGTGTGTATGTATATGTATGCATGTGTGTATATATATATATATATATATATATATATATATATATATATATATATATATATATATATATATATATATATATATATATATATATGTGTGTGTGTGTGTGTGTGTGTGTGTATTTTGCCTTCGACATCTGCACATGATTGGTCTTTCCAACTGCCATTGCATCGTCTGTAAAGTGCTGATAAAGGCTGTTCTATTTTTTCAATGTCAATATGAACCTAAACGTGTAAAACGCATTCTTAAACTTGAAGCAGAATCACGAGCGATGTCGATGTAGCTGTTATATCTCATTAAAATATACAAAGTGAATCAACATATACCCAAAAAAAAACAAGAAAGAGAAACTCCTCATCATTGACATGGTGAACTTTTATACAAACAAGATCCTCCACTCTTCTCTAAGGAAGTAAATAAAAAAGATAGACACATAAACTCTATTGCGTTAAATAAAGTAATTATTTTTCACAGTCTTAATAGTAGTTAGTATCCACAGTCGGTAAAAAATACATCAACCAATACTTTATAGCTCCCCAAGGAGCATAGGCCTTCAACAAATACAGGCCATGTCCGCATGCCATCAGCTCAAGTTCTTTCCATGTCGTTCCACTTTTTCATTTCTGTCTCCAGCTCTCTTCTCCATGTGTTTTTGGTCCACCTCTGTCTCTCGTACCTTTGGTATTCCAGAACAAGAACTGCCTTGTAATCCTAAGAAGAGATGTCCTCAATTTGCGTCCAATCCATCAGCGTCTTCTTATCACCTATTATTCTGCGGCCACCTGCCTGGTTCTCGTCATCAGTTCCGCATTGGTGACCTTGTCGCACTATTTCAACCCTTTTATTCTACGCAATCACCCATTTATGAAAGTCTAGCTTTTGGTTGCTGTGTGTTTTCCACGTCTCAGGGCCATACAATAGGATTGACTTCATATTAGAGTTGAAGATTCTGATTTTTGTGATGGATTTAATTTCTCTTGATCTCCATATATTTCCCAGTGCAGTGAAAATTCTTCTTACTGTGCCCGTGTGGCCAGAAAAGTGTAATTTTAGACTGAGTAATAGTTGTCGATCTAGTCTGCGGCGTATATTTGTGCTCATGTTGGCATTCTCACACGGGAATGGGCAATCTAAACGAAACACACCTTTGCCATCTGTGAGGAAGGCAAACGTGTGAGACGCAGAAGATGTAATGAGAGACGGCCCTTGGTTTTAGACATCTCGGCGCTGTCTGACACCAGAGGAAAACACCCTGTTGAGCACAAAACCGGGAGAGGTGTGACTCCAGGCAAGAGATATCGTGGGAATGTAACCACTAGTGGGCGGAACTTGAATTGTGTACGTTTAGGAAGATAATCCTTACTAAATTGTGATCTCATGTCATCCAAACTGAGCATATGACTCCTGATTTGCTCCCTAGAGGGATGGGCGGAGCTTTGCCTGACATTTTGACGTGGCTAGCATAAGGTACCGGGGAGTATAGGTAAGATTTAAACTAAAAGAGTTGAAGGCTTCAGTCAGAGCTGAGAAGTAGCCAGATCGTCTTCTTGTGCAAAACGCGCCCTCGTACGATAACCAAGTGAGGTTAGGCTGTTGCATAGTTGCGTCTGTGCTAAGAGAGCTAACGACATTGAGGTATGCTTACCTATGAGAACATTTTATAATACTTAACATAAAGTAATATTAGACGTTTCTGGTTTAGAAGATAATGCTTTTTAGCGTTTGTCTATCTATAGTTTGATAGACGCTGATTGGCGATTTATGTGTTCTTTTAAGTGTAATTTCACGTATATCTCATCGCAATTTTCAACCGTGAGACTGTGTGTTAAATGTGTAAAGTACTAAGTGATTTTATTAGAGGAATTCTAGTGCCGCTATGCGCTGTATACAAGTGTGTACGTATTACCATTATTATTATTTGTGTAGTGTTAAGTAATAGTAATATTGCATTCTTGTGAGCCGTAAGTGTGGTTAAATTTACATCAGTGATTTTTGTGAGAGAAAGATTAGCGTACCCTCTAGCTCCTTGAGTAGCCTATGTCTATTACGTTTAGTATAGAGCTGTAAGAATAGAGTATATATATATATATATATATATATATATATATATATATATATATATATATATATATATATATATATATATAAATATATATATATATTGAAGCTAAGCGCAGTGTCTATGAATGAATACAAACGTTCACCGAGTGCCAGAACCCTACAGATCCTGAGGGCTACGAGAAGCAAAGTTCAACAAACTGCTCGACGCTGTGCAAATGACTATTGGCTCCAGCTCAGTGAGAGCATCAAGATCGCAGCGCAAACAGGCAACATTAGACAAATGTATGACGGTATAAAGAAAGCACTTGGCCCCCATAAAAGTAAGACGGCACCGCTAAAAACCATCAGCGGAGAGAAGCTAACCGATAAGGGTAAGCAGATGGAGAGGTGGGTCGAGCACTACTCTGAGCTTTACGCTAGAGACAATACCGTTACGCCTGCAGCCCTTGATGCTGTCAATAGTCTGCCAACTATGGAGGAGCTGGATGCCGAACCAACATTAGAGGAACTCAGTAAGGCCATTGATAGCTTGGCCTCTGGCAAAGCACCAGGCAGTGATGGGATTCCTCCTGATTTAATCAAATGCTGTAAGAGCACGCTATTACATCCCCTGCATAGGATGCTGTGCCAGTGATGGGAAGAGACAACTATTCCTCAAGACATGCGAGATGCCAAGATTGTAACACTGTATAAAAATAAAGGAGACAGAAGTGATTGCAATAACTACAGAGGCATCTCTCTTCTTAGTATTGTTGGTAAGGTTTTTGCCAAAGTCATCTTAATGCGACTACACAAGTTAGCTGATCGCATATATCCAGAGGCACAGTGTGGATTCCGAGCTGGCAGATCAACAACAGACATGATCTTCTCTCTCCGCCAGCTTCAGGAAAAATCAAGAGAGCAGAAAAGACCATTATATATCGCCTTTATAGACCTCACAAAAGCATTCGACCTGGTTAGTAGGGTTGGACTCTTAAAAATTCTAATGAAAATAGGCTGCCCTTCTAAAAGTCTGAAACTGAGAAACTCATTCCATGACGCAATGAAGGGAACAGTCCACTATGCTGGAAGCACGTCACAGCCCTTTGATATACGAAAGTGGCGTTAAACAAGGCTGTGTTCTGGCTCCGACCCTCTTCTGTCACTCAAAGCCAACAGGAGCTTCAGAGCTTGATGAATCGCGTCACTAAAGCATGCAAGGACTTTGGCCTCACAATAAGTCTAAAGAAAACGAATGTGCTGAGTCAGGATGTGGGTGCTGCACCAGTTATCACTATCGATAACTATGAATTGGCAATGGTGCACCACTTCACATACCTAGGGTCTACCATCAATGACAAACTCTCACTGGATACAGAAATCGACAGCCGCATTGGCAAAGCTGCAGCTACCTTTGCCCGCCTCACATCGCGTGTTTGGGGAAACTGTAAACTCACAATGAAGACCAAAGCTGCGGTATATAATGCCTGCGTCACCAGCACACTCCTATATGGCAGCGAGACCTGGACGACCTATGCTAAGCAAGAAAGAAGGCTCAATACCTTCCATTTGCGGTGTCTACGCCGCATCCTCGGCATCTCGTGGAAAGATAAAGTGACAAATGTCGAGGTGTTGTCACGTGCTGGCCTTCAAAGTATGTATACGCTGCTTAGACAGCGCAGACTTTGCTGGCTTGGCCATGTTCGCCGCATGGAAGATGGTCGCATCCCAAAAGATATCTTCTACGGACAATTAGCAGATGGCAAGAGAACAGTTGGGCGACCACAGCTGAGGTTCAAAGATGTGTGCAAGAGAGATATGAGGGCACTGGACATGGATCCAGCAACATGGGAGGATGAAGCTGCCGATCGCACTAAGTGGCGATGCTATTTACGGCACCACCTCAGATTGGGCGAAGAGAGGCTCACACAAGAAGCAGAGGTGAGGAGAAAACGTCGAAAACCAGGAAAATAAGCAGCTGAGGGCTGCCACCTCAGGGCGCATTCCCATAGTCAGTTATGACTGAAGGGGCTATTATTATTATTATTATATATATATATATATATATATATATATATATATATATATATATATATATATATATATATATATATATATATATATATATATATATATATATATATATATATATATATATATATATATATATATATTTATTTATTTATTTATTTATTTATTTATTTATATCTGCTTGTTCTTTAGATCAGCTAGACCTCTAAGATACTGATCAAATGTGGTCATTTAGACCAGTGAGTTGTGTATAATATTTCATAATAGATATCAGTGCTTCATTTAAGTTTTCTCTCACGTGATGATGTATTTAGTATGAGTATGAAGGCATTATTGTTGACTTAAATATGTTTATTGTATGATTACACATATACACAGACCTGCATGAACACACACACGGTCATTTAAGCGCATCTACTAGCATATTTTCACATGTGTAACACCACACACAACATACACACACACACACATGGACATATAAGAGCATGTACTTGCATATTTTCACACATATGTATGTATTATTACGTAGATGATGTTTGTCCATTAGTACGATGCTAGTTTATTTTGTTTCATTTTATTTCAGAGAGTCCAGCAGTCTGTGCTGGGTTATATGGTGTTACGTAGAGAATACCTAAATAGCTAGGTTTTAAGGTGTTGCATAGGAATTACCTACAAGGTAAACTTGTGGACAACATTGTTTTCTGTATGATTCATATGCTACCTCAAAGGGTTTCATTAATAAAAGTGGGACCCCTGTCATCAAGAGAGTTTTTCTGTGACTGCGGAACGCGTGTGAAAGTAGGCCAGAGAGAGTGACGACAACACTACACACGAATTCTTATTCTTCTTCACACATCGTCTTCGCACTGTCACAAATGGCGTCATCGGCAGGATACTGACAGACAGTGTAGTATAGAGTCATACGCGGAATGTTGAATGCTGCAAGAGAGCACTACAACCAGTGAGCACCAAGGATACCTGAGCTAAACCTTGCAAGAGTATTACAACACCCAGCACAGACGGAGCAGCACATCTGCCCAGTACATCTCCCCAGTGAAGATTCGCACCACCATAGGCCCAGCAAAGAATCGCACCACCGCATTAAGATTCGAAGCAGCATAGGCCCATTGAAGAGTCGCACCAACGTAGGCCAGGTGAAGAGTTGCACCAACGCAGGCCCAGAGAAGAATCATACCACCGAACATCCATTGAATATCTTATCAAGCCAGGGACCAGTCGTTTGCAGTTATATCAATTTTCCTGCAATAGTATCCTTGCTAATGATACTCCATCATAACAAACAGGAACACTATTGCTACGCCAGTGTTATGCCAAGCCAGTGCCCGACCTACTACGATTGACATTCAGCCAGGGACTCAATCGTATCACCAGGCAGCACCTGAAACTGCTACAGGCCACAACAGCGAAGAGAAGACAAGAGCAAGCAAAAAAAAAAAAATAAGAGACACTTTCTATTATTTATTGTAATATTTTAATAAGTAATAATAATAATAAGTAATAATAAGTAATTTTCTTTCCATCTGTTTTTGCATTGTATTGTACTAGGTTAGGGCTAGAGCAGTGATGTCAACTCAATGCGCAGGCGCAACATGCCGGTCAGAGCCTGGGAGCACCTCGACAGCTGGAGGTGGCTCCCGTGAACAAATCCTCACACCAGGAAAGAGCCAGAGCAATGCGCGTGTGAAGGTAATATACGTGACGTTGCCGGAGGTAAGGCCATTTGGCGAAAAGCCAGGCCCCACTTGGCAAGAGTTTATGAAAGAGGTAAAAGCTGCTTGGAATGTAGGCCCTTAACTGTAGAAGATAAGTTAGACAGTGTGTGGAATAACGTTACATCAGGGGTCTCTAGGGAATTACGGATACGTGGCGGAGCCGTTGCCAGCCCTGAGAAGTTGCTCGAAATTGTTGAAGAAGCCTACAGCGAGCGACGACTAGTCAATGAGATGACCAGGGATTTCTTTGCCATGAGTCAGGGTCCTAGATTATCAGTAATGGAATTCTCTCACATGTTGCATAAATTATTTCTGAGATTGAATGCAACGCGCGTGAAGAAAGGCTTGGCTCCCGCAGACCAATCCATGCTCGGGGATCATTTTATTGCCCAGCTTAGTAATGATCTGAGCAGGGCATTTGTGAAGGAACATGTGCTAAAGAATCCTGGTGTCTCATTTAGGGAAATTAGGGACTATGCCCTTTTCTGGGAAGGCAAAGAGCATGATGCACCAGTGCAGGTAGCCAGTGTAGAAGCTCACACTGAAAAGGACGAACTCGAAGCAGAAGTAGCTCGCCTAACGTCCCAGCTAGCACATCTATTACAGAGTAGGGCGCCAGCACAAAAGGAGACGCGAAGAAGAAGGAAACAGTGCCAACCGCGTGAAAACCTAGAGCAGAACCAAGGTCTGGATCAACTGGAACCAAAACTAGACCTTCCTGTAGGTGAGAGTCAGGCAGTTGATAGTGAACGCAGTGATTTAGAGGTAAGTAAAAACACATATGCACCAAAAAAGGCGACAAGGATTTTGTAAGTGGTATAATGTCGATAACGGATGGGGATTTATTTCACCGGATGATGGAGGTGTTGATTTATGTGTACATCAGACTAAAAATTTCAGAAAGGGATTCCGTAGTCTGGCGAGAAATGAACGAGTAGCATTTGATAGCAAACGATCTGTTCAGGGCATTGAAGCGGTCTTTGTATGCGGCGTTGGCGGCCAGGAATGTAAGGGTAGCAGGAGGCGACCCATGGCACAGTGGAAGCCTAGAAAAATAAGATGCTACAATTGTGGAGACTTTTCACACCACATGGCAGCCAAGTGCCCTCAGGGCCCGCTTCCGAAGCGATGTTTTCAGTGTAAGTCCCCAGAGCATTTGATATCGGTTTGTCCCCCAAGGAGCGCTCTCTCTAAACGTACCGACATATCTAGGTTGCCTTCAGGGAGCAGGCCAAGAGATGGCCGTGACAACTGTTACCCTAAGGGCGCCAAGAAAAGCGGTCAACGTTCAGAAGAGGAAACGCATCTTAAACAGATAGGAGGGAAATAAACATATACGCTCCGGAGAGGACACCAATCTAAATGAGATTGGGGGGAATGCACGCCAACATCGACGGAAAACAAGTGTAAAACACGTTGGAAGCAATCCCCCGCCAAGGCCAACAACTGCAGGCACTAACTCGCTGAACGCTCAACCAAGTAGCGACGCTGTACGAGCGGACAATTCTCCCAGACCACGACAAGCAAAGAGGCATAAACTTAGAACTCACAATGGAGCAGAGTAGGTTTGTGGGGACCACAAAAAATTTAGGGGCGGAATATGTGACCATGTGGCCAGAAAGGTGTAATTTTAGACTGAGTAATAGTTGTCGATCTAGTCTGCAACGTATATTTGTGCTCATGTTGGCATTCTCACACGAGAATGGGCAATCTAAACAAAACACACCTTTGCCATCTGTGAGGAAGACAAACGTGTGAGACGCAGAAGATGTAATGAGAGACGGCCCTTGGTTTTAGAAATCTCGGCGCTGTCTGACACTAGAAGAAAACACCTTGTTGAGCACAAAACCGGCAAGAGATATCGTGGGAATGCAACCACTAGTGGGCGGAACTTGAATTGTGTACGTTTAGGAAGATAATCCTTACTAAATTGTGATCTCATGTCATCCAAACTGAGCATATGACTCCTGATTTGCTCCCTAGAGGGATGGGCGGAGATTTGCCTGACATTTTGACGTGGCTAGCATAAGGTACCGGGAGTATAGGTAAGATTTAAACTAAAGAGTTGAAGGCTTCAGTCAGAGCTGAGAAGTAGCCAGATCGTCGTCTTGTGCAAAACGCGCCCTCGTACGATAACCAAGTGAGGTTCGGGCTGTTGCATAGTTGCGTCTGTGCTAAGAGAGCTAACGACATTGAGGTATGCTTACCTATGAGAACATTTTATAATACTTAACAAAGTAATATTAGACTTTTCAGGTTTAGAATTTAATGCTTTTTAGCGTTTGTCTAGTTTGATAGAAGCTGATTGACGATTTATGTGTTTTTAAGTGTAATTTCACGTATATCTCATCGCTATTTTCAACCGTGAGACTGTGCGTTAAATGTGTAAAGTAGTAAGTGATTTTATTAGAGGAATTCTAGTGCCGCAATGCGCTGTATACAAGTGTGTACGTATTACCATTATTATTATTTGTGTAGTGTTAAGTAATAATTATATTGCATTCTTGTGAGCCGTGTGGTTAATTTTACATCAGTGATTTTTGTGAGAGAAAGATTAGCGTACCCTCTAGCTCCGTGAGTAGCCTATGCCTATTACGTTTAGTATAGAGCTGTAAGAATAGAGTATATATATATATATATATATATATATATATATATATATATATATATATATATATATATATATATATATATATATATATATATCTGCTTGTTCTTTAGAGCACCAACGGGCTGATCACCCGTTTGCCAGTCACTTCGATTACGGAAACAACAGCAAATGGATTGATTTGCCATTGCCCTAAAGACGCCAATAGGCGTGATGGGAAACAATGACAAAGAAAACCTATCTGCTGTTGCCCTAAGACGCCACTAGGCGTAATGGCCACTGACTGCTTTGACGGTCGGTGGCTAAGGACGGAAGAAGAAGAAAGAAGTTCTTTAGAGCAGCTAAGCCTCTAAGATACTGATCAAATGTGGTCATTTAGACCAGTGAGTTGTGTATAATATTTCATCATTGATAGAAGTGCTTCATTTAAGTTTTCTCTCGCGTGATGATGTAGTTAGTATGAGTATGAAGGCATTATTGTTGACTTAAATATGTTTATTGTATGATTACACATATACACAGACCTGCATGAACACACACAACACACACACACATGGTCATTTAAGCTCATCTACTACCATATTTTCACACATGTGTAACACCACACACAACATACACACACACACACATGGACATATAAGAGCATGTACTTGCATATTTTCACACATATGTATGTATTATTACGTAGATGATGTTTGTCCATTAGTACGATGCTAGTTTATTTTGTTTCATTTTATTTCAGAGAGTCCAGCAGTCTGTGCTGGGTTATATGGTGTATGGTGTTACGTAGAGAATACCTAAATAGCTAGGGTTTAAGGTGTTGCATAGGAATTCTCCAATGATTTTGTTATTTTCCAACTCTCACAGCCGTATGTTAACACTGAGATAACATTTGAATTAAACAGACGAAGCTTGGTATGTATATTCAATGATCGTAATTTCCAAATGTTAGATAATCTATTGAAGGCGCTAGCTGCCAAAGCAATTCTAGTATGGATTTCTCTTGTTGTGTCACCATCCTGAGTCATTTTACTGCCTAAATAATTGAAACTTTCAACTTTCTGTTCCCCGTTCAAGATGATATCAAAGGTCTCGTTAGAAAAGTTCATAGCTTTAGTTTTAGAGGCATTTATTTGGAGACCAATTTTAACCGAGAGATGACACAAATTATTTATTGCTTCTTGGGATTGTCTTGGTGTTGAACTTAAGAATGCTACATCATCTGCGAAATCCAGGTCCCCCAGGAATTTTCCATTTGTCCATTTTATACCCAATTGTTCATTGTGGGTATAGTTTCTCATAACCCAATCAATAGCTATTCCAAAAAGTAGTGGTGACATAATACAGCCTTGTTTCACCCCTGTTACTACTGTAAACCATTCTGTATTCCCTTTATTTGTTCAAACACAACATCTTGCATTGTCATATAGCGCTTTGATTATATTCACATATTTTGTTGGAAAACCATAGATTGTAAGTATCTTCCACAATGATGGGCGGTGTAGACTATCAAAGGCTTTTTGAAAATCGACGAAGGTGATAATAAGTGGCGATTGCCTTTCCACTGATTCTTCTATAATTGTTCTTAGTGTGAGAACAAGCTGAATACATTCGAGAACAAATGTCTTAGAAAACTCATGAACATCAGTTGGAAAGAATTCAAGACTAATCGACAAATAAGAGAAGACTCTAGGCAGAAATATGTCTCCGACTATATAAGGAAAAGACGATGGTCATATATCGGTCATGTCCTACGAATGCAAAAAAACAACAGAATACCACTACAGGCGCTCACTTGGGTTCCTGAGGGTAAGCGGAAAAAAGGAAGACCAAAAGAAACACTCAGAAGAACAATAATAAGAGAAGGAAGAACGTTGGGCCTAAATAATGTGCAAGAGCTAAGAGGAGTGGCGTCACAACGAACAACCTGGAGAGCACTGGTTTCTGCCTTATGCGCCGTGTTTGGCGCTTAAAGAATTTATTATTATTATTATTTATAGGAATTACCTACAAAGTAAACTTGTGGACAACATTGTTTTCTGTATGATTCATATGCTACCTGATAGGGTTTCATTAATAAAAGTGGGACCCCTGTCATCAAGAGAGTTTTTCTGTGACTGCGGAACGCGTGTAAAAGTAGGCCAGAGAGAGTGACGACAACACTACACACGAATTCTTATTCTTCTTCACATATCGTCTTCGCACTGTCACATTACCTTTGGTATTCTTATTTTGATACTGTCTGTTCCTCCATCTTTGTTCTGCCAAGATTCGTGTATGATTCAACAACTTGCAGCGGTCTTTAATCTTGTATAATCTCCTGCATTTATTCTCATTATCTTTGTCTTTCCCCTGCGTAATTTCAGAATCACTTGCTGAGACCTCTCATCGAGTATTTCCATTTTGTCTTGCTTCTAGTTACGGGTATGGGACATAAAAGCCAAATCATCGGCAAAATCTAGATTTTCAAGCTGTTTAGTTAAAGCCCACTGAGCTCCATTAATGTTGCTTTATGTTGATGTTTTCATTACCCAATCTATAGCCAGTAAGAAGAGAAATGGCGACAAGAGGCATCAATATGCACACCATTTCTTATCTCAAACGGTTCTGTACATTGAGCCGCGGTAGCATAGTGGTTAGTGCACTGGCTTCCTAGCGCAGTGGTCCATGGTTCGATCCCCAGATGAGGCGGGAATTTTTTAGGCCACAAACGGCTCCTGGGTCGACCCAGCCCCAAATGGGTACCAGAGCAACTCTGGGAAGGTTAAGGCGGCCGGCGTGATGCCGACCACATCACCCCTAGTGTGCCGACGGTCAAGATAATATGGGCCTAACACCATATTCCCAATATGCCTCAATGGGCGTGTAACGGGTTCCTTTACCTTTCTGTACGTTGTTCTTCATGAAAGAATTCTGCGTGTCATGTCTTCATATTTTTTCTTTATTAAGTTAATGATCTTGAGGTGGACTCTGTAATGCCTCATCAGTTTCCAAAGTGATTCTCTGTCAACAATCTCAAATTTCTTTTCGTGACCCACAAATCCAATGTAAATTTGTCGTTTGGGCACCTCCTACTTCAGCACTGAAGTTCTTTGGAAATGCTAAGCACTCGTTTATATTTATTTACTTAAAAATCATCTCTTTGTCCCCACCACTGTACAGTACTGTTTTACAACAGGAGTTGCCCGTATTATTGCAATTAAACAGTTGTTGATATTATTTCAAATGTGGAGAATGACGAAAACATGTGTTTTTATTTTGTGGTGGTGATGTACAGTAGTAATGATATAAGCTTAACACCGTCTATAGAGACAACATAAATATATATCGTTAAATTGACGATTAACAATTACAGCATATACAGTTAGCGATGCTGATCTAAAGGATTTAGAAAGGTGTGTTTAACAAAACCAGTATTGGTTGATTGTACAAACATTTATTTCTTCTTCCTTCATCACTCGTTGGTTGCATTATCTTGGGTCCTATACCCACCGATTCTGTGGTTACACACAAGGCTCTCTTTCGATAACAGAAAAAAATCTGCAGTGTTTATACAGATTAGTTTGGTCCGTTTTTTTCTCTAAGTGACAAAACTGACACCAAATGTAGAACCATGATAATAATCCCAAAAAACTTAACTATCAAGGGCTTGTTCTGTGTTCCGGTAGCGGCTAATACGACATTCCAACATATCTCCGATCACTTTTTCACGGAGAAGTATTAACACTGAATGGAATGTAAGGCACATATGGGATAAATTGATAATATGAAAGTACAGCTTAACAGCATTGCAATTTAACTTAGATTGGTCAAAATGGATTTAAAAAGGCAAAAGTAAGCAATCTTCGAAATTAGCCTAGTAATTCTTTTCCTCGGTTCGTGTACACATTTACATCAGATCCAAACGAATTATTACCAAAATTGGCACATATTTTCAGGCTGGCAAATTTTAAAGCCGTGGGGGCTTTTCTGCCCCAATATATCAGTACGAGATACTGACAGTAACTTTTTAAAAATAAGAGCTTTTGCCTCATTTTGACGAGACGAGCTCCGTTCAACTTAGATGCATGGTCCGTCGGTTATAATATGGCGTATTTTCTACTATAATACAATTCATGACCTCCTGTAACATAACGCCATTATCAAAAAAAGACATATGTGTGTATTTATAGTACAATTGTTTTTTTTTTTTTTTTTGTTAAATATCAACAGTACAATCAAACATAGACATTAACGAACGAGAAAATCAGAAGGGAAAAAAACGGTGACGAAAAATACAACAAATTCAAATTAAAATGCAGGTAAAAATCTGTACTTACAAATGGAATAACTATAATACGAAATCAAAAGATCCCAGACATTTTCTGAATACAAATGAAAGTCGGCGGTTTGGACTTGTTTTGTAGATGAAACATTTTGCAAAGCGGCCATATAATATCAAAACACATGCGAAAAAAGTGGGCGGCTGGTCACACACATCTTAGAGCCTTAGTGATATGACAGACAATAAAGGCATAACTTCGTAGACTGGTTTGAAACTGAGAGAGAACCATTCTTTGTTACTTTTCACATCGCAAGCAGCGAATGTTTAAAAAAGTCATATTGTTTTATGCAAATTATTGCACTAACTCGAAACTCGATGCCTGCTGGGCGTTATGTTAAAACATGATCTATTCTGAAAAGGACCCACTCTATAACCACTGAGTTGAACTGCTTCATGGAAAAGGCAGAACTGTAAAACACATCACAAGCAGTAGAAAACAGGAAGAAAGTTATCATTGCAGTTGCAAAATATATATATTTTTTTAAATTTAATCATATATAAAAATATCACACTAATTCAAAACTCTGTGCCTGCTGTTTCGATTAGACCATCCCTGAAAAGGGCCCCTAACTATACGGTACCCGCTGAGTTTAGCTGCATCAAGGACAAGGCAGAACTATCCAAAAACCCAGTCCTCTAGTTTCTCCGAACAGGATGTTCACACTTCAGTTTTGTCACGCAAATTCATTGTCATACTTATAAAAAGGTGAATGATTGATTGTTAACTATATGAAATGTCTTACCGATCGATAGCTAACTCTATTAAATCATACTTGTGATCGATACTTAACCCGCTGTAAATTTTGTCTTCACAGTTCAGTGATCGCGATGTATCAGGATACTCAGTCATCTGGAGACAAAATTGAGGTTGGTTCTTGCTTCATTTTATTTTAACTTTTAGGTTACATCAGTCACAGTGTGGGGTAACCCCCCCCCCTTTGTTTACCAAAAAAAATATGAAAATAGATACAAACACCGGCTTTTTAATCAAAAAATTTTTTCCGGTAAACATAGTCAACAGCCGCAGTAGCTCAGTGGTTAGTGCACTGGCTTCCTAGCTCGGTGGTCCATGGTTCGATCCCCAGTTGAGGTGGGATTTTTTTAGACCGCAAACGGCTCCGGGGTCGACCCAGCCTCATGAATTGGGTACCAGAGAAACTCTGGGAAGGTTAAGGCGGCCGGCGTGATGCTGACCACATTACCCCTAGTGTGCCGATAGTCAAGAAAATATGGGCCTAACACCATATTCCCAATATGCCTCAATGGGCGTGTAACGGGATCCTTTACCTTTTAGTCAAGGTCCTCACTAAAATGCGCGTGCTGCATCAGGTAAAATAATACACTAACGACATGACAACAAGTTTGATATAATCACTGTCATTATTTCTCTTGTTGCTCCTTATCTAGCATGGAGCCAGCACGACAACTAGTCCCTTTATATGAAGCTGGCATCCAGGCATTAATGACTTCTGTAGCAGTTTGTTTTACACGATGAGGCTGCAAGTCCCATGTACAACTTTATATATTAGTCGCATCTTACTACATGGTTACATCAACAGTAGTCCTATTCCGAAAGATGCGTATGCGCACTTTGAAACAGAAAAGGTGAATTTTTAATAGCACGATAATTGTTCACTTTGACAAATCACTGGTGCATTGATGCAACCTGCCTGCTAATTTAAAGTTAATGACAGTTAAATAACTGGCAATATTACAAAGTCTTGATGATTTGAGCTCAGTCTAACATAAGTCCTTTTTTAAACTACATTAACAGATGAGGCTTCTGGTCCTGGACGAGAATGAACGAAGTCTACTAATGCACAAACTGGTTACTGCCTTCCAACAAAAAGTTATGTTGTGTTTCGATCACTACAAGCCAGAGCTCACATTATCTTGTCTCAGGATCGTCACCTCTCTCTCAGTTCTCAAACCTCGGCCAAGGTCTCAGGCTCTGACAATCAGTAATAAGTCTGAAACAAAATCACATCGGGTTACGGACCCTTTCGCCGAACTGGACATTGAAGAGGCTTTAACAAGAGAACTTCCTAATTTTACTATATCAAGACTTCGTGAAACAGTACAACAACTACTACGTCGTGCCACCTTACGACAAGATGGTACCTTGTACTTCGCCGGCAGCTCCGAAGAAAGCATGGCCACAAAAAGTGTGCAGTACTTCATTTGGTTCTTTGACTTCATGGACTTCCTACACGAATTATTTATTACCTTTGTGGAGAAGATCTTTAATCCCCTCTTCAAATATTTCCAAGACTATAATTTTCTCAGCTCTAGTGGAAGAACAAACTCTGTGTCCTCGGCCTTTTCCAAACTGAGTCAATTTTCTGGAAGTGACAATCAAGGATCGTTCGATGGAGACCAAGATGGTAGCGAAAGTGAAAGTCTGGCTGAAGTGAGACGAATGCAAGCACAAGCAAAGGCCTCTCTGCTACAGTTGAGTAGAGAGTATAGAGATATCAAATCTATTTATGACACCACAGCAATTGATAAGGTCGCTCAGAGGCTGTCCTTCGTAAAGGAACAGCTGGAGTTCTTACTGGATGAAGAAGATGAAGTGGATCCAGATTTGTATAGTGCGGAGAGTGGAAAGATGGTTGAACACTTGAACATGGACTTTGGAACTGAGAATCTAATACGTTTAGTAAAGATTCCTTGGATGTGCTTCAAGAACGGTAAACACTTGAACAAATGCGAAATGGACTTTGGAACTGTCAGATATTGTAAAGAGCCAAAAGTCTGAAAGAGTTTCATAAACTAAAATTCGATTTGAATCTAAACTTCAACGTTTTAATAAAAATATGAAGAATTGATAGACCAGCTGATACCAACATCAGATATCCAAAGCAAATATCAGTGTAAAAGCTAAAAAAAAGGCAGCATGGCTAGCACGAAGGTGGCTGGAACTTGATGACCAACGAACCAAAGATATCAGTGTAAAGCTAGAAAAACTTGCAGCTATAGAAAAACAACTTGTGTTGCGCTTGGATGTGCTTCAAGACGACATTACAAAAGATGAGATGAAGCTGGACAGGGAGACAAATGAACTCAATCGGTTGATGGAAAAAGAAGCCAGGTCTGACGCGCTAACATTACAAAGCTACAACATCGAAAGAGAAATAGAAAACGCAAAAATTCAGCTTGAATCGCTGAATAAAGAAAAGGAAACCTTTGCTACAAGTCTGTCAGATATTGTAAGAGCCAAAAGTCTGAAAGAGTTTCATAAACTAAAATTCCGATTTGAATCTAATAAACTTCAACGTTTTATGATGGAAAGAAAGTTGGCTACGCTCACATATCAGAAAAACTTGTTGACTGATGACCTCAACATCGAGCTGTTTGTGAGACCAAGTGTCATCCACAGCAGCAACAAACTTCAGGACGAGTGTGAGCGACTTGAGAAGCAAATTCGTCAGCAGAAAGAAGAATTGGTTAGTATTAAACGAGCACTGATGCCCGTGCAGGAGGATAAGGCATCACTGATGAATAGACTGAGCAGGCAGCGTCAGTTCCAGCCTTCTTGGCACCAGGCTGATGTTAGCAGTAGCAGGCACAGTAACGTACAAAAGGACCCTGGTCATGCTGTATATGTTAGAAGTCTGCCTAGAGGCAAGAACGTGCGTCAGGCACAACGTGTCACTTTGCCAGTTATTCAACAGATTTCTGTTGACAACAATAACACCATACGAACTGTAAGCCCTCCTGCATGGTAGTTACTGGTAAAAACTGGGTACGAGTGGGCGAGATTCAGAAATATGAAGGGAAAACGTACTGTAGAAGGCAAATAACATTCCATGAATTTATAGACTTTTATAAGCAGGTGCTTCCATGAAAAAGAAGGATCGAAAAGGTATGACAAGATCACCAATGTGAAACTGATGACAAGGAACCAGACCGGTGGAATAGGTGATGAGAAGAAGACTCTGGCAATGAATAGAACACACACTGAAACGGCTGTTGACAGCATCACAAGACAGTCCTTGTTCTGGAATCCCCAAGGCAAGAGAGGTAGAGTGGGACACATACAAAACACACGGTGTAGAGAACTGGGACATTCATAAAAGAGATGAAGAAGACACGAAAAGATAGTGACGTCGGACAGGAGGAACTGGCACACATTTATTGAAGGTCTATGCTCCTTGAGGAGCTGAGAGGTCATGATTGACTGATACGGTAGAATAGAACTCTGGGTTTCGTTATGGGGGCAGGGGCGTATTTAACCAGTATCTGGAACCTACATTTGGCATCACTTACCCTCTGTAAAGAAACACACTTGTAAGTATATTTTGAACAGTAAGTGTTATCATAATAGTGTCCGATGGCACCCCCTCCTGTCTGTCATCCGGGGCGGACCGCCGCGCCCCCCCCCCCCCTGCATTGGGGGAGGGGGAGAGAAGAAACTAACAGTCTGTGATCTCTTCAAACTTCTTCGTTGAACTGATAACCTCTGAAAAAGTTTAGAAGTGCAGTATTATAAGGGAAAAGGCGGTTGATGTAAAAGGGAGGGGGGGGGGTGGAGCAATGTGCTCTATACCGTGCTGGTTTTGTTGTTGTTTACATAGGGTTGCTGAGTGAGCTTCTTGCTCTTTAGCAGTCAAAACCAAGTTGAAGACTCCGTGGTATTATCTACACTGTAGATCTAGGTTTTTCCTGTGGCTTTTCTGCCATTCCGAAACGTGTTGAGTTGAAGTCATGAGCTCCAGTTTCTTCAGCTTGGCTTGCATTTAATGGATCATCACATTTAGTCCTTATCTAGAAGGAAGAAGCGCGTGGCATACTGTGCACTACCCGCAATCCATGTGTGCTCTCCAAATATGCAGAGCTAAACTATTGTACTCTGGTTCTAGGCTCTGCAAAGGAATTGTCAAGTCCTACACAGCGCTACTTCTCAGCTTCCCCTTCCTATCATGGGTCCACATTGAGATCCTCCCACATACAACCAACCATGTAGAAGCCAGAGTTAGATTCTCAACATGTTTCATCACAGGGGAAAATCCCTACTGGAAGTGTTTGGATGATGTCAAGTCAGTGAGGGTGTAATTAGCCTCCCAGAGGTTCTATTCCACATCTATATACTATAACAATGTGCTTAGCTGGTAGTCATATAAGAATTACTCCAGAAATACCTCCATGCATAGACCTTGCTGGTAAAAAGCCTTTCCTTCCGTGTTTCGTTACGTACCGAGGTAACCACTGGGAACATTATTTTCCACTGAACACGTTATTATTCAGTTGTATTATCTTGTCTGTGTTATACCAGTATGTGTACCTGGGAAGGTCTTTCCTGACCAATTCTGGATATCATCAGTTCGCTTGTTTTTAATTTACCCAATTTTCTTATTCCGGGAACTATCCCGTTAGAATGGCCTCCCACATTCCAAGTGTTCTTGATATATGGCCATATCATTCCCGTTTGCGATGTTTAGTGTTATATGGCACTACAGGTTGTTTTACGAAACTCCGCACACGCCATCCGTCAATAATGCAAGCTGAAATAATGGCAATGACGGCGTTACAGAAAAAATTCTGGAGACAAACTGAAAGCAGTCGAGAGGGACAAAACAAATGTTGTACTTAAAAACAAGATAAAAGTAATGCAATTATTATTCCCGCGTATTTGAACTCGGTCATTGTCTCGCAAGTTGTATTCATTAAAGTTGATAGTTCGTGTGATTCCTTCAGTACTGTTCGTGGTTTGTATGTGAAGACTCAGGAAAGATAAATTTCACATTTACAGACACATACACACGAGGCACGGGACACAAAGACATGGCATAAGTTTGTTGAAGGCCTATGCTCCTAGGGGAGCTAAAGGGTGATAATAATGATGATGACACGCACGTACACACATACATGATGATGACACGCACGTACACACATACATGATGATGACACGCACGTACACACATACATGATGACACACGCACGTACACACATACATGATGATGAC
Organism: Oreohelix idahoensis; assembly: GCA_024509875.1. Taxonomy (NCBI): domain Eukaryota; kingdom Metazoa; phylum Mollusca; class Gastropoda; order Stylommatophora; family Oreohelicidae; genus Oreohelix; species Oreohelix idahoensis. The sequence goes on from JAMPIV010016022.1 coordinate 536,261, forward strand.
ACACGCACGTACACACATACATGATGATGACACACGCACGTACACACATACATGATGATGACACACGCACGTACACACATACATGATGATGACACACGCACGTACACACATACATGATGATGACACGCACGTACACACATACATGATGATGACACACGCACGTACACACATACATGATGATGACACACGCACGTACACACATACATGATGATTTAAAAGTCACTTACTATTTGTCAACTGCTATTTCTTCACTTCTATCCAATTTATTTATATGAAGTAAAGTTACAATATAAATAATTAACTGCCATTTTATTAAATAATATGCTATGTCACAGTAATATTACAACTCAAAGTGAGATCCGGTTTGTTCAACACATGATTTCATCCCGGACATCAATTTTTGTTGTCTCTTGTAACGTCAGTTTTTTTATTGTCAATTTAAATTTTATTTTATTTTCATTTATAAACGGCACATGTGTGTGTGCGCGCGCTATTCTCTGGGTTGTCTGTCCTAGTCAACAATAGTATATTATGCACATGAATATAATATGGCATATATTTCATAACATTGTATTGTTAGTACAGCAATTTCGTACAGTAAATGAGATGATGGAATCCAAATATTTTGGTATCATTTTTACAGACGCTTGAAGACTTGACACAGAAATGAAGCTCTGGTAAAGTTTGAGAGCGAATGTTGCACGAATGTTCATGTATTTTTTCTGCAGTATATTAAAATATGTGGGGTAATAGACATTACTTAATGTAAACGTACATGAGTAAATTTAGAAACCTTCTGCTTTCCGTTATCACAATCTGCATCTTGTTAGTGTAGGAGTAGGTATAAGAGGTTCAAGTGGCTACCTCACTGTATGATCTACTGAAACAATGGAGCCAGAAGGGACAGTCATGGAATTCAGGACAGTAATTTATATGCAACAAAAGTTGTTACTTTCACAACTACCTCAAATCGGCAATATAGATAATATCAGAAATGAGTTGCAAGCTACAACCAAGGTATAGTGGATTCAGTTGGATTCAAATTCCAACACAGGCGGGAAAAAAACTGGAGGCAGATACTTGGGAGTCGTGGCCCAAATCGGTTCAGCCCTCCCCGCACTTTAGAGCATAAACAAGATAAAAGGACTCAAAAAGAAGATAAAAGGACTGACAAAACTGGATACACCGACGGATTCTCACCTCCAGCGTTGACAAAAAAATTATTAAGGGACGAAGATTATTTCAAATTAGTTATCAGGAATGTACGCTATTACATTGTATTAAAAATAAAACAATCTATATTTATTAGGTATATTTTGGCAAAAGTCCAGAGGCCCACACCAGAACAGTTCAAATCGGGCACCGCAATTAGGGCCCACTCTGCTTATCTGTTATGCTTCTTAGTCTTACTCAATTCCTCCCAATGCTGCAATAACAAGGGAAAGATGCTAGTGTAGTGGTGAGAAATACAAAGATATAAATGCAAAGAGTGAGAACAGAAAAGATGAAGAGGCGTTTTCCAACTTTGTTATTTCTTTCCTCTGATTATCAAGAAAAATTTAAAGTAATAGTCAGGTACCCATTACAGCTCGGTAGACTGGAGCATGACACCACAGTGTTTCAAACTTTTGCTGCAAGAGGTCAGGGCTCTATCCACTTCAATAATCAGACGCTCTCTTTAAAGTGTACCTTCGAAAAATAATTCCCCCCACCCCTCTCTTTCAACCTCATTTCAAAACATCTACCATTGTTATACAAATTGAATGTGTAGTTTCTGGGGGTCTCTGAGAAGACAAGGATGAACAGAACCACTGATCTCACTGGAGTGTTACAAATGGGCCTCTTGCAGTGCAGATCCCATGCAAACGTCTACTGAAAACTAAAAATACAATCTACGTGACAACAGTATAATTTATCACTGTATTTATTAGTTAATAAATATTATACACTTCTACAGGTATATTCGAGTACACACACTTCGTACATTGGGAACAAAAGTAAACGCCCAAAAATATACACAGTTGATGAAACTTAAAAATACAGAAAACTGAAACTATGAGGATATCTACATGAAAGTATCAGTACTGAGACTATACAAGTAACAAAAGACTATGGTTTAGACCAGGCCTGGGAACACTTTAGCTTGCCAAGATCTACTTTATCAATGAGTCAGCGGTTTACCTTTTCATTGTAGCTATTATTACTGTTTTAGCAACAGTAAATAATAAAACTCCACATGGAGCATTAAAATGAAAAATCATGTAGGTCAAACAAAAACGTTCATTAACTGAAGAAATAAAAATGTATGTGCATGTGCAAGGAAAACATATTTCATTATTAAGAACAAACTGAAACATAATATTTAAGTACTAAGATTATTAAAAAAGATGTAGAAACACAGACTTTAATATCAGGGTTGTGGAAGCAGTCACAAAATTTTCAGACTCCGACTCCAGAAGTTTAAGGAAGTCCGACGGCGACTATTTCACTTGTCATATGTCATAAAATTTGAAGTCGGAGTTTGAGCATTTTTTACCGACTATGACTCCACTAACAAATGACCGACTCCAATACTCTGAAGCCCTGCTTAATATGATGACCTCTGCCGCGTGAGGCCAGAGTTCTAACCATTCTGCTAATCGGATGCTCTCTTTAAAGTGTACCTTTGAAAAATAATTCCTACAATCTTTGAAAAACATAGATGAAAGAAAAAACATTAAAATACATAAATTGACAGTGTTCAATTATTACTTTGATATAAAATGTTGAAGAGGCATACCATTTCATTATGCTTTTGTATAGTACAGTAATACTCAAACATGGTTATTTGATTATGATGTTCAACAAAAAAATCACAAAAAGTTAACAGCAAAAATCAGAAGATGATTGTACAATAGGGATGGGTATCTTAATTTGCTTCTCTGGCCATAAGTTGGAAAAATCTGCACACTAATTTATAGTAAATTTCATGCGTGAAAATAGAAAATGCAACACACTAATTTATAGTAAATTTCATGCATGAAAATAGAAAATGCAGCACAGTTGCTTAAAAAAGATTTACTCAAACAATCCTTCAGTTACTAGAATGAGCAATGGGTTTAAAAAGGATGATCTTTCATTTTGATCATGCAGGCAAGGCCCGTTCTGTTAGGCCCATGTGGTGGTCTACAACCTTTTTTGTATCAGTTAAAACCTCAACTAATGCTTCTCTCTACCCAATAAAATGAACTGCACAACCATTACAATTAAGTTGACTCGAGGAATCTTTGTCCATCTCTATCTGAAACAAAAATGTACTAAGCTCTGGCAGACCATAATTCTGCCTGCCACTTCCTTAACAGTGCTGCCTATTACTTCAAAGAACTTACAGGGTGCTCAGAGATCAAAAGCATGTTTTAATTTACAGGACATCCTAATTTGCTCCTACACTTACTCAACACTATGCTGACTATTTTATATTGATAAATTAATCACTATACAGTCTATTTCATCTCTGTATTTTTCATATAAATTTCTTTAATTAAAAATGTCACAATACACATTATAAATTGCATACCACTTTATGGTTTCAGTGACAAGTGTATGAGGAAAGAGAAAGGGAAACTGGAGGTTCATGAATTTAAAAAAAAAAAAATACTAAAATAATGGGAACATTACAAAATACAGAAGAAAGAAAAGTAGAAGGGACACTGGAGATTTGTACAAGGTCAGTGCAAGTGAAACATTTACCTCGCTGCAAAAATCAAGTTAGGGATCTGCACAAACTGTATTTTGGGCTGCAAGTTTTGGCTTAGTCAGTCAGCTAAGTTGTTACAGTTTAGGTACTTTTATTCAAAAGCTTTACATTTTACCAAACATAATAATAAAAATAATAACTTTACTGTTTATTTGGCTTGTACAGTTGCACAGTGTGCAGAACTAATCATTACTAAAAACAGCATCTTACTGTGAACTTATTTGATAAGGTTCTGGTTCAATAGCAAAGAACGTTAATCAATACTGGTTTAACACTAAGTAAATTTTGCAGTCACCCGGAGTTTAATGGTACAGAATATCATGAAGACCTATTACTTGAGCAGAAAATTTGGTGAGACACTTGGGTCAGGCCAGGCTTTGATTTTGATGGACCAGGTTCAAAAGTATGTGACAGTTAAATTTGCTGGGGCTGAAAATGTAGGTCCATGCAGTGCTCTAGTACACAAGATTATAAATGTTGCCAAAATTCATAAACTAAAGTCAATGCAAAATTTGACAATAATTATGCTTCACTTGTAGCACAGTAACATCAGATGGAGGAACAAGCAAAGACATCAGTAACAGAATGAATAAAGCTAGAAAAGCCTTCGCCAACCTAAACAACATTTGGCAATCTCAGTACAACACAAACACCAAATTAAGATTATACGACAGTTGCATACTTTCTGTACTTTTGTCTGGTGTGAAGTGCTGGAGAGTAACAGAAAAGGAAATATACAAATTATCCTCTTTCCACACAACCTGGAACAAGAGGTGAGGAGAAGATGCAGGCGTAAGATGGGTTACTCACTGAGGAAACTAGCTGACAGCCTTACAAGTCAGTCCATGTTATGGATCCCCAGGGTACGAGAAACAGAGACTGAAAAAAAAACATATGGAGAAGGGAATAAGGTAAGAAATGGGAAGACTTTGAATGGATGGCACTGGACATGAAGGCTTTGTATAAATTTACTGAAGACATGTACTCCATAGGAAGTTGAAAAGGTAATGAATGAATGAAATACCACACACTTTTGTTACCAATTCAATACCAATGTGGTGATTAGTGGCCAATTTGAAAATCCATTCTTGAGAGACTGCTGTTTTAATACTGATACAGTCAATTAATGGTGTTGAGTAGCATCAAAATGTGCAGATAAAAGGTACAAACACTGCATACATCTGAAGGTAGCAGTCCTACAAAAAAAATTTCCATTTTTTTTCAATGCTATATTATGATGGTTAATATTAGGTTACTCAGATGAATTCTGTAATAAGATCATTTAAAGGACAGTGAAAGTTACAGAACAACATCAAGAGCCAAATTCAAAACAAAAAAGAGCAATGTGTCGAATACTGTCTAGTCTGCCAAAACAGGGCTTTGAAGTGGAGCCAGAGGCTCGAGTATGGAGATCTAGCCCCCCAGCTGGAGCAGAGATCTTCTTCTTTGATCCTTAGCCTCCCACTGTCAAAGCAGTCAGTGGCCAACATGCCTGGTAGCATCTTGTAGGGCAGCAACAAACTGTTGCCACTTTGTTCGGTCGGCGGCCATCCTTCGTAGAGTGCCCCAGCTCTGGTTGATTCTTTGCATCTCGGCCTCCTCAGTTCTCCGTCAAGTTGTTTTTGGTCGACTTTTCTTTCACTGTCCTTCAGGGGTCCATAGCATAGCTGTTCTTGTGATGGCATCGGGGTCTCTTCTGAGGATGTGGCCAACCCAACTCCAGCGACGATGGTGTGCATGTCCCCTTGGTTACTCCGAGTAAGTAGTTCTTGGGTGGTGATGGTATTCGGCCAAAACATTCTGAAAATTTACCTTAGGCAGATTGAGTGGAAGGAGAATAATTTTGACATTTCCTTGTGTTACTCTCCAGCATTCAGCACCACAGAGAAGCACATAATGTACACAGCTCTGATATAATCTTAATTTGGTGTTTGTGCTGTACTGGGAAGACTTCCAAATGTTGTTGAGACTAGCAAAGGCTGTCCCCCCCTTAATCATTCTGTTCTTGATGTCTTTGCTTGTTCCGCCATCTGGTGTTACTATGCATCCTAGGTATGTAAATGTGTGTGTCTGTTCCAGCTTCTGGTTCCTTACTGTTATGGTCTCAGGACTGCCTACATTGAGTGTCATGACCTCTATCTTCTTTAGACTGATGTTCAGACCAACCTATTGGTTATACTTATTCAGTGTAGCTGTTATTTCTTGGTTGTGTTGATGTGAATGTGCAAGTAGTGCAATGTCATCTGCATTTTCCAGACTTCCAGTGTAGAAAATGTTGTCCATCTAGTTCCTCTTGGACTGCCCTCTGTTGTCACCCAGTTTATGAATGTCAAAAATAAAGTTGTTGATAAGGGGCATCCCTGTCATACTCCTGTCTTCACCTCAAAAGTTAGGTTGCTCAACCCAACACTGCATGTAAAGTTAGCATAAAGGCTTTTTATGATGTAAGCAATGCAGCTGGGAATTCTATAAGCCCTCAGTATTTTCCATAGGCTGTCCCTGTCAAAAGCCTTTTCAAAATCAACAAAGTTAATGTATAGATGTCTCTGCCATTCTGAGCACTGCTCTATAATGTTCCTGAGGGTGAATATATGAAGTAACAGAAAATATGGACTGTTCCATTGCTCCAGTTTCTATTTTTCATTTTCAATCCAGACTAAATGATATCCTACTAAATGTGAAAATGTATAGAAATGAAATAAAATATGTAATTCATGGGCTTTATTTGAAACTCTTGAGTCGACCTAATAAAAAAGAAATTTCCATATTATACATATTATTTACATAAAAATAATAATCAATTAATCAGCCTTAAATGGTAATACTAGTATATCACAAGCAGGCACATTATGAACAAAATATATATATTTATTTTTTAATTACTTTTGGCATCAATAAATAATGCAAAATCTGCTCTGCGTGACTGATACTGATAGCAAATTTACAGAAATGGATCTCAATGATGTATTTACATACGAATTTGAAGGGCCCCAATGTGGGCTTCTGCCAAAAGCAAAGGTAAAAATTAACAAAGTGCGGAGTGGAAATGGAAGTGAACGGCAAGCTCAAACAATGTACCTTCAAGACGAGTGAAGCAAGTGCGAGGCAAAATTTTTAATCTTTGGCAGCATGTAAAATGTGCTCATCCTGAAAAATATGTGACTCTGGTTACAAATCAGGACCACAAAGATAGAAAACCACTTATGTTGCTTAACAATGTTTATCTCACACTAGCAAAAAAATTATCTGCAGAGCTTCATCTCAGAAAAAGCCCAAAATTGAGTAAAGAAAAACTTGACACACATTTCAAGTTCTCAAAGGTTAGTCACCATGGATACTCAGAGCCGGATTAAGGTAGTAGCAAAAGTAGCATATGCTACGGGCCCCGCGCCAATAAATATGTACATAATTTTTTGGTCATCTTCTAATACGAGCGTTAAACCAATGATCTTGTGATTTATGCCATCTTTAGCGACTTCATTTGATGTCACGAAATTGTGAGAGAAAGAGCATAAGAGGGTGACTTAGTGTGACTCTTCATTATTTTTATCTTAACTGTTTGCGGACGGAAGCCATTTAAGTGGCGTTGAAAATTTGGTCACGTTTGGACGGAAGCCACTTTTTTGGCTCTAGGCAACTGCCCCTCTAATTTTGTTTCGTTTTTTGTGAAATGAATTTGCATTAACAATAAAAACTAGAATTTAGGAAACGGAAACTTCCTGTTTTAATTGAGGTATACGGCGTGCTCTCTTTCGATCTTGATTAAAATTTCTCGATTTGTAAGGTTAGAAAACTCAAGAAATGAGCAGTAGACACATAGATATTGGACGTAATTATGCTTCTGGAAGTGAAAAACGTAAAGCAAAGGAAGAAAAAGAAAGAAGAGATCAACTTGTGATATCAAAAACATGTAAGCTGACAGAATATTTTGATGTTCATGGTGGTGGTACTCTTACCGCTGAAGCTGGAAGTACAGGAACACTAGTACTAGTGCAGGCTGTGCAGCAGAAAACATACAGCAAAACCCAGTATACACTGAGTCTGAATGTGAAAGAATAAGTGAAACGAAGAAGTACTCTAATGATATTGGTGACTGGCCGAACAATATAGATGACTGTGAGCGTGAATATTGGATATCCAAGGGAAGTGAAAAATGTCAACATGTTGATAGTGCCTTCTCTTCATCCGTGCGATTGTATGACACTGAAAAGAAAACTCGATACTGTCAGAAGTCTTATTTTACACATATTCATAAAGGCACAAATAATTGAATAGAGCGAATAATTGAAGTTGTGAAGTTTTTAGCAGAACGAGGCCTTTCATTTCGTGGCAGTGATGAAATTGTTGGGTCCCCTTATAACGGGAATTACTTAGGGTTGTTAGAATTACTGGCCAAGTTTGACCCTTTTCTGGAAGAGCATATAAGTACTCATGCAAACAAAGGATTTGGACATACATCATATCTATCTAAAACAACGTGTGAGGAATTCATCAATCTGATTGGATCCAGCATACTGGATCACATTCTCTGTGAAGTGAAGAAATACAAGTATTATTCCGTTTCATTGGATTCTACTCCAGATATATCTAATATGGACCAGCTGACTTTGACTCTGCGCTATGTTTTGCCATCTGGACCAGTTGAAAGATTTGTGACATTTTTGGATATGGAAGGTCATAGTGCTGAACAGCTTACTAAAAGTCTACTTAATTTTTTTAAAGGCAAATGACATTGATATTAAAGACTGCCGTGGTCAAAGTTATGACAACGCCAGCAACATGAGTGGCAAGTTTATAGGATTACAAGCACGAATTAAAGAGATGAATAAGTTTGCGCATTACATTCCGTGTTTTGCACATTCACTAAATTTGGTTGGAAAATGTGCTGCTGAAGATTGTCAAGAAGCAGTCATTTTCTTTGGATTTGTTGAAAGCCTGTACACCTTCTTTTCTGCTTCTACCTACCGGTGGGGTCTCCTTTCTACTGCATTATGTGCTGGCGGTACTCATAATAAGTCCCATTTGCCCTTTGTGAAAAGACTGTCAGATACCAGGTGGTCCGCTCGGGCAGATGCAACAAAAGCACTTTTACACAGCTTTTCTGTAATAAAACAAGTCTTGGATGATATTTCAGATAACAACGATCAGAAGGCAGAGTGTCGTCAACAGGCTCGTGGTCTACTTTCAACCATGATGAAGTTAGAAACAGGAATAATGATCATACTGTGGGATCAAGTATTACAGCGTTTTCAAATGACCAGTGCTTCTTTGCAATCTTCTGACCAAGATTTGAATACAGCTTGTGCACTCTATGAATCCCTGCGGGGGTATATTCAAGCTATGCGGTCTACTTTTGCAGCAAATGGCCAAGGATCTGACTGAGTGTGAACATTATCAAGAACAAACTCAAAGAAAACAAACGAAATCGAGAGTATGATGATTTCAGTGGTTCCAGCACACTTGATCCACTTGTTGAATCTCAAACGCCTTCTCAGCAGTTTAAAAGCCGAACATTTCTTGTCCTTATTGATAGCTTGCTCTCTGCCTTGTCAAAACGCCAGAAAGCTTATCAAAAGTTGAATGATGTATTTGGATTCCTTCGTCAGTTACAGTCGTTTACACCTGAAGAGGTGGTAACGAGATCATCGAATCTTATAAAATCATATCCGGAAGATCTGGAAGAAAGTCTTTGTGAAGAACTTGTGCAGTTTACAGAACTGTTGAAAACTGATCTTGCTTCTTGTCATAAAGTGCATTGATACAGCGCTAAAATTATTATTTATAAGTATAAAAGTTAAAATAATATGTGTAGAAATCAAAATAGTAAAGTTGTAACGCGTCTTCTTCCCCGCACCAGTCATCGCATTGAGATAAGAACGTAGTACTAAACCTTATTGCAGCGCTAGTGGTATTGGACTTTATAACGCACCCGTCAAGGGTTAACGGTAATAATTTTGAAAAAAACTACAAGCTTGTTGTTCCCAGAAAGATAGAATAAAACAGACGAACGCATAAAAGTGAGAGAGAGCGCGAACACATGCCACAAATTGTCAAGCGTTAGATTCTTGGTTCAGCTACCCAAGACGACAGTGCGAGACGATAGTCGGCAGGTGTTCTGTATGTTGTCGCAAGCGTTGTAGAAATTTAAAAATACCTCGCCAAATCCACTACCGTTTAGGAGTATAGGCACACTGAGAAAAAAATATAAACACACAGACAGCGCTTTCGCTGGAAAAGATCCATTTTATGACGTAACAGACTAGTAGTTTTCAAATTTTGAAACGCAGAAGCGGGCAAGAGATGGCGTGTTTCTGGAAAGTTTGAAATTGAAACTGATATGAAAAAATATGAAATTTGTTATTAATAGGAATATGAAGACAAAACTTAGTTAGTTTGATGGCTTATCGTCTCCTGATAAATAATATGTTTGAAAATACAAAATCCCACAGTAGATAAGAAAGTTATTGACAAAAGACTGTTTTGGTTAGGACAGACAGACCAACACATGCTCGTCTTGACTTGCACTAATGGTAACATTTTTTGACGCGTCCTTGAAAAAGGCAGGAAAAGGTTACATATATTCTATTGGAGCAGGGGTAGACACGGGGAGAGAAATTATGGGATGGCTTAACACAAAATATATTTTAGCAGTAGAAATCTAAGAATGAGAGAGGAGAAAGACTTGTTATGTCCAAAAATCAAGTCAGTTTTTGCTTTTAATTTCAAATTTCAAAAGTGTCGTGCGTTCATTGGCCAAAGCCTTTTATTATTGAGAAATTTCAAAGTCTCGAGGCCATTTTAATATTATTGTCCCCTGATCAGGACGTGTGATTTTCTGAGAAGTGTGACTGCCTTAAATATATATAAATAACATAAAAGTTAGGCATCACAGTCCAGCCAGCAGTGCATTTGAAGTCTGCTATTCCACGTACATGTGTTTATTCATTGAATTTCTGGTAAGACCGAAATTATTCATATATATTTTGTTTAAAAATGTGAGTGAGAGATACTGCCATCATGACTAAGCAATCAGGTCCCAAGCTGATGTATGCAGGACCTGGAGGTAGAATTATGCTATAACACATTGCCAGTTTTGTAAAATGCACATGTTTTGTGAAATAAAAATGTTTTCTTAGGTGGCCAGATGGACACAGCTCACCTATCCTATTGTATGGAAGAAAAGAAAGATTAATAATATTATTGCAGATGCAGGGCCGCCTTTATAGGAGAGACATGTGAACAACACTGGTACACTTTGTAATGGATGTGCTGGATTGGTCAAGTAGATATGACCCATCTCTTTATTTCTTATGTATTCTAATTTGTATAAATAACAGTTTAAGTAATGATATCAACAAGGAGTCGTTATTTCATTGTTACAGGGTTTTTATCTGGCACTAGCCCGGTGCCAGATGTCTGTGAGAAGTATTGAGAAGTCGTTTCATTTCCAGTAGTGACAGGGATCTACCGAGTCCACCCTGTTACTTTTGGTCCAGTATCACAGTGAAATCGTTTGACATCAAGATTACAGACAGTTCCAGTGTGCCAGATGAGTATTATATCTGGCACCTGACTCTTTATCAGCTTTAAGATCAGTGCACCCCTGTATAACAGAAATAAAATATTTCCCCAAAGAAAGTAACATTGACAGTGTATAGTAAAGAAATGGGGATGATTATAGAATCCCAAACAGCCATCCAGTGTTAGAAACCAGTGATATAAAAACTTAATAACAGCATTATTATATTTAACATTGTATGTTTGGACAAATTGTTCCTTTGGGTTGAAAAGTGTTTTATGTAAATACCTTCTATTCTTTTCATTTGAAAGTCCTGACCAGAAGAATACTAGGTTCAGGACCAATAAATCATACAGAAAATTATTAATTGTAAAAATTTACCCCAGGTGTTATTTCCTTTAATCATAGATTTTAATATTTGTTTATGTGTGTGTGTGTGTTATTGTTAAATTACCATCACACCACACTGGCATAACCCTAGACATTAGACGTAGCTTTCATACATACTAGTCAAGAATAAGTCTGCTTGAGGTCATAAGGTGGTAGCAGAAAGGCACCCTGATAACGCAACCCTAAATTTGTTATAATCAGGGACCTTCACAGCTGACCTCATTCAGTACAATAGTAATACAGAACAACAACATTGCATAACATCACATCCACCACACTTCTCATACTGGCACTACTCTAGACCTTGTAGAGTTACAGTTTTACCGTTTAATAATTGACAATTCTTTGGAGTCTTGTTTTCCAAATGTAGAAATCGCCTTGCGCATCTATTTGTCACTAATGGTAACCAACTGCAGTGGAGAACGATAATTTTCAAAACTGAAACTTATTAAAAATGAACTAAGGAGCACCATGGGTCAAAAGAGATTGAACAATCTCACACTAATGAGCATTGAACATAAACTTCTGCGTGAAATTGATACATCCCATATAATCAACAAATTTGCTCATGCTAAATGTAGAAACATTAATATTTAAACAATAATGTTGACTGTGTTGTTACTTTTGATAATGATAATTACTATGCAAATTAAAAATGTATGTGTTAAAATATATTTGTGTTGTTTTATTGTTTTTTTTTAAATATAGGGCCCTTTTCTTAACATATGCTACAGGCCCCGTACTAGCTTAATCCGGCCCTGTGGATGTGGATACTGATACTTTATGTGAAGATTATGGAAATGGTTTGCTCAAGTTCAACACTGCTCACTACCTTCAGACTAAAGAACTAAGGATTCCAAACAATTGTAAGTGAAATGGGTCTACAGCTGACGTTTCAACAGGACACGCTGCAGTGGATCATTAAGTTGTCTAGTCGCGATGAGCTCAAGAAAGCTTTGGAGGGAAAATTGTGCTGCCTGAAAATGCACATGGAAGCATAAATTTCCTTACAATCAACATTAAGTTCAACGACGAAGGAAAAGATAAAACTGTGAACATTATCATGCTGAAGGATGTCACAGATCTTCGCAGAGAAATTATCAGGTAAAATCTAATACAGAAAATATTTGGAATCGATGAAAAGTTAAGTTCTGAATATCTGCAGTGGCAATGCATCAAATATGACAGGTTCCATCAACAATTTCAGCTTGGACAATGACAGAGGTACATTGGTTCAATTTATTGTTTTCATTTTTGTTTATGAGCATAAATTAACAGAATAATGGTACATATAAGCAGTAGAATATGAATGCACGCTGGATTATATTTATAAAAGCTTTGAAGTTTCTGTCCAACACAACAGATCAATAAATTAAAGCTCTAAATTGAAACAGTGCCATATAAAGATCCATAAAGTCCATACATCTGAGCACAGCATGTACCAACTATACCAATCAACCAATCAAATGCTCCACTGGTATCCACGATATATAAAATTACTTGAAATAACAAAATTATGACAAGTGCCCAAGCAATCACCCTGAACCTCCATCTTTTCATTAGGCTGGCTAGGCCCTGAGGATGCTTAAGTGGTTTATTGGTTTTGTGATCAAAAGTGATGCAGTGTCTGGTTTCAGCAAATGTCCCAAGTTTGCCAAGATGGTAAAAATGTTTGTCAAGCAGATTAACACTGAAGACCTTGGTGGTGTTCAAAGGAAGAAAATCACACAGCTGAAGAGTGAAACGTTTTGATGTAAATTTTTTCTTAGCCGTGTTCAGTTGTAATACAAATTCTTTATAGGCATCAACAACTTCTAAACAAATGTCACTCGTCTGGAGGTCTTGGAGAAAACCCACACCCTTCTCAACCTGCTGCAAGTAGAATCTATAATCCCTCATGGCATCTTCAATCTCTTGTTCTTGTGCTCTTGCTGAAGATTTGATTAAAGTTTCTAAAGCTTTTGCTCTTTCAGTGATCAATCTACAGGCTTCATCTGTTGTTATGGTGAGACAGGCTGCTGACTGTTCATGGCATTCAACAACTTCTTCTTTGAGCTTCTCTATTCCTTCACCTGCCTCCAGCACAGTCCTCTTTTCTGATATCAGTCTGTCAAGCTCAGTCTGTAAGTACTTTGTGACCTCTTGAAGCTGGACACTTAAAGGAACAATCTTGTGGCGTCCGTGACCACTACAGGAACACGTAACACATATTGCTTGGTTACATGTACGGCAAAATAACTGGCAGTTTTCATCAACATGATCAGGACAAACACGGGTTGAAATGCTACTGGAACCGGACTCTATTCGAAGGATTCTTGGTGGCTCAGCATGAGTTTCCAAACGATGGGCATGAATACAAAATCTACATATATCTATATCACAATCAATGCAACGGAACTGTGCAGGTATCCAGTCTCGCTTACAGACATCACATGTTCCTGTGTACCCTGAAATTACAATCCAAAAAGATTCAATTAAACAACAGAAGCACTATTAATGCAAGCAATAAATGAAACATGTAATTTATCAACACATTTATTTACTTGCTTCATTTCTCCAACCCCCTAAAGCTACAGAATTTGATACAGCACACCAACAGATATCAGCCTGTCTTCCGCTTGCATTAACAAGTTTAATTCAGTTTCTCTAACATAAATCAACAACAAATTTACTTCAGATTCAGGAGTCATGTCTCATTTTCTATCAGTTATTTAAATCTAACTTTAAGAAAAAAAAAGATTATGTATTACTAACAATAAGTTATTTAATTAATTACCCATTCAATTTTTACTGTCGTGGTTTAGTAAAGGGCTTCCTTTAATTTGTATGGAATGAGCAAAGCTGTAAATTACATCACATGCAGCACTTTTAAATTCTGATGTAAAAATTTATAATAATAAAAAAAAAACCACACAAAATCATTTTCATGACTTCAGTAGCTGCAATGGGTAAAAAGCAAAGCAAACAGTTCAGAAATGAATGGCAGTACTTGTAGACAGAATTGGAAGACTGTAATGTGATAAAACCTAAAACATGTTAAGTGTCAATATCAGCGTAAAACTCTGCTGATTTATTACGTCAAAATGCTCATTGCCACTTACTTTCGTTAAATATTGATGACATCTTCGGGAAAATTCCTTATTTGAACCATGTCAATAGCTAGCAAAAATACTCAATTTAGCACCTATTTAAGCATATATCTAAATGAAGACTGCTTGGAATGGAATCATAGTTTTATGCACGAAGGCAGAACAGGGACTGAATCTATGGACTATCGTTATAAATCACATGATGTTATTCTAGAGATGTTGTGAAATATTGCTACGAAAGAAACAAAAAACTGGCTCTTTCGTCCAACAAACTTGAGATGAACAGAATTTTCCCAGCATGCTTTCATAGTCGCCCGCTCAGTTACTATGCAAGAACGTGGGGAAATTCAAATGACACACAAGTGCGCTACAAACAACAGTCTGTATCGTATGCTCAGCTACTATGTAAGGATGTGGGGAAATTCAAATGACACACACATATATGCTACGAACAACAGTCGACATCGTATGACAGCAAGATCCATATTAGCATCGAAGCCTCTACAAGTGATAACTAGAAGAATTCTGCCATTGAGAGCAAGTAACTTCTAAAACTTCCAGTCAGCGGGGTGGTTGTCAAACTGAGGGCTTCTGTCTGTGAGTGTACCTCGAGATAATACCTGGCCTCAGCACTGTGTCTTAGGACCAGGAGTGTAACCTGTTCCAATCCATGCTACCTGGCCACAGCATTCTGTCTTTAGACCAGGAGCCATATTAACCACAAACTGTGTACATAACTCAAGAACTAGTGGACCATCACTGCTATACGGCCTCATCATTGTGTCTACGAGGACCAGGAACATATCTCAAGAAATTACCACCCAACCCAATCAAATATTAACACTGTAAGATGATGATAAAGACCAGGATGGACAGTGACTCAAGCTACTGAATTATCTTGTGCAATTTTGTATGTAATATTAGGTACCACAAACTGATTTTTCATTTTGTTTTTACAGTGTCTTTGTTTATAGATCTTAATGGATCTCTTTAAGCCATGAAATTTCCTTTTTAAATTTTAAAAATCGGACATCAAATAACCGAGTTACAGCATTTCAAAATTGTGGAGAATTACAAAAATTTTCAAACATCTTCGCACCGAACAAATTGCCTGACTTTGCACAATCATAACTACAGTCAACAAACACTTACCAAGTCAATAATGCTTTTTGTACAAAGTCATACAAGTCCTTATTGCAGAAAAGAAACATGGGAAGTACAACAATTCAATTAAATGAATTATGGTCCATCAAAATTGACAAAAGATGCAGTAGCAAGTCTTATTGTTGTGCTCGCAAAGTGCAAATATGCATTTTCATGCACTCATAAATCAAAAACTACACACAGGAAAGCTATACGATTTATTGAGCTTAAAGAGAGCATTATATACTTGATGCTTAATTTTTTTTGAGCCACATGAAATACTGAATACTATAAAACTGCATTATGTGAAAATGGATCGAAGGCTAAATTTGCAGTTCGGAAGAAAAATCTCACGAAATTCCAAATGTTGTCATAAAATCATGAATATTGCAGCTATAGAGCTGAAAACTTCCATATTAATGTAATTTGAGTTGTACAATTCAAATTGATGGTTATTTTCTTGATTGAAACAACCTTTACTGCTTAAAATTTGATTTTTATAAACAAAGAAACATTACATATTAGTCCGTGTCCAACTCACTGTCACTTGAGGTCAGCTGCATCAAAAGATAATTGTGTGTTCAAAAAGTCCTCAAGTGAATCTCCTCTCAGGGCACTGGCTTGTTGTACTGACATCTGGCACCTGTAATGTAGCTGTCCTTTACTCACATTCTGTTCATGTAGCACAGAGAAACCAAGAGGTCACCTGAGAGAAATTTGTTGGGAGGGACGGGAAGAGGAAAAATTGCATGATTGTGTTATTTTATTATTAATACACATAATGTCGGCCAAATTATTTTTTCTTTCCCTTTGTTAATCATTACTCATTTATTGCGGCATTAATTTTTACTGCATTTACCATTTAAATCATTATATTAATTATACAGTAGATTGTAAGTCTCTCTTTTACATAGATTATGTCATTTGTCTTTTATGTTTGTAATTGTAAAATAAACTCAAAACCTGTAGAGGCTTCTAGGAAAGCTTCAACTACATAGTAGCTTAATGATTTTTAACATCAGAGAATGAGAGGAAATAATATGATATATAAACTTTACACAACAAGACGTACTTGCTCCGATGTTGCATTTTCCTAGTCCTTCAGAAGACTGAACTGTGCCAATAGTCTATTTGTCACAGTAGAAATCCGTGGCAGAGTCGGACGTCTGCCTCTTCCCGTCATTGAAAAATGTGCATCATAACGATTGCAGCGGCTTTACAAGCTGTTACTAAGTGTTAGACCTTAATTCTGATACCGAATGTTTAGAAAATGGTGATGGTCCGATAAAACAACCAAATAGCTACATAAACAACAATACCCCACCCCCAAACTTGCTTAAAAAATGAAAAACGTTCTGTCTAAATGTCTGAATCGAGCAGCCACATTTGGCTGTTCTTTTACTAATACATCCGCCCTCCGTCACTTGCCGTTGCTATATTGCAAATAAACAAAATAGGTCTGAAATGAATAGAAATAAAACAAAATTCAAAACTTACTCAGAACACATATTGGGTCAACTTCCATTGATCCCCATCGAGGCCAGCTCCTTGACGTGGAGATGGGGCTCAAGTACAGCCATCAGCGGCTGAAAAACCAAGACTGGCCAGGCCCTCCTACACTCAAGCAAGACCACAGTCTGCCCTAGCAAGTCAAGGTGCTGAAGACGGAGGCAACCAGCCAAGAGGCGCACCACAGCAATCAGGATGTCACGCACATGCGCAATGGAAGTATGCCTATATCTGCAAAACATTATGGCACTCGCCCTGTGACGGACACCCAGGCAGGCGCAGTGCCGGGCCCTCTGCCTCGGAAGGGCCCAACCCCTACTACTGGGGGTCCTTCTCAATTGCCCCGTGGAGCCAGGAGGCATGAGAATAGAGCTACTGGCCAAGCAAAGAAAAGACCATTAAAAATAATGCACTGGAATGCTGAAGGCGTCAATAGTAAAAAAGACGGCTACAGCAAAAAATTAGAGCTCGAAAATATCTTGAATGAAGAGCAAGTAAATGTATGTTGCTTGCAAGAAACCCACCTCAACAAGGACATAGCCTTCAAAATCAGAGGCTACCAGTGCTACCGATCTGACCGAATAGACAGGCGAAAGGGTGGAATACTGACACTCGTGAGGAATAACATCAGTGCATGTCAGCTTGAAACATATATGGAGGGGGCGGAATACCAGATGCTTCATCTCAGGACAGAAAGTTCAGAATTCCACCTGCTCAACTACTACTGTCCGAGCGACCGCCCACTGGCACTAGATACAATCGCAGCAAAAGAAAGACTGATTGTATGCGGAGACTTCAACAGCCACTCACAGAGCTGGGGCTATGATCACATGGACAGGAGAGGTGAGGAGCTTGAAAACTGGCAGGATGACAATGGGCTTATCCTGATTAACCAGCCAATCGACCCACCAACCTTCTACTCGAGATCATGGCACACCACCTCTACACCAGACCTGGCATTCCACTCACCCAGCCTGGAGTGGAACACCACACGCGTTGTAGGGAAACAACTTGGAGGCAGCGACCACCGGCCAGTCTTCCTAATTGTGGAAAATGAACTTGTCAAGGAGAGCAGCACTCTCTCTAGGTGGAACTACAGGAAGGCAGACTGGACAATGTACCAGCACCGTACTAGTATACTGGCTAGAGATCTGACTGTAGACAAAGACATCAATAAGCTAGTCGATGAATTCAGCAGATGCATATTACAGGCTGCTCGTGAAACAATACCTAGAGGGGCTCGTAAGCACTACAAACCATATTGGAATAGTGAACTAGAGCAGCTGCACAACGACGTGGAAACATCTCGAAAGCAGGCAGAGACCAGTCCATGCCAAGAACACCACAATAACTACCAGCAAGCTAAGGCCAAATTTCAAAGGGCCAAGTTGCAGGCCAGGCGAAGAAGCTGGAAGGAGAAAACAGAGTCCTTGAACTTCAAAAGAGATACGAGGAAACTGTGGAAGCTGGTAAAACAACTTAACGATGAAGGTACAGAGAGAAACTCAAGGATTGCTCTGTACAAAGATGGAAACATCCTCATGGGAAAACAGGCAGCTGATCACTTTGCAGACTCCTTTGCTAAAGACAACAACATCGAAGTTAGCCCAGAGAAGCAACAGGAGACTCGTGAGAAACAACAATACGCAGGACGAGATGGAACCATACCTGAAGTTATGGAGGCACCAATCACATTCAGAGAACTGGAGCTTGCAATATCCAAATTGAAAATGAGAAAGTCGCCAGGAGTTGATGGAGTGTCCAATGAAATGATTAAGAACTTGGGAACCGCAGCAAAAACAAAGCTGCTGCAGATCTTCAATATCTGTTGGAACTCAGGCAGAGTTCTACAGACCTGGAGGGAAGCAATCATGATACCACTCCTAAAACCAGGAAAAGACAGTTCCACTGCCTACAGCTACAGACCAATCAGCCTTACAAGCTGCCTCTGCAAAACAATGGAACGTATCATCAACCTCAGGCTACAGTGGTACCTTGAAAGTGAAAACCTTCTTGTACCACAGCAGGCGGGCTTTAGGCAGTGTTATTCCACCGAAGATCAGGCAACTTACCTTTCCCAAGAGATTGAGGATGCGTTCCAAGATAAGAAACTGGTACTAGCAGCATGGATAGATCTAAGGAAAGCATTTGACAAGGTTTGGAAAGAAGGGCTTCTGAAGAAACTGAGAAATTGTAGAGTGAATGGTAAGATGTACAAATGGGTGAAAGCATACCTGCATAACAGAAGAGCCCGAGTACAACTAGATGGCCTCAAGAGTAAGAAAATTCTACTGCGTCATGGCGTCCCTCAGGGAGGGGTTCTGTCCCCCACACTTTTCCTAGTCTACATCAACGACCTGGTTGCTGAACTACCACATGGAATGAAAGTGGCAATGTACGCTGATGACCTGGTAATATGGTGCACAGATGAGCATGCAACAGTGGCCACCAAACTGCTACAAAGAGCTATAGATGCCTTAACCTCATGGGCAAATAGATGGTGTGTCAGCATCAATACAGACAAGTGCAGCACTACGCTCTTCACCCTCTCTTCCAAACAAAAAGCTGGTGTCATCAAGATAAACGAAGAGCTCCTGAGAGAAGATAAACAACCCACCTATCTCGGAGTTACATTCGATGATAGGCTGACATGGAAGCAGCACATCAACAAAGCAGCAACAAAGGCCAGGAGGAAGTTAGCCATCCTGAGAAAACTAAGTGGAACCACATGGGGAGCCAGCGGGAAAATACTTAGTAAAGTTTACCAGCAGGGCATACGACCACACCTGGAATATGGGTCAGCTGCGTGGTGCCCAGCATCAAACACCACATTACAAGAGCTAGATAAGGTGCAAAACCAGGCGCTTAGGGTCATCACAGGGGCAATGAAATCAACGCCTATAGTGAAGATGGAGAAAATGGGGAGGATACAAGCACTGAGAGAACGCAGAGACACGAAAGTGCTAACACAGGCAGAAAAGTTCCTCTGTATGCCGAGCCATCCAATGAAGGACAGATTCCAAAACCTAGCAATGGGGCGACTGAAAAGAAGCAGCTTTATCCACCAGGCCAAACGATTACGTAGACAAACCTCAGACCTTCCTGAAGTTAACAGCCCCCTAAAGTCTGTGCCAGAACAAACCCCTTGGAGAGAGGAGCATGGGCTACCAGTACACATCCACACAAAAGTGAAAGGAATATTCGACAGGGATGAACAGAACAGCGTGCAACGTAGGACAGTCACTCTCAGTTTCCTGGATGATGAATACCCACAGGACCTCTGGGTCCGAGTATACACGGATGGGTCAGCACAGAATGCAGTAAAGAATGGAGGAGCAGGAGTGTACATAGAATACCCAAACAACACTAGGGATACTGTCAGAGCACCAACGGGGAAATTCTGTAACAACTATGATGCAGAAGTCCAGGCAATCAAGGTGGCAACTGAGAAACTATTGAACACCAATCTCGGTCCACAGCCTGTAGTATTCCTGGCAGATGCAAGATCAGCACTCCAAGCACTTCAGTCCAGAAAACTGCCAGGCATACAAGCCCTACTTTCTGAACTGTGCAACCAGCACAGGGTCACCATGCAGTGGATACCGTCTCATTGTGGAATACCAGGAAACGAGAGAGCAGATGGACTGGCTAAAGAAGGTGCTGCAGACGAGCAACCGGATGTACCAGTTACATACCATCAGAAGAAAAAGATGATCAAATCTATCAGAAAGCCACCAACACCAACGCAGGATGACTACCAAGCTATGAACAGATCAGAACAAATAGTCATTCTGCGCCTCAGAACAGGACACAACCGCCTCCGCAGCCACATGTATACAAAATTCAAGATTGGCAATTCAGCCATGTGTACATGTGGACAGGCACCCAGACTGCGGAGCACGTACTTCAAGATTGCCCCGAATATGATATATTGAGGCAAACCCACTGGCCCAGAGAAACAACACTGGAAGCAAAACTATATGGACCTCTGTATGAACTACAAAAGACAGTGAAGTTTATACAAGAAACAACATTGCAGATATAGACAATATAGTTCAAGCGAACGAAAGAAGAAGAACTTCCATTGGTGAAACTTTCATTTCAGCGCCTGAGTCATTTCGTGCTGTGTTTCGTACAGCCGGCCCGTCGTGTCCGGGTTTGTCAGATGGAACATCCGCCTTTATGTTTACACGCCGAAATGTGTTGGAGGTGCTGTGTTTTAACGTTCGTTCGCTCTTTCATCAAATTACTATGATTTTTAAAACTTTGATACGATTTTAGCAGAATGGTTGCTCGTTTGTTTGATGTAACACGAGTGTAGGTAGGCCTCCCAGATGTGTTTTAAAATCCAAACTTTCTCATTCACTTCGAATTTACGATATCTTCCTATAACAAATATGTGCCTCGTGTTACATGTGTGTAAAGCTCAGTTTCCGCTCTTCTCATTGGTGAAAACCGTATGAATGTAGCATGTTTGAGGACACAGCGCCGACGCTTTGAATGAGATGGGGGTCCTTTCAGTGAATTTCGCTCTCTTGAGCGCCAGTCAGCTAGCGCACGGCAAGAGCGGTTTTAATGGCGTTTTTGTTTTTTGTCTCACTCAATTTCAATGAAACGCAGAAAGTTATAATTGACATATTATGAAAGAAGAAAGATCAAGGAACCAGAAGATATAATTTTTATTTAGAAAAGGCAAATTAATTACTAGGCAGAGCGAGGTTGAAAAGGGCCCAAATTGGGCGTCGCATGCGCGTCACAGAATTTCTCGACCGCTGCGAAGAGGCAGTTTGTGGTACCTAGTAATATATATATATATATATGTGAAGGCAAAAACAAAAATCAGAAGGGTCACTATAAGAGACTTGTTATTCGCTGATGACGCTGCAGTCATCACTCAAAGCCAACAGGAGCTTCAGAGCTTGATGAATCACTTCACCCAAGCATGCAAGGACTTTGGCCTGACAATAAGTCTAAAGAAAACAAATGTGCTGAGTCAGGATGTGGGTGCTGCACCAGTTATCACTATCGATAACTATGAGTTGGCAGTGGTGCACCACTTTACATACCTGGGGTCTACCATCAATGACAAACTCTGTATGGACACAGACATTGACAGCCGCATTGGCAAAGCTGCAGCTACCTTTGCCCGCCTCACATCGCGTGTTTGGGGAAACTCCAAACCCACAATGAAGACCAAAGCTGCAGTATATAACGCCTGCGACACCAGCACACTTCTGTATGGCGAGACGTAAACCTTTGCTAAGCAAGAAAGAAGGCTCAATACCTTTCATCTACGGTGTCTGCGCCACATCCTCTGCATTTCATGGAAAGAAAAAGTGACAAATGTCAAGGTGTTGTCACGTGCTGGCCTTCAAAGCATGCATACACTGCTTAGACAGCACAGACAATGCTGGCTTGGCCATGTCAGGCGCATGGAAGATGGTCACATCCCGAAAGATATCTTCTACAGACAACTGGCAAAAGAACAGTTGGGCAACCGCAACTGAGATTCAAAGATGTGTGTAAGAGAGACATGAGGGCACTGGAAATAAATCCAGAAACTTGGGAGGATGAAGCTGCCGATCGCACAAAGTGGCGATGCTATCTGCTGCGTCACCTCAGAATGGGTGAAAAGAAGCTCACACAACAAACAGAAGAGAGGAGAAAACGTCAAAAGGAACACCTGGAAAATAAGCAGCTGAGGGCTGTCACCTCAGGGGCGCATTCCCATAGTCAGTTATGAATGGGGGCTATTATTATTATAATATATATATATATGACACATTCATTTTTTACCATTTAAACTATTAATCATTAAAACAATCTGGTTAATTTTTAAGAACTGAAGTTATTGAATTATTTTCAATGTTTCAGCAATTTTCAGTAAAAGGTAAAGGATCCCGTTACATGCCCATTGAGGCATATTGGGAATACAGTGTTAGGCCCATATTTTCTTGACCATCGGCACACCATGGGTGATGTGGTCAGCATCACGCCGGCCGCCTTAACCTTCCCAGAGTTGCTCTGGTACCCAATTCATGAGGTTGGGTTGGCCCCGGAGCCGTTTGCAGTCTAAAAAATCCCACCTTAACTGGGGATCGAACCATGGACCACCGAGCTAGGAAGCCAGTGTGCACTAACCACTGAGCTACATTCACATTACCTATAGGCATGTGATAGGTCTAGTGCGAGGGTGAATTACCTGCCTATTCTCTACTTCTACATCATCTGAACTGTGAGGGTGACTACCCGACTTTATCTTATGCCATCCCTACCTATACTTCACCAGCTCTCTTTCCCCGAGTCTGGAAAAACTATTCTTTATCTAGATCAAGCAACTACTTGATACTATCATCTAAAACTATACATCTCGCCACAAACAGCTCGTACAATAATCTCTAATAACCTTTTATTCCTAATTCATCTTGAAGACTGATGATATAAAAATTAATAGGCAGCTCCCTTGTTCCTCCTCTGGGTACAGCAACATCTGCCCTGCACTGGGGGCATCTGAAAAATCTCCCAGTAGATGATGATGATTGAACAACACTTTCAATGCACTCAAAGCACAAAGTATGGTGACATGGGAGGATTCGTGGATCCCTGTACTCATCCATGCAAACTGCACACTGGAGCAGACGCTCTCGAAGCTTAACAACTTGTTCAGAATCCATGGCAGCGACTGTGAATGGAGAGGTCAAAAACTGTTACTTCAAAGGATATATTAATGATGTTTTACATATAGTTGATTTAAATATCTAATACAGGTTACACAACTACTGTATTATGACAACTCCGAATAATTTGTAGGTCATAATGTGTGAATAAGCAAGCAAAGACATCAACAACAGAATGAACAAAGCAAGAACAGCCTTTTTTAGTCTAAACAACATCTGGAAGTCCTCTCAGTACAGCACAAGGACAAAATTAAGATTATATCAGAGCTGTGTGCTTTCTGTGCTTCTCTATGGTGCGGAATGCTGGAGAGTTACAGAGAAGGAAATGCCGAAATTGTCATCTTTTCACACAACATGCCTAAGAAAAACTCACCGAATCTTTTGGCCGAATACCATCAACAACCAAGATCTGCTTACTCGGAGCAAGCAAGAGGACATGCACACCATCATAGCTGGCAGACGCTGGAGCTGGGTTGGCGATGTCCTCAGAAGCGACCCCGATGCCATCACAAGAACAACTATGCTTTGGACCCCTGAAGGAAAACGAAAGAGAGGCCAACCAAAAACAACTTGGTAGAGGACTGTGGAGGCTGAGATGCAAAGAATGAACCAGAGTTGGGGCACTGTACGAAGGATGGCCGCCAACCGAGCAAAGTGGAATCAATTTGTTGTTGCCCTACAAGACGCCACTGGGCGTAATGGCCACTGACTGCTTTGACGGTCGGCGGCTAAGGATCAAAGAAGAAGACGAAGGATGGCCACCGACCAAGCAAAGTGGAATCAATTTGTTGTTGCCCTACAAGACGCCACCAGGCGTGATGGCCGGCGGCTAACGATCAAAGAAGAAGAATGTGAATTACCTTTAATTTATCATTAAACTCAACTCTCAGTAACATCCATCCTCATTACTGAAAGGTCGTTTTGGTAATAATGGCTGACCCAACATCAAACACACAGAAATGGACTTTAATGTTTAGGAGATTTGTGGTACTTCTCTCAATACAGCAATGTAGCCATCCTGGAAGACTTGCTAACTCCTGTGACATGCATGATACTCCTCCCACTGCCATTCTCTGAGCTGATGGTTCTAAATGTTCTAGAATTCGGTGTTGGGGCATCAGTTCCTGAAACTTCACTGCAACCTAACATCCTTTCCTCACCACCTACTGTCTCTTGTATGAAGTATTTGAACCAGCCACAGATACACAACTACACAAAGGATTATATTATAGGGTCTTGAATAATCCAACTATAGAAATAGGACCACTAAGTCCTTGGTTGTACAGCTACAGAAAGAGTATCATCATGTCCTGGATCATTTAATTACCTGTTAGTAGTCAAACACAAGAGAACATCCCTTGGTGCAAAGCTATCCAGGACACAAGATTCTAATCACATAATACAGATTATGTCACCAGACTTCATTCTAGTCAGATATGGGCTTTGCTGACTAGACTGACCCTGCAGATGAGATCTTAGTGGACAGCTTAATGGAACTGACAACTGCTGGGATTTTTCATGTCACAGTTTGGGGGGAAGTAGGGAGAAGAAATAGCCAAAATATATATCCTGAGTTCAGTATGGTTATCTCTTCCCTAAGGTCAGAAGTCTGATCCCCTTTAATCTAGGAAGTTTGGATGAGGATCAGAGGTAATAGGCCAATAGGAATGGCCAAGCACTAAATAGGAATGAATTATCTTATTCACAGCTATTTTCTACATCTCCAGAATTACATTTTTGTTATTCAGCTTTATCATACAGACTCCCTGGAATCACTGCATGCAAGTCCCATGAATCTTTACAAAACAGGAACAGATATCAAAAAAGTCATTCTAAGAAGATGTGTACTATATAACATGATTAGGACCTGTGAAATATTCTTTTGCTGAAAGGTAAAATTTTGATGGGAGGAGTTACCATGGATAGCCACAAGAGCCAGAATGTACAACAATCAAAAATAATGTAGACAGAACTGTTAATCTAATATTTAAACAAATCTCCTAGTTCAATTCTGAACGACAACAGATCCCAGTGAAATCCTCATGGTTTTTTTTTAATATCACTGATTCGTCAAGCAAACTTGCAAACCAGACACCATCAGTTCTAGTTTTTCCTTTCAGTGAAGGTTCACTTGAAAAGATGTGGTGCTAGGATTTGTAAAAAGAACAAGTACAAAGGTGAAAAACAGCCATAAAGA
The DNA here is from genome assembly GCA_024509875.1 of Oreohelix idahoensis. Classification (NCBI taxonomy): domain Eukaryota; kingdom Metazoa; phylum Mollusca; class Gastropoda; order Stylommatophora; family Oreohelicidae; genus Oreohelix; species Oreohelix idahoensis. Next base: position 562,521 of record JAMPIV010016022.1, read on the forward strand.
AAACATTCACAGACACAACAGTGTTCCTCAGCTTTATAAAATTATAATACAAAAACAAAATTTAAAAAAAACTCACATGCACAAAGTGTGACCACAGATACTGCCATAGAGGAGTGAAACGCTACGGACTAGACTAGACTTGGTTCAGCTTCATGAGATGGGGTGTCCAGTTCCCTTCCTTAACTCAAGAAGTCAGGTACCCATTTACAACTGGGTAGACTGGAGTGTGACGCTAACAGGTTTCAATCACTAACCACTCTGCCAAACGAACGCACATGACCACAGACCTGTACTTAATACATGGACAAATGACAGAGACTTTTCTGCTACAACAGAACCAGCTAACTTGCATTTGCCATGCACAAAAAGAAATAGGGATATCTAACATCAGGTCTGCACAATCTATGTATGTGTGTAACATTAAGATAAGTGAACTTTGTGAATACAATTTTCTAAGACATTTTCCCCCTCCATTTTTATTTTTTTTAAATTCTAGTTATTTTTGAGTGAGTAATGAAATTAGGTCATTGCAAAGGTTGCATGTGCTACCAGAGATTGAATTTATTATGAAATAATTTAGTGGAAGTTCATCATCACCCTTCAGCTCGCCAAGGAGCATAGACTTTAAACAAACTTATGCCAGGTGTTCACGCCCTGTGCTATCAGCTCAAGATCTTTCATGTTTTCCTCGTTCCTTCCATGTCTACCTCCAATTCTCTTTGTCATGTGTTCTTCGATCTCCCTATACCTCCCTAATTCCGGGTACTCCAGAGAAATGACTGCCTTATGAATAGGTTTCAATGTGCTAGCAATGTTTCAATGTGCTAGCAATGTTTCAATGTGCTAGCAATGTTCCAATGTGCTAGCAATGTTTCAATGTGCTAGCATTGTTTCAATGTTCTAGCAATGTTTCAATTTACTCTGTCATGATTTACTGGAAGTTATGACCTATACTTCTTGCCATCATTTATATGTAACCCATCACATGTCATATTTTTGTTAAAATTAATGAACTAGGGAGGGGGCAGCTGCAGTGGTGGCACCATAGGGAGCAAAAATGAAAGAATTTAGGCCTAAGGCCTATATTTAACTTAAATAATAAGATCTGTAATCTCATCTCATAATCGGAACCTCTTCTACCCCGTAAAACGAAGTGTAGAGGTGACCCAAAGAACACAAGGCTCCTGAGCAAAACATGTAGGCCTAATCAAAATGTTTGGCAAACAGGTGATTAGCCCATTGTGCTGTAATCTTGAACTTAAAATAAGAAATTATAGTGGCTTTATGTATCGCTACTGAACTTTGATGCAGTAATGTAGTTTGGTTGAAAATGATGAGTTTTTCGATGGCTTAAAATCTGCATCACTATAAATCTTCCTCATGCTACAACTCAAGCCGCCTGGGAACTTTTTTAAAATTTACTTCTAAAGTAGGCCTACCTTGTCCGTTTTTGAATATATACAAATCCGATGTAGCCTATTTATCTAAATTAGCAGCGCGTTTAATAATTTGACACAATGTTGATTTGTCTTAAATGTGTACCTTTTTAAAACTTTAATAATTACGAACAAATATAACGCAACTGAAAATAAACGATTATTTTAAGTGGCAAAGGTGCATTTACATTTGAATGACAGCTTTTCCTCGAAAAACATACCAACCCAATCGTTTTGACTCATGCCGGAAGTTTACTTCATTGGACAGCAAACACTCGTTTGTGCGGCATGTAGTTATTATGTTTTTGTTCGCACAGTTATAAACTATATGTAGCTTTTATCGTGAATGATTGAATGCCCATATCACTGCTCCGTGAGAAACATAGAGACAATCACTGCAGTTCGCCTTCGCGCAGGAAAACCTTACAAAAGTACTTCGTGCGCTTCTTCAATGTTTTTTTTTAAATTTAATATTCAGGTTATTTTATAAATAAATATTACACACATAAAGGTATGTTTCAGGCACTCGTGAGAAATAAAGATGTAGAAAACTAGACAACAGAAGTGAGTGGCTTACCGGAGAGTCGAACCCAGGACCTTCCGAACGGCACCACCGCCCAGCTACGGAAGCGAATCACACTATCCTCCCTGCCAACTAGGCACCACAATAAGTTATTTTATAGCGTGGCTTGAATAGTCCCAAGCACAACTTCAAATTATTTGTCCTTTGCGACACGTATGGCTATATTTAGATATCAGAAAGCTATCTATTTTTAACTATCAGAAATCAAAATTATTATCTTGAGAATTAGCTTCATTATATATCCTAGTTATATCCCATCCGAGGTTGAACGGAATTATTTTTCTTTAAAATGTGTGGTGGAAGTAGGCCCCTATAGGAAGTATCAACAACAGAGAATACCAATATTATATTACTTGCAGGCATGCAATTCGGAACAAGTATCGGCAACTAAACATACTATGTGGAATTAGAGCAACTATATTTCCTAATTTTAACCCACCAGAGGTTGGACAGAATGTTTTCCGTCAAAATTTTAAAAATAATGGTGGAAGCAGATGATCTATTTTTTCATTGCCTCATTAGAGGCCCCGCATTTTTGCAGCGTTTCTACAACTATAAAATTATAACAATCGATAAGTAGCCTATATTACATTATTATTATTAGCCATTTGTCACTGATCATTCTAATTATTTTTAAAGTTTGAAATAAAAATTTCAAAATGCAGCATTCATTTATTTTATTTACAAACTTGAAATAATATAGAGAATTGCAATAACTGCTTGTCCAACGGTGTTCACAGCTGATACAATTGATTTGGGTGAGACATCCCGTCGATCAAAGATCACTTCTTATTTTTTCCTATCTCCACTCAGAAACAGCAGAAAACAAAAGCATTTAAGTAATAAAGAAAGGAAGGAAACCCAAGAAGTAAACAAATAATGAAAATAGATAATTGGTGGGCACTGGCAAGAAAGAGACAAAGAGGACACAAGACATCAGAAAAGTAACAGACAGTATGCTCCACGTCGACCCAACCAACAACGATATAGATTCGCTGTGAATGTAATACAGTTGACATTCAAAAATCCGGCCATCGATAATCCGGTTCCTTCAGATTTCCGGCATGGATTTCGGAGCGCATTTTTTAATTTACCGCGTTGGCGCGCCACTGTTTTCTGGAGCAGTTTATGTTTTGATGCAGCTGTTGGGTCTTGCTTGCACGTGTTAACAGGCATTCCTGTTCATTCCTTCTCATTTTATCATTTATTTGCTGCTGTTTAGCCCCATTATGGATTCAGCAAATAAAAGAAGTGGTGTAAAACGTAAACATCGTGTATTGTCGATCGCAGATAAAGTGTACAGGTAGTCATTTTCTGTTAAATATATACAGAATAACAAAAATCCGGCACTCCTCAGGTCCGGAGGTTGCCGGATTTTTGAGTGCGTCATTGTGTTTTTTTTTTAAAGACAAAGTATCCTGTTCAACCCTTGATGGCTTATAATTAGATATATAGTGTAGTAAATTCAAAATAATAAAATCTGATTTCCGATATCTAAATATAGTATCTTCTTCCCCCCTCCACTCAGTCCAAATAGAGCATATCAAAACTGTAAAATTGTGTGAATGCATGTGTGTGTGTGTGTGCCTTCCCCTTTCCAAAAATCAAACAAACAATTTAGATACAAAACAGACAGCATTAATAGGGGGGAGGGATGTAAAGGCCTGGTGTTTCCAGTTACATAACTGACTTTTAAAGATATTAACTGACTTTCACCTGTCAAAAGTCATATGTATTGTAAAAACATCATCATCATCAGTTGCCATCTCCACAACGAAGGTTGGCTGTAATGGATCTCCAACGTCTTCTGTCTCTTGTCTTGGTGATACACTCTGCTAGACTCTTTCCCGTCCATCTCTTGATGTTATCTTCCCACTTATAGCGCTGTCTTCCCCTTGCACGTTTGCCTTCAACTCTCCCTTCTGTTATGGTCTTCTGCAAGGTGTTATGCCTTTTTATGTGGCCAAAGTATTTTAGCTGCCTTGTAAAAACAGCATCAGCCCAATTACTATATATTAACTTTTGTTCTTGTTAAATACTGTTTGACTATATTATGCAGTTCCCTAGGTCTGTCTATTCTTAACACCTCTTCTATATTTAAATGTAAATATTGGGAATATGGTGTTAGGCCCATATTTTCTTGACCATCGGCACACTAGGGGTGATGTGGTCAGCAGCACGCAGGCCACGTTAACCTTCCCAGAGTTGCTGTGGTACCCAATTCATGAGGCTGGGTCAACCCCGTGGGCCGTTTGCAGTCTAAAAAATCCAATCTGAACTGGGGATCAAACCATGGACCATCAAGCTAGGAAGCCAGTGCACTAACCACTGCTCCAAATAGAGTAAATCAAAATTATAAAATTGTGTGTGTGTCCTCCCCTGTTCCTAAATGGCAGTCTCTCACATCTGTCAAGTTGTTATCAAGAGGGAATAGGGTGGGAAAGCCTGTAGTGCCTGGGATGACACTCAAATCATTATTCATCTGTCATTATCAGTATGGACCTGATTCCATAACTTTCCTATTAATAAGTACTATAAAGGCTGAAAAAACACACAAGACAGGTCGTAATACTTATAGTTGATATTTCTATTCTGTCTGTGTTGAACTTCATGTCATGTTTTACTTTAGGCAACTAGTGTTCAGACGAATAATGTTTCTGTAGTTGTTGGCTGTTCTCTGTAAATTATACACTGGTCAACAGGAAATAGTAATTCGTTTAGATCACATGACTTGTTTTGGTCACCCTGATTGTTTTTGGTTTGGTTTGTGGTCCACGCACATGACAAGTGGAGTTTGTCTTACATGCATGAGATACCCGGTTCAACCGCACGTGGGGTATAATTTGGGTAGCCAATATAGTGTGTTTTTTAAAAAAATTCTATATAGCATATTACATTGATTGTTATGCTTGTATTGGTTCTTCCAGGCTGTAATTTCTTTGCCTTTTGTTGTGGTGTTACCTAATGTCTGTAATGTTTATGGTGTACCATTGTAGAGCCCTTTTCGTATACAGATGAAGGTAGTATCATATTGTTAATATGTTGTCCTACCTCTGTAAGTAACTTTGCGCACCGACTCACATGAGAGTAAGTCTTATTGGTGAGTTTGATTTCATTAGCGCACGGTTGTGCACTAAGGCGTATAGGGGGTTATGTAGACCGCACATGTATCTAGTCAGTCAGTCTACGTCATAGCTGGGGTGGAGAGGCTTAGTGCCCAAGAACGAGTCCATTGATTCATGGCGTTCGAACCCGTTTGCGGGTATATTGTTATTGTGTATGACCGTCCGTCTGTTCATAGATGAGGACTTTGGGAAGAGAAGCAAGTATGATTTTTGATGATAATGTCTTTTCGTTCTCACGTAGACGTCTAGTTGAACCAATACGTCATTGGTACAAAATGGAGTCTTACGTGAAACTTATTATGTAAACTTTAAAGCCGACGGATTCCGACGTTAGGATCATCCCGGATTGGCTTGATATAAATTGTTATGATATAAATCAGTATTCGGTTGTTACGAATACGTACCCCGCAAAGCAGAGGTGACTCAAGTAGTTTTGCTATATCAAAGCTATGATGCCACGAAGGTCGTGGGCAGAAAAATATATAGTATTGTTATTCGTCATTGATTGAAAATAAGAGGCCAGTACTAAAGGAGATACGTATTATCAGAATCTTATATGATGTTACAGACCTGACAAAGTTCTCCGTCATTGCCAAGGTCATAGGACAGTGGAAGATTGAACTATCTTATATAACTGCCTCATTTGCTTAATTGGATGCCGTGTTATGAACACTGTAACTATTCTGACGTTACCTAAGCGATGATCTTTATGAACGAATTAACTGCATTTTTAAAATATGAACCTTACGTGGTGTGCTGTCCAGTGAACGTCAACCATCCGTCGTCAACCTTATATGTTCGTCTAGTGAACCGTACCATGTTAAATAAATTGATTGAACTATACATCTTCTTGGCATTAGTTACCATGCCCAGGGTTGGCAGTTGCAGTTGACTTTTTACTACTTGTTCCAAATTGAATACATTCGCGTTATCAAGTAGACAGCTTCGACAAACTCATTGTCACACCTCAAACAACGAACAAACGAGAACCAAAACACAATAATCGGAACCCCAACAGTATGGCGGCCAGTATGTGGTTTACTTCAATCTACTATCAAAACTCGGTTGAATAGAAATATGGTAACTTTCAAGGCGACAACATCCTGGACCTTGCAGCAATTCTAACGGTCATTACAGTACTTCAAGTAGATGACTTAAGCATGCAGTTCCGGATGCGAGGAATATTGTTTTTTTTAGCCGGTCGAGATAAGTAAAAACGTCGTGTTGTTACACCGTTTTACGTTTAACTGTGCCTTGACTTAGTAATATGTCCACCGTTTATTTATTCATGTTGCATGTTCCATGTTCAATGTTTTTCGTGGGAGGTAGGGAGGTCGATCTGACAAACGAGGTTCATCTCGAAGCCGATTCGGGCTCTTTGTCAGATGTTCTGTAGGTTTTGAATTATAAGTTTCAATTGAGCGATAATTCCAGTTCAAGGCTAGAAACCTTGCTGTAGTTCCGATCGCTACTTGCTTCTTATGATAGTAGTTGTTTAGCTGTTCCGTCAAGTTTTAATTGTTGTTTTCGTAGCTATTTTTACTTGTACCTTAGTTTCATGATGTATTTTGTATGTGATTATTGTCCGTCTAACCTGACTATCGTTCAGTTTTTTACAAAGCATATGTTTTTACACTGTGTTGTCAATTGTCTTGTGCATTATTGGATCGTAGATTTCATCGTAATTTTTTACGACATTCTATTTTAGTTCCACATTTTTATTTTATTTGATTTCTACGACTGTAGACATTTGTCTTGATTATCGTGTCGTGTCAGTATTGTGCTATTGTCTGTCACGTTATTGCTTTCACACCATTTCATGTTATAAATTACATTATTAATTATTAATATTATTGCCTATTATATAACTTGATTTTACCGTTCTAGGACAGGAACGAAGACCACTAGTTGTAGTAACACTTTTAAGTAGTATTATTACATAATAATATTGAATAATGTCTACCTTAGACTATTTTATTAAGCAGGCTAAGGCGCTTAATATACCTCAGGAAGAGATTAGATCATTTGCTATGACAGAATATAAAGAATCTCAAAGGTTGGAATCTCAAAGATTGGAAGCTGAAAAGTTACGTTTGGAAAATTTGAAATTTGAGGCAGATCAAAAACGTACTGAGGCTTGTAATGTTATGATGTATGTATATAAGCATTACCTCGTCATCTACACAAGCACACACGTGTTTCAGAAGGAGTTGGTTGTGATTTCGGCCTTGGCGCTTGTTGGTTTTGTGGGGCACCAAAGTCTGGAGTTACTGCATTGTCTGTTGAAAGCATGGGAATTCTCTGTTCTGTTGTATTCTGTGGGATTTCTCTTATGTCCACTCTGTTTCGCCTCAGGAGGTTGCTGCTGCTGTCTGCTCTTAAAGTATAGCTCCTGGGTTCAGGGTTTCTGGAAATGATTGTTGCTTTTGACCATGTGTCATTGTTGTGGTTGTAGGTAGTCACATGCTGACCAGGATATAATGGTGGTAAGTCTTTAGCACATTTGTCATAGTTGGATTTCTGAACTTGGTAGTGAATTTATCACTGTCCGTCCGAAAAAGTTAGTGCATGTGGCCTTACACGCGTGATAGTAGTAATTGTGTATCGCGTTACGCTTGTTGGGGTGGCATTAATAGCGAGACGCGTGTTTAATTTTGCATGCGTTCGGCTTTCTGCCTCTCCCTTCTCTCTATCCTGCTTTATCTGTCTTTTAGTTACGCTGTGTATAAAATGGAATGAATGAAATATTAAAATTAGGTCATTGTTCAGCTTGCGTATCTCAAATGTTTTTCCAAGAAATACAGCACACGTTTCATTGAAGAAAGCGGGTAATAATATAGTAGGCTTTTACTATCAACGTGAAAGCGTTACAATTTGCAGACGAAGCATAAAACAAAGGGGATTTTGCGTACAGCCATTGTGACAGCACTGTTCTTTACCATTCTTCTTCCTTTTATTAAATTTATTTGTTAGGCTTTACATTTACCTTTTAATTTATATATGTGGATTAGAATATTTCACGACACCTCCCCTCTTAAAACAGACATCCCATGTCAGTCCTTTATTCTATATACACATAGATAAATGTAAGTCAACTTGACTTTACTCTGCTGTGGTGCTATCATGGTTTTATGTAGTTGGGTCCATTCAGAGTAGGCACTACTCATGAAATCTGCCTCAGATTTCTACAACCAATAATATATTTCGGTTATGTTACTGAACAGCCGCAAGTGTGAGTGCTTGTCTTAATGCTGCTTCGCAACCCGTATTCACCATTTCTCTTCTCTGTGTCTGCGCACTGACATGTCCAGAGAACATTATATTTCCCTCAAAATGTACGTTATGAGGAGATAACATATACCTGGTGATAGCAGAGTTTTCATAGTGGGTCCCATAATCTTCTTATTATCCTGTATGAAACATTCGGAATATCCTCAATCAAAGAGGCAACTCAGGGATTCATTACGTTCCTCCGAAATGTTTACATCCAACAATTTTCTCATCATTCTAGAGAAGACACTAGGCGCATTCTTCAATCCAAATGGCAATCTATTAAACTCATAGTGTCCTTCTGAGGTACTAAAAGCTAGGTATGGTCTAACCTCGGGCTTTACTGGAATCTGATAGTATCCTTTACTCAGATCCACTTTTGAGAAATATTTAGCTTTATTTAGTCTGGCAAACAGCTGATTTGTATCCGGCAATGGATCCACCTGTCCTTCTGTAATAGCATTCAGTCTCCTGTAATCTATACAGAGTCTATGTTCTCCAGAGGGCTTCCTTAAGAGTACAACACCGGAACTATACGAAGATTCACTGTGCGAAATAATTCCTTCCTTCAACAGATAGTCTATCTCTTCCTTCAAAGCTTTCTCCTTAGCAAACGGAATCGAATATGGTTTCATACATACAGGTGTGGGGTCTATCAGTTTCATATCATATTCCAATAGGTTTGTATGCCCTGGTCGGTCTGTTAACACCTCTGCATGATTATTTAGAACCTGTTGCACTCTCTCTTTCTGAGTTTTCGTTAAATGTGTACTGATTTTCACCTGTGCTGCTGTCTCACAGGGGTGTAATGGATATTCAAATGATGAAAGTGGTTCCTTTTTCATCTCCATGGCGATGGACAAGGTCAACAAGTGTGTCTCTTCCTGATGTTCTCTTTCCAAATATTTCTTCAGGAGATTCACATGATAGATTTTTTCTTTCCCCTTCTTATCTATCTTATAATTTGTTCTAGATACCTTCTCTAGAACTGTATATGGACCCTGCCATCCAATTTGTAACTTATTCTGACTCCCGGGCAAAAGAAGCAGTACTTTCTCTCCCACAGCCAAATTTCTGTCTTTCGCCTTCCTGTTATAATGGGCAGCATGTTTCTTCCTGGCTTGTTTCAAATTTTCATTGGCAAGTTTCCAGCCAGTTTTTAAACGAGTGGTCAGCTCATTCACATATTGGTATGAAGATGTAATGTTTTCCTCTGCCTTTTCATCAGTCCACGTTCTTAACAAAGCTACATATGGACCTTTAATTTTGTGGACCTATTTGTCCATGCACCGGTATGGTCTCTTCCACTCGAAGCTCTATAGTGATGATTTTTCCTCCCAGAATTATCATTCACAAAACGACCGCTACCAATTCTTTTCCTGGGGCTGTCTCCCCACTTAAAATTCTTGATGAGAGATTTCCTCTCTACATCCTCTTCCTCCAGTTTGTTTAAGTCCGATTGAGGGATTGTCGGCTTATCCTGGGGTAAGACATCTTTTTGCACTCTCTGCATAGTGGCCATTGTAAAACAGTTAAGTGAAGCTTGTCCGTGAAAAGGGGCTTCCCATTCCATTTGGTCCACTTTTTCAAATTTATATCTCTTTTTATTATCAGGCCTAATTTTGCCCCGTGGCGTGTCCAGGTCCTGATCAATGTTCCCACTTGTGGGTGTTCCCTCATGTGCTATGCTACACCTTTCTACAAAATTCTCAATGTCCCATCTTGCTTTGGGCCAATAATAATTGTGAGCCACCTTTTGAATGATGGTACCTATCTTCTCATGGTCCCCATCTGGTTTCACATGTAGGCTCCTTATTAAGTCTGCCCTATATCTTTTAGGAAGTACCAGCTGTCCCTGACCTTTGGATCTAGCTCCAGTCTTCCTATACATCAACTTGTTTTTCATGTAAAAATCTCCCTTGCCTGGAGTTGTATGACAAGTTGACAATTTTCTGAAACAAGGCTTGAGTGTTTTATCCCCAGCCTGTGCCTTCCTCATCTCTTCTGGAGTGGTATCCAACATAATATCCTCCTCCTGTCTTGAGGTCGACCTGACCTGAAGGGTTGCCATATACACAGGTTTCCTTCTGCAACGGTCAGTGTCATGATTGTCCATCTTACAATTCTTACACCACCTTTTTCCTTGGTTGAAAGATTTTCTTTCATCATATTTCCTTTCATCGAATTGTGGGAATTTATTTTTATTTTCATACCGTGGCCTATCAAATTGGTGCTTACCTTTATTTTGATCCCTAGGATCAAATTTATTAAAGTTCTGTGGTGCCCTAAAGTTATCCACTTGTTTCTTTTTATTACCTGTTACCTCTGCTTGAGCTGCTTGATACCTTTCAGCAACATTTAGCAACTCACCCAGCCTCTCTGCACCTTGTTCCATGAGAAACTTTCTCAGGTCTGGAGCCATGGACTCTCTTAGCTGCTCTATAAGGACCATTTCCTTAAGATCTTGGGTTTTCCCCAGAGAAGTCCATTTCTCCAAGTATGTCTCTATTCGTGCAGAGAACTGGTGATAGGTTTCACCTGACAGTAGTTTAGCATTCCTAAATTTTTTCCTATAGAATTCTGCATTCTTTTCATATCTTAACAAAAGAGCCTGCTTTAGCATGTCATAATTTTCCTGATCACCTCTGCTCATTTTTGCAAAAACTTCATAAGCTGCCCCACGAAGTCCCTGAGATAACTTTAAGCTCCACCTTTCTCTCTCTAACCCATACGTGGTAGCTAATAGTTCATACCTATTTAGATAGCTCTCTATATCATCGTCTTTCTCAACAAAATGATCTAAATGAAAATTCATAGCTGAGGTTGAGGCTCCTTGGCTAGCAGTGGCATCAGAGGCAAAGGGACTGGCACCATTTTCAGGAGCATGGCCTTGAAACTCAAACTCCCTTAGTCGTAACTCATGTTCCCTTTGTAATCTCTTCTCCTCCTTTTCTGCTTCCCTCTCTGCAGTCAATCTTCTTTCTTCTGCTTCCCTTTCTGCAGCTAATTTCTTCTCTTCCCTTTCTGCAGCTAATTTCTTCTCTTCCCTTTCTGCAGCCAATCTTTTGTCTTCTCTTTCTGCCTCCAATTTCTTAGCCTCAGCCTCAATCTGCAACCTCTTAGTCTCAGCCTCAAATTGTAACTTCTTAATTTCCCTTTCAGCCTCTAACTTTCTTTCGGCTTCAAACCTTCTTTCTTCGCGTTCAATAAATTTGTCACATTCCGTAGTGACATAGGCAACCATAACTTGCCCATCTAATCCTAACTCTTTTGCAGTCTGAACAGCAGCAGATCGAAACTTGGCCAGGTCCGCCATTGTCTATCAGGTAAGTTTATACAATGTCTAACCAACAATTCAGTCTCTAAATATATATCTAATGGACAACACAGGCACCGTGAGCTCAACCTTATTTAATTCCACCCAAGGATACCTTTTAATTCTTATATTCCATGAAGTGAATTACCCCCACTATTTTTAATAGGTAAAGATTCAAAATCCCAAGAGCGAGACCCCAATATATGTGGTGAAGTGGGATGTTATAAATATTTATAGGGGACTTAGTGTACTGACTGAGATCAGCTGTGAAGGTATCTATATCTAATAAGAGTAGTGTATTATAGATAACCTTACTTGCTGCCACATATATATATATATATCTCAGTCAGAATTATTCTGGAATAGTGTGATGACTACGTTGTATGTCTAGGGTATGTGTATGATGAAGTGTAAGTCATAACAACAACAGACAGATAAACAATTTAATTTATTCCACCACACTTGACAACACTGTGACACTCACATACATAAAACACTCTACAAGGATATCTTAAAGGAGTCACTGATAACTTTTCAAATAACAATATGTATTCATTGCTGTCATGAATGAATATGTGTCCTGATTCAAATACAAAGGGAACCAGGAATCACAATCAATTTTAATTACAAGTTATATGTACAGAATTTATCAATATGAATATTGTAGTGACATATATTATTAAAAGTATCCTATGTGTGTCAGTTGTGTAGTAGTAATATGAGGTAATACTGGTTTTGTTTTGTTCAAGCTCTGTTGGTATTTGTCATCATGACTTCAATAGTTTGTCTTTATTGGAACTAGTATTGGAGATGTTCTCAGTTCCTGATATTAAAACAATTTACTTCCCCTCTTAAGTTTATGTTACAATGTTATTTTAAGATGGGGGTACATAATTTTGAGCTCAGCTGGCCAGATCAGCTTATCTTGCGTGATGGCGGCAGGAAAAGACTCCTCTGCTCGATTTCTCCCCTGTGCTCTGGAGACACCTCACTGATAGCTAAATGGACCAAGGAGTATGCTGTCCGACTCTGGATTCAGCAAAGCTCTGACCAGGTGCTGCTCAATACCATCAAGACCACGGTCCCTGAAAACAAGAAGGATGTACCTTCTACGTCATAACTAATTTATACTCTCTTTTTACACTGTGACTCCTTTAAGATATCCTTTAGAATGTTATATGTATGTGAGTGTCACAGTGTTGTCAAGTGTGGTGGAATAAATTAAATTGTTTATCTGTCTGTTGTTGTTTTGACTTACACTTCATCATACACATACCCTAGACATATAACGTAGTCATCACACTATTCCAGAATAATTCTGACTGAGGTATACATATGTGGCAGCAAGTAAGGTTATATATAATACACTACTCTTATTAGATATATATACCTTCACAGCTGATCTCAGTCAGTACACTAAGTCCCCTATAAATATTTATAACATCCCACTTCACCACATATATTGGGGGCTCGTCCGGGATTTTGAATCTTTACCTATTAAAAATATTGGGGGGTAATTCACTTCAGGGAATATAAGAATTAAAAGGTATCCTTGGGTGGAATTAAATAAGGTTGAGCTCTCGGTGCCTGTGTTGTCCATTAGATATATATTTAGAGATTGAATTGTTGGTTAGACATTGTATAAATTTACCTGATAGACAATGGCGGACCTGGCCAAATTTCGATCTGCTGCTGTTCAGTAGGGAATCAGCAACTGGAACAGACAGATGCCTTCACATACCTGGGATGCGTGGTGGCGCCAGACGGCGGGGACATCGGCGGGGGGGTGAACGGAGCGAGAACGGCCTTTTTTTAGTCTAAATGACATCTGGAGGTCCTCTCAGTGCAGCACAGGCACAGAATTAGGATTGAGTCAGAGCTGTGTGCTTCTCTGTGGTGCGGGGGGCTGGACAGTTGCAGAGAGGGAGGTGTCGAGGTTGTCCTCTTTTCGCACAGCATGCCTGGGAAAAATTCTCAGAGTCTTTTGGCTGAGTGCCATCGCCGGCCGGGGTCTGCTTGCTCGGAGCGAGCAGGGGGACATGCATGCCGTCATGGCTTGCGGACATATATATACATATACATATATACATATATACATATATATATATATATATATATATATATATATATATATATATATATATATATATATTATATATATATATATATATATATATATATATATATATATAATATATATATATAATATATATAAAATATATATATATATACATATATACAGATATACATATAAATATATATATATATATATATATGTATATATGTATATATATTATATATATATATATATATATATATATATATATATATATATATATATATATATATATATATATATATATATATATGAAGACAAAACACTACCATGTTTAAGAGCAAAAATATCCTAGTAGTTGTAAATAGATGTGCTCAAACAGTCATTATTATGCTAGTTTTAAATTAAGGATTTCATTCTGTGCATAAAATACTGTGACTACTACTATGACCTCTGAACTTTCGTTTCTGAAATCTTTTTTTAGGCCGTACCAAACAGATGTCCCACTGTCCTTCATTTCAACCAAATTTACAGATGCAGTAAAAAGGAAAAGGGTCGGGAATGTAAAGGGTTAGGTTTAGGAATAAAAAACCTAACCTGTAACCTAACTATAATTCTGACTCTAACGACATATTTCAATTGCCCCGAATAATTTGTCCCACTGTGCTTTATTTCCACCAAAAAGGGTAAAGTACACCTTTCTCAACGTTTCACTCAGAAAAAAAAATAGAAAATCGTATATACAGCCTGGCGAAAGGGGCGACCGACCCCAACCAGGCGCATCCACGGGTGGCGGATTGTGGAACGACATCCAGATATGGTGTGTCAGCTGTGAATTAAGCCAGATTTATTACTGGGCGAATAAGCAGCCGCGGACCAAACGGCGATGTTTTCCTAGCAGGATGGGGAGGGTTAACAGGTGGCACTGCTATCTCCACTGAATCCCCCATATGTCCTATGACGTGTGCATCAAGCGAGTAAGAGCCGCTATAAGATCTAGCCACGGGGAAGGAAAACCTCGGTAAACAAACCAACCTGCTGCCTTGCAGCTGCCACCGGGAGATGGAAAGGCTATGGGAGGCAACCCTGAACAACAAACACAACTAGGCCTGCCGAAGACAGAGTGTCAGCTATGGCACAGACACCGGGAAAAATTAGGGCACACACGCATTTGCAGTATGAGTCATGCGACAATCTCGACTTACGTCATGGCGTTGCTCCTATCAGCTACAACCGGGGAGGAGCAGAGCCGGGCCCCTAGCCTCGAAAGGGCCCACCCAAGAAACCGGTGCCTATGCCAACCTTATGGTCGGGGGAAGGCAAAGTAGAGCAACTGACCAACCAACCCTTCATCTTACAGTAGCTCAATGGAATGCAGAAGGAGTGAGGAACAAGAAACCGGAGCTACAAGAATACCTCAGGAAAAATAACATCGACACAATCTGCATCCAAGAAACCAATCTAAAAGATACCTAACGTTTCTTCATTCCTGGATACAAACCCTTCCACCAAGATAGGGCAAAAAGAACTAAGGAAATAATCCTCACACTGGTCAAAACTTCAATCCCAGCAGTAGAGATAAACAGGTCGGGTGAGGACGAACTTGAATATATAACAATACCACTACTGCTGTCCAGTGGAGACATGATGATCACAAACTGCTACAGCCCTCCAGCCACAAAGTTTTACAAAGTGAAACTAGCAGAATTGAGACACCTCATTGTGGGTGATTTCAATAGCCACTCGCCAAGCTGGGGTTATGAAGCAACAAATCTGAGAGGAAAAGAGCTGGAAGACTGGATGGTGGAGAATAAACTAATTCTAATAAACCAACCACATGATAAGCCCACCTTCTATTCCAGAATATGGAAAACAACGAGCACGCCAGATCTTGCTATGGCTACAGATGACATACATCAGCTCACAACCAGAACACTAAACAGCCAGCTGGGGGGAAGTGACCATGTACCAATCACATTACAGATATCTGAAATTGGAAGCCCAGGACCACTTAATGACTCCTAGCTGGAACTTCAAAAAAGCAAACTGGGTCCTTTTTAAAGAACAGGTCGAAACACAGTGTCAGAACATTACCCAAACAGCATAAATAAAAACATTTCCATCATCAGTGAGGCAATCACTGAAGCAGCAAAGAAATCGATCCCAAGAGGTAAACGACGAACTACAAACCCTACTGGAGTGACAACATGGAAAAACTCCAAAATGACCTAAATAAAGCATGGGAAACTATGGAGCAAAATCCAACAGTAGAAAACATCCAGAGGCACAACAAAATAAAAAATGCTTTTAATGAACAAAAGAAAGCTGAAATCCAAAGGAGCTGGCACCAGAAGACCAGCAGTCTAAACATGGAAAAGGACTCGAGCAAGCTGTGGAATCTGACAAAAGTACTAAATGAAGAAACAACAACCAGCTACTGTAAGACTGTCATCAAGGAAAATGAAAAATACCACACAGGAAAGATGGCAGCAAATATCTTGGCAGATTTCTACAAGGAAGAAAGCACCACATCACTTCCACATGCACGTATCCAAGAAGTGCATAAAGAAATAAAAGAAAAACTGAAGCACCAAAACCCAGATACCTGCATGAAGTCATCCCTTACTATGAGAGAACTAAGCACAGCCATAACAAAGTTATATAAAATGAAAGCTCCAGGAAAAGATGGTATTACAAATGACATGATCAAGAACCTGGGACCTGTAGCCAGGCACAATCTGCTCCTAATTTTCAATCAGTCATGGAGAACTGGAAAATTCCCAGGTCAGTGGCGAGAAGCAATCATTGTTCCCATCAGAAAGAAACAAAATGAGAAAACAAGAAAGTCCAGCTACCGACCAGTTAGCTTACTGAGTTGTCTAGGTAAGGTAATGGAAATAATGGTGAACTCAAGACTGCTGAAATATCTGGAAAAACATCATCTGCTTGACAACACACAATCAGCATTCAGGAAAAACTGCAGCATTGAGGACCAGCTAGTATATCTAGCCCAAGAGGTAGAAAATGCCTTTCAGGAGAAGAAAACAGTACTGGCTGTTTTTGTGGACCTGTCAAAAGCTTTTGATAAGGTATGGAAAGATGGACTCCTCCTTAAGATGCTCAACAACAAAATTGAAGGGAGAATGTTCAACTGGATACAGGACTTCCTCCGATACCGCACAGCAAGAGTAAAACTTGACGGGAAACTGAGCCATCCTCCACAAGGAGGAGTTATCTCCCCCACACTCTTCATCATCTAAATAAATGATATCGCAGAGAAACTGTCCAGGCATATCTCCAGGGCTCTGCATGCTGATGATTTTGCTGCCTGGTGTGCCACAGAACATTTGCCTATTGCACAGTTCAGGATGCAGGCAGCATTAAATACCATAGGTAAATGAACATCTGACTGGGGCATTCAGATCAACCTCTCCAAGACAGTAACAACCCGCTTCTCTCTATCGAATCTCCATGAAACGGCCAAATTGCAACTAAATGGAAGTGAGCTTCCAAACGAGGAAAATCCAATATACCTGGGAGTCAAGTTGGATAAGAGACTCACCTGGAAGCCACACCTGAAAGCAGTAGAACAGAGAGCAACAAGAAAGCTCTCCAATACGAAGAAATTGGCTGGCACAAACTGGGGGGCAAATACCAACATACTTAAAAAAGTTTATACAGGCCTGTAATGGAATATGGCATGTCAGCCTGGGCCATGGCATCAAAAACAAACACAGAATGTCTAAGAAAAGTGCAAAATGCGGGACTTAGATTAATCACTGGAGGGATGAAGACAACTCCAATCCAGGCAATGGAGAGATACACCAACATCTGCTCCCTTAATGACAGACATGAGGAAAAGGTATTTACTCACAGCTTCTATGAATGCCAAATCATACAATGCATGCAAAACTCCATAGCTTGACAAAAAACAGGTTAAAGAGAACCAGATTCCTAAACATCTCAAAACATCTGCATCAGTGTCATGAAGGCGGCCTCCCGAAACAACCTACTGAAATGGACAAGTTAACTGATTATGAGGAGCCAAACTACTGCCATAAAAATATATCTATCAACATAGAAGTCCCTGAAATAAGAAAGAAAGGCCACCAGACCCCTCCACAACTAAAAATCTTGGCTCAGGAGATAATTGAAGAAAAATACAACCCGAAAGAGTGGACACATGTATACACAGATGGATCCGCAGAGGGGGCAGTAAAGAACGGGGGAGGAGGCATTTTTGTAAGATTCATAAACTGGAAGATCATCCGTAAGGCCTTCCCAACTGGAAAGATCTCCAATTTCAGGGCAGAAGCTATGGCACTACTACAAGCTCTGAAAATGCTCACTAGACCAGAGCAACAGCCCCCAGCTAAGATAGTAATCTTCATTGACTGTAGATCATTACTGGAATCAATACAGAACACCAGAAATGAAAGCATGATGCATGAGATCAGATCTGAGCTAAACAATATCCAAAGGTCATCAATCATTGCCCTTCAGTGGCTACCATTCCATTGTGGAATCACTGGAAATAAGAGAGCAGATGCTCTGTCTAGAAGCGGCCGTAAAATGGAGCAATTTAGCCACCCATTGCCATATCAAGAAGCTAAAACCATCATCCACAACAAGTACGAAAACCAGCAGAAGGAGAAAGGTGATACATACAGTAGAGATGACCCAATCCACCAGCTTAACAGACACCAACAGACCATCATATTCCGCCTGAGAACTGGAGACTGCAGACTACTGGGCCATCTCTATCGCCTCAGGATATCTCATACAAATGAGTGTCCATGCAGTACTGGAGTCCAGACCCTCAAATACATTCTCCAGAACTGCCCAAACCATGATGACCAACAACGTCTGACCTGGCCAGGAGGTGCTGAGCTCAAGCAGAAGCTATGGGGCTGCTGCTCTGACCTGGAAAAGACTGCGGACTTCGTCCTGGCGATGGGCCTGCAGATCTAGCATGACTACAAACTGAACGCAGAAGACGAAGAAGTATATACAGCTTTTTCATGCGTAAGAACGTGCACAAACACCCAGACCGTGCTAATATAATAATAAAAATGAATTAATTCATTTTAAAAAACCAAACAAATGCAGTAATAACATACGATAATCCGCGTAATCGACTTTACTGACTAAATTATCCAATGTGCCTTGTGTAACTATTTCGCGATTTCATCTCTTGACGCTTATCCCAACAATGCACACCAAGAAACATATTACATAATGCTAACCCTAAACCTACCCGTTCTGCAAATACACAAATGATATCGTGTAAGAAAACACTCATATCAGACTTTAAAAAAAACAGCAAAAAAAAAAAATAATAAAAAACAATAGCAACAGACAATTATGCTCCAACCTACGGAATCGATTTCGGCGATTACCAAAGTAATACACATAGGCCTACTACACTGTGCCGTCACCTGTTTTGTTTGCAGCTTTATCGTCAACGGCTCGAATGCACATAAATAAAGATGCTGCCTTGCATTAATCCTAACCCTATCCCTTTCCATCTTATTGATACACAATAAACAAAAAAACACAAGAAAACATCGTACGTTAAAAATAATGAACAATAAACTTCCAACTTACCATTATAAATCAGTAATCGAATTCATAATAAACAATAAACATCTGATGATTGGTTGCTGAGAGAAACCTCGTTTTAAAAACAGACGCTGAGAAATCCCAGAATTAAAAAAACAAAAAAAATTGGTTTAAAACAAAAAACCTGGGCTAGAAAATATTTTCTGATTTAAAAAAAAAAAAAAACTTGGGTTGGAAAATATTGTTAGAATTTTTTTTTTATTTAAAAAAAAAACTTTTTTATATTTATTTTTTTTGAGAAAATCCGTACAACGACCTCTGTAAGGCTTGCACTGCTAAAAGTATCAAAAAAACGTACTTTCTTCTTTGATCCTTAGCTGCTGACCGTCAAAGCAGTCAGTGGCCATTACGCCTGGTGGCGTCTTGTAGGGCAACAACAAATTGATTCCACTTTGCTCGGTCGGCAGCCATCCTTCATACAGTGCCCCAACTCTGGTTCATTCTTTGCATCTCAGCCTCCACAGTCCTCCGCCAAGTTGTTTTCGGTCGGCCTCTCTTTCGTTTTCCTTTAGGGGTCCATAGCATAGCTGTTCTTGTGAAAAAACGTACATTGTATGATAAAAGCATACAAGTTGACAGGTATGGGCATTTTTTCTTTTTTTTTTTTAAACAACATTTTGCCTTGCTTTGGCGAGGCACGTCCCGTTCAACCTAGCCGGTTATATTAGGGTGCATGTCCAAATATAAAAGACCCTTAGGTCTGAGGCATATATTATATTTAGGTATGGGTATGCATACGAGGTGACTAATATGAAGTGCTTGGGTCTGACAAATTCATTATATAAAACAACTTCTACATACACCACTGCTGCAAGAGCACAAGAATGCTTTGGTGCAGGTTTCCTGCAAGAAAGTCAAGTGCAGGGGTAGCTCCATAAGGAGCAAACAGGGAAATTATGTTTATGAAATTTAACGTCTGGTTAGTCTGTATTAAGTATGCAGTAGATAGCCCTGAAAGAATACATAATTTTTTGGGTCTAATTCTAATTTTTACTTGGTAATGGTAGTCTAGAGTGTGCCATGCAAAATCTTGAAGTATGTGCCATTGAGTTTAGCCAACTATTTTCAGTTAGTTTCTCATAAATTGTTTAAGAAAACTGTGCAGAGTTCACTTTGTCTTGCTTCTATGATGATGGGTGAAGAGGAGGTGTCTCACAAGCGTATGAGAGGATCTACACCATAATTCTGGGCAACATGATCCTGAAAATACACCATGATATAAGTCCTGTGAGTCATCCAAAAACTGCAGCTACCACGGAAATGCAATACATTATTTTTGACATATTGACAAATAAATGAGCAGTTAACCACACTAACATCACTGTACAACCACGCCCATCTGATTATACAAGTAGAATCAACATCACTACACAATCACACAAAGTGTCTCAAGTTCACATACAGCCACATTCAGTAACATGGGTTAAACCTCCAAAAAGCAGCAGCATTGTTTAGCAGTAATATTTGCTGCATTATACTCTTGCGTCATCAGGCAGACAGAACATAACAGTATGCAGCCAATTAGACCTTTAAACAAATAGTATCAAGACTACATGAAGCATCAACATTACAGATAATCAGAACAACTGAAGGGATTTAGTTACACATTGGCAGGCAACAAGCAGTTACTGATAAAAGGTGACCATACATATTTTAGATCAGTGCATACATCTAAGTGCATCTTCGTGGATCTGCTTCAGCAATTCAGGGAATGAAATTCAATAAGCATCAAAGATTTTATGAATATGGCACAATACCTTTTCCTTTGATACAACAGTCAAAATAAAAATGTTGGTGCCAAACTGAAAATATGAATACTGCCATTTATTTTCAACAGTAGATCAACATAAAATAAAGAGAATACTTAAAGAAGAAAAAAATAATGCACTAAAAATGAAATAATTTTAAGTCCACTTTGAACTAGTAGTTCCTGGAAGTGTTTGAGGAGTCACTGGAAGAATGGGATTCCTGCTTTCTTAAGTATGTCATAAGAGTTGACTAATATAAGGTTGTGGATGGGGCTGGTAATCTCCCCATGTAAAGCATTGCTACAGAAACTACTGCTACAACAATACATGAATACTTTGGTGCAAGCTTCCAGCAAACTGACCAGCTGCAGTAATGGCTCCATGCTCCATAGGAAGCAAAAAGAGAAATGAATGAAACGGTGCCTGTAGTACTTTGTGTTCTGTTTGTGAGGACCTTGTTAAGCTCTAGTTCTTCTTGTAACACAGGCAGTGTTGTTTAAGTCATAACGTCCCCAGAACCTGTGTCTGAATAATCCAGACAATATGGGCAAGGGGTAAGTTCTGTGCAGTAATCTAAAGACATGTGTAGATGGGGGAGGTCTAACAACAAGGCATAGTACAAGTCAACAAGAGAAGTGATAGAGAATACATGGAAGTGAAAGATGTGAAGACATGTGATTGTCTAAACATGTGGTTCGCAATATGGGTCATATACTTACCCTACCCCCCCCCCCCCCACCCACCCAGCCGGGGCCATGTCATACTTCTAGGGGGCCACAGTAAGATGGTAAAGTAACTTTTTTGTAGCTAACAGCGACTATGTGTGGGGCCACAGAGGTAAATGAGGCTAAGATGCGAGCCATGAGCAAAATAAGGTTGAGAACCCCTGGTCTAAACCACCTGTCATGGCAATTGATGATGTCTTGATGCAAACACTTTGTGTCTGACAAACAAAAATTATGGCTTAACATTTATCAGAAATAATACATTAGTTAATTTTAAACATATTGTATTTATGGAACTCAATTTAACCAAATAATAATAAATTTACTTTACTATATTTGTCTTACCGCATATGCAATTTGTTTGGAGTGATAAGGGATGCCACCCAGTTCTGAACACAGTTTAACGTGCTTTTTTTCTGGATCTCCTGGCACAAGAACTTCAGATTCTCCTTCTACCTGCAGATAAATGACCAGTGACTTGACATTAGTACATCAAAAACATAAATTTCTAAAACAAAAGAGAATACGTACCTGTACTTTCTATATGGTTTATAAAAATAAAAAAGTACCACGGACTACTTAACAAAGATCATATAATCTTTGTAAGAGAAAATGTGGGTAGATGTTTTTAAAAAAAAAGGGAAAGGAGGCGAAGAGGAATGATTCTGTGGCACGGCAGTTTATACAGCACTAGTAGTTATACTGATCTTATTTCTTCTTCTTCTTCTTCTTCCGTCCTTAGCCAATGACCGGCAAAGCAGTCAGTGGCCATTACGCCTAGTGGCGTCTTAAGGGCAACAGCGAATAGATTTTCTCTGCCGTTGTTCCCATCACGCCTAATGGCGTCTTTAGGGCAACGACAAATCAATCCGTTCGCCGTTGTTTCTGTAATCAAAGTGACTGGCAAACGGGTGATCAGCCCGTTGGTATTGATCTTATTTAGTCAGAGTTAATCTTTTATATGTTGTTGTGGTTCAAGTGCTAACTGGCCTTCCGCCAGAGATGGTAATACTTGACCTTTACTCATTTTTCTTCTTCTTCCCAGGTAGGTTCTTCCCTTTAAGTTTGGTGAAAAGCAAAACAGTTTCAGCACAACAACGTCTATCCAAAAGAAATTACTGTAAATTTCCACAAACAGCAATTCAGTAGAAAATTATATTAAAGTTTATTAGACAAACACTGTAAATTTCACAAAATGATGGTTGTTTATCCAAAATGAAAAATATATAATCCAACTGAATAATATACACACTTGTCTACTCAAAAAAAAACTTGTCTTGATATCCTCAAAGACGAAGTTCACCTAACGCTATCTAAAAAAATCCTCTAGTCTAAAATCATGGAATCCTTGGAATCATAAATCCTGAAATCTCTTCCACTGGCTCATGGTCACTGTTTACTTCATAGCGAGGATCTCTACCTGTGCGTTGATTGAAACGTTTTCGTACGTTATCCTCCGATACTGCCATTTGTATAGCATCAGTGACAGTTTTAGGGTCTTTTCTTATGAGATGGAGCTTTAAGTTATCTGTGTAAAGTCCATCCACAAAAATGCCTACCAAGTGTTTTTCAATGTCCTGTGATGGTACCGTTCCTTCAATAAAAGCTTCTTCAGCCAAATTCAATAAACGGTCTCCATAAAATTGAACAGGTACAGATTTTTCTTGATGGATTTTCCTCAAAAGCGACCACGCGTGCTGTTTGTCGATTATATCACTATACCGTGCAATTAGTTCCTTCTTTAATGATGCATAGGTCTCCTCTGGGTAGATGAGGGAGCGCCGTCGCAGAAAATCCGTCACAAGAGATTCCGATGACAAGTATGCAATTTTGATCTTTTCCTTGTCACTTGTAGCATTTACCATGGAACTAAACTTGTCTATGTTCATTAGCCATCTCCGAAATGTCTTTGAATCGCAGGTGAAGGGAGTTATAACCGAGCAAATTTGGTTATATTTATTATAGTGATCTACATTGGATAGCGTGTCTGTTATCCGTTGATAATGCGAATGTCGTGGGTTCGATCCCCACACTGCCACCAGATGTAAAAGTCTGTTTGTTCGTGTTAAAGTGTCGTAGAGTGGGCATGTCGTTTTGTCACCTGGACAGTTCAATGTTGCGGTGAATATCTAGGTCACCAGCATGAGGCGCTGTCAGGGTGTAATGAAGACACTCACACACAAACAGCATACATGTATTCAGGTGTGTAGTACTTGTAATATCATGTGGGATGATGTGGTAAGTGTGGGTGTAGGTGAATGCGTCTAGGCTCTTGGACAGCTGCACACTGAATCCACTCACCCACATGCAGCAGTCAGTGAAGGTAGGTAATGCTGCTAACGTTTCACAATATTTATTATACGACGTTTCATAGTATGGACGACACAGTCAATGGCATAATAATCATGGACATTATAGGATGGTAATTGTAGTTAACCCTTTGCATCAGCTCAGATACATGGTGCCAACAATAATGAATTGTCAATCTACTTTCTGCTTTCATCTACTGAAGTTCTGGTACCCTGACAGAACCCGTCAGGTACCCCTCTGCAAATATACAGAAAGGGAAGGGCGGTTTCAATGGCCTAACAAAAGGCTATGACTTTTTCTGGCATCACATGCCAGGCACTTCTTCTCATGAAGAATAAAGGCCGTAACCACAGACCTTTATGGTGACAGCATCAGGCCGCAAGTAGCGGACCTCAAATATTAGGTAACCTTGGTGTTTTAACTTTTCGTGTACATATTCCTGCCAATCCTCTACTCAAGTAGATAACTTTATCTGGGCTCCAATGTTCAAAAGACGCTTGGTCTTAGCTCCCGTATCAGGCACCAACAATGGGGCTCTATATAATATATCAGCTGTGAGCTCTGTTCAACATGTCGCCGAAATGTATTTCTATACTCTAGGCATACGAAAGATCATAAATGACTTTATTACCTTTGTTCAGAATCCTAGAAAAACATTAAACACCACACTGCCATTCCTGGCATACAGAATGAACTGGGGAAGGAAAGATGACATCTCAGTCATACAATGAACTTCCAAATCCCCGAAAAAGATGGCAAGGAAAATCTTCGGACCTCTGTCCGATCACAACGCCCAGGGTACACTGGTCCAAGACGGAAGTCCCGGTCTTTGCACCAAAAACCTGCGCATGTGCAAACAGCACAGACCTGAGCGAAACTTAAACACAAGACCAGGGCGTTTCCTCAAGCGAGAGGCAAAGCCACTCCGTATATGGTCATGTGAATAGTAACTTAAGACATGACAGCAATTTAAGACACAGGTCAACATAAGACAAGGGGAAGATAACCAGGAATCAATCCTGTCATTAACGTAAATTACCAGTTCCCTTTCTTAGACTATCAAAATAATTAAACAGGTTGATGTCTTTAATATATATGCTAAATAGACAGCAACAGGTATGTTAGCAGGATGGACGTTTGCCTGTTGCATTTCCTGTTGCTGTTGTAGCTGCTGTGCATATAATGCCTGTTGTTGTTGCTGTAGTGTATACAATGCTTGTTGTTGCTGCTGCTATTGTTGTTCTTGACCTGGATCCATTATAGTGATTATGCCTGTCTGCTTTCACCAAGAAAAAAGGGCAGGTCATGGCGCCAATTAGTATGTTATGTGGCAGGGCAGTTTATACGGCACTAGTAGTTATATTGATTTTATTTAGTCAGAGTTAATCTTTTATATGTTGTTGTGGTTCAAGTGCTAACTGGCCTTCCGCCAGAGATGGTAATACTTGACCTTTACTCATTTTTCTTCTTCTTCTTCCCAGGTAGGTTCTTCCCTTTAAGTTTGGTGAAAAGCAAAACAGTTTCAGCACAACAACGTCTATCCAAAAAAAATTACTGTAAATTACCACAAACAGCAATTCAGTAGAAAATTATATTAAAGTTTATTGATGTCATTAGACAAACACTGTAAATTTCACAAAATGATGGTTGTTTATCCAAAATGAAAAATATATAATCCAACTGAATAATATACACACCTGTCTACTCAAAAAAACAACTTGTCTTGATATCCTCAAAGACGAAGTTCGCCTAACGCTATCTAAAAAAATCCTCTAGTCTAAAATCATGGAATCCTTGGAATCATAAATCCTGAAATCTCTGCCTATCGCCCACATCTCTTCTATTTATACTATTTCTTCTTTTTCCCCGCCTTTTTCCACACGTCCCGTTCTTTTTTCCACACGTTACAATTTCTGCACACGACTCTCTGTTTTCGACTTTTTGCACACAACTTTCTGTTATTTCGACTTTTTTCACATGTGTGATCTGTTCCAACTTAACAATTGGATTTTTTAAAAAACCAGATCACACAAACATTCATTTCCCACTTTCCGCGCATAAAACCCATTCATTATTTTTATCTGGGACTGACCTACGTTTGCCCTGTCAGAGCAGTAACTGCCAACTGAACTTTGAATTGATACTGCGTTTTGTGTAAAAACGTCTTATTTGCTTTTGAGGTCTGTCATTCTTATATGTAGCATATTATAGCACGTATAAATGCTTAGCGTGGAAGTAGTAGGGATAATGCTAGCATGGAAGGCCATGCGGTCACAATTCGTCTTCTCCGTGAAACATGGAGAACAACAAAAGCAACAACAATGAAGTTGAGAATTTAAGACAATTTTTTTTTTAAAGCAAAGTATCCTGTTCAACCCTTGGTGGGTTATAATTAGGAAATATTGTGTAATAATTTCAAGACAAAAAAATATGATTTCCAATATCTAAATATAGTATCTTCTTTCCCTCTCCACTCAGTCGAAATAGAGTAAATCAAAACCAAAACTGTGTGAATGTATGTGTGTGTGACCTCCCCTTTCCAAGAAACAAACAAACAGACAATACAAATAATAAAAAAACGAATACAAACAAATTTAAAAAAAAAAAAAGAAAGAACAAGAAATAACAAAGTAAAGTCTCTCATAACTGCCCTGTTGTTAACAAGGTGAATGTGGTGAGAAAGCCTGGTGGTGTCTAAGATTACACCAATTATCTGCCATCATCTGCACAAGCACCCCATCAGATTACCCCTTATCCTCACACCATCACTGATCCTTATATATTTCTTGTGTCTTAGTGGATACAGACCTCCATGGTAGAGAACTTCCTCAGTGTTTGTGCAAGTCTAGGTAAAAATTGATTATAACAGCTAAAACATAAAAAGGTTATAACAACATGGATGACTGTGCAGAATAGAAGGATTAGAATAGCATAACTAGATAACAATGCTGAACTGATGGAAAGACCCAGACACATACCAGTGGAGAAACAGGTGAGCAAAATATGTTGGCATTGGATAGGCCAAACATTAAGGTAACCTGCTGACAAATTAGAAAGCAGTCCTTGTTCTGGAATACCCAGGGTAAAAGAAATAGAGTGGGTTCTAAAAACATTCATAAAGAAGGGAATAGGAGACAGACTTAACATTGATAAAGAAAGGAATTGGAGACTTAACCCTGATAAAGAAAGGAATTGCAGACAGACTTAACACTGATAAAGAAAGGAATAGGAGACAGACTTAACACTGATAAAAAAGGAAATTGGAGACAAGCTTAACAATGATAAGGGAGCCAGGGTAGCACAGTGGTTAGCGCACTGGCTTCCTAGCTTGGTGGTCCATGGTTTGATCCCCAGTTAAGGTGGGATTTTTTAGACTGCAAACAGCTTCGGGGTCGACCCAGCCTCATGAATTGGGTACCGTACCAGAGTAACTCTGGGAAGGTTAAGGTGGCCAGCGTGATGCTGACCACATCACCCTAGTGTGCCGATGGTCAAGAAAATATGGGCCTAACACCAGATTCCCAATATGCCTCAATGGACGTGTAATGGGATCCTTTACCTTTTTTTTTTTTTAAACTGATAAAGAAGGGAATTTTAGACAGACTTAACACTGGTAATGAAAGGAATTGGAGAGAGACTTAACACTGATAAAGAAGGGAATTTAAGACACATTTAACACTGATAAAGAAGGTATGGAAATAATTTAAACGGATGCCCAAAACAGGACAGCTTGGGGTGAACTGATTCAACGTCTATGCTGGACAGGAAGCTAAAGGATAATAGAGATAGAGAAGACTACCTTGCGGTTCTGTAAAAAGTCAAACAGAACTTAAAATAGAAATATTTGCAGAGGCCTGGTTTAGAACATTCAAAGCATTGTTCGATTGCCTAAATGATCATACAATGCATTTGAGCTAATCTTACTTTAAAAATTACTTACTGGTTCAAGATCTTTACACTGGTGAATTAACTCAGAAAGTCTGTCTTCAAATCCAGGGGCAAATGCCTTTGGATCAATGGCAGCAAAGCACTGGCCCTAGATGACAAATCAGAAAATATTAAGTTATACATATGACATCATGCAATTTTTAAACCAATGTAATTGAATGTAAATTAGTTACCTAATCATCATCATCATAATCATCATGTTTCAACTCCCTAAGGTGCATATGCTTTATGCCAAGTCTTCCAGAACAAGGTCTGCCTGTTTAAGCTATCAGCAGGTTTGCTCAACGTGTCCTATCCATCTCCAGCTTCTTCTTCTCATGTCTTGTTCTTCTGGCACATGTGTGGTTCATGTCATCAGTTCCACATTAGGGATTTTGTCATACAACTACAGTCCTTCTAGTTTAGGTAAGCATCCATTTATGAGAGCGTTTGTGGTTAGAGAAGTCCTCTCGCAGCAAAGGTAGTGTGTTGGAAACACGGTGGCGTCATTCTACAATCTACCAGCTGTAAAAGTATATCTGACTCTGCTCTTGGGTCAGAAAAGGCCAAGGCAGCGAGGAGGGGAACTGGTTACTCTATCGGGCCGAAACACTTGTTCGACAGGGGTACTTCTTCAGATGATCAGATTACCTCCTGTTGTATCACTCTGTATAGAGTTTCCTATCACCATTGAAGCTTGATCTTGTATTGTGAAGCCTCTAACAATTCCCTACCCCATGGCAGTATCTGCTATGAGACTACCTTTTTTCGCCCATTTCTGAAAGTCTGAAGCTTTTTGGTTCTTCGTTTTGTTGTTCTCCATGCTCAGAGCCATACAATAGGACTGACTTGATTTGTGAATTGATTATGATTTTTTGTGTTGGACTTGACTTCTTTTTGATCTCCAGACATTTGTTTGATCTCATAAGACTGTTGTCACGATGGTGATAACCTGTTACTGTTTATTTTTAAAATCTAATTGTAAACAGTACAGTCTATTTAGTCTGCATATTGTTTTTTAAGGTGTGTATTACATTATTTAAAAAAAAAGAAATATATAATTAAAAACAATTTAAACCAGTTAATAGTTATAACAACTGTTAAGTTGTTTTATATTCATGGAGGGGCTGTTAAATGTTTGAGATCCTCACATGTGCGTCTAGTATTTTGTAGACGCACATTTGAGCGCATCTAGGTTAATTGTATGTTTAATTATTTACGTACGACCGTGCACCATTTTTAAACGGGTATGGCGCGGTTTGTCGCGGTGATTTGTTGCTATCCGGGCAACGTACTTGAGGCAGATCGAGATAACTAGCATCGCGTATAGATGTGATTGATTATTGTGTTCTTACCCAAGTCAAGGGAAGACACAAATATGTAGTAATTATGATCATCTGAAAGATGAATACACTCTTCTTGAGGGAGCTATGCCAAGAAGCTTGTGATTTGAATATTTAGCCAGAAAACGTCTCGTTTTAAGTATCTCGCCTCCGATACTTAGGTTTCTGTAAACGTTATGGCAGAGCTTCAACTTGGCCAGAAAGGTAAAGTTCTAGTGCATCCCAGTAACGCTAGGAATTGATCGAAACATAAAGGAATATTGATAACTACGTAAAGAATATTAACATGGACACTTCGTCAGAACCATGTATATCACTAATCCGTTGATAACGGTTGGTGCAGTCAGTCAACTCCTTTGGTGAATCGTAATTATGCTATGTACATTTTTCTACCATGACCATTGCTGATGAAGAATGTCTGTAAACTATGGATGTAAAGTTTTCGTCATGAATAAATATGTTGTTAACACTAACTCTCCCAACGAGTACAGTGTTTATCCATGCCAGTTGGTCATCCTGCATTGACCCTTTAAACATTATTACCGGGCTCCATTGTCAGCCATAAGCCAAATTGACGGCCCACATCATACTCGCGTTATCAAGTAATACGTCGGCCACATGTTGTAAGCCCGGCAGCTCTGACAACATCAGAGACAGTCCAGTAAAGAAAACCCACCAGTAACAACTATCCAAAATTTCACCTGAGATTATAATGTTAATATAAGTCGTCCAAGAGGGAGATTTTATCTATTGCGGATAAAAGTTAACTATTGCAGATAAAAATTATCAAAAGCAGATAAAGGTTAACTATTGTGAATAAACATTAACTATTGCGGATAAAATGTCATACACCTATTCTGAAAAGACTAAGAAAATAATGGTTTGGCTTTAAAACACACTAATTAATAAGACAGCAGAAACCATAAGTGCTCAAAAATCACATAGTGACATTATGGCTCAGTGTTTCTTAACTGGTTCCTAGGCATCAGAGTGGTTAATACAATGCTTGTAGATGTGAGAGAGCAAGGTTTCGCTCCTAGCAATGAACTCAGCTGTGACAGGCCTGGCCATTAGGTATTCAAAAATGGCTACAATCAAATGGAGTATATCTCCCCACTATGTTTAATGGCTAATTATGGAAGATCTTTGCATCTTTACTTGGCTCACACATTGTTAACTAAAATTAAATATGGGTTTACAATTTTGAAAGCATGATGTTATGCTGCTGTAGCTTGAACTACCACATTTACTTGTCATTGTTAACTTACCAAATCTGCTTTAGTGCTGTGTTCTGTCCATTCTCTTATGTTGGACCCAAATGCTGACCCACTTAAAAGGCCACAGAAGAGCTCAACCATAAAGCCAAGACCATAGCCCTTATATCCACCTATATCATTAAAAATAAAATCTTGTAAACTTCAGAAAATGTTTTCGTCCTTAAAACATTCTACAAATTTTTACAGAAAAACAGTATGGTTACATCAAATGTTGTGCCATTTCTTTAATATTTGTACCAATATTTCTCCAGTAAGTAAATGTAAGAGCTACAGCCTATCATAAATGGGTGCTTGCGTAGAACAGAAGGATTGAAGTGGTATGATAAGATCACTAATGTGGAAATGATGACAAGAACCAGACAAGTGCTAGTGGAACAAGAGATGACAAGAACCAGACAAGTGTCAGTGGAACAAGAGATGACAAGAACCAGACAATTGCTAGTGGAACAAGAGATGACAAGAACCAGACAAGTGCTAGTGGAACAAGAGATGACAAGAACCAGACAAGTGCCAGTGGAACAAGAGATAAGAAGCTGCTAGCTATGGATAGGACATACATTGAGAAAACCTGTTGATAGCATTACAAGGCAGTCCTTGTTCTGGAATCCCCAGGGTAAGAGAGGTAGAGGGAGACGTATGAACACATGGAGAAGAGAACTGGAGACAGACATGAAGGAGATGAAGAAGATATGGAAAGACCTTGAGCTGATGACACGTGACAGGAAGATTTGGCAGACGTTTGTTGATGACCTGTGCTCCTTGGGGAGCTGAAGGGTGATGATGATGATGAAGTCAATGGGTGTTGAACTGCTATGAGAACGTAAATTGTTTTGCACATTAAGGCATGAAAGACTTTAGTGCTACCTGGATAAAAATGGCGGTTACTTTCATAATGTCTTACTTGTCTCCTCTGTACCTCCTAGTGGATACAGACCTCCATGGTAGAGAACTTCCTCAGTGTTTGTGCAATTCTAAGTAAAAATTGATTATAACTGTTAATAACCAATATGTTATGAAACACAACAAAACCAGTAAGGTATCAATATTTTGAGATTTTATGCACACTAATCACATCAGATGAAAGTTGTAAATTAAGAAATAACCAACAAAACCTCCAGCAAATTGTGATGGAGTTACTGTGATTTAGTCTTCAATAGGCCCCATTTCGTTTTCTCATCGTAACTATTGAGTTTGCCATTTTTGTCTTCCCTCTATTTTAAAGATTGGGAAGGATTCTTTTTCTCTCTGAATAATAGGGGTGTTTAGAGTTGTTCTTTAGGTAAAGTAATTGCGGGGTTTTTTTCTATAGGGATTAATGTAAGTTAGTATTGAAGGGCACCAGTCTTCCCGTTTCTAATATCGCGATCTTGGAATTCCAATTTTTTGCGTTGTTAAATTTATCGCGGTCATTTTTCGTGGGGAAGGGGAGACGATCCCTACCCAGGTAACGTCCAACGTAAGTTGGAGCGAATCACATTCGGTTCTGCTCACGCTAGCGGACGACGTTAGGTAACGTTACGCAGCCGGAAATACGCGCGCATTTAAAGGAAGCAAGAATACACTGGTTCTAAATTTAGAGATGAGCGCATGGAAAATTTTAGAGTATCTTTAATTCTATTGGTTGTAGTGAGACGCCTTGCCTCAAGTAGGTCGGGGGTCAGAGCGGGAAAATCTAAGATAAAGTAGCGCTTTTCGATTTAGCGGTCTCTTCCTGCAGAAATCCTGGGCCGTGTATCCAAGCATATTGTCGGCTTCTAACGCTGAACGCAGTATTGGTATGTCAGTAATTTAAAGTAGCGTGGTAATTAAATTTAGTTTCTCTAATAGAGCCTTAGTCCGTTCTAATTTAATTTATTTTTGAACTTTATAACTTGTAACGCCATCATTTATTTCTACAGTGATAGCAGTGTCTATGAGTGATAAAGAGATATTACGTAGGTGTGCTCCATAGATTTAATAGAAAGTCTGTAGAAATACACGCATCCTAGATTTATATTAATTTACAGAATATTCCGAAGCGCGTGTATTTTATTTCATTGAGAGATTAATTCTGATAAGTCTCCTAATAAAATACGGGAACGGATTTTTCGGGAAATTTAATCACGTGGTTACCGGAATTTATTTGGATAGAAATTCTAGATGGATAGAGAAGATAATTAACATATTTTTCTATCTGTGAAAGTATAATAATTGCAGGGAAACCACGTGAGGTAGAGAGGGAAAGGAAATTTATGGTGCCTTAAGTGGTTGTGTAATTAAATATTATGCGGAGTAGTATTTGATTTTTTTTGTGTTATGGGATTTAATGAGTTCTAGGAAATATAGTCTATAGAAATATATATATTTCTGTGTATAGAGATGTAATATATAAATGTACTGAGGAATTTTAAACACGGGTGTGCATTAAATGTTATGTATTCTATTTGTGTTTGGGGGAACGATGATAAGGTCATGAGACCGCTTGCAGAGTTAAAGTAGGCCTAAGTACGGGAGGTTTCCCTACCTGTTTTTAATGTTTTAAGGCTTGAGGCAAGCTGTGTATAATTAGTATTGATCAGTGAGTCTGGAGTTTACTAGACAGACAGGGTGTAGTCGGGAGGAGATGACCCAGGGTCAGGAAATATTTACGTATCGTCAGTCGTGCACAAGAGAGGGGAAATGGTGGAGCAGTCTGCGTTTCGGGTGTGTACATGTTTGTGCTAAGATGTGAGCATGACTGAAGCAGCAACTGTATATGTTTTAATAGATAAGTTATTTTATGAGAGTATTTTAGTATTGTAGTACAGAGTGGCATTTCTTTTGTGTCCACAGCAGTGGTCACGGCCCGAAGAGCAGGGGTTGCCAATAAATCTTGTTCCTGACAGCTGGCAAAGGTAGCCAGTCTTCTCAAGAGAGAAAAAGTCGAGGCGCCAGAGGCATAAGAGCTTGTACCGCGGTGGGTAGCGGCTCTGAGTATTGTGGCCCCAGAGAGAGGGAGCGAGGAAGAGCAGGTCGAGACAGCGACGCAGTTGTCAGTGAAAAGGGTTTTCTTAAAACCCGGAGCTCTAAGCTCATACACACCCATCGAACCCAAGCAAGCGGGTTGGTGTGTCTTTTTTTTAGCCTCGGTCACAATACCGAAGGGCCTAAACCCAAATGAGGGGTAACATAGCAAGGGAGAGTCAGCTTTCTTTTCGCCAAATAGAGAAGCCTCTACAGTCTATGGCAAGTGCCTAGTCAATATTTTCAGAAGTCATCAGAAGTACGAGTCAGAACCAGGAAGAAAGGGATATCATTTCCCGGTTGCTGAAATGAAACGAGAGCAGCAAGGCAGAAGTGGAGAGAGATGGTGAAAAATAGATCAGGGACCTGCAGAGTCTCATATTATTCTTAGAGGGTAGCCTCTGAGCCTTAGAGTTAGAAAAAGTCTATTAATTAGCAGTGCAGAGTGTGACTTAGTGGCGTATATCGCTGACAGAGTTAGCTACTGTGCAGATAGTCTTTCGGCAGTACCAGCAGAACCTTGACATTAGAACTAGTAAATTATAGAGCGTGGCTTTAGTTGACGCCCCACCAATTAGACTGTAGTTAAGATCACTTATCATTTTTTTAAATTTTGTCCCCAGCAGGGTGTATGAAGGAGTGAAAGTGGTTGGAGTTTTAAGTTGGTGTGCTTATAATCAAATTGATTTTCTTTGTTTTCCAGGTCGGTGCAACCTTGCACGATATATGCTTTTCTTTTGTTGTTACTATGTTATGAAAATTCTGTTGATTTGTATAATAAACTTATTTAATGTTCACTGGATCAGCTTCGTCACTGTATAGTCCTTAACTGTTGTCCGTACAGTGGTGTCTGTAGTGTTAGTTTAACCTTATCTCCTTTAGTCTGTTAAAGGTAGCCAGAGGTGGTGAGTTTATAGCATTTCTTGACGTCACGATTTGGCGAGGAAGATTTAATTTCGGTTATCCTCCTCGGGCCAATAGACTCACCTTACTACATTCACTGTCATTTCTCATAATTAATCTATTATCTTAGTCTTTTCTCACACTAGGGTCTTGTCCTACACTTGGGCATTACTCTAACTTAAATCCAACTCGTGACAAAGTGGGTGGCGATCGTCCTTGGGATCAGCTTTGTAGGATCATTCTGGGATCTTATCTAGATTGACAGATTGTTTTCTATAGGAAAGTCTGAGAATAGATTCTTTCAATATCCCCTAGACTGAGCTAGTAGAACTGATCCAGTTATAAGTTTTTCCACAGAAAGTTTTTCCACAGGTTGCAGGCAGTTGGATTGTAGTGATAGGTTAGTTATAGCACTTAGAGGTAATTGATGGCTAACTGATTTTTTTCTTAACAGGAAGGTAGAATTTTTAGTAGCTGCATAACAATATTTTTCAGGTAGTTATTAGTCAGACTGGTGCTAGTCTGAGTTCGGGTTTTGGGACCGAGGTTATAGAGATAGCATTCCTCAGTAGGTAACAGGTAATTCCTTCTTTTTTTTTCTTTCTGTCATTTCTTGTCTTTGGTAAGCTACAGCAGTTACAGGTAAGATGGCAGATATGGCCAAGTTACGAGCTGCCTGGCGTGACGCTGCTCAGGACATGGGAATGGACAAGGAGGAAACTAAGGCCTACATGATCAGAGAAAATGATAGGCATAATCAGAAAGAGGAAAGGGAAAGGGCAGCAGAAGTTGAGGAAAGAAAAAGGGCAGCAGAAGTTGAGGAAAGAAAAAGGGCAGCAGAAGTTGCGGAAAAAAAAGGGCAGCAGAAGTTGAGGAAAGAAAAATGGCAGCAGAAGTTGAGGAAAGAAAAAGGGCAGCAGAAGTTGAGGAAAGGGAAAAGGCAGCAGAAAGACAGCACGAACTTGCCATGCGTTCTCTGGAACTGCAGCTCAGGTCTTCGGAGGGCAGTTCAGCTACTGGAGATTCCCCCAGAGCAGTGGCGATAGACACCTCAGGAAATGGAGGCCCCCGGATGGCAGCCATGAATTTTCCGATGGACTCTTTCCCTAACGGGAATGAGAAAATTGACATATTCCTGGAAAAATTTGAACGGATGGCAAAGGCATATGGGTTGGATGAAAGTCTTTGGTGTCTAAAATTATCGCAGTCCCTCAGAGGTCATGCGTATGACGTCTACCACAAGTTGCTCATAGACGACCAGAACAACTTCGAGGCACTACGGAACGCGTTGTTGCAAAGATTCCAGTGGACCCCCCCGTAAATGCCAAACCATGTTCAGGGAAAGTCGTCTGGAGAAGGGAGAAAGCTTTCCTCAGTTTGCTGAAAGGCTGCGGAATTACCTCACTCGCTGGAGAGAGTTGTCGGGACTGGCCAAAACCTTTGAAGGATTAGAAGAATTAATAATGGTGGAACAAATCAAGGCAAAAATGTCTCCTGATTTGAGGAGGTACCTGGCGGAGCAGGGCGCCCAGCAACTGGACCAGATCATTCTGTTTGCTGAAAGGTTCCAGACGGCACAGGCCGAAGTACTGGGCCAGAAACGAAAACACCCAGACCCGCCAGTCCAGGACAAAGGAGCTTCATCGTCACAGTCGTCTTCTCATGCTCACCAGCAGCAGGGGCCTTCACGCAAGGAGCCGCATTCCGGTCATAACCTGCGCCCCCAGCCTCACAACAGATCACAGGGGCCAAACTCTCAGGACCCTGCCAGAAACCGAGGAGATAATGAGAGATACTGTCGAAACTGTCGGACCACTTCCCATTGGACCTCCAGGTGTATGAATAAACCACCCGTGCATCATGCGGCTTGCTTAAGGCCTGTGAGAGCGACGAAAGGGAACACCTGGGAACCCATTCAGTCGGAGAAGTTGTTCTCCAACAGCGGACCAGCAAAGTGAACGGGACTGCGACGGTGTGTTTATTTGACAGCGGTCTTACATACCCCAGCATAGTTGCCCGACATCTGGTGAAGCCCGGGCAAATGACAGGGGAGAAAGTTGATATTGGTGGCATTTTAAGGAAAGGGACCTCCCAGCGCTTTCCGGTAGCCAATATTCAGGTGAAGTGCAAGTTTGTGCGTGGCACGATTAAAGCTGCTGTAATGGCACAGCCAGCTTACGACTTCATCCTAGGGGCCCCACATTTAGTTTTGGGAACCCCAAGTACACCGATCCTTGCCGAAGCAAGAAGGCCTACTACAGGCCAGATAAGTGAAAAGGGAGAACCCCTAATTCACGGAGCCCCGAGCGAGCTCGAACAGCCCTGTCTTGTTAAGGAGAGGTTAGGAGCCTCTAAGGACAGCGGTATGTTAACTGCAGAGGCGTATTCACCTGTCAGCCCTGTTCAGCCTAATGGCCAAACAGAGGTGACGCCTCTGATTTCAGAAATACATTCTTTGTTGTCGAGCGAACATATGTTTCCAACCAGCCCTGGAGCCCCATCCGACCAGCACTTTACTCAGACGGAGGAGGACAGTGATCTGAGTGTCCGTTTGCCTATAAACGGAGATGGGCCCCACAACTCTCGTATCTCGTTTACAGGAAACGACCTGCGTAACGAGGAGCCTGAAAAATTGGCTAGATCTTCCAATTTGTTTCAAGGAACATTGGAACCAGTCCCTGAGTACTTTATCTCAGATACTCCGCGATCTAACGGGATCTTAAACCGTCAAGTGTCACTGCAGGACACATTCCAACTGACGCCAGTAACTCTCACAGGGGAGGGCAAGGTTGAGGGTAGAACCAGGGTGTTAGACGGAGGACTCCCGTGGTCTACAGTTACCTCTCACGAACTTTTCAGGCCAGAAAAGAGGGAGGAAAGCGGCCTTACGAATTTGCAAGGGGCTATGTTAGAGAGCTCTGTCCCTCTTCATGTTGGTAGGGGAAGAGCGATCACAGAACCACTGCCAGGGGCAGATACTACCTATCTTGTTCCAAAGATAGAAGCTACTGGGATCAGTAAGGATTCAGTAGACACCCAGAAAATGAACGGAAACCAGGTGTCAGAAGTACATGAGATTTCTCAGGTTCATTGCAAGGTACCAGCGGTCACAACCCCGCTGGCGAGCAGCTCCATAGTCGCCATCGCCAGGCCTCTACAGAGCCAGTCGGTCAGGTCGGCTGATCAGGTCAGTCTGTTGAGAAACCTAGCCATGGAAGTTTTAGACCCACCATGGGACGGCACAGGTCTAGAAAGAGAACAGCCCTTCAACAGGAGCATGGGAGTAGATAAGGAGAGAAAGGAGGAGAGAATTGTGCACGGGTCTTTGGACAACGGTGAACAGTTACGCACGGTTATGGTGATTTCTGACCCAGTCAGTCAGCCGGATACCAGTAATACATTACCGCACACCGTTAGGAAATTACGTGGGAGAACTCGCAGGAGAGGAAAGGTGAAGAAAGAACTTGGAAGTGCGGCTGCCAGGGAAAACCCCAGTAGTGACTCTGAAACTTCAGCGATTTCAGAAAGCTTGGGAGACATAGATAGGGACCAATCTGAACACCAAGACCACAGTAAATTAGATCGGCAGGCTCCGACCTCGAAGGGTGGGGTAATGTGATGGAGTTACTGTGATTTAGTCTTCAATAGGCCCCATTTCGTTTTCTCATCGTAACTATTGAGTTTGCCATTTTTGTCTTCCCTCTATTTTAAAGATTGGGAAGGATTCTTTTTCTCTCTGAATAATAGGGGTGTTTAGAGTTGTTCTGTAGGTAAAGTAATTGCAGGTTTTTTTCTATAGGGATTAAT
The DNA here is from genome assembly GCA_024509875.1 of Oreohelix idahoensis. Taxonomy (NCBI): domain Eukaryota; kingdom Metazoa; phylum Mollusca; class Gastropoda; order Stylommatophora; family Oreohelicidae; genus Oreohelix; species Oreohelix idahoensis. Next base: position 600,951 of record JAMPIV010016022.1, read on the forward strand.
GTAAGTTAGTATTGAAGGGCACCAGTCTTCCCGTTTCTAATATCGCGATCTTGGAATTCCAATTTTTTGCATTGTTAAATTTATCGCGGTCATTTTTCGTGGGGAAGGGGAGACGACCCCTACCCAGGTAACGTCCAACGTAAGTTGGAGCGAATCACATTCGGTTCTGCTCACGCTAGCGGACGACGTTAGGTAACGTTACGCAGCCGGAAATACGCGCGCATTTAAAGGAAGCAAGAATACACTGGTTCTAAATTTAGAGATGAGCGCATGGAAAATTTTAGAGTATCTTTAATTCTATTGGTTGTAGTGAGACGCCTTGCCTCAAGTAGGTCGGGGGTCAGAGCGGGAAAATCTAAGATAAAGTAGCGCTTTTCGATTTAGCGGTCTCTTCCTGCAGAAATCCTGGGCCGTGTATCCAAGCATATTGTCGGCTTCTAACGCTGAACGCAGTATTGGTATGTCAGTAATTTAAAGTAGCGTGGTAATTAAATTTAGTTTCTCTAATAGAGCCTTAGTCCGTTCTAATTTAATTTATTTTTGAACTTTATAACTTGTAACGCCATCATTTATTTCTACAGTGATAGCAGTGTCTATGAGTGATAAAGAGATATTACGTAGGTGTGCTCCGTAGATTTAATAGAAAGTCTGTAGAAATACACGCATCCTAGATTTATATTAATTTACAGAATATTCCGAAGCGCGTGTATTTTATTTCATTGAGAGATTAATTCTGATAAGTCTCCTAATAAAATACGGGAACGGATTTTTCGGGAAATTTAATCACGTGGTTACCGGAATTTATTTGGATAGAAATTCTAGATGGATAGAGAAGATAATTAACATATTTTTCTATCTGTGAAAGTATAATAATTGCAGGGAAACCACGTGAGGTAGAGAGGGAAAGGAAATTTATGGTGCCTTAAGTGGTTGTGTAATTAAATATTATGCGGAGTAGTATTTGATTTTTTGTGTTATGGGATTTAATGAGTTCTAGGAAATATAGTCTATAGAGATATATATATTTCTGTGTATAGAGATGTAATATATAAATGTACTGAGGAATTTTAAACACGGGTGTGCATTAAATGTTATGTATTCTATTTGTGTTTGGGGGAACGATGATAAGGTCATGAGACCGCTTGCAGAGTTAAAGTAGGCCTAAGTACGGGAGGTTTCCCTACCTGTTTTTAATGTTTTAAGGCTTGAGGCAAGCTGTGTATAATTAGTATTGATCAGTGAGTCTGGAGTTTACTAGACAGACAGGGTGTAGTCGGGAGGAGATGACCCAGGGTCAGGAAATATTTACGTATCGTCAGTCGTGCACAAGAGAGGGGAAATGGTGGAGCAGTCTGCGTTTCGGGTGTGTACATGTTTGTGCTAAGATGTGAGCGTGACTGAAGCAGCAACTGTATATGTTTTAATAGATAAGTTATTTTATGAGAGTATTTTAGTATTGTAGTACAGAGTGGCATTTCTTTTGTGTCCACAGCAGTGGTCACGGCCCGAAGAGCGGGGGTTGCCAATAAATCTTGTTCCTGACAGCTGGCAAAGGTAGCCAGTCTTCTCAAGAGAGAAAAAGTCGAGGCGCCAGAGGCGTAAGAGCTTGTACCGCGGTGGGTATCGGCTCTGAGTAGTGTGGCCCCAGAGAGAGGGAGCGAGGAAGAGCAGGTCGAGACAGCGACGCAGTCGTCAGTGAAAAGGGTTTTCTTAAAACCCGGAGCTCTAAGCTCATACACACCCATCGAACCCAAGCAAGCGGGTTGGTGTGTCTTTTTTTTTAGCCTCGGTCACAATACCGAAGGGCCTAAACCCAAATGAGGGGTAACATAGCAAGGGAGAGTCAGCTTTCTTTTCGCCAAATAGAGAAGCCTCTACAGTCTATGGCAAGTGCCTAGTCAATATTTTCAGAAGTCATCAGAAGTACGAGTCAGAACCAGGAAGAAAGGGATATCATTTCCCGGTTGCTGAAATGAAACGAGAGCAGCAAGGCAGAAGTGGAGAGAGATGGTGAAAAATAGATCAGGGACCTGCAGAGTCTCATATTATTCTTAGAGTACCCTCTGAGCCTTAGAGTTAGAAAAAGTCTATTAATTAGCAGTGCAGAGTGTGACTTAGTGGCGTATATCGCTGACAGAGTTAGCTACTGTGCAGATAGTCTTTCGGCAGTACCAGCAGAACCTTGACATTAGAACTAGTAAATTATAGAGCGTGGCTTTAGTTGACGCCCCACCAAATTAGACTGTAGTTAAGATCACTTATCATTTTTTTAAATTTTGTCCCCAGCAGGGTGTATGAAGGCGTGAAAGTGGTTGGAGTTTTAAGTTGGTGTGCTTATAATCAAATTGATTTTCTTTGTTTTCCAGGTCGGTGCAACCTTGAAAGATATATGCTTTTCTTTTGTTGTTACTATGTTATGAAAATTCTGTTGATTTGTATAATAAACTTATTTAATGTTCACTGGATCAGCTTCGTCACTGTATAGTCCTTAACTGTTGTCCGTACAGTGGTGTCTGTAGTGTTAGTTTAACCTTATCTCCTTTAGTCTGTTAAAGGTAGCCAGAGGTGGTGAGTTTATAGCATTTCTTGACGTCACGATTTGGCGAGGAAGATTTAATTTCGGTTATCCTCCTCGGGCCAATAGACTCACCTTACTACATTCACTGTCATTTCTCATAATTAATCTATTATCTTAGTCTTTTCTCACACTAGGGTCTTGTCCTACACTTGGGCATTACTCTAACTTAAATCCAACTCGTGACACAAATATAGCTTTCCATAGTATGAAATCATATTCAATTAATATTTGTCAATGGAGTTAAGAACTAGTGTTTTTTTTTTAACAAACAGTTAATCCTCTTGCGTGGACACAAATTATGGACAACCAACCAACAAATATTAAAACAACTAGAGACCACAGTGATGTGGTTTTTACGTCAGGAAGTTAAGAATTCCATGGGCAGCTGAACAGACTAAGGAGGGTGTCCTGAAAGAGACTGATGTGCAAAAAAGCTCACTGTATGCATCAGAAAGTGTTTTTTGATATGTTAATCAAGGTAAAAGTAGAATACATTGTGACAATAGACATAATTGGCAGAAAAAGATGTAGAGAATAACAGAGAGAGAAAATATTGGACAGTTTAACAAAAAGTGTGGAAGAAAATTAACAAAAATTAATAAATAGTACAGTTTAAGACACAGAAGCTGTAGCAAGACATGGTCATCAAGGTCAGTAACATAATACTTAAAGAAGCAGAAAAAACATAAACCCTTGATAAGTATTGTATTTTATGAATAGTACACTATACTAGAAACAATATTTAATAATGTTTTTTTAAGGAGTTTTGACGAGGCACGCCAGTTCAACCTAGACACAAGATACATCGATTATATTAGGGCATGCCCAATATAAAAGACCTTGTGATCTGATGATATAAGGTTATTATTTATTTAATAATGTATTTATTACTTCAGTCTTCTTTTGTCTTCTTTGATCCATAACCGCAAACCGTCAAAGCAGTCAGCGGCCATCACGCCTGGTGGCGTCTTGTAGGGCGGCAACAAATTGATTCCACTTTGCTCGGTCGGCGGCCATCCTTCGTACAGTGCCCCAACTGTGGTTCATTCTTTGCATCTCCGCTTCCACAGTTCTCTGCCAAGTTGTTTTTGGTCGGCCTCTCTTTCGCTTTCCCTCAGGGGTCTATAGCATAGCTGTTCTTGTGATGGTATCAGGGTCCCTTCTGAGGACGTGGCCAACCCAACTCCAGCGTCTGCCAGCTATGATGGTGTGCATGTCCTCCTGGTTACTCCGAATAAATAGTTCTTGGTTGCTGATGGTGTTTGGCCAAAAGATTCTGAGAATTTTCCTTAGGCAGATTGTGTGGAAGGAGGACAGTTTCGACATTTCCTTCTTTGTTACTCTCCAACATTCCGCACCATAGAGAAGCACAGAAAGTACACAGCTCTCATACAGTCTTAATTTGGTGTTTGTGCTTTACTGGGAAGACTTCCAAATGTTGTTGAGAACAGAAAAGGCTGTTCTCGCTTTATTCATTCTGTTGTTAATGTCCTTGCTTGTTCCGCCGTTAGGTGTTACTATGCATCCTAGGTAAGTAAATGTGTCTGTCTGTTCTAACTTCTGGTTCCTTACTGTTATTGGCTCAGGATTGCCCAGTACTTCAGTACTGGACCTTTATCTTGCCTGAAGAAATTCTGGAAGACCAGCATTTGCACCATGATCCAAATGGTGCTAGGCACTTGTATGTGCAAGAATACCACCCAGCTTATTAATGTAGTCGACCTTAGAACATTCAGCACCTCTTCTTTACCCCCCCCCCCCTTTTTTTTTTACACACACTTAATTAAACACTACTGGCTATTAAGTAAAATGCTTACAAAACAAACAATATGATACAACAAATAAAGACAGAATGTTAAATATATCTCATATTTTAGTTTTAGTATTTTTTCATCAAAGATTTGCAAAACATGTTTGGCCTGAGTAAATTGTGTCCCAGCTGTAGAGAGGTCAAGCTTTTTTAAGAAACAATTATTTTTCCCTGCCTGCTTTCTCTCAGCGCCCAGGGCAATAGTCCTGGCCGCATCTCCCTAAGACAGGCCCTGCTGATTAATTTGGTCAAAGAAGTTATAAAGAAAACATACTAAGTACTGTGTGCTTAGATTACAGTATTTTTAATACAATCTGAAAATCTTGAAAATCCAAAGATGTGGCATGCAACCATTTTCAATCTCCCAGATAAGAGATCTAGTATTGCATTTATCAACTGACCTTTCCATGTCTGTCCACTGCCCAACCAACTGGTACATCTTTCCCTAAACGATGCTTAATTTCCACCTGACAGACATAAAATAACAATCATGATAATCTGAGCAAATAAAATGAATGTATCTGTTACGGTAGTTTCTGGTGTTGGTAGACATTTGTGAGCTTGTAATAGTAATCAGTACTGGTAACACGAAGATATAGGTTCTAAAGATCATAAAAAGTCCAAACAGTACACCATAAACACTTATAAACTTGAATGAACGTAAATCAAGATGTAGCAGAGGACCGCTGCACAGTTCAAACATTTAATCGTGTACTCCATCTTACATGTAGACATCATAATAAAAGGCATAATAGTTAGTTCATTGTCCATCCAGTCTCAAAAGCATAAACTGCATACAAATGACTTTGACCATTGCAACTAGAGGTCAGTCCATGTCCAACTTGATCGAAGTCCTGCGGCCTATTAAAATTGAGGACATCTTCACAATATTTCATAACAATCAGTTGCAAGACTTATCTCAGAAGCTGCGAACCATAATGGCTAGACAATAATATGGTGGCAGCCAGTCTCCAACAAAATAGTAACTGAATATATATCTTGAAAATCTCCACTGCTTGGGAGCATATATAACAAACGTCCTCTCACTTCGACGGACTCATGAGAAAGGCCAAGAAAAGTAATGGTAGACCTTCACAAGCACACGATGCTTACGTCACTAGGTTACCAATACATCATATCATTAGCAAATGTTGTGTCATTCCATAATAGTGTTTTATCATACTAAATAGCTAATGCATACAGCTGTATCTCTGAAAATAATGGGCACACGCCTGTGTACAAAAGCTTCACGTAACAGTATCATTAGTTCCTACAAATCCCAACATGAAGTCTCACAGGCTGACATAAATTGAACATGTGAAACAAGTGAAAGATAAAGTGATAACATATATAAAACAAATTATATTGATATGAAAAAAGGGTAAGAAGGAAGAAAAATAGATGAATAAAAATAAATGTCTGAAAAATAACAAACAGAGAACACAACAGAAACAATAATTAAAAAGGTTTTCTTTTTTGTTTAAACTATGATTGCAAAATATAACTTCAAACATTCAATGTGGCTAACAAACAAAAATATATAAACCAATCAAATATGAGTAGATCATGTTGAAATATTTATCATAGCACCGTTTCTAAAATATTAATGCTCTGCTCAGTGCAGCTACAATACTAAAGAAAAAAATAGCGCTTATCCCTCATGCTGGTTTCATACTACATAGCTACAATTAGATTTTTCATGAATTTTTATTTATCAGCTACAATGCAGTTTGTAACTTCATTAATTGTTTTCTAGTTGCTAACCAAAAATCCTTAAGAATGTCTGTCTATATAATCTAGCACCCATATTAATGAGCTGTTATGTTTACACCTGTTCAAATTAGCCATATTTCTACAAGTAATACTGTTACTTACTTTACCCTGAGCCACAGCTGTCGTTGCCATGTCCAGTACAAAATCTTCATCATTATTTCCTTTTGCTGCCACAGATATAGGATTAGTGCCTAGTACTCTCTGATGACATAATAACATTTATGAAAAATTACAACTCACTACGTCTGACTATCTCATGTAGTTCTTAGAGATCTCTAAGGAAACACAACAATAATATTATGGAAAGAATGCAACTGCTCCCTTTGGCATGACTAATATGAGGCTGTGCTTGAGGCTGGCAAGCTCATCATATAAAACAAATGGTTACAAAAACCACCACTGCCGAGAGAATATGGTGCGGAGTTTCCTGCATGGGGCCAACATTACTGGTGGTTCCATGCTGCATAAGAAGCAAAAAGAGAAATTATGTCTGACCAGTTCTGATCTCTTACATTATGCTCTTCAAATCAGTTTACACATACATTTGTTTCCAAAAAAGCAACTATAACTATTACACCACATAACATCCATCCCAAGAGAACAATCAACCAGGCACCTATGTGCAATAACAGCAGACTTATTAATTATAAGCAAATATACGTTAAATTAAAAGCTTAAAACTATTTCAACAGTTCCGGTTGTAAACATAACCTTAACAATGGTTTAGTCAATGCTTAGCATTAAATGGTTTCTATCATCATCGTCATCACCCTTTAGCTGCCCCAGGAGCATAGGCCTTCAATAAACTCATGCCAAGTCTTCCTGTCCGATACGATCAGCTCAAGGTCTTTCCATGTCTTCTTCACCCCCTAAATGTCTGTCTCCAGTTCTCTTCTCCGTGTGTTCTTTAGTATCCATCTACCTCACTTACCCTGGGGATTCCAGGGTCACTATGGTATAAGATATACATTTGATTCTACATCAGGGGTCGGAAACCAGGAACTTTTGGGATCTACTTTAGTAACAATGAGCCCTCTAAGAATCTACCATACATACATGTGTGCATGCCTGTGTGTGATTTTAAGTGGGGGAGTGAGGATAATGAACCTTACAAAGAAAACATCCCATTCCTATCTCATGCAGTTCATGAATATAGTTTAGTAGCCAACTTTAGAGTTTTCACTGGGAATGCAGAAAAAATATCTTTTGATCCCTGGGACACCGCAATTTTAAATGCCAGCAGAAAAGGTCTAGTCCTATATTACATAGTTTAAGAAGTCTTTTTTTTTCATTTCCCAGCAGTTACCTAAAGATCTACCAAATCATCTACTGAGATCTATCAGCAGATTGGGATTGATTGGTTGCTGACCCCTGTTCTACATCTTGTACCTAATAAGGGCATAATAGTGTGTTCGTTTCTTCCTCTTTTTTTTTTCCTTTTTGCTCCTTATGCAGCATAGAGTACGCACTGTAGTCGTCTCACAGCAAGAAGCTTGCACCAAAGTACTTATGTGCTCTTGCACTGGCAGCTTCTATAGCAAATTCTTTCATCTTTATCACCTCTTTTCAGCGGGCATGCTAGGTCTTAACCACTTTTACAAGTAGTACCTGTTTTTTATTTATTTTCTCATTATCCTACTTAGCTCTCACTTTCTTTCCTTTCCCTTTAGTAGGCTTTGTGGCTGCAACGATGGCCATTTTCTTTGTTTTGTGTTCTAGTAAGACGAATCACATTTTTTGTCATATCCATCAGCACTATCACCTCTTACAGCATATGCCATGTCAGAGCAGTGGTCCTATTCTTCCCTTGTCTCATCATGGAGTAACAACAGAGTGTTACCATGTGTATACTGATACATTAAACAAGCAGATACAGATTTTACACATACCAGCAAATTAAACTTTTAGGGTTTGCTTAACATCATAATTTTCAATGATAAAATAGTGTTAAGAGCTGACAACAGAGAAATGATTAAATATTATAATGTTAGCAAAAAAAAAAAAACGTTAATAATTTCAAATATGAGATTCCCTAAAATAGAAATTTGTGATGTGCAGCAAATGCAGTGCTATGTTCCACAAGGAATGAATTAGAATTGATTATAGTAATTTAAAATAAAAAATCGTAAGTAATTTTAATTTGTTTCAAAATTTAAAAAACAACTAGATAAACAGCATTCAAGTGTTTTAAAACCACATACGTTTATAAGAACCTTAGAGACATACCGTTTTTGATCTGGTTGGTATCATATTTGGCGATGTGTTACAAAATGCCATCCCCTGCAATTCCAATAAGTCCAAATTTAAAAGCAATATAATTTTAATATACTGAATCTGTTTTATCTTCATTATACACACAAACATTGGATCATTTATACTATATATATATATATATATATATATATATATATATATATATATATATATATATATATATATATATATATATATATATATATATATATATATATATATATATATATATATATATATATATATATATATATATATATAGTATATATATATATATATACGAGGTCTGTTAAAAAAGTTCTAGAACTTTTAAAATTGCACGCCAATGCGATGTCATAGCAACTTCCGGTCAGTGGTGCTGCCTAGTGATGGCTTTCTTGAGTAACCTAACGTTTCCCACGTTTTTCTTTTATAATTGTTTATCATCCTGTAGCTGATTATTTACGTGCGTGCAGATTGTGTTTCGCGTTTTTTCATGATGTCTGAATTTCATGAGCAGCGAATCAACATCAAGTTTTGCTTCAAGCTTGGGAAGATGTTCATGAAGACTCATGAAATGTTAAAACAAGTTTATGGGGATCCGTGCATGAGCCATATGCGTTGTTACGAATGGTTCAAGCAAGTTAAGGATGGTCATCAGTCAACAGATGACGAGTCGCCTTAGGGACGACTCACGACATCATCTGACAACGCTCATGTTGCTCAGGTTTGTGAGATGGTGCGTTCCAATCGTCGTCTGACAGTTCAGAGAAACAACTCCTGGTTCCTCCACCATGACAATGCGCCAGCCCACACATCACTGCTCGTTCAAGATTTTTTGGCAAAAACTAAGACAACTGTTCTTCCCCAGCCACCCTACTCACCTGACCTGGCCCCAGCAGACTTTTTTATATTTCCCAAACTGAAATCCAGCTTAAAAGGATGACGATTTCAGACCATTGAAGAAATTAAGAGCAATTTGCAGACGGACCTACACACAATCCCCAAAAATACTTACCAGGACTGCTTCAAGAGGGGAGTATTTCAAAGGAGACAAAGCTGACTAGGTTCCAGGTAAGCTCGAAAAAGTTAAACAAAAAAAGTTCCGGAACTTTTTGAACAGACCTCGTGTATATATATATATATATATATACAAATATATATATATAAAATCGAAAATGTGTTTTTGTCTGTTACCTCATAACTCTAGACCAGCTGAATGGATTTTGATGCGGTTTTCTCCAGCATATTGAACATTTCTCTTGGAAGGTTTTAAGCTATATATCGTGATGGTATGACATCAAGAGGCTGAGCAGTGAATTTTTCTTCACTCCATTCATTCTTATCTTACGGAACAAGGGACATAAAAAGTTTACCGTTTTTCTCCAGCATATTGAACATTTCTCTTGGAAGGTTTTAAGCTATATATCGTGATGGTATGACATCAAGAGGCTGAGCAGTGAATTTTTCTTCACTCCATTCATTCTTATCTTACGGAACAAGGGACATAAAAAGTTTACCGTTTCTTCGGTTAACGCCCTTTGCTTACAAACATTATAATTCATAAATTTTATCCATTTTTAGTTAAATTAAGAAGTATATTGCTTTCTGTTATGTAAGTTTTCTAAGCAACGATTTCTGACAAGGAAACTGAATAATTCTCAGCTATGTAAAGCTGTTACTTAAATTTACACTGCGTTGCAACTGTTATGCAAATTTTGTAAATCAGGATTCTTGACAAGGGAGGTTTCATTAATTCTTAGCTGTGTAGAGTTGTTACCAGTTTCCTGCACACAGATGCCTTCATTTAAATTATTTGTGGTAGAAGATTTCTGTATGTTCTAGAACATTGGTGTATGTTCTGACATAATAATTGGTTAGCCTTCATTTAAATTATTTGTGCTAGAAGATTTCTGTATGTTCTAGAACATTGGTGTATGTTCTGACATAATAATTGGTTAGCGATTCATTTGGAAATATAGAAAAGGCAGGTATTTAGTTTTTTTGTTGTTTTCAGTTACTATTCTGCTGATATTAGCTACCTAACTACATAATAATTTTCACAGTTCATTATTAAGTTTATCTACTACTTAATAAGTTTACTACTTAATTATTTTCAGTTTTCCTTTCATTTCTTTGTTACGTTTTTGTCTTTAATTATATCGTGGACAAGGTTTGTGTGTCTCTTTTAAAAACACTTATTTTTTTTTTTTTGGGGATCATCTTTAGGCATTATAATCCCACTTCTCGGAAATAGTAGGTTTCCTTTTCTTAGGTTTTTTTAACACATAGGTGTATTTATTCTTAGTTAGGTACTTTAATTTAATTTCATTTTTGCTTTACTCTATGCCTATCACATCATCCAACAGAACTTCAACACTTGGGAGACTTAGCAACAGAGCAAAGAGAATGAGAATGAGAAGGGAAGCACAAAACATTTTTTAAATGAAATAATTACTTAATCTTATTTAGTACTATTCTCCTTCCTTTTTATGTTTAAGTATGCATGTGAAACTACACGTGTGTGCTTTTATATGTAATGCATCCCCTTACAGCATTATTTTATACAGGAAAGGGCATTAGTAGTGTACGTGCATACATTTCAATACATAAGAGCGTGTGTGTGGAGGTACGTATGTGCATGTATGTATATATATATAAATATGTATATAGGTGCAGATTGCATGTACTTTTTCTCTTATTTATGTCTGTTTTTAAATGCTTTGACTTTTTACGATTTAAAAAAATCTCTTCCTTGGAATAAAAAAAGCAGACTGGTGGTTGTGGTAGCGGGGAGAAAGTCTGCATACCAAGAATCCCAATGATTTCCCTGCATCGGAACACTTACACATCAAGTGACTGTAATACCAATGTCATCTACAAAGAAGCAATTACTTAAATGTTTTCCCTTAGAAGCACACCTCAATGCAACAGTACAATTAAAAATACAAAAAAGTTAAACCTTCCTAAAACGATTCGCACCAAACCCGGCTTGCACTCATTCTGACATGGACCCGGGCTGGGCCGGGTATGACCGCTAGTGTGTATATAATGTGTATGTGTGTGTGTGTGTATATATACTGAAGCACATTAAAAACACACCACCTGTATAATCCAGGAACAGAGTGTGAAATGTAAATATAAGTGTTTACAAGTTTACATATTTGGAATCTTTATTCATTTTCCTATGAATCCATGCTGGTCATTAATTTGTACATTTGATTGTTATGAAATTCGTTGCATTCTGTGCAGGCAAGGGAGAAAACCAAAAATGCAACCAATAAAAAAATTCATTCACACTATCCTCAGTATCTGGTATGTCCACTGTGTGCTTGCAAACAAGCTTGGCAGCGGCTCCGCATGGAACGCACAAGTCTCTGAAGGAAATTCCAGGGAATCAAGTCCCATTCACGTGTAAGAGCAGCTTCGAGCTGTTGCAGATTAGCTGGAGAACCTTGCCTATAGACTCTGCATCCAAGCTCGTCCCACAGATGTTCTATAGGGGACATGTCTGGTGATAGGGCAGGCCAATCAATCGTCACAATGTTCTGCTGCTGTAGATATTGCTGCGTAATGCATGCGGTGTGCGCACGTGCGTTATCCTGCTGGAGAAGCTGCAAGTGTGGATAATTTGTGAGCGCAGGAGCAACCAATGCATCCAGAACCTCATCTCGATATGTCACAGCATTAACATTTCCACAGAAGACGTGAAGAGGCAAGCGATGGTGAAAACTGAATCCTCCCCAAATGTGAATACTGCCACCTCCAAATCGGTTGTGCTGACGAACACAACAATCTGCAATGCGCTCTCCACACCGTCGCCAAATTCTCATACGTCCATCAGCAAAGGATATGTTGAATCTGCTCTCGTCTGTGAATAGGACAGCATTCCACGGCAGTCTAGTCCATCTGACATGTTGCTCTGCCCATTGCAGGCACTGCTGACGATGTCTGTGAGTCAAGTTTGGCCCAACATAAGGTCGTCTTGCAGTAAGGCCTGTATCTCTGAGTCGTTGTATGACTGTCATTCGAGAGACTTGCCCACGTCTACCCACTATTGCTCTTGCTGTTTGACTTGCCGGGAGAGAACGATTCCTTAGGTGACTCAGCACAATATGACGATCTTGCGCAGGGGTAGTAACTCGTGGTTGGCCACTCCAAAGTCTATCCCGGGCACTGCCAGTGGTTCCGTAACATTCATTGAGACGTACAATAGTGCTGTGGTGGCAATTCATCCTTCTGGCAATGGCCCGCGAGCTCATTCCAGTCTCCAACATACCAATGGCTCGTTGGCGGTCATTTTCAGATAGTCGTGACATTTCAAGCAAATGTACTGGGTGTTTTGTCTCAACGGCCTTATTATACCGAGTATACTGCACAACGCGTACACATTTTCGGGGTCATAGCTGTTGGGAATCGTGTTGCACGAGTAACTTTCATTGTTTTCATGTAGTCTGTACACAAACCCGTGGGTTGAATCAAGCACTTTCCATCCAGCAGCCATTCGCTCTCTACCTCATGACAAACACGGGGAAAATCCATTCCCACACTTTTTTTTCCAGCTTCTCGGCATCAGTATATATAATAGTGGTGCATTTTTAATGTGCTTCAGTATATATATATATATATATATATATATATTAGGAATTTATAATAAATTATGTATATATCTTGGGTTGTAGTCATTGTCCTTCACTCTCATCCATAAGTCAAGACTTGAACATAGGTGGAGCAGTATACAGCCATCTTCATCTTCTTGCCAATTTCTCTTCAGCTGAGGAATCCGCGATTTATGGCCTGAAAAAGTCTCCAAGCTGCTGTTCTTCGAGTAGCCAACTCTTTTTTGATGCCTCCATTCCAGTCTTTGACAGTTCCAAGGTATTTAAAGTGGTTTACCTGCTCCAGGACCTGTTCTCCCAGCATAATCTCATGCCTTTTTTTCTTCTCATGATATCACCATGGCTTTTGTTTGAAGCTGTTGACCATTCGTCTCTTCTCCAGCTCTTCCTTCAAGAATTGCTGGTTGGACTGAAGATGTGCAACCATTCAAACCACCAAAGTGCCTTCATAAATGTAGTTTTTATAAAAATCTTTGCTATTTTACTGAACACAAAATGTCGACAGAAGCGAGCAAGATGAATGTATTCTTAGAGTCACAGTATAGTGGTAATAAAAATATTGTTTAAAAACATATCAAAATACATTTATAAATGCATTCTTCTTGCAAAAAGTAATGTACATTTGCCTGAAAATTCCTTCCATATGCAAGTTGACATCTGAGTGTGCTTGAAGAAAAAGGAAATATTTACTCTGAGTTCTAGTGGATGAAGGAATGTAATTATTTGCCCTTGCTTGGATTTTAATGATCCTCCCTTAGTCACCACCGTGCATCTTTAGTGGAAATACCAAGAAAATTTGTTATTTTATATACACACATATACCAATTTTGTCCTGTCACATCACAAACACGCATGTGAACACACACAAATAACTTTATGGAAGAATACAACTACTCACTTTTTATCTTTCCTATGATTTTTATATACTCAATATGTCAGTTATGTGAAATTTCACACATTCTCAACTTTTAAATCCTATGACAGAAACCAAAGTGTATACTGCACATGGTAATAAAATGAGGAAATTCTCACAATTAATCCTTGATTCATTGCTCTGATGCTATACCAGCCTGCAATGCCAAAGTGGTTAGAACCTGAATGAGAAAGACAGAATGCTATAACAAGGATGATAATGAAGACCATGTTTATCAAATTATCTATACATGGTAGTGTCCAGCTGTCAGCCTGATCTCACCTCCGATAATGATAACATTGGATACATCAAATACTTAACCTATTCTTTTATGTTCAAAACAGGTGAATGTGAATTAACAAGGTATGTACAGTATGTCATCAGTTCTCATAATAATTATTATGTCCATGTTTTTGTGACATCACTCATGTATTGACAAAACTAACTAGTTAGTTGAAGGCTTTGGCAGGACCTGATGGAGATACCTACAGTTACTACATGACTATAATTTTAATCTTCTTTAACTTATGGGCTGACACAATTAAGACCAAAGAATGCACTTACAATAATCCTCCCTTACCACCTCAAAGAATTTTCACAAATGAGCCAAAGATTTTTAAAGTTTATATTTACATACCATTCAATAATTAGTAAAACACTAATGATATATGTGTAGACAGTGTGATGTGTGTTAATGTGAAACTTCCAGAGCCTTCTAACTGATCTGTGCCCAACCAAAGACCATTTCTTACTGTCATTTCCCTACACCATTTTTTAATCTCCCCTCTATCCTTTCTTAATCTCCCCAAACATAAACTCTTACACAAACCAGTGTTATGTATACTGAAGGGCAAATACATCATGAAGAGAGATACAAATATAGAAATGAAGATACTAGCAACATTATAGGAAGAGCATAAGTAAAGAAATGTACTGAAAAATAAAGAACAAGATGTAGCAAAGATGAATCCCAAACAACCGAGACAGACAGACATGCACACACACGCATGCAAGCACACACACTCACACACATACATATATATATATAGATAGATATATAGAAAAAGTGAACATCGCATTCCGTTCACAATTGGTGGAAATGCGATCCCAGAACTCAGGTACGCAGATGACACAGTTATTCTTTCAAACAGTGCCAAGGGACTAGAACAATTAATCCTGTCTGTCAAAAGATACAGTGAGGATCAGAACCTTTTTCTGAACACAAAGAAAACAAAGATAATGTCCACAGACAAAACAAGATGCCAACCAAAAATTACCATCAATGATGAGGAAATTGAAAATGTCACAAATTTTGAATATCTTGGCTCCATAATTAACAACAATAGAGACTGCACAAAAGAGGTAAGAAGGAGACTGGCCATAGCAATGCAGAGGTTAAATAAAATGAAGAACCTATGGCATAACACCAGCAAATTAATAAAAGTAAAACTTCTGAGAACGTGCATCTTTCCGGTAGCAACATATGGATGTGAATCATGGACCATTACTCGAACATTAAAGAAAAAAATCGAATCTTTCGAAGCAAAGTGTTACAGAAAAATTCTCAGAATATTGTGGACCAAGAAGAAGAAAAATATAGACATCCTTCACGACCTGAACATCGAGGAAAACTGGCTCATAAACAATATCATGTCCCGGAAACTGAAATATTTTTGCCACATTAAACGCCATAGTGGATTAGAGAGAGCAGTGATGGAGGGTATAGTACCTGGAAGGCGAGGCAGGGGCCGACCAAGACGATGGTGGACACAGGACATTGAAGACACCTTGAACATGACATTGGAGGAGGCAGGAAGGCTGGCTAGAGATCGAGAATCTTTCAGGCGGACTGTGATGAGAGCGACGTTCTGCAAAGGACATGCTACATGATGATGATGATGATATATATATATGATATATATATAAATAGACCTTTAATATCATCCTGAACGGGGAAAAACTACAGAAAGTTGAAAGTTTCAATTATTTAGGCAGTAAAATGACTCAGGATGGTGACACAACAAGAGAAATTCATACTAGAATTGCTTTGGCAGCTAGCGCCTTCAATAGATTATCTAACATTTGGAAATTACGATCATTGAATATACATACCAAGCTTCGTCTGTTTAATTCAAATGTTATCTCAGTGTTAACATACGGCTGTGAGAGTTGGAAAATAACAAAATCATTGGAGAACAAGCTGAATACATTCGAGAACAAATGTCTTAGAAAACTCATGAACATCAGTTGGAAAGAATTCAAGACTAATCAACAAATAAGAGAAGACTCTTGGCAGAAATATGTCTCCAACTATATAAGGAAAAGACGATGGTCATATATCGGTCATGTCCTATGAATGCAAAACAACAGAATACCATTGCAGGCACTCACTTGGGTTCCTGAGGGTAAGAGGAAAAAAGGAAGACCAAAAGAAACACTCAGAAGAACAATAATAAGAGAAGGAAGAACGTTGGGATTAAACAATGTGCAAGAGCTAAGAGGAGTGGCGTCACAACATACAACCTGGAGAGCACTGGTTTCTGCCTTATGCGCCGTGTTTGGTGCTTAAAGAATTTATTATTATTATTATTATTATATATATATATATATATATATATATATATATATATATATATATATATATATATATATATATATATATATATATATATATATATATATACACATATATATATATACTATATATATATATATATATATATATTATAATATATATATTATATAGATAGAAGAGAGAGAGAGAGAAAGAGAGAGAGAGAGAGAGAGAGAGAGAGAGAGAGAGAGAGAGAGAGAGAGAGAGAGAGAGAGAGAGAGAGAGATCATCACCATGATCATCACAGTTAAGTTTTCATCTAACTTCTGTTCGAAATTTATTGATTTTCTGGTGGATTTTTCAAAACTAGCACAAGCATCACTATGTAATAAATGCTGTGATGTCTTTAACACATACTTTTAATGATTATCAAACATTTCCAATACACATAAAGACCAGCTTGAGACTATTAGTATGTTTTATATCAAAGTATTTCAAATGTTTATTAAATTTGTCTATGTCATTTCTCATTTTAAAACTGTATCGTGTATATTAATATATTTTTTACGTCAGGTTTTTTTTGGTGTTTGTGAGGTTTTTATTGATCTAGAGTACAGGTTTTCATCTCTGGTTGACAGGAATACTATTTAAACAATATGGAACAGGCTGCATGCATTGCTCTTTCTGGTTTAAGTCTTTGTTTCTTTTTTCTTGTGGGCAGATATAAATAATGTTGCATTTTAAAGACAATAGCTTTTCTCTATGATAAAGGCAACAAAAATGCATGATATTCCAAAAGTCACCACTCTATTTAAAGAGGCTGTACTTTGTTTGATTTAAGCTTTCTTGTCTTATTCCTTGCTGACCACAAAAATTCATCCTCAAATTACATTCACAAAATAATTTTGTGTTTTTTTTTTTTCAATTAGAGTCCGTGTTTCTGTTTTTTTTTAGGTTTAAACGTTACAGGCAAAACGAATCAGGTGATTGTTACGTGCAGTCTTTGATATCTTACAATATTATACATTGGTATTCTTGTTATCTTCGCAAATATTTTGTAAACAAAATAGTGCTTAAGGGAAAGTCATTATTGAGTTACTTCCCTTGAAAGTTGTGTCGGCTCTTCCGATCAAACTCCGCGGATGAATCCATTTTACTGCGATTTATTCGTTGTTTGGGTAATAATAGATTGTTCTTGCTTCAGAATATCTATGGCCTGAATTTATGTGTATTGTTTGTCTGAGTAGGACGAGTCTGTCTTATATCTGTATATCTTTACATATCTAAGTCGAACTATATGTTCTGTTGTCTCTAGAGAGGTCGAAGGCTATTCGGCGGATGTGTCGCTAGAGTGTGGTGTGATTTGGCTTCGTCCTGATAGGGACTGTGTTTTCCATGTCGGCCTGTCGCCGGGGAAAAAGTGATCTCAGTATTTGTGGGGAAGGTGATAGTCGTCTAAACCTATCGTGTATGCTTTACCCCAGTGTTTATTCGTATTGCCAAGGAATGGCAGTTTCATATTTCCTATACCAAGGTAATCAAAGATACTCTTATGAAACTCTCGATCGAAGCCACCATTTTCGATAGTTACGATTTGAATGTCTAAGAGAATATATTTGACTCGATGAAAACGACTTCGATTCCTAGCAGCACTATATCCTGTAGATTGCAGTCAATTGTTCATGATCAAATCTACAGAGCAATGAAATGTTTTATGAATGACTAACTTTAGGACAGATTCATTATCTGTATCCAAACGTGAGTGACAGCTCACGAGTGAAGCCATCTTGGAACCAAAACATGTAGTGACTTTCAAGAAGAGAAAAGGGATGCCCGTATTATCGCTTGATTAGTCCAGAGATCACTGCTACACATGAGAACCCATTGCTAGCGGTTCAATATTATTATATGGAAAAATATGTGCTGAACATTATGTTGAAGAATCGTCGCTAGACGAGATTAGGTTTAGAAGCCATCTGAAATATTGTTTATAAGCTGACGTGCTCAGTCAGTGAAGTCAGATGATATATATGTATGGGCGATACTGAGTGCTTGGCTACTGACAGTCCATTATACACTTATTCTACATGAGTGCCCATGTAACATTGCAAGACCATTTATCCACTGTACTATGATGTATTATGGCAACCTGTGATTTGTCACTATCTGTGCTGTCGAGTGTGTACGTCCAATTAAACTTTAGAAAAGGTACACAGTCGTTGGTGTCGATGACTTCCAGTCATACATGAGTGTGAGAAAAGAACATTTGTCAACAACACGAACCCTTATTATCATTCGCACATTATACACTCAATCCATGTCTACACACCACTGCGTAGGTCAAGTTGACATTCCATACACTACAGTGGAGCAAACAACACCATAGAAATCTTATCAACTGATGATGATGATGATGTCTGCTTCCATCCACTTATATCTATCTTTTGGTGGATATCATTAACGGGAATAAAAATCCAACCTTATCAACTTTATCAGTGATGACTTTTGGAACATCCTGTATATGATCTAGCAATAGACAAACATAAGCCAAGAAATACAATAAAATATAAAGGTACCTTTAGCACACACCCAACCAATGCCAACAGATTTAGCTTTCTCTATGGCCAAGTCAATACAGAATCTGCCAACCACTGGACCTGTTGAAATTAAATAACATGTTTACATAATTGTAACAAGCTTTGATTTATACATAATATGGCTGTTTTTAGTAAGTGAATAAGCTAGAGCTCTTAAACAATAGTAGTTAAGTAACAGAAATGCAGCAAAGAGATTTAAAAACATTTGGTCAGAAGCAGAAACCATTCTTGTTACTAGCATTGTGTTTCTTTATAAGTTTTCCATGTTCTAACATTACTGCCATCAAAACATGTTCTAACTGTTTTGCCATAATTGTCATTTTCCTCAAACTAATGCTTCTACTGTTATTAGAAAACTGATAGGAATACTGCTTTTCCTGAATTAAATCATTCGTAGATGTACGTCAAGTGATACACATTTTACACTTGTATATATTCGGCTCCTTAGTGCACAGCCCCAGTCATGATGTGAAAAGGCAGTTGAATCTCTGTATTATGGCTCAATAGAGGTCTCAAAGAAAGCCCAGCTCTCATAATGAGCTGGGGGCCAGCAGTCAGCAAGCTGGTGTTGCTTTCAGCACCTCCTTTCCGTTAAAGGTTTGTCTTATCAGTAGGCAGAAATTGGTTCTGGTCTCAACTGTCTTTTCAGCCCCAATATTAATATTAATGGCTTAAGCTGCTACCCAAAGTTGTGTGTGATGTTCCTGACAATGAGCTCTCTCAGTTTGGGTACCTAGGTAATGTCCCTTGGCAAGGTCCCCTCTAGCGTAGAGGACATCCAACTCATGGCATTGCATCACCCGCCAATTAGTAGGCCTGGAATTTTTACCAGTGTTCAGCCTGTTGAGTTGGGGAAGCCCTCTGAGTTTGCAAGAAAGCTCTGAAGCTCACCCCAAATACAAATAGGTAAAGAGTGATAACTCAAATCCCTGGGATTGAAAGAAGAGGTTCAAAGATGTGTGCAAGAGAGACATGAAGGCACTGGAAATAAGTCCAACAACCTGAGACGATAAAGCTACCGATGGCACCAAGTGGTGATGCTCCCTATGGCGCCACCTCAGACTGGGGGACAACTCTCACAACAAGCAGAAGAGAAAGAAAACACAGTGAAAGATACACTAGGAAAAAAAGCAACTGAGGGCTACCGCCACGGGGGCACATTCCCTTAGTCAGTTATGACTGAAGGGGGATTAATCTGAGTAGTTCCTGGGTGTCTCAGAGACAAGGAAGTCTACTGCTTTCTCACATGTGTGTCCTATGAGGCTATCAATGTGAGGTTATGCATGAGACTAGCAATGGCATCATGTCAAAATAATTGCTACAGAATGGGCACTGCATCTTTTTTTAAAGATCGTTATTTCACAACATTTCACCCACTTGGAAAAACATTTCATTTTAGACAGCCCTTCACTGGCAGTTTGCCGACATCATTTCATATAGGCCTAGGCAACAACACATTGTTTTATGATAATGCCTGCTTCTGCATTTTCATTACTAAAGCAGCTAGCCACGCTACTTTATTTGACGATGAAGCAGCTTTAACTGTTTTACTGCTTTATATTTTATTGGAAGTCATGAATCTACTACCATGCAGATAACTCAGGAGCTTAAAATGACTTAAATCTCTAAGCTATTTCAAAGATGAACAGAAAAGCAGCTGAAACATTTTCAAGAATGAATGGACATGCATTAAGAATAGTTTATCTGGCCATTAGACTAAATCAAGAAAGATTCAACTAATCATGTGTACACAGATGGATCCAAGGGAGAGGATGGCAAATTGGGGATAGGAATATATATTCCAATATGGAAAATGGCAAAAAAATATAGCATCATGGAAAATACATCCATTTTCACTGCAGAGATGGTGGCAATACTAAAAGCACTAGAAATATTCTCTAATAACCCTCCCAATAAATTAACAGTTTTTAACTGACTCTCTTTCAACAATCAAAGCACTTAGAAACTTACGAGAATGTAGTAGACCTGATATAGCAGAGGAGATCTTTCTGGCTACTACATACTTATATTCCAGAGGATGTTCAATCTTAATTGCTTGGATACCTTCACATGTTGGCATAGAAGGAAATGAAAAGGCAGATAAAGAAGCCAAGAAAGGTAGATCTGATAAAAATCAAATAAATGTAGGGACGAGTAAATCAGAGATTAAGAGCTTAATTAAAGATTAAATAACAGATGAATGGAAAGCAGAGTGGGATAAAAATCTGAAGGGAAGACATGCATATAAGATGTTCAAGGCTCCAACAAGAAAATGTCAGATATCTAGGGAATTGAAAATTCCCAGTAATAAGAAACTTCTAAGACTACAGCTGGGAAAAGGCTATTTCAGAATAGAAGAACCTTACTGTGCAGGATGTCTTCAAGACAATAATATAGAACATTTCTTGTTAAAATGTAAGAGGTATGAACAAATGAGAATCCCAATATTAGATTATTTGCAAGCATCCAACTTACCTATAAATATAGAAGAGGTGTTAAGAATAGACAGACCTAGGGAACTGCATAATATAGTCAAACAATATTTAACACGAACAAATGTTAATATATAGTGGCTGGGAATGTGAAGGTCTGACGCTGTTCTTACAATGCATATGACTTTTAAAAGATGAAAGTCAATTAAATATCTGTTAAAGTCAGTTATATAACTAGAACCACTTTAATATTATTCTTGTTCAGAGTTTCTTCTTTTCTTTTGTATGTAACGTATAAGCACAATTGTGATTGTCCCTATTTACAATGATTTGACAAATGTGATGCCACTTTCTCATATCGGCAGTTGTTCATATTATTTGGAATTGAAAACAGTATATATCCTAATTATAACCCATCAGAGGTTGAACAGGATATTTTTCTTCATTAATTTAAAAAAAAAATTCAACTAATTCTGCAGTATCATCACCTATACCTGTGCCTCAGTGCGATACTCCATTGTTCTGGAACAAGATATACAAAATTACAGTCATGAGCTAATGCACATGAAACTAGCCACACAATGGCTTCTAGTAAAGCATGTGTATCACATGACACTTCAAGATAAACTTTGATTAAGAACCATAACTTGCAAGATATTCAAGTATTTCAGCATATTCCAAACATCACAGGGTAGATATTTATTTCTTCAGCTAGGCCAACATATCAAGAACTATAGGGAAACAGATAATTATAATAATGCCAAATGGATATGATTTTCCTCCTGAAAACAAAAGACATTCAGTAGTGCTTAGAAGCATAAAAACTTTCACACATCAGACAGTCTATAATATATTCACTTTTGTCATCGTCAGTAGGTTTCACTTTGTTAACTACAATCCAGAATGCTATTTTACAGAAATGACTTAAATGATATACACATTTCTTTTTTGCAGTGTTAGATTTTTCTGTAATTCATTTAAAGCTGTTATTTCATAACCAAATTCCCAACCACACTCTCGAAAACACTTTTGAAACCTAAACAATTGTTTCCATCCACAAGTGCAGTTGCCACAGTCTCTTTCATGATTTCTGGTTCCTTATCCACAGTATTGTAGCCAAGACTAATGTCACTCAAATAGTGATCTGAAAAATAAATTGAAGAAAACAAATTACTACAAACAAGATTACTTAGTGAAATATTTTCTTAAATCAAGATATGGAAAAAGATATATAAAGAGACAGAGAGAGAGAATGAAATAATGCTTTGTAGAATATTAGACACTAAAAACAGATAATTAATAAAGCATAAGAGAAGGAGAAAATATGGCAGACTATTTATTCCTGCATAATGAAATATTAAATTAAAAAAGGAAAATATAATAGATACAATTTAAAACATAACTAGGTATTTACAGGACAGCAAATCAGTAGTATTCCACAAAAAGACTAGAACAGATCTAAGATACTTGGCTGCTGTTTACATAGTTATAAATAAAAAAAAGAAGGTGATGGAGAAGAGATGTGCTATAAACATCTTCCCTACTCACCAATCCTATTCAACCCATGACTGTAGTGTCCCCTTTGATCTGCAGACACCAAAAGATCTGCCATGGCTTCTGCATGGTCTGGTTTAGCACCAACCTTCAGCATGCACCTGACAACAAAGTCCCTAAGATTTTCTACAGGCACAATGACCTGAGGTTCAGTACCATTATCACTGCTCATTATGGAAGTGTATGTTATCCTGCCAATAACAAAGAATATAATTAGATGGTACTTTTTCATGTATGGAATACTCAACACAACAATGATGAAATGGTTTGAACATCTGAATTTAAAAAAAAAAACGTTCTATTGCTACCCTCATATGTCCTAGGTGGTCATCCACATATATCTTCAAGCATATGGCTATAGCACTGTGATGCACAGGCCATACATTGAGGAAATACGTTGATAGCATTATCAGACAGTCCTTGTTCTGGAATCCACTCTGTAAGAGAGGTAGAGGCAGACCACACAGACAAAAAAAAAAGAAAAAGGAGAAGAGAACTGGAGGCAGAAATTAATATGATGAGGAAGTCAGGGAAAGACGATGAGCTTTTGCACACGACAGGACTTCACATGAATTTGTTGAAGGTCTATGCTTCTAGGAGAGCTGTAGAGTAATGAATAAATGTGGTTGTAGAGTTGCTGAGTTGATAAGATAAAATAATGAAAGTGTGGGATCATGAAGCAACGTTTAAATACAAGTAAGTATGGCAGGCTTACATGAGATGCTGTCACTGTAAGGAAGCAGAGAGCTTGTTAGTAATAATCCATATTCAGAACACATTTATATTACAACATGTACACAGTAAAAACATAAGTAATCCACATTCCGTGAATACATGGCAATTAATCTTTTTCTTTTTTTAATGTGACAGTTAAGGAAACAGACATGCACATCCAACATTCTCACTAGTTTGTATGTCTTAAGGATGAGAGATTAGGATATTGCCTGACAAACTAAACATTTTTAATTTTTATATAAACTTCAGTCATAATAATAAATGTTAATTAATTCCATAGACCTTCCACAAACATATGCAAGTCCTTCTCTCACGTGCCATCAGCTCAAGGTCTTTCTATGTCTTCCTCATTATTTTTATTTCTGTCTCCAATTCTCTTTTCCGTGTGTTTTTCTGTTTACCACTGCTTTGCTTACACAGTGGATTCCAGAACAAGGACTGCTTGGTATTGCTATTATCAAGTTTCCTCAATGTGTGTCCTTTCCATTTCCGGCATCTGGTCATCTTTTGTTTCAATGGCACTTGTCTGGTTCTTGTCATCAGCTTCAGGTGACCTTGTCATACCATTTCAATCCTTCTATTCTACACAGTCATCCATGTATGGAAGCCGTAACTTCTTGGTTTGTTGTTTCTGCTGTTCTCCATGTTTCAAAGTCATACAACAGGACTGAGACAATACATCATAGCCTTTAAACCCAGTTCCTGCAAACCCAAGTGGAACAGTCCCATTTGTGATGGTTTGGCCATGACTGCAGAATTGGAGAAAACCGGCTACCATGACAAGCATGGGAAACCAACAGCTAAGGATTCAGATGTTCAGGATGACCCAGTGTTCACTGGAAGGTTAACATCAGACAATCTCTGAAGGACTGAGGACCCAGTTCCTGCAAACCCAAGTGGAACAGTCCCATTTGTGATGGTTTGGCCATGACTGCAGAATTGGAGAAAACCGGCTACCATGACAAGCATGGGAAACCAACAGCTAAGGATTCAGATGTTCAGGATGACCCAGTGTTCACTGGAAGGTTAACATCAGACAATCTCTGAAGGACTGAGGACTGGACTGGAACCTGGCCAAAAGAAAGACAGCCGATGGGATAGCATGGTGCTCTCTCTGGCTAACCTCTACACTCCAAGGTAGAAGAGGAATGACTTAGTAAATACAAGCGCAATGATCTGACCTTCAGGCTGAAGATTTTTGGTAGATTTTTTTTATTGCCATATAATTCCCAATGCAAAGAAAGCTCCTTTTGCCTTTACCCCCCTTATTTTGATATCACTGTCTGTCCCCCAACAGAGTTTATACTGTTGCCAAGGTATATGTATGATTCTACATCTTGTAGTGGGGTTTCTTCAAGTGCAATACTGTTATCGTTTCTTGCATTTATTCTCACGATCTTTTTTCTCCTGGTGTATTTTCTGACCCATTTGCTGTGACCTCTCATCTAGTAATTTCATTTTATCTTGCATCTGATTATGACTATGGGACAGGACAGCCAGGTCGTCTCATAGTCTAGATCATCAAGCTGTTTAGTCAGAGTCCACTGTATTCCTTTTCTGTTGGCTGAAGTCAATATTTTCATAACCGAATCTATAGCCAAAAGGAAGAGAAATTATGACAAAAGGCATCCCAGTCACATTCTAGTTCTTATCCCAATCGGTACTGTAAATTGACCATCATGAAGAGTTTTGCATGTCATGTCTTCATATGTTTTATAGAAGTTCATTCATTTATTTATTATCCTTCAGTTTCTCAAGGAAACCAGGCCTCCAACAAATTCATGCCATATCCTCTGGTTTTGAGCCATCCGTTCAAGATCTTTCCAAATCTCCTTTATCACTTTCATTTCTGTCTCTAGTTCTCTTCTCTGTGTATATTTCGGATTCCATCAACCTTCCATACCATGAGGATTCCAGAACAAGGGCTGCCTTGCAATGATTCAACGGGTTTTCAGCGTGAGTCCTATCCATTGCCAGCATTGTCTTCTCATCAACTGTTCCACCAGCACCTGTCTGGTTCAATGCTCATCATACAGCTTGGGGAGGCAATTTAATAGATAAATTAGGAAAACTACTGTTGGACTTCACTGAAAACAATGAAGTAATTATACTGAATGATAGATCAGTAACAAGAATTAACTCGTGTGCAAATCAGCAAGTCACAGCTATTGATATAAGCATTGAAACAGCACATCTTGCTAATGCAAAATTATTGAGGATACAAATGCAGCACATTTACTCATTGAAATAACATTAAAAGACAAATACAAGCCTAACAAATTGGTAGAAAACCAAAATTTCACTTTAATAAAGCTAATTTGGTAGCTTTCCAGATAGAAATGGAAAAGACAACAATGAGAGAAAATGAAAATATAGATATATTTGCAGATAATCTCACAAGATAAATATTAAAAATAGCTGTTAAACATTTACCAAATGCATATATGCCACAACACATACTTCTGAACCACTTTAAGAATAAAAAAAAAAGAATGAACATTGGAACAAAAACCCAGTACCATGGTGTCGTGAAATGACGTCTGTCTCACATCACGAATTCTAAATATTCTGACCATACAGCGCACCATACCTTGTAGAAAGATAAAATACATTAACCAATGAAAACACTTTCTTGGTCCTGTGTTTACTACTGCTTGGAAATTAAAGATGGCAAGGCCCTATCTGTGTAACCTGATTAACTTTGGAATTTTACTACAGCATTTTAGAAGAAGTACCACTTGAAAGAGGGTACCAACACAATATTAGGAATGTTACTCTACCCGTAAGTAATAATACTTTTACTAATACTAATATAGGACGGGAGAAATCTTAGGTTGAATGCACTCGAAGCTTCAGGTTGTCCTAAATTTAGCAGTTTAAACTACGCATACTATAAAATGCAATTTGGGAACTAAGAGATTATTACATAGATAAATAAAGCCAAATTCCAAGTATAATTTAAGCTTTGAGGGAATAAAATCGCATCGGGAATAACGGAGATAATTAAAAAAAGCAGTTTTCCTACATTGTACGATAGCCAAAAGGTAACCACATTTTCTGATCGTGATTTCATTCTTCGGGATGCCCATCTCGTATGTAGAGGTTGTAATATGAATACATTAAAGTACGAACCACACATTGTAATATAATGCGAATCTTGACATGTACGATATTCTGTAAATAAACATGGCTACAAACTGAACATGCTTTTACTGAGTGCCTTCTGAAACATGTGTGTGCTTGTGTAGATGACGAGGTAATGCTTATATACATACATCATAACATTACATGGTGGCAGCGGTCGATACCGGACTGACGCAAAAAAACAGCTACACGATAACACGTGAGTACAGTATTCGGCTAATTTTCGTCATCGAGGTCAGCCATGGCGGCGAAACAATATCGCAACGCACCGCAAATGAGATTCGCCGGTAAAGATGATAAGAGTGAAGCTTTCTTGTTATGGCGCCAACGCATAGATCTATATTCCAAGACCACTGGTCTGGAAGGACAAACCCTAACTCCATATATCCTAGAAGCATTGGACGATGAAGGTTTGAAAATTTACAACAGTTTTGCTACCGCCATGCCTGTGGAGTCGGCGACAGACCCCGCAGCCATATTGGACGAATTTGAAAAACGTCTGATAATAAAGCACACGAATTTTAGAGCGGCAAGATTAGAACTTCACCACCTGCGACAGAAACCTGGTGAAAGTCTAGATGATTTTTTCACTCGCATCAAGGAGAAAACAAGTGTATGCAAATTTAACAAAGAAGAAAAAGAGCGAATTATCGAACAGATCCTTCTCAGCACACCAATGCCAGAGTTCCAGAAATGGATACTGAGCCAGAGTGATACACTAACTTTACAACAACTTCTGGATGAAGGCAGGAAACACGAGGCACAAGCACTAAACATTAAACAAATTCAGCAAGGTACAGTAACAGCCCAGGTGGATGCAGTAAAAAGCTATAAACCCAAACAAAACAAAGCAACCGGTTCGAAGCAACAAGAAAAACACAACACAAGCAGAGGTGCTATGTGTAAATGTTGTGGCCTAAACCACATACAAAACCACTGTCCAGCTAAAGACTCTACATGTCATTACTGCAGAAAGAGGGGCCACTGGATAAAATTATGTTTCAAGAGGAAACAAGACAGTGCTCAACACAACCTTCACAGCAGAGAGTCATCAAAACAAACACACTTTATGATGACTGAGGACCTTGACTCCAGTGAAGAAAGTGATCCTTCCACATTTGATACTGTGAAGATACTAACTTTCAGTAATGAACCAAAGAGAACGCAGGCTTTCTGCAAGGTACAATTCCGAATACCAGGAAATAAAAGGCACAAAGAAAGATATATTCGGTTCAAGATAGACACAGGTGCCCAAGGTAACACTCTACCCTTAAGAATATTCAGACAGATCATGCCTGACAAGGTGGATGAGCAAGGATTTCCCACAAGGGATGTAAAAAGTAGGAGTGGCAGGACAAAGCTAAGAGCTTACAATGGAACAAGTATAGACTGTTTCGGAGCAGTAACACTTGAATGTTTATACAGAGACTCTGAATGGACATCGTCAACATTTTACTTGGTAGATGTTGAAGGACCTGCAATTTTGGGTTTACCAATGTGCGAAAAGCTGAGTGTGGTAACTATTAACAACATTAAAGCTGACAAAAAAGAACATCTTACTCTACACGTCACTGGAGTAGATGACCTTAAACAGCGATTCCCAGAACAGTTCGACAGAATAGGCAAACTTCCAGGAAAGGCAAGATTCTTTTTAAAAGACAACGCTGAGCCAAAGATAGACCCACCTAGAAAGTATCCTATACATGTTAAACAGAAGCTTGCCACAGAACTAGAAAAGATGGTGCAGAATGATGTTATTAGAAAGGTTGAAGAGCATTCTGATTGGTGTAGTAGTATCACAACCGTTCTGAAGCAGGATGGTTCTCTTCGGGTTTGCCTTGACCCAAAACACTTAAACAACAGTCTAAAGCGCTGTCCACACAAAATGCATACAGTGGAAGAGATAACTCACAGATTCCACAATGCCAAATATTTTTCTAAACTAGATGCTGTACACGGATACTGGAGTGTTGAGATAGCAGAGGAAAGTCAACTCCTTACAACTTTTCGAACACCATTCGGCAGATATTGTTTCAAGAGACTCCCATTTGGTTTGAATGTATCACAAGACATCTTTCAACAGAAGATTGACAACATTGTTGAGCAATGTTCTGGTACAGTGGCTATTGCGGATGACATTGTAGTCTGCGGCAGGTCAGAACAAGAACACGACCGTAACTTGATTAACTTGATGCATGTAGCACAGGCCAATGGGCTAACATTCAACAGCAAAAAGTGTACAATTAAGGCAACGGAGATAAAATTTTTTGGATTGCTGTACACCCAGAATGGTGTAAAACCAGACCCTAAAAAGGTTGAAGATATTCATGACATGCCAACACCAGCTACAAAGAAGGAACTGCAACAATTCTTAGGTGCTGTCAATTTCCTAGCACAATTCATACCAAATTTGTCAGCTGCTGCAGAACCTTTGCGATCTCTACTACAGAATGAAACTCCGTATGAATGGTCAGAAGACTACCAACACATTTTCAACCACTTGAAGACCCTCATATCATCTGATGCATGCTTGAAATACTATGACATGCAAGCACCCACTTTTCTCATGGTTGATTCCAGTCTGAAAGGCCTAGGAGCAGCACTTTTGCAACCAGACAAAAATCCTGAAGGACACTATGCCAAAGAACTTCGTCCTGTAGCTTACGCAAGCAAATCATTAAGTTCTGGCGAAAAGAAACTTGCAAACATTGAAAGAGAAATGCTAGCTGTACGTTTTGGAATCAAACGCTTCCACACATTTCTTTTCAACCGTCCATTTACAATTCTCTCAGATCACAAGCCACTTGAGATGATTCATAAAAAACCAATAGCTTCAGCACCACCACGACTACAAGCTCTGTTATTGGAAACACAAGGTTATGATTTTAATATTCAGTATATCCCAGGAGAGGATATAGGTCTTGCAGATGCTCTCAGCAGACTACCAAACCCCAACAAGACAGCAGATCTTACCCCAAACATCAAAGTTGATTTTGTCAAGTTTAGCGATAATCGGCTTGAACACATCAGAGAAGACACAATGAGAGATCCTATCCTTAACTCTCTCAAAGAACTGATATACCATGGATGGCCAAGCTCTATCAGGGAAGTTCCAACACACATCCGTCCATACTACTCTATGAGGGACGAGTTAAGCATCGAAGATGGTCTGATCCTTAAAGGAGATCGCATTGTTGTACCAGAAACACAACGCGATATCATCCTTAAACAGCTCCATAATAGTCACCTTGGTATTGTGAAGACACAACTGAGAGCAAAGAAAGATGTTTACTGGCCACAGATAAACAAGGACATAGAAACACTATGTAAAAACTGTTCAATTTGCCAAGAACATGCAAATAAGCAGTGCAGAGAACCTCTCATACCATCAGACATACCATTGAGCCCTTGGAGCATTATAGGAACTGATATTTTCTCAATCGACAATAATGACTATCTTATTATTGCTGATTACTACAGCAAATTTCCCATCATTGAGAAACTTCCACAACCCTCACCATCAGCTGTTATTGCAGACATTACAAAGAAGTATTGCAGCATGTTTGGCATCCCAGATGAAATTAGATCAGACAACGGTCCACATTTCTCAGGTCAAGCATACAGAAACTTCACTAAGGACTGGAAGATCAAACACACAACATCATCACCTAGATACCCTAAATCTAATGGTTTCATTGAGAGACAGATACAAACTATCAAGTCAATCATGAAGAAAACAAGAACAGAGGATGTACACCTAGCACTCTTGAGATGGAGAACAACACCGGTAGACAGTAAGATCGACAGTCCAGCAGAACTTATGTTTGATAGAAGAATTAAAGACCTCCTACCATCTAAGGTCCACTTCCGTCCACAACATAGAGACAGCACATATGATCAACTTCAGCATCGTCAGCAAGTTCAGAAATCCAACTATGACAAATGTGCTAAAGACTTACCACCATTATATCCTGGTCAGCATGTGACTACCTACAACCACAACAATGACACATGGTCAAAAGCAACAATCATTTCCAGAAACCCTGAACCCAGGAGCTATACTTTAAGACCAGACAGCAGCAGCAACCTCCTGAGGCGAAACAGAGTGGACATAAGAGAAATCCCACAGAATACAACAGAACAGAGAATTCCCATGCTTTCAACAGACAATGCAGTAACTCCAGACCTTGGTGCCCCACAAAACCAACAAGCGCCAAGGCCGAAATCACAACCAACTCAAGCTAAACCAGGGACTTCCGCAGAACCACCAGCACTTTACACCACTCGTTCTGGCCGTACAGTGACACCTCCCAGCCGATACAGACAGTGACATATATACTCACACTGAGCATTACACATACTTATCCTTTCTCACATGAAACATTTCGTTGGAAATGTTTGCACACATTTTTTTTTCAAAAAAGGGGGGATGTAATATGAATACATTAAAGTACGAACCACACATTGTAATATAATGCGAATCTTGACATGTACGATATTCTGTAAATAAACATGGCTACAAACTGAACATGCTTTTACTGAGTGCCTTCTGAAACATGTGTGTGCTTGTGTAGATGACGAGGTAATGCTTATATACATACATCATAACATTACAGAGGTCACACTATAAATAGATTGGCCTAACGAACTCGGTTAGTCACTATTATTTGAAAACACAGCAAGCGGGGGAAAGAAGAGCATATGTTAAAGCAAGTGTTTGCCTTCTGTACCTGTTAGAAGACCTTAATCAACCATTAAGAGCTAGTCTGTGTGTGTGCCTGAGGGTTTAATCATATAACTTGAAAACCTACAACAAATAAGAAGAGGCTTCTCTTGATGAAGTTGCAATGAATGCAGTGCCAGTCTATGGACAAGTGCCAGCCATTTCGTGTGTAGCAGTAGGAAGATTCTCATCTGAAAATTCTATCCAGCATCAGAGGGAGCCATCTGCAGTGACTCAGGTAAGTTGCTCCTCAGGGCAACTGTGTAGCGTATGCCGGTTCACAAAACAAATAACCGCATCCAGTTCATGATGAACAGAACATTATAGAGCTCAATTAACTTGTACTAATAACACTAGTAATTCTTCAGTGAAAAATCAAGCAAGCTAGAAGGCCTACAGAATGATAGACATCATAACACAAGTGAAAAACATTTGTTTAACTGTTATTTATTTATTTACTGTTGTAAAATATTTGAGTTTAAAACTTTTCAAACAGAAAAGAGTAACTGTTTAATTAAATTGTAAATATTCACCAGCAGACTTTTTTAAATTCTTTAAGTTGAATTACAGTTCTTGTTGGTGAATTTAGTTATATAATTTCCCCTAGCAGAGTCAGAAACAATATTAAATACCATAATCACAGAGGCAGATCAGGAGAGGTAGCAGTTAGGGACTCAGAGTACTACATCACCATCTTCTCTGGGAACTTACATAGCTTGATCCTACCTTTGTGTCTATACACCCTTACTCTCTTCAGAGAAGGGGGTATTACTGATAAGACCAGACTCTTATCTGGCACTATCCTGGTATCATCTGATACATCTTTATGTCCAGGTTATCTTCTTATTTTTAAATAACATCTGAACCTCTCGCGACACATGGTGACAGTTAGGTGTACAGAAATTCAAAAACATAGGAAACAAAGCTCTTCAAAAACACTGAAAGAATAGAACTGAAGATAATTTTGATACCGGTATTTATAAGAAAGTAAGAAATTAATCAAACAAAATAATACTTATGGCTAAAGAAAATCATTGGAAAAATGTATGCCACAAATTTATTCCTCCAACTAACTGTATTACTGATGTGTGGTTTATGTTAAAGGCAGAACTAAAAATATGATAATCCCAACTATAAAAAGACCAGAAAGGGCAGAGAGAGACTTTGTGATGAATTTACCGTGATACAACATTAAAATATCTCCAATTATAAAGATAACATGTAGGGATAAAATAATGCGTAAGATACTAGGATACATGCTCGCCTATGCCAGCGTTTCCTACCGCCATTGAAACTAACTAGTAGACATGCAGACGAAACGGTACCCTTGTAGACGGGAGGGAAACGGAGATAAAAATCATTATGACGGTCTGAACACGTGTTTGAATCTAGAAAGGCAAAAAGACGCAATTTGTAGTTTAAAGAAAAATCACGCCACTAGTTGACACAATGTAAGGAAATGGACAGAAAAAGACCTTAGCTCTTGTTAGAAACAGTCGTATCTTAGACGTTTTACCGTAATTGGTTGTTTTGTTCGAATATAGCGGCAAATGCCATACCCAAAGGTTCAAAACAAATTTCAAAAAACTAACGTTGAGAAAAGTAGATTTTTCCTTAATAATAAAGTTATGAAAAAATAAAACCTAGCTAGTTTGATAGCCCTTCTTAAGCAGAGAAATAATATATTTTTAATTATACAGACGGACAGATAACACGGAAGATATTGACGAAAGACCGTATTGTTCCTATCAGACTAGCGAATAGTATTGTTGGGCATACTTTCACTAAAGTCACAATTTTGCGTCCTTGAGACAGAAAAATGCAAAATTCAAACTGTAATGAACTAGCGGGGCAAAGTCGGGAGATAGTGGCTAAAAATAACTTAGGAAGCAGGTTCGTGCAGTTTTTACATGTAGTTAGTCCAAAAAACAAGTGTAATTTTGGGAAAAGATAAAATGTGACCGACGTACATTTGGAAAATTGAGATGTACTTTTGACTTTATTTTCAAATTTTAAATTGAAAAGCTTAGTCTTCTGATCTGATTGGCCAACGCATTTTTATATTAGCGGGATAGAGACGCACATTTTTGCCATTCGATAGAAGTCTGTCCTATAACACAGTTCTTAACTGCTAGTGGTGTTTTCCAGGAAATAATACATAAACTTCAGTGGGACGCCATACTCTAGCCAGCAGCTCAGCTGAGTTTTGCTAGTATTAACTGTGTTCTCAATTCTGAATTGTGGTAAGGATAAAAGCATTTATCTTGTTTATTTTAATATTTTGAGTGATTGATACTGCCATATCATGAAAAATGATTACGACAAGTAAGTGCTTGCTCTAGGTCCCCAGCCGCAGCCCAGGGCTTAGAGACAAACAAATAAAATATGGAAACATAACTAAGACTATGGAAGGCGGATCTATTATTGAGATCAGTGGGAACATATCACCTATCTTATTGAATGAAAGAGGAAACTATTGAACATATCTCAGATGCAATGCAGTCTTGGGGAACTGGTACTATGTGAAAACAACTGGGTGAGATGTACTATGTTGGTCAGAGAGATCTGACCCAGTCTGTGTAATGTTGTTGTGTTGTGTTGTGTGTAAGAGTGGCGCAGTGGATAGAGTACTGACACATGGCACAACTTTTGTTTCAGAATTGTGAGTTTCTGTTTTGGCACTAAAGTGGTGCCAAATGCTTTTGTAAAAGTATACAAGCAGATGTCTGTGCCGCCTAACATTGGTGTCTGTGCAGCCTAATATTGTACTCTAGCTACGGAGAGGAGTGGGCCACCAGAATCCTATACCAGATCGTCACAGGCGAGATAAGTGAAAACCTGGCCTGCTGGAGATTCACAACTATTCCACCATCAAATAAAGACATAACTCTTGAGAAATATAACATTTAACTTCAGTCTATAAGTCAATGGACAATGATTGTTGTAGTCACAGATTGGGAGTGATGACGCCACCCGAATTAAACATCCAGTGCTAGTTCTTCCCAAGATATTATAGATAATAGTAATATTAACCATTCTTATAATATACCTATGTACACAAATTACATTTGATTATGCCATATATTTATGCATTTCATTGATAACTCCATATCATTTTATATGTTCTGACCAAAATAAAACATTGGTTCAGAACTAATAAATTAAAAAAATTGTTAAAATTTAAACTAAAACAGCCAGAGTTAGTTCAGTGTGTTATAGAGTTTATTAATATTATTAGACTTATTAATTACATGTGTGTGTCTGTATATTATATTACTACACATTACATTTCAGTACCCTAGACTTTTAACGTAGCTAACATTCATGATAGTAGAATAGGTCTGTTTGAGGTCGTAAGTGGTAGTAAGAAGGGCCTTCTGTAATTCACATAAATTTTTATCTCAGGAGCCTTCACAGCTGACCTCATACAGTACACTAGGTAACATAACAACCACACAATAACATCAAAAACCACTACAAATATTGGGGTCTTGTCCGGGGATATTAAGTTTATCAAAGATAGTAGGATCTCCTGGTGTGGGAATTAAGCTAATGGGGACAGAGTTGTATAAATTTAAAAGTGTCCCTTAAAATAAAAAGTGGAAAAAAAAAAGTTGATGAATCTTCACAGCCAGTGGTAATTAATTGATTAATTAATTAATATATTACCTTGGTAATTATATACTTAGAATTACCTTAGTCCTTGTATACTTGAAATTACCTTAGTCATTGTTAATTTGTATGTTAAAGTATGGCAGATCTAGCAAAATTTAGATCGGCTGCTGTGCTGACGGCGAAGGAGATGAACATGGAGGGTCAGGTTTTAATTCAGTATGTAACTTCAGAATGTGACAAGTATATTGAAAGGGAAGATAGGAGGTTAGCTGAAGAGAAGAGGTTACAAATTGAGGCTGATAAAGAACTTAAGAGGTTGCAGATAGACGCAGAAGAAAAACGACAGCAAAGGGAGGCAGAAGAAAAACGACAGCAAAGGGAGGCAGAAGAAAAGAGATTGACTGCCGAAAGGGAAGCAGAAAAGGAGGAGAAGAGATTACAAAGGGAACATGAGTTACGACTAAGGGAGTTTGAGTTTCAAAGCCATGCTCCTGAAAATGGTGCCAGCCCTTTTGCCTCAGATGCTACGCCTAGTCAGGGAGCCTCAACCTCAGCTATGGGGTTTCATTTAGACCATTTTGTTGAGAAAGACGATGACATCGAGGGGTACCTTAGTAGATTCGAATTATTAGCTACTACGTATGGGTTAGAGAGAGAGAGGTGGAGTCTAAAGTTATCACAGGGACTTAGAGGTACTTCTTATGAAGTCTTTGCTAAGATGAATACAGACGACCAAGACAATTATGACATGCTAAAGCAGGCTTTGTTATTGAGATATGAAAAGAATGGTGAATTTTATCGTAAGAAGATTAGAAATGCCAAACTGTTGTCTGGGGAGACATACCACCAATTCTCTGCCAGACTGGAAACCTATTTGGAGAAATGGACTGCTGTGGGGAAGACCCAAAATCTCAAAGAGATGATCATGATAGAGCAATTAAGAGAGTCCATGGCTCCAGACTTGAGAAAATTTCTCATGGAACAAGGTGCAGAGAGGTTGGGGGAGGTTTTAAATGTCGCTGAGAGGTATCAGGCAGCCCAGGCAGAGGTAAGTGGCACTAAAAAGAAGCACATAGAAAATTTTAAAGCTCCACAGCAATTTAGTAAATTTGATACCAGAGAACAAGGTAATAGAGGCAGGACAAACTTTGATAGGCCACGAAATGATTATCGTGACAGAAACTCACAGTTCAATGACCAAAAATATAATGAAAGAAAACTGTTTAACCAAGGAAAGAGAATGGTGCAAATGGTGTAAGAAAGACAACCAAAACACCGAATTTTGTAGAAGGAAACCTTCAAAAATTGCTGCAAGAAATTGGGGTTCTCAAAGATTAAAGGTTAATCCTAATGGACAGCAGGAACCTTATCACCCCCCAGTTTGTGAGGATGTTATTTGTAATGGGGTCACCACAAGGTGCCTATATGATACAGGTTTGGATTATGATTCAGTTGTGAAGTCTAGCCTAGTGGACCCAAGTCAGTATACCACAGAAACAGTGGAAATACAAGGGGCGACTAAGGACATACCACTCATGACACTTACCATCGCAAGGATAACGGTGAAAACTCGCTATGTGGAAGGAGAAATCAGAGCAGCAGTGATAGATGAACCAATCTACCCTCTGATATTGGGGTGTAGATACGTCTTCTTGGGGAATCCCGAGAGACCTGTGATCATGGCGACAGTGCAGACCAGGTCACAGACAAAGGAGGAAGAAGGTGAACCTATAAATGCTCATCCAGAGGAGATGAGGAAGGCGCAGGCTGAGGATAGGACACTCAAGCCATGTTTTAAAAATTGCCCAAATGCCACACACCTCCAAGCAAGGGAGAGTACTTTATGAAGAACAAATTATTATACAGGAAGACAGGAACTAGATCCACTGGTCACGGACAGTTGGTTCTTCCCAAGGGATATAGGGCAAATTTAATAAGGAGCTTACATGTTGGACAAGATGGTGACCATGAGAAAGTAGGTACCATCTGCCAAAAGGTTGCTCGAAAATACTATTGGCCCGACGTAAATGTCGATATTGAGAACTTTGTAGAAGCATGTGGTGTATTTCATGAGGGAACACCCACAAAGGGACAAAATGTGCAGGACCTAGAAACGCCACGGGGCAAACTTAGGCCTGGAAGGAAAAATAATTATAATCAGGTAGACAAAGTGGAATGGGAGCCCCCTTTTCACACCCAGTCTTCACTTAAATGTATTAACATGGCCACTATGCGACGAGTACAAAGAGTAAATTTACCCCAGAATAAGCTGACAATCCTTCGGTCAGCCTTATATAAAACTGGAGAATTGAAGAACCTAACAGAGAGCGAAGATCTCTCATAAGTAAGCTAAAGTGGGGAGACAAAACCCAAGAAAAAAATTGGTAGTGGTCGATTTGTGAGTGATGATTCTATGAAGAAAAGTCCTCACTATAATGCTTCTAGTGGACAGGGCCCGACGGGTGCCATGAAAAATAAGTATGAAAATTTAAAAGTCCATATGTAACATTATTAAGGACCTGGACGGATGAGAAAGCAGAAGAGACTGTTACCTCATCGTATCAATATGTGAACGAGCTGACCACTCGTCTGAAAGCTGGATGGAAACTGGCAAATGATAATTTGAGACAAGCCAGGAAGAAACATGCAGCGTATTTTAATAGGAAAGCAAAGGACAGAGAACTAGCTGTGGGAGAGAAGGTGCTACTTCTACTACCCGGCAGCCAGAATAAATTACAAATTGGATGGCAAGGTCCATATACGGTTCTAGAGAAGGTGTCTAGAACAAACTATAAAATTGACAAAAAGGGGAAGGAGAAAGTATATCATGTAAACCTTTTAAAGAAGTATCTGGACAGACCACTCCAGGAAAGCACCCCCTTACTGACCTTGGCTATCGCAACTCAAATGCAAAAGGAACCACTCACCTCACATGAATACCCATTACATCCCTGTGAGACAGCCGCACAAGTAAAAGTCAGTAAGCACCTGACTAAAAATCAGAGGGAGAGAGTTCAACAGGTTCTGGAGGAACATACAGATGTATTAACAGATAAACCAGGACATACAAATTTGCTACAGTATGACATGAAGCTGGTAGACTCAAACCCAATCTGTATGAGAGCCTATTCTGTTCCGTTCGCGAAGGAGAAGGCATTGAAGGAAGAAATAGATTATTTGTTGAAGAAGGGGATTATTTCACACAGTGAATCTTCTTTTAGCTCCAGTGTAGTTTTGTTGAGGAAGAAGTCTGGGGAACATAGACTGTGCATAGATTACAGAAAACTGAATGCTGTCACAGAAGGACAAGTGGATCCATTACCAGACACAAAACAGTTATTTGCCAGATTGAACAAGGCAAAATACTTTTCGAAGGTGGATCTTAGTAAAGGCTATTATCAGATTCCAGTGAAGCCTGAAGTTAGACCTTATTTAGCTTTTAGCACCTCGGAAGGACATTATGAATTCAACATGCTACCATTCGGATTGAAAAATGCTCCGAGTGTATTTTCAAGGATGATGCGCAAATTGTTGGATCCCCTGAATAACCCATGTATCACGAATTTCATGGATGATATTCTCGTCGCCACAGAGACATTTGAAGAACACATTAACTCTCTGAAAATGTTATTTGATAGGCTTAGGGAAGCGAACTTAACTGCTAGACCAACAAAATGTTGTATTGGATGCAAAGAGTTGGAATTCTTGGGACACACTGTATATCAGGGTAACATGACTCCTGACACCAAGAACTTGGAAAAACTGCAGAGAGCACCTAGACCACAAACAAAAAAAGACGTGCGATCATTCGTGTCGTTATGTGGGTTTTACCAAAAATATATATCAAAAATTTTAACTCTATATGTGCTCCTCTGACTGATCTGACTCGCAAGGGAAATCCAGATAAAATTGTTTGGGTCTGCGCAATGTGAAGTGGGCATTCCAAGAGTTAAAGGAAAAAAACTCACTAGCAAGCCTATTCTCAAATTGCTTGATTTGACACAGGACTTTGTGGTGAGAAACAGATGCAAGTAATGTAGGCCTGGGGGCGGCTCTGTTGCAAAGGTCCTCTTCACCCAATTGGGGAACTGAAACCCAGTCGCTTATGCAAGCCGCCAAATTGAATAAAGCGGGAGCAAGGATATTCCACAAGCGAAAAAGAATGTTTTAGCGTTAATCTGGGGCAATAAAAAAGTTCCAAATCTATCTGTATGGAAGGACTTTTGTGGTCCAGACGGATCATCAGCCCCTAGTGTTCTTTATCTCAGGCCAAGCATGGAAAATGCTAAGTATTGTTAAGATGGGACTTTATTGTTACAACCTTATCAGTTTAGTATTGAGTATATCCCGGGGTCATTG
Source organism: Oreohelix idahoensis (assembly GCA_024509875.1). NCBI lineage: Eukaryota > Metazoa > Mollusca > Gastropoda > Stylommatophora > Oreohelicidae > Oreohelix > Oreohelix idahoensis. The sequence continues at coordinate 640,589 of JAMPIV010016022.1, forward strand.
AGAATGTCGGTGCAGATTTCCTCAGTAGGCACCCCTGTGATCAAAATTAAGTAGTTGGCAGGCGTGAGGAGTAATTTTATCTATGTGTTTAATCACGGTGTTTGGAACTTTTAGAACTTGCAGTCTGTGCATGTTCTCAAAGTGGGGAGATGTGTGATGAATTTACCGTGATTACAACGTTAAAATATCTCCAATTATTCGATAAAGATAACATGTAGGGATAAAATAATGCGTAAGATACTAGGATACATGCTCGCCTATGCCAGCGTTTTCCTACCACCATTGACTAACTAAACTATGTAAGACATGCAGACGAAACGGTACCCTTTGTCTAGAAACGGGAGGGAAACGGAGATAAAAAATCATTATGAACGGTCTTGAACACCGTGTTTGAATTCTAGAAAGGCAAAAAGACGCAATTATGTAGTTTAAGTGGGAAGTAGAAAAATCACGCACACTAGTTGACACAATTGTAAGGAAATGGACAGAAAAAGACCTTAGCGCTTTGTTAGAAAAAGTTCCGTATTATCTTAGACGTTTTTACCGTAATTGTGTTTGTTTTTGTTTCGAATATAGCGGCAAATGCCATACCCAAAGGTTTCAAAACAAAATTTCAAAAAACTAACCTTAGAGAAAAGTAGGTTTTTTCCTTAAATAATAAAGTTATGAAAATTAAAACCTAGCTAGTTTGATAGCCCATTCTTAAGCAGAGAAATAATATATTTTTAATTATAACAGACGGACAGATAACACGGAAGATATTGACGAAAGTACCGTATTGTTCCTATCAGACTAGCGAACTAGTATTGTTGGGCATACTTTCACTAAAGTCACAATTTTGCGTCTTGAGACAGAAAAATGCAAAATTCAAACTGTAATGAACTAGCGGGGCAAAGTCGGCAGATAGTGGCTAAAGATAACTTAGGAATGCAGGTTCGTGCAGTTTTTTACATGTGAGTTAGTCCAAAAAACAAGTGTAATTTTGGGAAAAGATAAAAGTTGTGAACCGACGTACATTTGAAAAATTGAAATGTACTTTTGACTTTATTTTGTCTCAAATTTTAATTGAAAATCTTAGTCTTCTTGATCCTGATTGGCCAACGCATTATTTATATTAGCGGGATAGAGACTGCAACATTTTTGCCATTCGATAGAAGTCTGTCCTATAACACAGTTCTTAACTGCTAGTGGTGTTTTTTCCAGGAAATAATACATAAACTTCAGTGGGAACGCCATACTTCCTAGCCAGCAGCTCAGCTGAGTTTTGCTAGTATTAACTGGTGTTCTCAATTCTGAATTGTCGGTAAGGAATAAAAGCATTTATCTTTGTGTATTTTTTTAATATTTTGAGTGATTGATACTGCCATATCATGGAAAATGATTTACGACAAGTAAGTTGCTTGCTCTAGGTCCCCCCAGCCGCAGCCAGGCCTTAGAGACAAACAAATAAAAATATGGAAACATACAACTAAGACTATGGATGTAGGCGGATCTATTTATTGATCAATCAGTGGGTAACATATCACCTATCTTATTGAATGAAAGAGGGTGGAAACTATTGAACATAAATCTCAGATGCTACAATGCAGTCTTGGGGAACTGGTACTATGTGAAAACAACTGGGTGTGAGATACTTAGTACTATGTGTTGGTCAGAGAGATCTGACCCAGTCTGTGTAATGTTGTTGTGTTTTGTGTGGTAAGAGTGGCGCAGTGGATGAGTGACTGACATCATGGCACACTTTTGTTTCAGAATTGTGAGTTTCTGTTTTGGCACTATAAGTTGGTGCCAAATGCTTTTGTAAAACTTATTACAAGCAGTGTCTTGCGCGCCTAACATTAGGTGTCTTGATGCAGGCTACTAATATTGTACTCTAGCTACGGAGAGGAGTGGGCTAACACAGAATCCTATACCAAGATCGTCACAGGTGAGATAAGTGAAAAACCTGGCTCTGCTGGAGATGTCCACAAATATATTCCACCATCAAATAAAGACATAACTCTTGAGAAAATATAACATTTAACTTCAGTCTATAAGTCAATGGACAATGATTGTTGTAGTCACAGATTGGGAGGAGTGATGCGGACGCCACCCCAATTAAACATCAGTGCTGAGTTCTTCAAGACATTTATAGATAATAGTAATATTAACCATTTCTTATAATATACCTATGTACCACAAAATTTACATCTTGATTATTGCACCATATATATTTATGCCATAGTTCATTGATACTCACATATCAATTTATATATTCTGACCAAAATAAAACATTGATCGTGTGTGATCAGAACTAATAAATTTAAAAAAATTTGTTAAAATTTAAACTAAAACAACCAGAGATTAGTTCAGTGTGTGGTATAGAGTTTATTAATTTTATTAGACTTATTAATTAACTTATTTAAATGTACCATATCTGTATGTCTAGTTATATTATATTACTACACAATGTTACATTTCAGTTAACCCTAGAAACTTTCTTAAACGTAGCTACTACATTCGGATGATAGTAGAATAGTCATGTCTGTTTGAAGGTTCGTGTAAGTGGTAGTATAGAAGGGCCTTTCTGTAATTCACATAAATTTTTATCTCAGGAGCCTTCACAGCTTGACCTCATAAGTACTAGCTTTGTAGGAATCCTGTTGAAAGACATCGCCAAACATACCCTCACAATAACATCATAAATAAAACACTGAGACAGAGACTCGCAGAGAAGAAGTACAGATGTCTTAGCCGGGCGTAAACTTTTGCTAGATATTGTCACAGGGTTAGTTCAATGAGGAATTCTAAGGGCAAGACGTGAAACTAAGAAGAAGTGTTTCCAAATTTCTTATAAGAAAGACTCATTTAAGAGAGGTCAAACTCTGCGGATTTTGAGTTATGAATATCTGTCTCATATTTTAAGAATGCGATTATTCCTATGAAGGAATGTGGAGAAGTGGTAAAGGAGAACAAACACTACGCAGCTCACCAATCAGGGGATCATTGACATTTAGTTTTGCTGTACTGAATGTTGACTGAAAACACAGATTACCAAAAGGACCATGGAATTGTATGTGTCTCCACTCTAAATAACAAAAGAATTTTTTGTCATTAGAATACATTGAAAAAATTACTCGATATAGACTGCCATGAAGAATATGGTGCGCAGTAATTTAGCGGTCAGATTATAATGGATAGGAAAAGATGCTCATGTTGCCAGAGTTATACGGACCTCATATGTCTTTACCAATTCACCACTATCTAGGGGTAAAATTTAAAGAACCATAATAAATAATAGGCTATTAGAAAAGGTTTTTAGGTGTTGGATAAATAATGAAATTAAATTTTAACAGTCTGAGAACTCGCGCACTCAATCAGGTGTTGGAAACAGGTGCTACTTTGGATCAGATGTAACGAAATTGGTGATACACTTGAGATAGTATGAAATTGAGGTATTTCGAAAATACAAGTGAGAATGGGTGGGTAGGCTGTAGGTGATTAGAATGTGTTGAATGCTGGAGAGAAAAGGTAAGGTGGCTTTTCGTAAGTTAGAAGATTGATAGGGAGTAATCATTTTGAGAACATTTTTATAACCTCCTAGCAAGAACTCACTTTACCTTGACTAGAGATTGATATTTCAATGTTCGAGGTTGTAGCAGACTAAGGACGGGTATATGGGAGGTATTCGTGTAAGTGCTGAGGATGAGAAGTTGTTAGAGAGACGTGACTGAACTGGCACCATTAGGAGCAAGCGTCCCCATAGTGGGGACACTGGACTATGGAGTTATGGGTGTAGGCATGGAAGGATACGCTGAAGGGCAATTATAATTGTTCATACGCATGATAGATTAAGACGACACCTGCTCAATGGATGAAATCAACAAGGTATAGTGGGCTGTTGAGTTCGGCAAATCAAATGTGGGACTAGCAGGAGATGGAGTGAGATGAGGATGCATCCGTCATACTTGGTGCCAACAGCGTGATAAAGGTACTAATTATCTAGCATTGATACTCTTAGACGTTTGTTGCTGGGGAGGGGCGTGAGCACACAATGTGAGTTTGCTTGGGACCCCCACCCCCCGGGAAGGGTTGAAGTTAGGTCTAAACCGAGATGTTCGAGAGTTCAGGCTTAACACAATTACACATAAATGGAAGGTCAAAATTGCATGAACAACAAAATGGAATCCCCAAGGACTCGGAATTACTTATAATACCACACTACACACCCCACGCTTTAAAAATAAAATTTATTTTGTTTTTAATTTGTCTCTGTCATTTCATGCTCTCCTCTAAATTGTGTGACAGTCGACACGATACTTGCCTAAGTAAAATCACTCACCAAGTGATATTCTGTGTGGGAACTCGTTGGCAAATGATTCACTTTTGGGAGATTACCCACTCTACATAATATTTCTTGTTTTTGTTTGATTGTTTTTTTCACACATAATTCAATGAATTTTGATTTGACCCATTTTAACAATGATTGGACACGTGGATATGATGCCAGTTTGCAATACGCGCCAATTTTGCCTCATGCCTGTTGTGGACTTGAAAACAAAATGATGTTTCACTTATTTATAACCTTCATGTGAGTTAAACGGGATAGTTTTTTATCACCTTCTATTAAAAAAAAAGTAATTTCTGTCATCGGTTCAATACACGGTGATTTATCATGTGATTCACTCAGGCTTTCATTTTAGTGCACGCACATCATTTTTTTGCTTGTATAGTTAAATGGTCTGGTTTTAAGGTCCATTGCAGATACTGTCCGTTGGGGAGGTGTGTTAGTGACGTCACACATACTAGGATCCCAGAATGCACGAGAGGTGGGGGCACATGTTCACTCTTGCTCCATGCACTTTTCATCTAACGTAACTCAAAGTGTGAGAACAGATATCAATTTTAAAGCTGCTGGTAGGTATGTGAGCGTGTCTACGTATACTTCGTAACCTGCATACTAAATGCCAAATCTCTTTATGCTGCATCTTTTTGATGTAAGACAGATACATGTCTGTAAGACAGTATTGTGTAGTTAAAATTTGTTATTTAGGAGATTGCATCGGGTGGTTGCAATATGTCAACACAAAGCGGATTAAGATAGGGAACGATTATATGATGTACCTCTGGTTTCTGTTGTTTTGTTAACAATTTCCATTCCACGCCTCTATATGAATAACACATTTTTTACCAGCTGTCTGATTAATCAAGAAAACAGGCTCCATATAATCAAAGGACTCAACACGTTCATCACTAATTAATTAATACCTTCGATATATCTTGGAGTACAGTAGTGTATTTCTCGTTATCGTTGAAAGGTGGTATGATAACTGTGACTATTGTCAACGCATATTATCCAGAATAACGTCAGATAAACTTCACAAATCAGGACCAGTGTATTTCAGTAATGTGATGTTTACCACTATTATCACAACTCAGTACATAGTGCATGCTTTCCGCTATTGCCCCGCACAAAAAAAAAAAAAATAAAAAGCGTTCCGTCGTACTCAGCATCTTCTGCAAAGGATTACCCAAGTTAATGTATGTTGTGGATCTTGGACATTTAGCCATTGCTTTATGATATTTTATTACTATACTGGTTTTTTCTATGAAGTTAACCGATTAAGTTCTTATCTTGCGACTTTAATCTCCACCAGCGGGTTGAGGTTTTTAAAACGTCAACGTTTCATTTTTACTTTGACCTAATTTTTCACACAACACTTACAAGCCATGGATCTCGCGGCCCATCTACAAAAACAGGTGTCATCTGCAGAAAACATGTGATAAAAATATAGCATACAGGGTCAGTCCATCGGCAGATATGCTGTAGGCGGAGTAAATATTATCAGGGGTTATGAGGTGGGGCGTGACCAGTTTCATTCTTCACTGTTTGCTAATTCCAAAAACTCAGAGCACAGTCAGATAGCATATATTTCTGTTTTTGTTTTTTCAGTTGGGCAAATCTGCCATCGTGAACCAGACCGTTTTCGATTCTAGTTAAGGCCTACGTTAGCCTACGTAGAAGCACATACGCTGTATTCGTGCTGCCTGCTCGGGCGCTCAAACCGAATTATACGTTCAGTGATATTACAACTTTGTGGGGTGCTCGGTGTATGTAAAACATGTTCGAGGCTGATATGCTTGTTTAGAATTCAGTTTTGACTTTTGTCTCCTAGATTTATATTGGCAACTACAATCTATTTCTGATTTTTCAGGACTTACATAATTATCAATCGCGGTGTCGGGGAGAAATTCTAGGCTAATTATGTAAGAGTGATTGACGGGATCATTTTCCTAATCATAAATATATAAAAAATAAATGCAATCTTCAAATAGATACATTTGGCTCTTCGTTCCGCACATAAGTATGTGAGGATCTTAGAGTTATCTCTAAGAGACTCATAGATTCTGTGCGCGGAACATCGTCCGTAATTTTCAAGGTGGCAAGCAATAGGATAGAATATTTTGAAAATGTACCAATAACAAGTTTTATTTCATCATAGTTTGTTTTTTAATTAATACAAACTTTAGGAGGAAAACTATGAATCCGATTGATTTGTATCTGTAAAGACTTTGTTTTTTTTCATGAATATTCTTTTTTTTAAAACTCAAAAGATATTCAGTTAACGGAAAAAAATCTGGTTCTTTTTCTTTCCGATAGGGTTTATGGTTAATATTTTGTTTCATGTAGGAGATCTCTAATTTGCTGTTTCCCTTACTGGTGGTCTCATCTTTCAATAAAATGGGTTAATTCGTTTTTGTTCTGTAATTGACGTGTTTTTTTTCTTTCCACTTCCATAGGGATCTTAGGTTATATCAGCAAACAAAGTAAGTCTGCAAGGTCCACGTGCCATCAGCTTATCGGTCTTTCACCATGTACAATTTATCCATCCGCTTTTCATGTTTTGTCTGTGCAAGTTCATCTGTTCCAACGTGTTCTTTGGTTCTTCTCTTCTTACTTTCCTGTCTGCGGATTCTATCTGTAATGCAAGGTAAGTGTCCTTGTATGTTACAGACTTTAACTGCAGGTTTTATTCAGTCCTTCTAACTTAATTCTCCGTTTCCAGCTAAATAGCGTCCTGGGCTGTATTTGGGCGGTGTTTCACTGGTAACAGTAAAAAACCTGTGTCTAAAGCGGGTGTGCATGAGTACGTATCTTGTCATAAATTCATGCGTCCTTCTAATAGCTTGAGGTAAGTGTTTTCCTGTTTCATGGATAGTATGTAAACCTGAGCTAAATCGGTCATGTTGTTCCATGTAGGTACCAGGTAATAGATTAAACAGGACTGGGTTCCTTCTTCACATCATTCGTTGCTGTGAGGAATGTTTCCCTTCATAACTTGATCTTTCCTGCAAAAGAGAGATCCTCTAGTCTCTTCCTTTGTAACAGAGGCTCTATCTTCACCCCTCTCTCCCCTTTCTACCCTATTTTCACTCTTTCTAGATCTCTAATTTCCTAACACGCGTTGGCTTATGTACGGTAAAATGTCACTGGAGTCTGTTCTTCTCCGGTCTGTTTTCTGACCAAGACTTAAATGTCTGTGTGAGGCGCTTGTCCTATTATGTGACAAGACAGAAAACAGTTGGGTCTTTCCCTAATGAGCGGGAAGATTTCCTGAGTTTGATATTTGTATGTAGTTAAATCTGTACCTGAGAGTTCATCAGGTCTCTTAAAGCGGCCACTGCATGTTCCTGTCAACGCTGAATGACCTCGTGTCACTGAGGGTGTCCTGTATTCCTACTCTAACTCTCTTAAAGGGCGTGATGTAAAGGTTCCTGTAAATCCTCGCCGTCGAGACAAACCTGGTCCTTCCTCAGTAGATAAAGCGGTAGGATGGGGGGCGCGAGCGTTCAGAGTTGACCTGCTGGGATAGGGATATTCAGAACCTTGGGTCTTTAACAACTAACAACAAGCGGTAGAGGTTACTGTTGCATAGAGAAAAATATCCAGTCACCAAAGGTGCTGGTGGGGGAAAAAAACCTACAAAATTGGTCTTCTATGTATTCAATGCGGGAGACAAATAAAGATGGGGTTTCTACCTTATTGTTGCAGCTAACTAACACTTAAGTGTCTCTACCATCCTTTCTCTCTTGCGGCTTATTCTTACTAACTCCTTCTTTGTCTTCTTCTTCTAATGCGGTTCCTGAAATGCAGAGAAATCCTGGGGTTCTTCTTAAAGCGGGCGTCTATGGCCGCTCGACTGTATGTGCTTTGTCAAGCAATCACATGGTTGATTGGGTCTCTATCTAAATGCGATGTACGCCTGCGGCTACAGTGGTTATGCAGAAAGGAAAACTCTGGTCCACTCTCAAACTTATCATTTATAGCGGCACAAGCTGGCACTCGTTCCTTATTTCTCAGCCCGTATTTTTGCAGAAAACCTTTGGTCACTCCTAATGCGGCGGGGATAAATTCGAAAACGATCGTGGATTAACAGCTAGACTAACGGTGGCCTGTGCTAGGGAAAAACCTGGGTAACCCTCTTCTAAAGCGGGCCGGGTCCTTCCTAAGTGCAGAATCGTGAAGGAACCTGGATTATTAAAGCGGGCTAGGCTGGTGTATCACACCAACTGGTAGAACATAAATTCTCTTTAAAGCGGAGGTTTCTCTGTGTTGCAACAGTAAACCTCGGTTCTTCTTTTTAACAGCGGGTTCCTGTCAAGTGCACGATCTAAACCTGGTCCTTCCTAGATCTCTGTCTCTCTTTTCTTACTCTATTACGTAACAGCGTATTACGTCTACGAAGTGCGTTCCTTCGTACCACCGAAAACTCCCATTGAATTGTCGTCGCTCTATAGTTCGAATCTGACCAGTGATCGACAAGGGCGCTATCGTCTCCACGGTACTAGGAGGAAAAAACGAGTTGGTCTGATCTCACTTCGATCGAATTCTTGATTCTCGTCGAAAAGGGTTATAGGAGGTTTTAGTTAGATGGGGAAGCTAGAACGACGACCGTAGCCGATGGATGATAGTATACCAGTGTAGACCCCGTCACATAGAGTTTTTATTTTATGTACGGAAAAACATCGGTCCAGTGGGTCTTTCTCATGTCTCCTCGCTAATCCTCGGCCCTTCTCAGCAGTCTGTCTTAAAGCGGAGGCGGCTTCCTGTTACTGGGTTAAACATATATGGGAGGGCTTATAGAGGGAGTTACATTGTGTCAACTCAGATCAAGGGGGTTGAAGGAGTTTCCTGGTTGAAATAAAAAACCTGTGGGTCTCTAAAGCCCCCCCTCCCCCCCCCCCCCCCCCCCTGAAGCGCGCCCGCGTGACTAAGGGAGGGTTACCCAAAGAGGTTATTGAGGGTGTACACTAACAACGGGGCGGGGCGTTCACTAGTTTGCACAAGTGAAAACGCTGGTTTCTTCTTTATTATGCGGATTGTTTTTCGTTACGGCGCGTGTTGCAGATAACCTCGGTTTCTCTATGTAGCGAAGCCCGGTTCAACATCAACCATGTTGCATGGGGTTGTTGGTGAGAATCAGGACTCGTGTTTCCTTTGTTGTAATATATGTTTGGTGTTCCTGTACAGGGAAAACCTTTATTACTATAGTATCTCTGCGTATGTATTCTCCCTTTGTCTTTTCTAAAGCGGCCAGATGGTTCCTGTTGCAGATAAAATCTAAACCATATGCAAATGGGTCTAATTGGTTGTCTATAATTTTCGCTGGATGGTTCATGTGGCAGAAAAACCTGGTCTAATTCTCAACATAAAGCGGGGGCCGTTGAAGACTTTCGACAAGTTCCTTGACTACTGATAAACGTTCCTTGTTTGGGGTTCTTTATTATGTTAGATGTCTTGTTTTGGTATTTATTTAAGTGTTTTAGTTAACTATCTCGTGCAATTTCAAGAAAAACCGTAGTGCCTTGTGTCTATGGGGTCACTGGTTCTACCCTCAAAGCGAGTTCATTGTCTACACAGAAAAACTTAGATAAACCAAGTCTCGGTCCCTAAATGCATGTTGGTTCTCATGTACACTGGGATGAAGACTCAGTAAATGCTTTCTGGTCACACTCTACACTAAGCGGGTTCCATTTTGTACAGAGCGAAACCTGGTCCTTTAATCTGGTTCCTGTTACTGAAAACTGCGTATTTAGCTTCTCTACATGCTTTACTCAAGGGGAAGGTTAACCGATGGCAATTCTTTTAATATTATTTTCCTAATGCGGGCGGCGCCTGTTTAGGGCAGAACGAAATAACGTGGTTATACGTTAGCACGGTGATGGGGACTGGTCAGCTGCTTTGCAAGGATTAACACATGTCAGTCCCCCCATCTCAAACGTTTTGACGGGGGCGGGGGAGGGCACAGATCTCGCTGTCGGATGTTGCTGGCTGTAACGGTGTCCGTTGTGGTGGGTCATGGGGCTAATATTTAGTGGTGGAACAGCGCATTTGGGCCGGCGCCGAGTGAGGTGGGTACGGTTGTGGAATTCTTTAGCGTTGCTATGTTAACTGTAACATATGTAAGACTCAAGTAAAGCAAAGGTCCAGATTCAGTCAAAAATTATACATGATGATCACGCCGCTCTCGAGGCCCGAACCCAACCCCCCTTAACTAGATCAGCTTTATTAGGTACCACTCTGTAGTGTAAACACTTCACAATCTTAATGAAAGATTCCGAGGGTCTAACTTTGTAGATTACGGGAGTTAACAAAGGATGCTATAGATGTGCAATGTAAAACCAATAACGTAGAAGATCAGAGGTACTAATGTAAAACAATCAACAATGGGATCACAAACAATACTGTTAAAACATTGGGCATAACAAAATTTTCACGCAAAAATAAAGGAAAATACTAATTAATGAGGCTCCTTGGTGTTTGTTTGGGTAGTAGCCGAACTAGACAATTACTAGATAACCCGCTAATAATGCGATTACACTGACATTGTTATAATACCCAGTCAAAAAAATAATTCTCTCACGTAACTTAACAAGTTACTTACCGAGACTTGTGGATACCTACAAATCCCTACATCGAAGCTTGAATTTAAGTGGCAAACTGCCAAGAGGAGGAGTCTCTTACCAGAACACAGACAGGAACTTTATAGTATACTGAAACCAAATTTAGAAGCAAAAAGAATCGTACACAACCTTAATAGGTATGTAATTAGGCTCACGAGTGTTCACGCGTGCGGATCACACATTTCACCTTGGCTTTACATTGCGCACAGTGATTTAGAATATGCCGCTAAAACGGTCGTAAGAATTACGGATCAGAGAATTCTTCCTGGCTGACAAGACTACAAAAGGAATTTGGCGTAACTGATAGTGAGTGGTCATATTATGTTTGCAAGAAAAGTCCCATGATAACTTTAAACCTGTATCTTCAAAAACCACAGGAGGAAGTGTTGACCGGCCATCCAGCAGCGCAGGTGTCTCGGTTCCGTACCACTCTGTCGGCCAGTTGCGGGACCACGTATCATAATGAAACTCCTGGGGATAACCGATTTCCTGTGTTTCCCTGCAAAAAAGGGACAGGAAACCTGACCAACATATAGCTGGCGTTATATAGGTTCTACTCATGGCGCAATAAAGCGAAAAGCAAGATGTTTTCCACTTTGTCAAAGGCCAGCGTCAACAATGTTTTGCACGCTCACACGAATGCCGGGTGTTTCTGACTCGTGTTCTAAGAATAGAATTAATGCCGACGTAACCGTGACAGAAGAGGACAGAGGTAAGACCATAAACAGCACCATGGAGAATGGAGAACTGGGATTACAGATGTGAAAATGATGAGGAAAACATGGAAATCACCTTGTTTTTCGCAATTTTTTTATTTTCACACTCATTCCACACTATTGATCTACTCGCTACGTTTTGTTAGCCGCAGAAACTCCCCTCAACTTCCCTCTCTTTCCCTGTGGATCTTCATCTGAACCAAGTGACTAGCACGTTTGTACATGCCTTTACTTCAACTGGGTCTCCTCAATGATTGTTCCAGATCAGTGACCATTTCCCGATTGTCGGTTATTTTCCAGACTAAGGTTCGTTATTTGATAAATTGTTCAATTGTTTTTGTTTGCAGTGGAACGAAAGGTAGTTTAATACGCCTCAAGATGTAGATTCCCACTACGTTTTGTAGAGGAGAGTGAAAACCCTCAGTATACCTGTAGGTTCTCTGACTATAACTCCTGCATTGTTCTTTATAGTATGCTTACTGGTCATTTCCATTAACCTGATCGCAATGTTACACATTGTTATTAATTGAACAAGCCGTCAGACTTCGTAACATCACAGAAAATACTCTTGAGGTTATCCATTGTGCTACATAAGCTGCCGTTTTCCTGATCTTTATTGGGGTACGATCCAAACTAACATGGCTTTGATTCTAAAGAGAACATCAAATTGCAATCAACAAAACATTATAGCGTGTCTCTTAGTCGTCTTTACGAAAGGCTGGAATGCACTCTCCTAATGTCGTTCGGGCGCTCTATAAAAAGTTAAAGTCTTTATCAGTACCCGAGTGAGATAAGTCATCAGGTATGATTTAAAGCAACTTCTGGTTGGGAATCCCATTGAGCTATGCTGATAAGGGTGGATTTTGTGCTGAAAGGATTGGTAACTTGCCACCCTTATATCGACACCTGTGTTAAAGTGTATGATGTAGGTGTCACTTCTCTGATTTTAGGATGTTGCTGATGGTACTGTAGGTAAAGTGGAACAGTTCAATGGGTATATCCAACAGGCAATCTTGACGTGTTGAGTAATAGAAACAGTGGGAACTTCGTTGTTTAAGTTTCTTTCCATTTATTGCTACGCACCAAATAACAGTCATGATACTGTATGACATAAACAATGGTCTAAACGAGTTTTCAGCCAAAGATGAATACTGGCACATTGAAAAAACAAGTCTGTAGTCTGCAATGTATTGCTGTTGTATATATAGGCGTCATAAGACATCACAGGTCAATAGATTCAGAAGTTCATCTTTCATCGAGTGCTAGAGTCGTGAAGCTTTAAATATACATATTTTACTATAACTTCTCGCAACAGTGTCAGCTACAGATCTTCAAATGTTAATAAACCAATAATAATGCTCCCATTCTGATGCATTTTAGGCAGACTCACGTTCGTCATACAAATAAGTCCCGTCTCCCTACCTAGTCTAGCATTACAGTTGAAATAGCTTATGACGATTCGGGAAAAATTGCTACAGGTCAGCTCTGGACCTTTTATACATGTTCCTATAGTACTTGACCATCTGACTTGTGACGTCAGCGATTCTCTTATCTGATACATAAACGAATCCTGGAACCACAGCAACAACAGTTCTGTGTTGGTCTCAGACGGCGACCCATATATATTTTAACTAGTTTCAGGTTATACAGATACGTGAGTGACCTTAATCCTAGTCAAAGTACCCTCTCAACATTTTTGCATTCACACAGGCGAGCAAAATAGGCGACAAAAATGACGAACCTCTTAGACGATAGCAATAAAAGTTCGATACAAGAGGATTATTACCTTATTTCGGTCAAACGGAAAATCAACCCATGAACATATGCCTCCAGGTCTCAGGCTGAACTATACATATGGGGGGGAAATAGTCTAGTTAGCTAACTAACTCACTAAGAGACTGTATTTCCCTCAGAGAATCACAAGACGCAGTTGCGTCTGCTCGCTTCTTAAACCATTTCTAAACTGCCCCAACTGGGCGGAACACACAGAACGAACTCCCGGTTTGACATGCGCAGAACGACAATCTCTGAGTTGCCGTTCACAATAAGACGCTTCGAAGAACATTCGAGATAAAAGTCTTACACAGTCGCGCCTTTTATGGTCATGAAAAGAAGCGTTAAGAAAGGTTTTTCAGACATTGTCTACACCCATAGTTGACTGGTTACTACCAAATAAGGAGATGTGTGGTCACGCTTTCGTTCAAGAAATTATTTATAGACCGAATCAGTGTCTCTATACAGAAGAGAGAAGGCAAACTCTCCTATACCAAAAATTGTAGTCTCGATAACTCGGATTATGTCCCTTTGACCATAGAAAACATAATACACACTTCAGTCAAAAAAATGATCATACATATGAAAAATGTTTATACAAACGAAAAATAATAATGATCCGTGCGTAACATTACCGCACCCTCCCGGGAAAAAAAAAATGAAACATTTTTTTTTTAAATCCTGGAGCCGGAAAAAATCTAGGCTCCTAACGCATGTATGATGCGTGGATATATACCTAACAAATTAGCTCAACGCATGGAGCGACACTGAGATCATATCTCAGATCCTTAGAGAAAAAATTTATCTAAGTATACGCTGATATATTCCAGGAAGGTGCCACCAACACACGCCACAATGATGGCAACAACATAATGACAATCAAATTATTCTCATACCAATATATGAAATTAAATATATTATGTGTTATCATACAATGTGTTGCAAATAGCGGTGTAATTTACTAATATACCGCACTATATTATTACATTATATAAAGTAACAGTAATTAATAAGTAATACATGTGTTGATCTTCGGTGACATAAAACATTCAATAGAAGAAGATGTGGACATCATCCGCTCCCAATGTAGGACAGGACTTGATATCCTCAAAGTTCCACAATGGACATAAACTCGCAGACTTCAATGATGTGCTGCGAAAATATCAATAACACAAATCTTATAGACAACTGGTAAATTTCTTAATACAATCCTGAAAATAATTTATTTAAATGTGGCCGAGTGATCTTTTGGCCCGTATATCACTAACTAAGCCTTCTTAGATAATTACATGGTACAATGTTATAAATTCCCTCAAAAAAAAAAAGTGAGACAAAATCTACTAACATGTCATTATAACATTGGACTGTATATCAGGAAATAGATATATATGACAGAAGAATCATGTGGAATCGTGTGGACATCTGGACAGAATGTCTGCCATTACATTATCCGAACCACGGATAGCTCGAACCGAGAAATGAAATGGTTGAAGAGCTATGGCATAACGAGTGGACCTCGAGCTCTTCAAGTTTTTGCTCTGAATAGCAGTAAGCGCTTTCTGGTCGGTTTCCACAATGAAATGTGCGCCTAGAAGAAATCTTTGTAACTTCAGAATAGACCATACCATAGCCAATAACTCACGGTCTAAAAACCGAGTAATTCTTTTTCTGCAGCGTTTAATTTCCTAGAGATATACATCACCGGATGCAGTAAGTATCAGAATACTCCTTGCATTAGTGCTGCCCCCAATCCCTGTTGACGAGGCGTCACTTTCGAAGAAGAACAAAAGTCCTTCTCAATAGTAGGTAACTTAAGAATAGGTGGAGAGATGAAAATAGGGCATTTTAACCTGGTCCAATGAGGATTGACATTCTTTAGACCAGCGGATCAGAATTAGTAGGCGACCCTTTCTTCAATAAAGTAGAACGCGGTGCCATAATGGAGGACAGATTCGGAATGAATCGTCCGTAGAATTGAATCAAACCTAATAGACTCCTTACTTGTTTCTTCGTCTTAGGGACCGAAATGTTAAGTATTTTTGAAACATTGTGGTCCTCTGTCTTTAAAAGACCATGACCAACCCGATGACCTAGGAAAGAAATCTCGCTAAATCCTATAAAGGCTTTAGAGGGTTTTGCAGTCAAGTTATACTCGCGAAGAGCAGACAGTAATTCGTATAAACCCAAATAGTGATCTTCCCAGGAATCACTGAATAGACAGATATCATCTAGGTATGCTATGACATCTGTACGATATGCGAGAATTCGCCGCATCATGCGTACGAATGTAGCAGGGGCGTTCATAAGACCAAAAGGCATGAAATTCCATTGGAATAAACCCCTAGGTGTAGAAAAAGCTGTAAAAGGTTTGGCACGTTCAGTTAGCGGGACTTGCCAATAACCTTTAGACAAATCTAGTTTGGTAAAGAATCTAGAATTAGAAAGTTTATTGAGTAGCTCTTCTAATGAAGGCATAGGTTCAGCATCGAACTTCGTAACTTGGTTCAATTTGCGATAATCTACGCAAATGCGAATGTTATTATCCTTCTTTCGAACAATAACCATAGACGAAGAGTATGCTGAAGTGGATGGTTCAATGATTTCCAAACGTATCATTTCATCCAACTCTTTTTCGACTTGAGACTGGAAATGGATAGGTATTGGATATGGTCTGACTCTGATAGGATTGTGATCAGTTAGCACAATGTCATGTTCTATGACATGTGTGTGTCCCGGGATGTCTGTAAGAACATCCTGAAATGTTTGCAACATCGAAAAAAACTTGTCGATGTTCCTCAGCGGAAAGATTTGGAGAAACGGTCACGTTTTTCCAAGATTCCGTAGAATAAAGTGGGACCATAGAAAGAGGAAGATTGACATCAGAAAAAGTAGTTTCCTCATCCTGTATAACTGACAGAGATGAGTACTGACCATGAGTTGCTTGTGAATTGTCCGTAGCCTGGAAAATAGGCTGCAAATAGTCAGGTCTTTCATAAAATTCTGTGAGCATATTTATGTGGAAAGTTTTATGCTTTCCATCAATATCGACAACATAGTCGACATCAGAAATTTTGGAGACTATTGCATATGGACCTTTCCATGCAATTAGAAGTCTGTTCTCCCTTGAAGGAAGTAGAACGAGAGCTTTGTCCCCTGGACAAAGTTGTCGTAGACATCTATTCTTATTTGCAAACTGCCTTGCCTTTTCTTTAGCAAATTCTGAAGACGAAGTTGCTAGTTTGCATGCCTCGATGATCTTTTGCCTAAGAGCAATGACGTACTCATAAGAAGATTGAGTCTCATCGCTAATATTATCGGCAGTGATTAGATCGTGAAGTAAAGACATAGGGCCGCGCGGTTGCGCGCCAAAGACAAGTTCAAAGGGGGAAAACCCCGTATGTTCATTGGGGACCTCTCTATACGCAAAGAGAGCCGCGGGTAAGACCCTGTCCCAATCCTGAGGATGATCCTCAGTTATTTTACCAAGTAAAGTTTTCAGAGTCCTATTTAAACGTTCGACCAACCCATTAGACATTGGGTGATAGATACTGCTGAGAGACCTTTTAATGTGTAGCATAGAGACATTACCTGTGACATAGTGTCTGATATAAGTTGAGTGCCATGGTCTGACAAATATTTCTCCGGGATAAAAACCCAAGCGAGAAAATATCAGCCAAAGAGCGTCTGCGATCGATATCAGCAGTTGAGATGCTCTTGAGAGGTATTGCCTCTGGCCAACGTGTGCACATATCGACACATGTAAGGATAAATTGATGTCCTCTAGCCGACTTAATTCTAAAAGGACCGATAATATCTATTGCTATTTTTTGAAAAGGGCGAATAGGAATGTCAGCAGCCTGGATAGGCGCAGCATGTCGTGGTCCTTTAGATTTGACCTCCTGACATACTTTGCAAGAGCGACAGTACATTCGTATGTCCTTGCTCACAAATGGCCAAAAGAAAGCCGCAAGAACCCTCGACTTTGTACGGGAAAAACCCATATGTCCAGCACATTGCGAGTCATGAGCATGTTGCAATATTTGCAATCTCATGCTCTTAGGCACAAGAATTTGTGAATGAGTGGACGTAGTCGAGTCTTGTACCATACGTACAAGTACGCCGTTCTTCATAGAAATCCAAGATTTCCTATTAGTGTTCTGATTAGGATCACCTTTTTTTTGCTAGAATGAAGAATTTTTGTAAAGAAGGATCTTCTTCTTGCAATTTGATAAATGAGTCACGTGTAATAGTCAAGTGACTATCTTGGTCATTTACTTCATCATTATTAGTTAATGAAGTTTGAGGTGGACCCAGAGCATGTGCTCTTGTGACCACCGCATTGGTAGCTTCAATGTTTTGCTCTTCCCAAACAGCAATCTGCTGTGGGGTACATTCCCTAACTCCGTGAATACGACCAATAATAAGGTCCGCAAGAGGGTTTGGAAGTAGACACGCGTGGACCTCTCCCGTGAAGAAAGGAGTAGCAATGTGTATTATAGCAGTAGGATACTTTTCTAACGTGCCACCAAATGTGACACATTTGATGACTTTCCCTGTAGCACAGGATGGATCTACAAGAGATTGCCTAACGCCGACAGTAGTACATCCAGAATCAAACAACACTGAGACTGGATTACTATTTACTAGCCCCTTATGTAATATAAGAGAACCTCTCCCATCATGAGCAACATTAGCAGGAAGAGCGGGCAAAGGATGACCACACAGCTCTTAGAGTACTAACGCGGTTTTCGGATCAAATAAAGTACTGCATTGGATACATTTATTTGCCCTACCAAAATCAAAAGATGAGCAATCCGATAGCATTATGGTCTTTATCAATTATTAACCTGTTTATCTGCTGTCCCTGAGATTCTTGTTGAACAGAGTTTGTCTGTTGATATCTTTTTCTCTTATGTTGCGATCTACCGCGACCATTATTGCCTCTGCAATTATCATTAAAGTCCCTACTGTAATTTTTATCCTGGTTTGAGTTCCAGTTTCCATAACTGTCTTTACTATCTTTATGCTGTTGAGAACCTCTATTATCTTGGTTATTGAGGTATCTGCATAAAAATATATTTCCTCTATACCGATTACCTTTGTGTGAAAATTTCTAAAGTTAACGCGGAGTAGAAATAAACGTGTAGTATTAGGTTGTCTCTCCAGTTCTGGGAAGAAAGAAAATCACCCTGGAATTGAATCACTATGGTTCTGGGCATAATTACGATTACTCTTTTTATTGAAATTTTTCTGGCTACCCTGAAATTTACGCATAAAATTTGGGCCATAAGGTGCTGCCGAAGCAACTGGCAGACCTTCTTTCACCTTAGAGTTACTAATGGTTATGTGCGGATGCGCAGTAACATACTGGCTACAGTATTCTTCCATTTCTTTTATGTTTTTAGGCTTACGCTCATGAAGAAAAGATAGAAAAGCTACATTAACAGAAGACATAACCTTATCTCTAAGTAGTAAATCCATAAGAGCTTCAAATGTATTTTCTGTCTTAGACAACTCAACCCATCGTAAAAAAGTAAGACGGATGCCTGAGATGAATTCAGAGAATTCAACTCCAGTTTCTGGTAACATGGTTTTAAATTTAAGACGATATCCGTCCTCGTTAAGTTGGTACTTCTTTAACAATGCCGCCCTGACAACCTCATAGTTGTTTTTGTCAGGCACATCTACCATACTCAACAAAGTCAAAGCATCACCTCTAAGTATCTTGGACAGATGATACACATATAATGTTTTTTCTATATTATGCACATTACATGCACTTTCAAATCTATCTAGATAAAATGTTATATCATCGATTGAGGGATTAAATGCTGGTAGATTAAGCTTGAAATCCTTAGCATTAGTCTTATTTGACACCTTATTTGCATCATTAGCATTACCAGTGTTCAATAACTTTAACTTCTCTAACTCTAAAGCTAAGACTTTTTCATCATGTTCCATTTTTGCTTTTCTCTCATCAGCCTCTCTCTTTGTAACTTTCTTTCTTCAAGCCTCAGCCTGTAACTTTCTTTCTTCAGCCTGGGGCCTGTTAACTTTTTTTNTTCAGCCTCTATTTCAAGTCTCTTATTTTCAGCTTCTTTTTCAAGTCTCTTATTTTCAGCTTCTTTTTCGAGTATCTTATTTTCAGCTTCTTTTTCAAGTCTCTTATTTTTCAGCTCTTCAATTTTCTAACTCTAAGTTTCTTTTTTTCCACTTTCTCTTTTTTGCAATTCTCTTTTTTTTCCATTTCCATTCATTTGAATTCTTTTTTTTTACCTCCACCTGCATCTGCAGTTTCTTTTGTTCTATTTCAGCCTCTATTCTCTTTTGTTCAGTTTGTTCTTTCATTTTCTTTTCTTCCGACTTCAATGCCTTGGCATATTGAACAGTCGCAAATTCTTCTAATTTATCACCTGTCTTCTCAAGGGCTTTACCCTGCTCAATAAAGTACTCAAATGTAGACATGATGTCTAAAATGTGAGTACAGAACCTGAAATAATTAATTATCTTATTTCAATGTTAAATAGCAACAAGACTTAATAAAGTGCTTGTATAATCTCTATGTTGAACCCAATCTCTGTGGGAAACAGGAGTTGACACCAACTTGTATTATCAAATGTATAATAATATCACAAGTCACCTCTTAATTAACAGTGCACTACCCAAATCAGTGCATAACCATCAGTTATTTATCATAACTGCACTACAATAGTGCATAAGCAAAAAACACCAGTTAGTTATGATAAGTGCACTATAGACCAATAGTGCATGAGCATATATTAACAATAGTGAAAGCTAACTATGCAAGAACTATGTAAACAATAACAAGACAATGTAAACAATAACAAAGGTCACCAACAATGTAAACAATAACAAAGATCAAAGTCAATGTAAACAACAACAAAGATCAGAGTCAATGTAAACAACAACAAAGATCAGAGTCAATGTAAACAAAAACAAAGATCAGAGTCAATGTAAACAATCAACAAAGATCAAGTCAATGTAAACAAAACAATCAACAAAGATCAAACAATACGAAAACATTCGCATAAGTCAAATACACAAACAGCAAAACTAAAAAGAAATATGCGAAGATATGACTAACAAATGACGCTACAGTGTATACACAAAAATATACGTAAAGAACTGAATAATAGCAAAGGGGAGACCTACAAATACAAACAATCGAAATCGAAACTAAAAACACAAAGAAAAGAGAGAAAAGAAAAAAGAAAAAAAATATATATTTATACAAGAAACAAAAAATATAAGCACAACTCGTCACAACTAACAGATATAGCAACGATTGTCGCTAGCAAATTTCACTGTAGGAAATTCGCACAGTCCCTAACGAAAACGCTAACAGTAGAACCTCTGTGACGTGGTATCTTCTGCTGCAAGACTCCGCCCAACCGAGAAAACCCGCTGAAATATAAACATATAAATATACAAATAACAAATAACATATAACATATAAACATGTATCATGAAAACAATAGGAGAAAGTGTGAAAGTACAGAAGGCTCAGTTAGAACATAAGGGCACAGTTCACAAACAAAACAGGCCACTTAACTTCTATAAATCCAGCGTCAGCACGGTGCAGAACAGGATGTAATCAGCATTCTGAGGATAATGATCCAACGTTGATTAACTTCTGCTCCCATAAACAGCCATGACGAAGGAAATGAGCTTCTAATACTGCAACAGTTGTTACGGCACTTGACCTTCTGAATCTTCTAAATTGATTTAACCGGCACTTGACCTTCTGAACCCGCAACAGTACCCCTGAGACCGGAACAGTTGTTACGGCACTTGTCCTTCTTTTCACCAGATCAGGAAATCCATTCGCTCGGTACTTGTCCTTCTAATTTTACATAAACTTCAATATTGCCGAGCAGCGCCGGGTAGTTTCAAAATCAGCAACTGTCAGAAAATCCGGATACTTCAATAAAATTTCTTGTAAGGTGGTAGTTGATGCTGTAGTTGTATCTAGTATGATGATGATGTCTGGGTTTGCTGACCCCCTTGATAGCTGGAATCAGAGTGAACCAACCTATGGCCACCAAAAATGATATGGTGCGCCAAAATATCAGATGATAGAACCAGCTCTGGCCACCAAAAATGATAAGGGTGGATTTGAGCTGAAGTGGTAACTTGCCACCCTTATCGACACCTGGTATTAAAGTGTAAGATGTAGGTGTCTTCTCTGATTTAGGATGTTGCTGTGTATGTGGTAGTGGAACAGTTCACAGGGTTATCACACAGGCAACATGACGTGTAGAGTCATAGAAAGGGTAACTTCGTTGTATAAGTTTCTTCCATTTATTGCACGCCACAAAACAGTCATGATACTTATGACATCAACATAGTTAACGAGTTCAGCAAGATGATATGGCACATTGAAAACAATTTCTGTAGTCAGCAATGACAGCTGTTGTATATATGCGTCATAAGACATCACAGTTCAATAGATTCAGAAATTCATAAATCATCGAGTTCTAGTTCGTGAAGCTGTATAAATAATAATAATTTCTATAACTTCTGCAACAGTGTCAGCTACAGATCTTCAATGTTCATAAACAATAATAAATGCTCCCATTCTGATGCTAGCAGATCAGTTGTATACAATAAGTCCGTTCACTGTCTGCACGTGAATAGCATACATGGGCTACAGGTCAGCTCGACCTTTATAATGTTCCTAAGTCTAACCATCTGACTTGGACGTGATCTCTGATATAACGAATCCTGGAACACAGACAATAGTCTTGTTGGTCTAGAGCGACCCATATATATTTAACTAGTTCAGGTATACAGATACCGGTGACTTAATCCTAGTCAAAGTACCTCTCCATTTTGCATCACACAGGCGAGCAAATAGGCGACAAAATGACGAACCTCTAGATGATAGCATAAAGTTCGATACAAGAGGAATTACCTTATTTCGGAAAATCAACCATGAACATATGCCTCCAGGCAGGCTGCATAATACTGGGAAATAGTCTAGTTAGCTAACTAACTCACTAAGACACTGTATTTCCCTCAGAGAATCACAAGACGCAGTTGCGTCTGCTCGCTTCTTAAACCATTTCTAAACTGCCCCAACTGGGCGGAACACACAGAACGAACTCCCGGTTTGACATGCGCAGAACGACAATCTCTGAGTTGCCGTTCACAATAAGACGATTCGAAGAACATTCGAGATAAAAGTCTTACACAGTCGCGCCTTTTATGGTCATGAAAAGAAGCGTTAAGAAAGGTTTCAGACAGCTACCATAGTTGACTGATACTACCAAATAAGGAGATGTGGTCACGCTTCGTTCAAGAAATTATAGACCGAACGTGTCTCTATACAAGAGAAGGCAAACTCCTAAAAATTGTAGTTTCGATAACTCGGATTATGTCCCTTTGACCATAGAAAACATAATACACAATTCAGTCAAAAAAATGATCATACATATGAAAAATGTTTATACAAACGCGGATTTTTCTAGGATCCAATTTGGTTAAGGCCCAATTACACGTCAAGGGATTGTTAACCCAAACAAATTAGCTCAGATCACCATGGTCTTTTTTCTGAAAGTTTTAGCACTGAATCCACTTTTTCAGATAAATTTCTCGATTTCATTTAGGAAGTTTAGACTAGCCTATTCGTAGAAACGAATGAGCCATGACTTACCTGTAAGCTATAAAAGTCAGCGATTTCATTTAATCGACAAGCCTCGATCAAACAGGGAAAGAGGGCAAGGCACACTTAGATAAGGAGTATTCTGACTATTTCAAATAGAGTATATTTCACTGAAATCTTAAACGCTCAGGCTGAAAAGTCATTACCTCGTTGTACAGTGATCAGTTAGTTGGGCATATGAGTAGATGGGCGACTCACGAACTTATGGAAAGACATAGGGCAGCTAGGCAAAATCACAGTTCATTGATGGAAACCGACTCGAATTTGATAGATTTGGACTTACTAGGTAATTCAATATCTACAATGGGAGATTGAAGAATCGTCGTTCAGGTCGCACATGATATCGCTCGATAAGCTACGGTCTGCAAGCAGTATAATAGCTATTTCTCTCTTATCAAATCGAGCAGTAAAAGCACTCCGAAGTGGTTCTTGAGCTGATGTTAAATCGGCTAGACAATGGGTTGTTTCCGAATTCTGCACAGCTTTTGATGTACCTAAGCTCTTATATTATATACGAAATTTACTATATCATAGTCCACTATTGCCATACATATGCCCATATATATACTATTCTATAGTAGTTCTATGGGATTGTAGGTCAACGTATTTTTGATACTAGAAATTTATCTAAAATGTATCCATGAATTAAGAATCAGTTTTATTAGCTTATACGGGCCCTTTAACTAGATGGCGTTTCATCTCGGTCCCGATCCTGAATAAGAGGTAAATGATTTTTCACGGATTTTAAGAAATGCTTACCATTGACTCTAAAGAGTTTCGAGATATTTGCCCTATACTTGGATCAATTGCGAAGTCTGCGAGTTTAATTTATCTATAATATGACGTACACTTTGAGTGGGGCGATTAGTAGTAACTGAAGATTTTGTCTGTATGCCAAAGTAAAAAATCTTTCTTACTAGAAGTTTTTGCCCCTGCATAGTCTAACGAATGTAATTAAGTTATTACCATTTATGTGTTAAGACATTTATCGACTCGCTAATAAATATAGTGGGGGGGCCATTTTTAAAGTGCAAATTCCGTCTCAATCATTGGTTTGATTACCAGTAATATACGTTTTAATTGCCATACCTATGGCTATTTTATAATTACATTGTCATTAATGATGTTTCTACGTTTATCTAATAGGTAGCGTGTGTTGGTGGAGCGACCTTCCATGGAGATTTATATCGAGAAAAAATGAAATATAGGATGCTAAATTAGAGATTAAGAAAGGAAATTGATTTGAGTGTAGGAGTGTTTTCATGTTAACAAACGTTGAGTCTAATGGGAAATCAAAGATAATCCCAGCTTGTACAATACGGTGCTGCAATAGGCTAATTTGAGCATTGCGTCAACGCTTCCAGGCACAAAAAAATATGTCCCATGGGTTGGTCGCTGGGATGAGGCGTAATGTTACGGCAGCGGATCATTATTATTTTCTTCGTTTGTATAAACATTTTTTCATATGTATGATCATTTTTTTGACTGAAGTGTGTATTATGTTTTCTATGGTCAAAGGGACATAATCCGAGTTATCGAAACTACAATTTGTTAGGAGTTGCCTTCTCTTGTATAGAGACACGTTCGGTCTATAATTTCTTGAACGAAGCGTGACCACATCTCCTTATTTGGTAGTATCAGTCAACTATGGTAGATGTCTGAAACCTTTCTTAACGCTTCTTTTCATGGCCATAAAAGGCGCGACTGTGTAAGACTTTTATCTCGAATGTTCTTCGAATCGTCTTATTGTGAACGGCAACTCAGAGATTGTCGTTCTGCGCATGTCAAAAACCGGGAGTTCGTTCTGTGTGTTCCGCCCAGTTGGGGCAGTTTAGAAATGGTTTAAGAAGCGAGCAGACGCAACTGCGTCTTGTGATTCTCTGAGGGAAATACAGTGTCTTAGTGAGTTAGTTAGCTAACTAGACTATTTCCCAGTATTATGCAGCCTGCCTGGAGGCATATGTTCATGGTTGATTTTCCGAAATAAGGTAATTCCTCTTGTATCGAACTTTATGCTATCGTCTAGAGGTTCGTCATTTTGTCGCCTATTTGCTCGCCTGTGTGATGCAAAATGGAGAGGTACTTTGACTAGGATTAAGTCACCTCGGTATCTGTATACCTGAACTAGTTAAAATATATATGGGTCGCTCTAGACCAACAAGACTATTGTCTGTGTTCCAGGATTCGTTATATCAGAGATCACGTCCAAGTCAGATGGTTAGACTTAGGAACATTATAAAGGTCGAGCTGACCTGTAGCCCATGTATGCTATTCACGTGCAGACAGTGAACGGACTTATTGTATACAACTGATCTGCTAGCATCAGAATGGGAGCATTTATTATTGTTTATGAACATTGAAGATCTGTAGCTGACACTGTTGCAGAAGTTATAGAAATGATTATTATTTATACAGCTTCACGAACTAGAACTCTATGATTGATGAATTTATGAATCTATTGAACTGTGATGTCTTATGACGCATATATACAACAGCTATCATTGCTGACTACAGAAATTGTTTTCAATGTGCCATATCATCTTGCTGAACTCGTTAACCATGTTGATGTCATAAGTATCATGACTGTTTTGTGGCGTGCAATAAATGAAAGAAACTTATACAACGAAGTTACCCTTTCTATGACTCTACACGTCATGTTGCCTGTGTGATAACCGTGTGAACTGTTCCACTACCACATACACAGCAACATCCTAAATCAGAGAAGACACCTACATCTTACACTTTAACACCAGGTGTCGATAAGGGTGGCAAGTTACCACTTCAGCACAAATCCACCCTTATCAGGCAAGCTATGCTTTTGAGTCCAATGATTTGGAGAGGATCCCACTGCTTCAATTCTCAACTTACTTTGCTAAACTTTTGCATGGTCCCTCCAATTGGGGAAACGGAGTATCCAAAGAAGAAAAAATGGACTCTGGAATTATCCAAACACACCCTCGCAATTACGTCCCATAGGTACCACATGGCGATTGAATACCAGTTCCCAAAGTGCCAGATTCATTTTAAACGATGCTTATACTGATGATAAGAAGAGGGCATTTGTATCATCGGTAATGAAACCCATCAACCTAGCGACCCAGATTTTTGGAGCAAACTACATCCACTAAACCAACACTTAATAACCCAAGGTGAAACTGAATGATCTTATAAGAGATCTGAATTTACCGAAGAACAAGGCGGAGCTTTTGGGTTACCAGATTGCAACAGTTGAATCTCCTTGGCAAAGATATGTTACAAATTTCTGTGTATAGTGAACCGCCAGAAGCCGCTTATTACATTCTTTTTCAAAGAGGGTGACTTTTTCATGCGTGCCACACAACTTTCTTGGTTTAATGGCATGTGCCCTCAAAATCAATTACATACCGGAAGAGTGGAGGCTTTTCATTGATTCATCCAAGACGAGTCTTAAAGCTGTTTTTTTGAATAATGGTAATGTGTTACCGTCAATTCCAGTTGGTCACGCAGTTCATATGAAAGAAACTTATGAAAACATTAAGCAGCTTTTGAAGTGTAATAAACCACGATCTCATCAATCATTGTCACTATTGTGGTGACTTAAAAGTGGTCGCTCTTTTTTGCTTGGACTACAGGGTGGATACACAAGTACTGTTGCTTTTCTCCTGTGAGTGGGATAGCCGTGCACGAAGTGACCATTACATCAGAAGACATTGGCCAATCAGGCAGTCATTGCAGCCTGGCAGTAAGAACGTTGAGAACACAGCACTTTTCGACACCAGCAAGATTTTTTGCCCACCCTTGTGCACATTAAGCTGGGACTCATGAAAAATACTTTATCAAGGTCAATGTGAGAAAACAGATGAGGCTTTCAAATACCTCATCAGAAAATTTCCAAGACTGAGTGAAAGCTAAAATAAGAGAGATATGATATTTGTTGGTGTCCGCAAATTCGAAAACTTCTGTCATGATGACGAGTTTCTTTGCGTGCATGCATGGCTAGCCATTTACGTCACAGTGGAGGACAATTTTCTTGGAAACAACAGATCTGATAATTACAATGAAATTTGTAGAAAATCTCCTTCTGAGCAGTATAAGAGTCTTGGTCCTGCAACATGTCTTTGAAAAAATTCATTATTCTGGATTCTCATCTGTATTTCATTACAATCAAACTGTGGAGCGGTCAGTGATGAGCCATGCAGTGTTGAAAAACGATTTCCACCAGGGACACCTGAGCTGCTATGGAGTACAAAGTATCAAGCGCCAATTGGTAGCCACCTTTCAATGCTTTGCTCTGATTCACTGTTGGGCTGTTACAAGGAGAACACACTAATCGATTTGACTACAAAGAAAGCAAAGCAAAAGGAGAGCTCGAAAAACAGCGACCTGAATAATGAACGGAATTGTGGTACAAAATGTGCCCTTTTTAAAACATGCTATGTGAAACTTTTAATAATGGTTTTTTTATTTTTTACTATTAATTTTATGTTGAAATATCAAATTAATTGAGTATAGTAACCACTACCTCCACCACTCCCAAACTATTTTTTATAATGCACTAAAGTAGAAAGGACTAGCTGTTCACCTCAGAGAATAAACAAACATACATTATTTGTATTACTGTAATGTACTATTCATCATTTAAAAAAAACAGAGCCAATTGGTGTGACATTTTCAATTATGATATTTGTGAAGAACAGCAAGTCCAAAATCAAATAAAAAATGGTATATTTAACTTTCTGGTACAAATAAATTTTTTTAAAATTTGTTTGACTAAGTGTTTTATGTAAACCTGAAAACCTTCTGGATAATACTGACTTTCGGCACTGTATCCTTTTACTTCTAATAATTCTTTCTTCAAAGTCGTATAAAATTCTAACATTCCAGTAGTATTAGCGTATTGGTTAGAACGAAAAATGCTATCTTGCAACGGGAGATTTACTTTTATGTAAGACTAACATTTACCTTTGTAAATACTAACCCTGTCTGTGTGACTCTTATTTCTGTTCACTTCATTGCAGACAAGCTCAAAACACAAGAGATCAATAGTATAAAATTTTATAAAAGAGGCATTCCTTCGTTCGTGGTGTTCGAACCCCCGTTGATTTAAGGTTTCACATTCTTTTTACACGTGCTGGCAATCTTGGTGATAGGTTTTATATTGGGTCTCCGATCCAATCGTTTCAAACATGCGGCGAGACCACGGAAAAATTTAGTACATTAAATAAATGTAAACTAAGTAGCAGTTTTTGTTCCAGTTATCCCAAACGGTTATCTACTTTTTTGTCCTGCAATGTTCAAACTTTAGTGAAAATTTTTCTTCCAGTCACCAAAGAGCGGTCACCCACATAAAATTTTTTCCCAGTCCCTACTCAAAGGTTCCAACCTATAGGGTAAATAGATCAGACCCGCCGCTCCCCTCTGTCAAATAACTTCTTTAATCAATATTCTTTAAATATTTCTTGCATAAGTTTTCCAAAACTTTTCATTAAAATTCATTAAATATTTTCCTTTGTCAGTACTTGACAAGGGCAAATTTAATTCTTGCAGCTGTCAAAAATTTCTTCCAGTTGTCAAATATTTCTTTAGAAACTGTTTTGACAGTTTGTCAAATATTTCATCTCAAATTTTTTTTCCAATTTTCAAATATTTCTTTACAGTTGTAAAATATCTATGCAAATGTTTATTGCATGTGTGTCAGAAAATATTTCTTAAAAAAATTTTTTTGACCGCTTGTCAAATATTTGACACAATCTTACATTTTCCAAATATTTAAATGACAAATGTTTACTTGACCAAGTGTCAAATAATTTCTTCAAATTTTTTTTCCACTTGTCAAATATTATGTAAATGAATTTCGGCCAGAATTTGTTGACAGGTAAAATATTTATTGCAAATGTTTCTTCAACTTGTAAAAATATTTATCTACAAACATCTGTTTACTTCCACTTGTCCAGAAATATTTCTGGAAAAAAGTTTTTTTTCCACTTGTCAAATATTTTCTTCAAATTTTTTTTCCCCAACAGTGTTCAAATTATTTCTCGTTTGTCAAGAAGTAAATATAGCTACTGCTAAAATATTTCTTGACATGTGGTCAGAAAACTATGATCTTCAAATTTTTTCCACGCTTGTCAAAAATAGGTTCTCACAGTTGTCAAATAATTTATGCAAATGTTTCTTACACTTGTCTACAATAGATTTCTTCAAATTTTTTTTTTTTTCCACTTGTCAAATGATTTCTTAAAAATTTGGTTTTCCACTTGAAAAAATATGTTAATGAAAAGTTGTAAAATCACTATGCAAATAGTTTAAAGAAATATGTAAAGAAAGATTGGGAGACAGCTGATCCTAGTTTTATCCTACAGGTTGTCACCTATTCTATGCAAGGACGGTAATCTTCCAGGGGACCATCTGTGGTGATTGGAAAAAAATTCTTCACACTTAATTGAAAACTATTTCAGACAAAAAAAAAAGAATAACAATTGGATTAACTAACAATACTTACAGAGCTGTACATTGTATATTGAATGTACTAAATGTTCCGTGCCGCCGCAATGTGGAATCAGTGGAAGACAATCAGAAATTTTTATCCACGAGATACCGCACTGTATAAAGATGAAACCTTAAATCACGAGGGTTCCGAACACCCCATCGAAGAAGGGGAATGTCTTCGTTCGTGTATAAAGTTCTATAACTAAGTGATCTCTCTTGTGTTTTGAGCTTGGTGTTACTGCAATGAAGTGAAACAGAAATAAGTAGCCAGGGTTAGTCTTACAAAGGCTTAACGATTGTTAGTATTACAAGGTAAATCCCGTTGCAGATAGAGATTTTTTGTCTACGAAAACTCACATACGCTAAAAACTACTGCATGTTAGAATCTTTAATTATCGATTTTCTAGCTAATACTAATATTCTAGCCCTGATGTCTTCAAGCTAGCTTCGGAATTGTGATAACCGGTTACGGTTTCCTCCGACAGGTTGTGCGCCGACTCGAGCGAGATCCGTGTTGAATAAATACGGGATAACTACGGGCGGTGTTTGAACTCCATTATAAAAATAAGGGATGAAAATGTCGTCTACATTGTTACTAGTTGCAGGCCTGTACAAGTGGAACTAAGGGGTGTCTGGTTGACGCCAATAATCTAGTCCCGCATTATGGCCTTATATCTCTACGGACGCCTCGTTGTGTTCAATAAAACTGGCTATTAGGATTGTCAGCATGGCCTTTGTAACAGTATTTTTTTATGGTTGGACGAATACGGCTCTGTGCTGGGGTACACCTTTCATACCACTAGATAAACATTGGGGTTGAGTAGTCTTATTACTCATGATATAACCAATATAAATATAAAGCGAAAACTACCCTCGTTGAACAGAAAACCACGTATCATTATGTAATTAATTCACCCAACAACGGAAATTCCCTCTCATATTTTTAAATCAAACCGACAGGTTACACGCATACAATGTCCCCACATTCATAATAATCAATATAAATAAAAAAATTTATATATAAACACTTATTACGCCTTGTTTAAGGGCGTTTTTTTCTGTCTTTTGCATGGGGTTGTTTTTAGTTTTGTTGCAGGATCCATTTGTTAATGGTTGCATTATCATGTCCTTGTTATGTCAACGCCCAAACTTTGTAATTACTAAATACTATTGCAAAGGTCTGGCCGATCGTCTATTAATTCATGAATTCTCGGTTCATTCAGGGGGGGAACCCCCCCCCCCCCCCCCCGTTGCCATCACAAGAACTAGCTATGCTTTGGACCCCTGAACACGTACAAGCGAAACGAGAGGCCGAAACACCAAAACAAACTTGGAGGAGGACTGTGGAGGCTGTGAGATGCAAAGAATGAACCAGAGTTGGGGCACTTGTACGAAGGATGGCACATGACGGGCAAGGTGGTGAATCAATTTGTTGTTGCCCTACAAGACGCCACTAGGCGTGATGGCCACTGACTGCTTTGACGGTCGGTGGTTAAGGATCGAAGAAGATCGATCTCATTCATTCGTTGAATCATCGTGCTTCTATTGTCATATACGCGAATGTGAAGGTAATGGTTTAGAAAAACTGGCGAACACTGGTATAATATTGACTTGATAAAGTTCCAAGTTATTCGAGTACACAAGTCAGACATTTTTTGACGATACTATACATGTGTGATCTAAAAGTTATATTCATTATATGGCATTCTATCTGCAGATTAAAATTACATTTTAAGAAGATCCATTTATAATATTCTCAGTCCGTGTTCCAGTAAATGAGAAAGAGGATGAACATGCATGTTTGTCTATATAGCAAACGACGCATCTCGGCTTGGGCGGATTTCCAACAGCGTCAGTTGAGCGTATGAGTCTGACGATTTATATATTATGGATCTGTTAATAATCTTTCTTGAAGTCGGTTAATATACTAAAATCCTTATATTATCTTATTTGATTTCACATAACATTGGTTAGACTGACCATGCCAAAGTCCCTATCCGCAGATAGTAATATTCAGTGATATGCGGCAATACAATGCCCAACTCTGGACGGATTAGGACGCGTATTCACCACGCTTGACGGTCACGTAAAATGGGTTCTCGTATCTAAGTCCGGTGACGTGACCCCGCATATCAACGCTAACACGTACATAATAACTCGATCGTGTACTCAATAGCGTTTCAGTATAGTCCGTGAATTCTTAAACATTCAAATAATATTAAATGCTGTGACCCTAGGTAAATAGCACACTGCCTCAACCATAGCAGACGTACTTCAATAAGAAATACACGATGTGATCAATTACGCCTGCCCGCACGGGAAAAAAAAGTCTTATTAGATAGATTTTTTGTTGAACTATCTTACTCAAAACATATGATGAAAAAAAGAAGATTGTTAAGTAGACAAAAGTGACCGACCTATGGCCTACGATTGTTTCTGCGCTTAGAACAGTGTCGTGGTTCATGTCGGATTAATTATAGCTTCTGTACATGTTATAGACTCTTTTTTATATAAATACTTGCGTCTAACACAGATGTAATTTTAATATGCAGCATCAAACGGGAGAATTTAATACATCTCTTTCAATTTTAAATACGAAACTATAATAATTCTAAAACACAATTTAAATATTAACAGTCATGCTATTACATGTAAATTACTAATCTTACCCAAAAAGGATTGTCAACAGTCGTTAAAATAATTAACTAATTAATTAAAACGTTAAGGTTAAACTAAGTACTAAAGTGAGAAAGATCTTGTTTAAGCTCCGTCATGAATTTATTATAACCAATTAAAAATTAAAACTTATTTACCCATAGTATATTGTGTAAGGAATCAAATTATTCTGAAATCTAATTAACGAAATTGAAAGAAGTATGTCATAAGAAAAAAGACTCAAAATGAGGAGTTAAAGACAAGTAAAGGGCGAAAAAAAGGTTAGGTATGAAATCAGTAGGTGGTGGAGTGATTTGGGTTAAGATGTAAATATGTGTGTTTTGAAAGGTTATATGTTACTAATACTTAGAGACTTCTATAATTATACTAATTAACATAATTATATATATATCAATTATCAACATTCATAATTACATCTAAGAATGTTTATCTATAGGAATTGTGTGAGATTCGCTTTGTTTTCTTTCTTACATTGTTTTTAATATTTCATTTTCTATTTTGTTTTCTCACATTTCATTCAATTTTAATTTTTTATATTCAAGATCAAATAAGTAGAAACTAAATAATCTTTGTTTAAGGAAGATCCCAGGACGTCGTTATTTTCCTTAGAAAATTTACGGAATGTTCCAATTAGATATAATACTGTTCAAATGTTCCGATCTGAAGGGAATATACGTTTCGATAATGTTCTTTTGTCATGTTCACATTAACGAAATTTGTACCAAACATAAGATTTTCAGATATTTCTTATCCAACTAATTCGTTGGAACCAGTCTGTATTAGGAATGGACACAAGCCAAAAGTCCAACGTGTAAATACGCACAACAATATGTCTCTTGCTTTCATAAATTTCGTCTTGTTGAACGTCCGCTAGTGATTTGTTTCTATGTATAACACCAGTGACGGTTTACACTTCACTTAGGTCGATAATTACGTTGATCGGATTCTGTCTCTTGGATATGATTTCTTTTGTGTATCACTGATTTATTTGATGAAAGTCTATTCAGCTATTCATGAATCGTTTCTTCCGCAGAAGGATTCTGTTGAGCAGTTACGTCGGCCACGATGTTTTCTGCTTACCCAGATATGTATTCAATGGTGAATTCGAGAAGTGGTTGTAGGGAGGACTAGCCAAAAACCTCGTTTTGAACGTTTCGGGATTTTGTTGATATAGAGCCGACGTAACAGATAGCCACCTGCCTTTCTGTGTCGTGATGTTGTGATCCACGATCGATTGGGGTTGGCAACCTCTTAGTAGGAAACGTTTTTCCAGTTTTCTTGAGTTTGCGTGAGATATAAAGAGTCCGTGATGTTAGTATTTGGTCCGTGGAAGTATTGGAGTATGACAAAGCACGCCTAATCCCGTAACAACTGTGAGGCAATTCTGGTACGGAGGTATTAGAGAAGAACGATTTATATAGCGCTCATTTGGGTTTTAGTCCTACAAAGACAGCCGTGATGGATGACAAATTAGGTACAAATCTGCTGTAGTATTGGTCTAACCCTAATAAGCTCCTAACCTGCTTCTTCGTTTGAGGAACTGATAAGTTTAAGATTTTGGAAACCGTACTAGGAACCGTTTGAATACGTCCCGCTCCAATAATATGTCCCAGGAAGGTTATCTCCTGAAACGCAATTTGTATTTTCGTAGGTTTAGCAGTTAAGTGATTATCCCTTAGTATTTCTAAAACACATCTAAGCCCCGAAAAATGTTCCTCAAATGACGAACTAAATAAGCATATGTCGTCAATGTATGTAATGATGTCTGGTCTACCTGATAAAATTTTTCGCATCATACGAATAAAGGTAGCTGGAGCGTTCACAAGCCCAAAAGGCATCACATTCCACTGGGAAAGACCTTGTGGAGTGGAAAACGCTGTGTAATATTTAGCTTTTTCGGTTAATGGTATCTGCCAGTAACCTTTAGTTAAGTCTATCTTGGTGAACATTGTTGCGTTGGATAGACGAGGAAGTAAATCGTCGAGAAGTGGATGTGGTTCGCTATCAACTACGGTTTGTGCATTTAATTTCCTATAGTCAACGCATAACCTAATGTTGTTGTCCTTCTTTCGGATAATGACTAATGGTGAAGAAAATGGAGAGGTACTAGTCTCGATAATACCTAAAGACAAGTAAGATAATATAAATTTAAATGTAGATAGATTTAAAGATTTAAGTTTGTAAGGAAGAAAACATTTTTCTTCTTGAAATGGGGATAGACCATCGTATAGAAAATAGACAAGTGAGTTGTCATTGATGTCTGGAAACGAAAGTTGTAAATGTATAGGATGCTTATAGAATTCCTGAGAACTGTCATTAGCAATATTAAAGAGTGCTATTTGAATGTGCTGAATCGTCTCAGAATGCGGCATAATGCGTATGCGTATGTCAGTGGTAGAATGAAACAATATTGTCTCATGCATAGTGCAATGAGCACCAGACATTGTATTGAAAAGAAATAGGAAAAAGATAATCGCTAACATTTTCCTAAGAAAGTGTGTGTATGTGGAGATTGTGAAGTCTCTAACCACGATAGTGGATGTCAAAACAATTGACATTAGTACGCCTGTGAACATAGGCTCAGAGGCATCTCTCTTCTTAGTATTGTTGGTAAGGTTTTTGCCAAAGTCATCTTAATGCGACTACACAAGTTAGCTGAGCGCATATATCCAGAGTCACCGTGTGGATTCCGAGCTGGCAGATCAACAACAGACATGATCTTCTCTCTCCGCCAGCTTCAGGAAAAATCAAGAGAGCAGAAAAGACCATTATATATCGCCTTTATAGACCTCACAAAAGCATTCGACCTGGTTAGTAGGGATGGACTCTTTAAAATCCTCCTGAAAATAGGCTGCCCTTCTAAAATGCTGGAAATGATAAAGTCATTCCATGACGGCATGAAGGGAACAGTCCAATATGCTGGAAGCAGGTCACAGCCCTTTGATATACGAAGTGGCGTTAAACAAGGCTGTGTTCTGGCTCCGACCCTCTTCGGAATCTTCTTTGCCTTACTCTTGAAACATGCATTCAGAGATGCAACTGAAGGAATATGCCTTCACACTAGGTCAGATGGCCGTCTGTTTAATCTTTCAATGCTGAAGGCAAAAACAAAAATCAGAAGGGTCACTATAAGAGACTTGTTGTTCGCTGATGATGCTGCAGTCGTCACTCAAAGCCAACAGGAGCTTCAGAGCTTGATGAATCGCTTCACTAAAGCAGCAAGGACTTTGGCCTCACAATAAGTCTAAAGAAAACGAATGTGCTGAGTCAGGATGTGGTGCTGCACCAGTTATCACTATCGATAACTATGAATTGGCAGTGGTGCACCACTTCACATACCTAGGGTCTACCATCAATGACAAACTCTCACTGGATACAGAAATCGACAGCCGCATTGGCAAAGCTGCAGCTACCTTTGCCCGCCCCTCACATCGCGTGTTTGGGGAAACTCTAAACTCACAATGAAGACCATTTAAGCTGCGGAAAATACATATATAATGCCTGCGTCACCAGCACACTCCTATATGGCAGCAGATTGTAGACATTAGACGACCGTGCTATAGTAGTCGGAAAGAATTGGCTCAATACCTTTCCATTTGCGGTGTCCTACGCCGCAAACCTCGGCCCTAGAAAAGAAGATGTAAAGTGACAAATCTCGTACAGGTGTATGTTGTCACGCTTTTCTGGCCATCAAAGTATGTCATAAATACAATGCTTAGAGACCACAACTTCGCTGGCTGTGGCCTTGTTCGCCGAATGTAATGATGAGGTCGCACCAAATGAGATATCTTCTACGGCAATTTTGCAGATGGCAAGAGAACATTTGGGCGACCACAGCTGAGGTTCAAAGATGTGTGCAAGAGAGATATGAAGGGCTCTGGACATGGATCCTCAACATGGATTAGATAAAGCTTGCCCGATATCGCAGCGTGGCGATACTGCTATTTACGGCGCCTCGTGACACCTCCGATTGGGCGAAAGAATGACAAGATAATACTCAGAAGGTGTCCGAGTATATCGTCGAAAGAAGCACCAGGAATCATGTAAGCGTGTTGGGCTGTCACCTGTAACGGGCGCTAAATAGTCAACTGAAGGGGCTATTACTTATTATTATTTTACTTAGAACATAGGCTATAAATATAAAAAGAAAAATCTGTGTTTTAAGAGTCAAACTAGATACGTTCTGCATATCGGTACATCATAAGAATGTACGCACAACAGTGTCCAACCTTAGTGACCAGAGGATGTGTATGTAGTAAAAATGTTACTAATGTTTGGTATCATACTCATGACATCATCATTATTATCATTAAGTGGGGAAGGTTAGTGTCAATCATCCTCATCCATTTCCTGTTTGGTGCAGAGACACCTTAAATGTGGATACTGCTGCTAGTTAATTGACTTGAAGCTCTTGTTGGCACACAATCGAGCCATATTCAATGACCGAGTCATTAGTGCAAATAGTTTCGCCGTTCCCAATCCTCAATTTTCTGTGGAGAGCAATCATTACTACCGCATGATGCGTCCCAACATAAGATCTGCAATTGGATTTTTCAACATGCATACCTTAACATTACCTGTGAAAAAAGGCGTGTTAACATGTATTATAGCAGTGGGGTAAAGCATTCTATTGTCCCCACCAAATGTCATGCACCTGACATATTCCCCTGTTGCACAACTTGGATGGATCATGACTGTCGAAAACTCCAATAGTTGTGGATCCGGAATCTCTCAAAACAGAGACGATAGACCCATTTACTATCTCTCTGTTAAATATAAAAGAGCATGTTCCATCGTTAGCCGCTAGACCAACTTCTGGGAGGATGTGTCCGCAATTTAATACAGTCTCCTTTGCCTTCTGAAATACAAGATTACATTCTGGGCAACTATTTGCCACGTTATAATTCATAGCGTAACATGTAGCAGAAGATTGTATTACTTTATCGTTTTGTGGAACATCTGGGGTTGTATTATTAGTAACTGATCATAATGAGACGATCTACGAGACTGAGATCGCTGACGAGAATAATCATTGGAATTATTTCGTTGTCCCCTGTAGTGACTGTTATCTCTGTGTCTCGAGCCTTGATTATAGTTATTCCAACTATTACTAGTATTAGAGTTGTATGATCGGTTATGATTTGCATTGTGTTGACTATTGTTGTATCTAAACTGAGGTGACTGATTCCTATTCTGTGGTCTTCCTCTATTAAAATCACTCTTATTGTTATAATTATTTGGCCCCTTATGAAAATTAGCATTATAATTTCCTCTGAAGCGAATTCTATCTACGCTGCGTGATCTTGGTTTGTCATAACCATGGTATGACATACTGGAGGCCACCGGTAGAGGTTCTCTTATTAGAGAGTTAGAAATGCTCGCATTCGGATGGGCGGTACAATAATTTATTGCCATTTTTTCCAAATCATCAATCGTAGATGGTTTTCGTTCTTGCAAATAAGCAAAGAACGGTGGGCTGACAGAGGATAACACTTTATCCCTCAGTAACAAATCAACTAGTTTGTCATATGATTTGTTTACACCTGCCAATTCGACCCATCTGTTAAAAGTATTGCGTATATTCGCAATAAAACCTGTAAAGTCTTTATTGGAATCTGGAAAAATACTCTTAAAACGTAATCTGCACCCCTCTTCGTCTAAATGGAAACGCCGTAATAATAATGTTTTAATGGCGTCATAATCACCAGCTATTGTTGGATCAACATTCTGAGCTGCAGTTAATGGTTCACCATCTAAGAATTCATTTAGTTTAAGTGCCCATGCGTGTTTAGGTAAGTTGTGTGTTATGCATACCTGTTCAAAACGTGCCAGGTATGATGAAACGTCGTCGAAGTTCAAGTTAAAATGTGGTAATTTAAAGTTATAATAAGGTTTGTTATGATTGGATGAAGATCCATTTTGAGAATTATCATTCTGGCTCGTATTAGCACTTTGTGCCTGTAATCTTGCAGTTTTCAACTTAAGACGTGCCAATTCCATTTCTTGTTGCCTTATAATTTCCTCTCGTTTCATTTTATTCTCTTCTTCTTGTCTAAGTTCTTCTTTTTCTCGTCTAGCAATTTCTCTTTGCTTTTCTAATCTAAGTTCACGTTCTTCTTCTTCCTGTCTAAGTTCTTCTTTATATTTTGCAAGTTCAGCCACTGCGTATGCTTCGAGAGCTTCTCCTTTCTTTCCAAAATCTTTCCCGTTTTTAATAAAATGGTCTAAGGTAAGCATCTTGACGTTAAATTTTTAAGTATTCAATCACTAATGTATAGTAATCACCAATAGAATCTATGTAGTTATTTGTACTTACTCAATGTATGAAAACTCAATATCAACAACTATAATATTATTGTATTATTAGTTGTAAATTCCACAAATATTTTATAACAAAATAATATATATCAATAATGTTCACTCATTACATTATACCAATGTATTATACCCTTATAAATTTATGATGCTGAATTATATCATGCATCTAATATTCTCCTCAAATAATTATGGGTATAATCCCTCCATAATTATGTTATTTAATCAATTATATGTGCCAAGTAAACACTGTAGTACTAGGACAGTGTACTAATTAATATCTGATATGTCTGTCCTACTCAAGGCAGACCATAAATTTTATAGTTATTAATAAATATATATTATGCTATTATGCCCTAGTCATAATATATAAAATGCCTCAATAGTGTCTTGGACTACTACTGCAAAGTGATGACATCATCGAAGTCATCATCTAATTTAATAAAATTAATCAAATTAATTAAACATATTATTAAAATCAATTTATAGTAATATCATTAGGTTATGAGATTAATGAAAACAATACAAATGATTAACTAAAGCTTTACAACACATTAGTACGATACAAAAGTGACATTTTCACAAATAAAATGATTTTACAAAACTAAGCATAGAAATCGGAAGTACTGAAAGGTCAAGGATTGAACCAAATCGAGATTGAACTGAATCTAGGTCAAAAGACAGAAAAAAATACGAATGCAAAAAACTAATGACGTCACAGGACTCATCTAACGGTTATTACAATACATATATGAAACTAAATGAAAGATAGGTCAGAAAGGACAAAATAGATTACTAACAATAATACCAAACTGAATAAAATAAAACTGAATACAGTAAAATACACCAATTATTCACAGAACTGGACACCTAACACGCAAGGTCAAATACTAGCAAATGCGAACAAACAACCCATCGGCATAATCATCAATGGGGTTCTTCGCCAAATGCGATTATTTAACGACCCTACAGAACAATCAAAACTGATTTGGTCATTCGAAAAGACATAAAATCAGTTTTGATCCCTACCTACCGCCCACGTATATGTACCACACAACATAATATATATAAATAAAACATTCAACATTTAAAAACGAGTTGCCAAGACATGCTTATCACGGCGAAATGGACTCATAGATGTACGGTTAACCGACAAAGGTTATAATAAAACTTATCTTTTTGTGCTCGATTATTTACCATCAGCAATGCTAGTATGCACCAACGGCATAGACAAGTGTCATGAGTTTTCTCTTCCATTGCTTGGCAAAGGGTTTCTTCTTGATACATTCCATTTGTTGAAGAGGCAATAAACGGTTGCCGCCTTGACTTTCAGCTAGTACTCAAAGAATGATGACGTATATTTGACCTTTAGTAGTTATGCGTGTCGCGTCATATTTTTGCAATCACGTGAGCGTCTTGTAATTGTAAACAGCTCTAGTCCGTATAATGAGATTTCGGTCACTTTTTGTTTGAAGGAAAAAATTTCGTTCCCCACATTGGCCACCAGTTGTTAAAGGCGTTGGTCCGTTGTTGCTGGGGTTGTTTTAGTTTGTTGCAGAATCCATTTGTTAATGGTTGCATTATCATTGTCCTTTATATGTCAACGCCCAACTTGTAATTAATAAATACTATTGCAAAGTCTGGCCATGTCTATTAATTCCTTAATTCTCACTCATTCTTTGAATCATCGTGCTTCTATTGTCTATTACGCGAATGCTGGGTACTGGTTAGAACTGGTGAACAATGGAATAATATTGACTTGATAAGTCCAAGTATTCGAGTCCACAAGTCCGACATTTATTGACGATAACACATCACAAGTATTATTCATTACAAGCATACATCTGCAATTAAATACATTTGAATCCATATAATATTCTCAGTCCGTGTCCAGTAAATGAATTAGTATAGACAGAACAGCATAGCTATATGCACGCGCGGTTGGGGATTCCAACAGCCGACAGTGAGCGTATGAGTCTGACGAATATAATATTATGGACTGGTTAATAATCTTTCCTTGAAGTCGGTTATATACTAACCTTATTATCTTATTTGATTCACATAACTTTGGACTGACCCTGAGTCCCTACTTCGAAGTAAATATACATATATGCGGCAATACAATGCCCAACACTGGACGGATATAGGACGCGTCTTCACAGCTTGACGGTCAACGTAAAAAGGGTCTCGTATCTAAGTCACGGTGCGTGACCTATCAACGCTAACACGTCATAAATCGATCGTGTAGTCCGTGAATTCTTAACATCAAATTATATTAATTGCTGTGACCCTAGAAATAGCACACTGCCAACCATAGCAGACGACTTCAATAAAATACCGTAACACGCCTCTGTTTATACGCCTCTGTGCTTATACATTGTCTTACTCCCGCACCAATACACTCATGAGTCATCACCCCCGCCAGGCAGCATCAATACACTCTTCATTAAAAACCCCACCGACCACCTAACGACCATAGTTAACCTTTGCTCCCCCATTTTATTGGTTTTTTTCCGTCATATTTCCTTATATAAACCCATTGGTTCTTCTCTCACCCCTCATCACTCCCGCCAGCCAACATCACCCCCACCACATCCCGCTCATTAGCCATCTTCCTCTATAAAATTTATCAATTTTTTATATTTTCCTCTTTATTCTATAGCGGGCAGGAAAAATGGAATTCACTTAGTGCGTGCATATAAAAATTCCTTCTTCTCAAGCCAAGCAGCAACTTAGTTGCATGAAGGTTTTGGAAAAAATCGATTGTTATATTCATGTAAAAAGGTAAAAGCACAACTCCTTCCAATAAAAAGTGTTAAAGCTACGTCTATATCAGCTTGTTGTTTGTAACAAGACTACAGCACATCCACACAGATAACAACGTTCTGATGAGCTCACTTTTGGCCAGAGTACCTCTACCTAAGCCTTCATGAAATACACAAAAATCTCCTGTTATTGATTAAGAATACACTGCCTCCAAAATAATTGGTCAATCTACACAAGTCTGCGGTATGGCCTCTTTAAAAGCGACAGTGAAAAATCAACATATAATCGCTCCTGTAAAGATTTTTTTTGTGTGTGTGAAGCGTGAAGTTGCGCGCATGTGCATCCACCCTCGATGCTCTGATAAATATACATCTAGAGCATATTCAGCGTCGAGATGGCCGACAACAATATCAACGAGACTAAACTCGCCGGCTGACCACCTCTACACCCCCCCCACCCCCCCCCCCCCCCCCCTTATTAAATAAAATTAAAAAATTTGTCTCACTTCGCGTACATTTGTATCCTCTCAATTTAAAATACCAGCACCAAAAAAAAATTTTCACATCGACAACGCGTCATCGATCAATTAGTTTTTCGACTAATCAGCCCCCTGTTAGCGCGCAACAAGTCTGGACACTTGGGAGACCAACGCCCAGACACTCACGTTCACAACTCACTGAAGATGACTACCCCCGGCACCGTTCCCACAAACTGGGTGTACATGTGTAGAAGTGATGACATGCGTAAACCGTTGGATAGTGGACTGAAGGCCGCGTCTGTAAGTTTTTACCGAGGCCAGCCTTTACTACACGTGCGAAAATACTTTGGTGAATCACATCTAAAGTTTCCTACCAAAACCGGCATTACGTTGACTCGCCCTGAATTTGAACATCTGCTGGCTTTACAGGGTTAAATCCTCGCCGAATTTGACCGACTACAGTTACCAAACACAGATACCTGTCCTTTGTAATAGTAACACGTTTGACCACCACATCAACTCCAGTTGTTATCAACCAATATTCCCAGAACCGAGTTGGTGTCCTAACACCAACCCTTGTCCCCTACATCAACTCCAACCATAGACAATCACTCGGCTGCTGTCTTTACTCTACAACCACCCCCGAAGAAGCAAAGAAGCGTCTGAAACTAGAGGTTTAGATTGAAATTTTCGTATTCTTTTAAAAGAGATCATTAAATATATTTATACAATTAAAAAACCTTGGCCTTTGTTATCTATGTTGTATAAATATCGTATAAATATTGTCTACTAGTTGTAACAT
This sequence comes from Oreohelix idahoensis, assembly GCA_024509875.1. Lineage (NCBI taxonomy): Eukaryota > Metazoa > Mollusca > Gastropoda > Stylommatophora > Oreohelicidae > Oreohelix > Oreohelix idahoensis. Next base: position 683,212 of record JAMPIV010016022.1, read on the forward strand.
ATGTATATATATATATATGTTGTATAAACAAACACACCAACACACTACCAGCACAATACAGCAACACACAACAATTATAATACCTACACACAACACACCAGACAAACCAAAACCAATACCACCCACACCCCGGCTGCCAGCTACAACCCAACACACACACAAAAGTCGCCACCCCCGCCAGCCAAAGTCAATACACCCCGCGCACTCAAAAATCAACACCACACCACACTCATTAACCATCTTCCTCTATAAAACTCATACTAAGCGAATTTATCGATTTTTTATATTTTCCTCTTTATCTCAAGAGTGCAGGATTTTATCGACTTTTATGTACGAGGGAAGGTCAAAAAGTAATGCCTCCTATTTTTATGTATGTAAATACTGCATCGGTGTACAATTTGTAAATTTAGCAGGATTCCTCAAACACTCTTCTGCACTGTATAGCATTACCAACCTGTTTCAGAAACAGGTGGCACCACTGTAACAGTTTAAAAATAGCTGCCAAAGACATTCGGTTAAAACAACGTTATGTCACAGAATTCCTGAATGCTGAAGGCGAGACCCCAATTCGCATCCACGAACGTTTGAAGAATGTTTATGGAGATTCAACAGTGGATGTTAGCACTGTCCGACGTTGGGTACATCGTTGTGACGAAGCTGAAGTAGGTCAATCCTTAATGGCTGACGCAAAGCGGACTGGCCGTCCGTCTACCACAGTGACTCCACACAACATTCATCGAGTTGATGGCATCATTCGTGGTGACCGTCGGGTAACACTGGATGAACTTTCTTCCATGTTGTCCATTAGTAAAGGCAGTGTCCAACCTGGGTTATTCAAAAGTTTGTGCACGGTGGGTACCCAGAATGTTAACAGACAGACAACATCGCCGACAGGAAAGAAGTTCAAAAGTTCACCATCTGTAGGGAAAGTTATGGCCTCCGTGTTTTGGGATGAGAAGGGTGTGATTCTTCTCGACTTCTTGGAACAGGGAAACACGGTGAATGGAGACCGTTACATTGAAACTTTGAAGAAGCTTAGAGGTCGTCTTCGGCTACTTTACCCATTAAAAGATCAAAGAACTGCACTACTGTTGCACGATAATGCCACGCCACACACCGCTAAACGCACCATTGATGCGATTGCAGAATTTGGCTGGACATTATTACTACATCCCCCTTACAGTCTCGATCTTGCACCTTCTGACTTCCATCTGTTTGGACCACTGAAAGAAGATCTTCGCGGACATCACTTTGAAGACACCGAGACCTTTAAAAGCGCCGTACGCCAGTGGTATAGGAAAAAGGACACAAATTTTTACCGTGCGGGGATACATGCCCTTGTGAGAAGATGGACAAAAACTGTAACAAATAACGGAGACTACATTGAGAAATAAATTTTTTGAAGTTCAGACTTGGGGCTACATTTCAATGTGAATTTTATCTGTTTTCTTGCCTATTGAATGAAATTAAAAATTACGAGGCATTACTTTTTGACCGTCCCTCGTATGTTGTATATATGTATATATATTGTGTGAAGAAACAACACAATACCAGCACAATACAACAATTAAAATACCTACAGACGACACACCAGACAAACCAAAACCTTGGCCTTTGTTATCTATGTTGTATAAATATCGTATACATATTGTCTACCTGTTGTAACATATGTATATATATGTTGTATAAACAAACACAGCAACACACTACCGGCACAATACAACAACACACAACAATTAAAATACCTACACACAACACACCAGACAAACCAAAAGCAATACCACCCACACCCCGGCTGCCAGCTACACCCCAACACACACACATGAGTCGTCACCCCTGCCAGCCAAAGTCATTTGCCCCGCGCACTCAAAAAACAAATCAACACCACACCACACTCATTAACCATCTTCCTCTATAAAACTCATACTAAGCGAATTTATCGATTTTTTATATTTTCCTCTTTATCTAAGAGTGCAGGATTTTATCGATTTTTATGTATGGTGTGTGTGTATATATATATATATATATATATATATATATATATATATATATATATATATATATATATATATATATATATATATATATATATATATATATATATAACTCCGCCCATGCCGGTCCCAAGCCCGGATGAAAAAGGAGGAGGGCGGCCTGCATGGAGGCCGTAAGGAGGCAGCCCCTCCACCATGCAAAGGCACAACAGGCCAATCACCTGTTTGTCTTAAACTATGATTACGAGAAATACAAGAGAGAAAACCGGACTGATTCTAAAGGCGACGAACTGGAACGGACTACGGACTACGACTTATGGAACTTGGAACACAAGAAGTATAAATAGGAAGGAAGAGGAGCTGGTGGAAGAGATGAGGAAAGCAAAACTAGAAATCCTGGCTATAACGGAAACGAAGAAAAAAGGACAAGGAGTCATGGATCTCGATGGCAACACGTTGCTCTACAGTAGTGTACCCATATCTGAAAGAGCTAAAGGGGGCGTGGGTTGCATTGTGGCCCAAAATCAAAAAGATAGTATCAAGGGATGGAACTTTGTTTCGGAGCGCATTATGGTTGTAAAACTAAAAGAAGGAGAAACCATAGTCAACCTGGTCATAGTGTATGGGCCAAATGAGGATGAGAGAGCAGAGGTCAAGGAGGAATTCTTCGAGCTGCTTCAAAGGACAGTGGATGACTGCCTAGATGAAGTTATCATGCTCGGAGATTTTAATGCCAGAGTTGGAAATGACCATGCTAGATGGGGTGGCGTTATTGGAAGATATGGAGAAGATACTCTCAATGACAATGGAAAGCGACTCCTTAGATTCTGCAGTGAGCAGAATCTGATCATTACAAACACAAAGTTCCCCCATAAGCGCATACATGCATACACTAGATGTGAACCAACCAAGAATGAGAAGTCAGTGATCGACTATGCCATTGTTCGGAGAAGCTCATTCAGATATGTCCGAGATGCAAGAGTCTGGAGGGGGCCAGAGATTGGAAGTGATCACTACCTGCTAACAATCAAACGAACAACTGAAAGAGTTGCTCAGCCTAGGAACTGCCCAACCTCACGCAAGAAACCAAGTAAACGAGCAGGAGAAATGAGCATTAGGACCTACAAGCTGAGAGAGCCTGAAATTAAGACCAGATATCAGGGGCTTATTGCTACAGCAGTGAGCAACACAGAAGAACGACCTGATGACTTGGAAACCCTCTGGAATAAATTCAAGGATATCATAAAGACAGCTGCTGCAGAAGCATGCGGTGANGTCCGACTTGGGAACCAGAGAAAGAGGACACCTTGGTGGACAGAGGAAGTCAAAGAGAAAATAAGAGAGAAGAAAATGGCATGGAAACAATACTTAGGAGCTAAAAACACAACAGGACAAATGGAAAAATATAGAGAATATGTGATACTCAGAACAGAAGCAAAGAACAAAGTGCTAGCAGCAAAACAGAAGTCCTGGGAAGAATTTGGAGAAAAGCTAGAAAAAGATGCACAAGAAAACCAGAAATTGTTCTATAAGACCTTAAAGAACATGAGGAAGGAAAAACAATGCCCTCTCAAATTTATAAAGGACAAGCAAGGCAAATTGCTTACTGCCCCGAAGGAAGTAATGGAAAGATGGAAACAATATTTCTCAGAACTCCTGGATGGTGAGCATGGTGAAGCAACAGAAATGATAACCACTAGCACAGAAGAGAAAACCAATGATGGTGAAGATGACATAAAGATGGAAGAACTGAGGGCAGCACTAGAGAAAATCAAGCTGGGCAAAGCAGCAGGGCATGATGGTATAACACCAGAAATGGTTAAGTACATGGGAGCATCAGGCGACCTATTACTCTTAAAGGTCCTACAGGCAGCATGGTGCAACAAGACCATACCAAAGGATTGGGAGATTGCCATCATAACACCAATTTTCAAAAAGGGTGACAATCGACAATGTGGAAACCATAGAGGCATATCCCTTCTCAGTGTCCCTGGTAAAAATCTACTCTAGAATTCCTAGAGCAGAGACTCCGACGCCTAGCTGAGCCACAATTGGATGAGGTCCAGTGCGGATTCCGAGCAAACCGAAGTACTCAAGACCTAATCTTCACACTCAGACAGCTGAGTGAAAAGGCCCTTGAGTATAAGAGTGAGATCCATCTTTGTTTCATAGATCTGGAAAAGGCGTTTGACAGAGTCCCCTGGAGCAAACTTTGGGACTGTTTGGCAAGGAAGAATATTCCAGCACCTCTGATTCATGCTATACAGAGCTTCTACAAGTCTTGCAGAAATTATGTGAGGACAGCAAACCATAAGTCAGAAGAGTTCAGGACCACCACTGGTGTAAGACAAGGTGATATCCTGTCACCTTATCTTTTCATACTCCTCATGGACGATGTCATCAAGGCATGTAAGGAGAGAACAAGAAAGTATTCAGTGGGGTACTGGAAGATGAGACAGGTCTATATTTCGGAGCTGGCATTTGCTGATGATGTTGCTCTGATTGCTAAATCAGAGGCACATCTCAAATCCAACCTGCAAGTCTGGAAGGAAGAGCTGGAGAAGAGAGGGATGGTCATAAGCAGCTCTAAAACAAAATCCATGGTGATATCACGAGAAGAAAGAAAACATCAGATTAAGTTGGGAGAACAGGTCCTGGAGCAGGTCGACCACTTTAAATATCTCGGAGCTATTATAGACCGAAAGGGAGGCATCAAAGAAGAGGTGGCCACTCGAAAAGCAGCGGCTGGGAGACTTTTTCAGGCCATAAATCGTGCAGGATTTTATCGATTTTTATGTATGTTGTATATATGTATATATATTGTATGACGAATTAACACAATACCAGCACAATACAACAATTAAAATACCTACCCATAACACACCAGGCAAACCAAAAGCAAGAAAGAGGTTGGTAAGAAAACGAAGATGGCTGTATACCGCTCCACCTATGTCCCAGTTTTGACATATGGATGCGAGTCGTGGGCAATGACTACAACCCACAAAAGCCAGATCCAAACCTCAGAAATGAGGTATCTGAGGAAAGTGGTTGAAGTAACAAGAAGAGACATGGTCCGCAACCAGACGATCCGTCAAGGCCTGAAATCCCATCCGCTGCAGACCCAAATAGAACAGTCCCAACTAAGATGGTTTGGCCATGTCTGCAGAATGGGAGAAGATCGGCTACCACGACAAGCATGGGAAACAAAGAGCCAGGGATCCAGACCTCCAGGACGACCCAGAGTTTGCTGGGAGGACAACATTAGACAATCTTTGAAGGACCGAGGACTAGAATGGAACCAGGCCAGGAAGAAGACAGCTGATAGAATGGTCTGGCGCTCTCTTTTCCAAACCTCTACACCTCACGGTAGAAGGGGAACGACTAAGTAAGTAAGTAAGTATATATATATATATATATATATATATATATATATATATATATATATATATACAACAATATAATATATATATATATATATATATAAATATATATATATATATATATATATATATATATATATATATATATATATATATATATATATTGTATGAAGAAACAACACAATACTAGCACAATACAACAATTAAAATACCTACACACAACACACCAGACAAACCAAAAGCAATACCACCATACCACACCACTTATACATTGTCTTACTCCGGCGCTACACCCCAACACACACTCATGAATCATCACCCCCGCCAGCCAAAACCAATACCCCCCGCGCACTCAAAGATCAACACCACACCCCGCTCATTAGCCAACTTTCTCTATAAAACTCATACTAAGCGAATTTATCGATTTTTTATATGTTTCTCTTTATCTCAAGAGTGCAGGATTTTATCGATTTTTATGTATGTTGTATATATGTATATATATTGTATGACGAATTAACACAATACCAGCACAATACAACAATTAAAATACCTACCCATAACACACCAGGCAAACCAAAAGCAATACCACCCACGCCACACCGCTTATACATTGTCTTACTCCGGCGCTACACCCCAACACACAACCATGAGTCATCACCCCCGGCAGGCAAAACCAATACACTCTCCCTTAAAAAAAACCCTTAGTAACCTACGCCGCCATTATCGATTTTTTTATATTGTCCGCCATTATCGTTTTTTTAAATTTTATATACGAGTATTTATATTTGTTCTGGATAGAAGCTGTAACAAAACACTGTGATATTAAATTTATTTATTAAAAAACCTTGGCTTTTGTTATCTATGTTGTATAAATATTGTATGTATATAAATTGTATAAATATTGTATAAATGTTGTAACATATGTGTCTATATATATATATATATATATATATATATATATATATATATATATATATATATATATATATATATATATATATATATATATATATATATATGTTGTATAAATAAACAACACACAGCAATTAAAATACCTACACACAATACAACCTTCTTATCTCCCCTTAGTTACCTACTAACCCGCCATTATCGAGCTAATATATTGCTATATAAAAGTCAGCGCATCCTCCACAATCGATTGGAGTATTTTATTATATAAAAGTCAGCGCATCCTCCACAAATAATAATCGTAGCGTACATGAGATACTACTGATCTGCTCCAGGACCTGTTCTCCCAGCTTAATCTGATGTCTTCTTTCCTCTCGTGATATCACCATGGTTTTTGTTTTAGAGCTGCTTATGACCATCCCTCTCTTCCACAGCTCTTCCATCCAGACTTGCAGGTTGAATTTGAGATGTGCCTCTGATTTAGCAATCAGGGCAACATCATCAGCAAATGCCAGCATAATTTCTGTAAGACTTGTAGAAGCTCTGTATAGCATGAATCAGAGGTGCTGGAATATTCTTCCTTGCCAAACAGTCCCAAAGTTTGCTCCAGGGGACCCTGTCAAACGCCTTTTCCAGATCTATGAAACAGAGATGGATCTCACGCTTATACTCAAAAGCCTTTTCACTCAGCTGTCTGAGTGTGAAGATTAGGTCTTGAGTACTTCGGTTTGCTCGTAATCCACACTGGACCACATCCAATTGTAGCTCAGCTAGGCATCTGAGTCTGTGCTCTCGGATTCTAGAGTAGATTTTACCAGGGACACTGAGAAGGGATATGCCTCTATAGTTTCCACATTGTCGATTGTCACCCTTTTTGAAAATCGGTGTTATGATGGCAATCTCCCAATCCTTTGGTATGGTCTTGTTGCACCACGCTGCCTGTAGGATCCTTAAGAGTAATAGGTCGCCTGCTGCTCCCATGTACTTAACCATTTCTGGTGTTATACCATCATGCCCTGCTGCTTTGCCCATCTTGATTTTCTCCAGTGCTGCCTTCAGTTTTTCCATCTTTATGTCATCTTCACCATCATTGGTGTTCTCTTCTGTGCTAGTGGTTATCATTTCTAATGCTTGACCTTGCTCACCATCAAGGAGTTCTGAGAAATATTCTTTCCATCTTTCCATTACTTCCTTCGGCGCAGTAAGCAATTTGCCTTGCTTGTCCTTTATAAATTTAAGAGGGCACTGTTTTTCCGTCCTCATGTTCTTTAAGGTCTTATAGAACAATTTCTGGTTTTCTTGCGCATCTTTTTGTAGCTTTTCTCCAAATTCTTCCCAGCTTCTTTTTTGCTGCTAGCACCTTGTTCTTTGCTTCTGTTCTGAGTATCACATATTCTCTATATTTCTCTGTTTTTAGCTCCTAACTATTGTTTCCATGCCATTTTCTTCTCTCTTATTTTCTCTTTGACTTCCTCTGTCCACCAAGGTGTCCTCTTTCTCTTGTTCCCAAATCGGACTTCACCACATGCTTCTGCAGCAGCTGTCTTTATGATACCCTTGAATTTAAGCCAGAGGGTTTCCAAGTCATCAGGTTGTTCTTCTGTGTTGCTAACCGCTGCAGCAAAAGCCCCTGATATCTGATCTTAATTTCTGGCTCTCTCAGCTTGTAGGTCTTAATGCTCATTTCTCCTGTTCCTTTACTTAGTTTCTTGCGAGATGTTAGGCAGTTCCTAGGCTGAGCAACTTTTTCAGTTGTTCTTTTGATGGTCGGTAGGTAGTGATCACTTCCGATCTCTAGCCCCCTCCAGGCTCTAGCATCCCGGACATACTTGAATGAGCTCCTCTTAACTATTGCATAGTCGATCACTGACTTCTCATTCTTTGTTGGTTCACATCTAGTGTAAGCATGTATGCGCTTATGGGGGAACTCTGTGTTTGTAATGATCAGATTCTGTTCACTGCATAATCTAATGAGTCGCTTTCCATTGTCATTAAGAATATCTTCTCCATATCTTCCGACAACTCCACCTCATCTAGCATGGTCATTTCCAACTCTGGCATTGAAATCTCCGAGCATGATAATTTCATCCAGGCAGTCATCCACTGTCCTTTGAAGCAGCTCGAAGAATTCCTCCTTGACCTCTGCTCTCTCATCCTCATTTGGCCCGTACACTATGACAAAGTTGACTATGGTTTCTCCTTCTTTTAGTTTTACAACCATAATGCGCTCCGAGACAAAGTTCCATCCCTTGATATTATCTTTTTGGTTTTTCGCCACAATGCAACCCACACCCCCTTTAGCTCTTTCAGATGTGGGTACACCACTGTAGAGCAGCGTGTCGCCATCGAGATCTATGACTCCTTGTCCCTTTTTCTTCGTTTCCGTTATAGGCAGGATTTCTAGTTCTGCTTTCCTCATCTCTACCACCAGCTCCTCTTCATTCCCACTTATACTTCTTGTGTTCCAAGTTCCATAAGTCGTAGTCCGTTCCAGTTCGTTGCCTTTAGAATCACTTCAGTTTTCTCTCTTGTATTGCTCATAATCGTGATTTAAAGCAAACAGGTGATTGGCCTGTTGTACCTTTGCATGGTGGTGGGGCTGCCTCCTTACGGCCTCCATGCAGGCCGCCCTCCTCCTTTTTCAGCCGGGCTTGGGACCGGCCTTGGTGGAGTTCGAAATATAGTATATCAAAACCAAAATTGTATGATTCAATGTGTGTGTGACACCCCCTTTTTAAGAAAAAAAAAACTAAAAAAAACTAATACAAACAAGAAAAAAACAAAGAAACAACAGAAAAAAATACACAAACTAAAGTCTCTCACAACTGCCCTGCTTTTAACAAGGTGGCAAAGGGTGAGAAAGCCTAGAGGTGTCCGAGATTACATCAAATCTACCAACTATCTGCCATCATCCACACGAGCACACCATCAGACCACCCCTTATCCTCACACCATCATTGATCATTGTATGTTAATTTTAGTTCTTCTTATATGACACTATTATGATAACTAGTATAAAAGACAGTCATAAGACGGGAATTACATTCAAAAGCACCAATACCTAACGGCAATTTTACTTATTCAAAAGTATTTTTTAAAACAAACCACTGTGCACCACCACAGTACACGAACTACGTAGCAGCAGCGAGGATCCCAATGTGTGTATATGGGATCACACATTCTATAAATATATTTTTGTGCCCACCGTCATTTGCGCAGTGTTCTTTGGTAAGTGTAACTATTTTCGGGAGAGTACATAGAAGGGAAACAATACAATTAATGTCTAACTTTCAACCAAAGTTGCATCCCTTAGCGTTACTGACAGAAAAAGCTGGGATTTTATATATATTGATGATACTCACTATTAAAAATATACTTGTAAATGTGTTTCTTTATTGGGGGGAGGGGGGGGGGTTGCCAAAGGTAGGATCAGCCCCGGGTGCCAAGTACTTTAGGAACGCTTCTGCTTAGTTTCGGTCTAAAAAAGGGGAAAAGGATCCCGTTACACGCCCATTTAGGCATACTGGGAATATGGTGTTAGGCCCATATTTTCTTGACCATCGGCACACTAGGGGTGACGTGGTCAACATCACGCCGGCCGCCTTAACCTTCCCAGAGTTGTTCTGGTACCCAGTTGGGGCTGGGTCGACCCAGGAGCCGTTTGCAGCCTTAAAAAATCCCACCTCATCTGGGGATCGAGCCATAGACCACTGAGCTAGGAAGCCAGTAACCTCTATGCTACCGCGGCTCCCTAGTTTCAGTCTAAGAAGTTTCTTATTGCTAGGAATTTTTAGTTCTCTAGATACCTGACACAATCTCGTTGGAGTCTTGAACAATTTATATGCAAGCCTGCCCTTCAGGCTCCATCCCACTCTACTGTCAATTCGTCAGTTATTATTCTTTTAATTAAACTTTTGATATTTGCTTTACTCACCCCTACATTTATTTAAATGACCAGCCCCTCCTGCGATCGTCTCTGCATAAGCTTTAGATATAAGAAATAATTATTATTAAAAAAAAAAATTATATATATATATATATATATATATATATATATATATATATATATATATATATATATATATATATATATATATATAATATTATAATATATATATATATATATATATATATATATATATATATATATATATATATATATATATAATCACAGGAAAGTAATTTTTCATTTAATAACAACACACATTGTTGTTGCTATTATTGTGTGTAAAGGCCAAACACTATTATTTTATCCTGAAATGTTCAAGCAGTTTGAATTTTTGCCTGGCAAATAGAACTCTCAAGAGAAAGAATCGCATTTATGTGCGTTATGTTTGTAAAAATTCAACTTCGTCAACTAGTCGAGTGGAAATACCGTAACGCATTTAGATTGATCATAGAGAATATTATTCTCTTATTCTAAAAAAAGAGGTAAGAGTTTCGCAGATATCAAGGGATTGTATTACAGTGTACACAGATGTATCTAAAGGAGAAGATAACATAGGGGTAGGAATTTATTTTCCCATGTGGAAAATTGTAAAATGGTAGGACATCAAGGCTAGGTCTATTTTCACAGCAGAGATGGTTGCAATTCCATTTAGGCCTATGTCAACCTTCAGAGTCGAAAAACATGTAACCTGCAAAAAATCAGAAAAAACCTGTACAAAATCCGAAAAATATGTAGCCTACCCAAAATTTTTATAAATCCCTACAAAGACAGAAAAAAAAACCATAGAACAATCATAGAAAATAAAGTAGGCTACAGGTATTTTGCCCATGTTTTCGCGTAAGTTATTGTTTACTGCTATTTCCTTGTTTGTATTGAGCATGTTTGGTACAATTCATCACGTAGGACATACAAGTAAACTCAAGATGCAGTGTTACAACAATATACTGTAGGCCTATATATACTTTAAAAATTTGGCAAAAAAACCTGTAGCCTACAGAAAGTGTGTAGGCTACAGCTGTAGAAATCTGAAGAAAAAAACATGTAGGCTAAAGAATATAGGTAACCTGTAATAATTGGCATGTAGCCTAATTGACAATATTAACAGTCTCACTTTCAGCTATTCAAGCTAAAAGAAACTTATGAGAATGCAGATATAGCAGAAGAGATATTACTGGCAAATACTTACCTAGGCCTACACTCCAGAGGATGTTCTGTTCTAATAGCTTGTAATCCTTCACATGTTGGTATAGAAGGAAATGAAAAGGCGGATAAAGAAGCTAAGAAAAAATAGATCTAATAGAAACCAAATAAATGTGGGGATGAGTAAAACAGATCAAAAGCTTAATTAAAAGAATAATAACTGAGGAATGGACAGTAGAATGGGAAGGAAGCCTTAAGGGCAGACATGCAGATAAATTGTTCAAGACTGCAACAAGAACATGTCAGGTATCTAGAGAACAAATAATTCCTAACAATAAGAAACTTCTTAGACTGCAACTAGGAATGGACTATTTCAGAATAGAAGAACCTTACTGTGCAGAGTGTTGAGAAAAAAAATAATACAGCATTTCCTACTAACATGTAGGAAGTATGAATAACAGAGAAAACCATTATTAGATTATTTACAGACATGCAATTCATCCATAACTGAAACAGGTATTGAGTATAGATAGACCCAGAGAATTGCACAATTTAGTAAAAACAGTATATAACAAGGTCTAAAATCATATATATAGTTTTCCAGCTCATTCTATCATTCTTTCCATTCGTAACAAGGTAAAGGTCAAGGATCCCGTTACACGCCCATTGAGGCATATTGGGAATATGGTGTAAGGCCCGTATTTTCTTAACCATCTGCACACTAGGGGTGATGTGGTCAGCATCACACTGGCCGCCTTAACCTTCCCAGAGTTGTTCTGGTACCCAATTAATGAGGCTGGGTCGACCCCGGAGCCGTTTGCGGTCTAAAAAAATCCAACCTCAACTGGGAATCGAACCATGGACCACCGAGCTAGGAAGCCAGTGCACTAACCACTGCGCTACCGCGGCTCCTTTCCATTTGAAACGCTCCCAAAGATAGTAACACTTGCCAAAGAAAAGTGTGCAAAGGTTGATGTTCATGTGCCATGTGAATGGCGTGCATGTTCAGACTTTGTTTAACATCGGATGTAAAACAAATATTTTGGTTTTTAATGCAGGAATAAAATAAAAATGGAAGACAATGTTGATAACTATTCTGTCACCACATAAGTGAATTGTATCTGACGAAGAGACAATTGCAGCGAAATTGTTTAAATATGCATTTTTGTATACAAGGGTTTAGAGATGTATAAAACCCCACTTAATGTTTACTGACGTTTATTTCCTCCAACGAGTAATTTTGTCCACCAAGAATAAGGAGGCTTTAGATCTGAATAGAAAAATTATAACAAAACTTCCAGGTGAGCTATAGATCTATTATAGTTCCAGTCAAATAGTATCTGAAGTTCCCAGTGATGTTATGGAATATTCAGCGGATTAAAACAACAGAAAATCAAAGTGCTCTATTTGATGAACAATCGGATGTTCACACATAACATTTTTTTCCACAAATATTTGAATAATTAAAATTGCCGTTAAGTATTGGTGCTTTTGAATTTAATTCCCGTCATGGGACGGGATTATTTTCTTTTTGATATATATGGAGCAATTATGGTGTGAGGATAAGGGGTGCTCATATGGATGATGACAGATAATTGGTGGAGTGGGTGTCATCCCGGACACTCCTGGGCTGTCTCACCCCTTTTCACCTTGTTAACAACAGGGCAGTTATGAGCGACTTTCCTTTTTTTTTGCATTTTTTCTTTTTGTATTTGTTTTTTTATTTTAATTTTTTTTTTTTGGAAAGGGGGGGGCACATACATACATTCATTCACACAGTTACAGTTTTGATTTACTGTATTTGGACTGAGTGGAGAGGGGAGCAGAAACTATATTTAGATATTCGAAGTCAGACTTTATTGTCTTGAATTTAAGACATATATCCTAATTATAACCCATCAAGGGTTGAACGGGATACTTTGTCGTTTAAAAAAAAAAAAAAAGTTGGCATGTATACAATTCTGGAAGCACTAGAATTCTTCTCTGACAATCCTCCCTATAAACTGACAATTTTAACAGACTCGGTTTCAACAATTCAAGCTATAAGAAACTTAAGAGAAATCAGTAGACCAGATATAACAGCGATATTTCCAGCAAGTATGTACTTATACTCAGGAGGATATTCCGTTTTAATAGCTTGGGTACCTTCACATGTTTGCATAGAAGGAAATGAAAATGTGGATAAATAAGCAAATAAAAGTAGACATAATAGAAACCAAACAGATGTGGGGATGAGTGGAACAGAGATCAAAAGCTTAATTTAAAAATATTTATTAAGGAATGGACAGTAGCATGGGATAGAAGTCTGAAAGGCAGACGTGCATTTGTTGCTCAGGGCTCCAACAAGAGCATATCAGCTATCTAGAGAACTAAAAATTCTAAACAAATAAAGAGGGGAAACCCGAGGCCTGTAAAAGTAAATAAATAAATATTACACACGTAAAGGTATGTTTCAGGCACTCATGAAAAATAGAGTAGAAAATTAGATAACAGAAAAACAACAGGAGTGGCTTACCGGAGATTCGAACCCAGGACCCTCTGAACGGCACCACCACCTAGCTACGGAAGCGAATCATACTATCCTCCCTGCCTAGAATGCTCAAGCACTTATCAGTTGTGATTCTTCAGTGATAGAGACTTATGAGACAGATAATGACGATTAGGCCAAAATTGTGCTTCATATAGCTTTGATAGTTTATTGTCAGTAGAGACCATGGGGGAACTATATAACTTAAACTGCAGATTTAGTTTGGGGAGGGGGGGGGGGGGGTAGCATCCTATGCATTAATCTTGTCAGTGGAAGTGAGAAACTTCTTCAATATTGTATAGAGCTGAAACATATGGAATCAAATTATGGACTGAAAAAGAACAGAGAAATAAAGGAAAGGTAAAAAATTTATCACTGGATTCCTCAGAAGAATGGTATTCCATGAATAATGGGAAAGACTAAACAAAAAAGATTTCTTGAGGAAGCCAGGTTGCAAAGAAAGGTTAATACACAGGGTTGGATCATTTTCACTTGGCGCGTTTTGAAAACAAAAATTTGAGCATGTTCAGACTTCGGATGTAAAACAAATATTTTGGTTTTTAATACAGGAATAAAATAAAAATGGAAGACAATGTAGATAACTATTCTGTCACCACATAAGTGAATTGTATCTGATGTGCAACCCACAACAGATGAAATTGTGGGGGAAAAGTCAAGAGGATGATAACGAGATCAGATTGCGCTCTTTATTTGCTTTATGTGCCTGAAATTAACTTTTCTGCACTGTGGTAGGTAATTATTTTAAAAGCTGTTCTATTAAACTCAAGAGATTTCGGCTGTGTTATGCTGTCAATGGTTTTTGCAGACAGTTAGCTAAGCTTTACTTTCTAGTTCCTTATCTTTGAAATTTTGCATTTCCTTTTCATTGTTCAGCAAACAGCACAACTTGGGGTGTCATTGATAAATACATAATGATATATATAGTAATATTCCTCTGTATAGAAATTTATTTTGTGTTTAAAATATGAATGAAGCTAGCAACCTCATAAAGTAATATACAGAAATCACTTCTGCAAGAGAATATAAACTCCAGGTCATATGCTCCTTTAAAGAACAAAAAAGGGGACATAAACATTTAAATGACAGAATTTGCTGTTACAGATTTTATCTACACTTTTGTTTGTTTGTTTTTATCTTTTGGCTTTAAATAAGATTGAAAAATTATATGGATCTTTGCATCATTAAAACTCTTGACAGACTCACAAATACCTCATGTCAGTTTAATTATTTTTTTTTCTTCAGGGAAAAGCTTTTTTAAAAAGCAATTTGTTATTCACAAACAGCATGGCAGAATCTCCAAATGAGTTCAAGCTAAGCAACATGCCATCAGATGGCATCAGTTCGGTGAAGTTTGGACCCAACTCCAGCCAGTTTCTTCTTGTGTCATCTTGGGATGAGACTGTCCGTCTCTATGATGTTGTTGGAGATAGCATGCGCTTCAAGTACACACATTCAGCTGCTGTTTTAGATTGCTGTTTTTATGTGAGATAACCAGTTTCATTGTTTTATTTTTCAATTAATGCATATATTTTTTCCTATCAACTGACAGTAATCAACGTATGTATCATAATTGGAACATTTACCTGTTTAAGAAAAAAAGTTTCTATGAGCCTAGAAAATTTCTAGGGAGAAATGTCCTCAAAAGTTCTCATTTTCCTTATTAAATGTCTATACATTTTTTTATGCCAGGGAGATGGCATCAATACATATGTGCGGGTTGCTAGGATACACTTTAAAAGGATACTAAATTATTTCAGACAGTGCACATTGACATCATGACATGTTTTCTTGATTAATAATAAAAGGCATTTTGTATACTTCAGGATGCAGTTCACTCTTTCAGTGGTGGCCTCGACAAGTCCCTGAAAATGTATGACTTTAACACTAACACAGGTCTGGAGCTGTGTGTGTTTGTTTATGTGGTGTTTGGAAGGGTTCTGTGGTATTTCTGCATAATTTGTTAAAACACTGTGTAGTATGTGTTTTTTTTTTCTCAATTTTTATTTAAATATTTGTATTTTGCTTCTTCCTTCACTCTTTTGTTCTCCTAGTAACAAATACATGTTAAGATTTAAACCTGTTTGACTTTAATATCTGTAGTTCATTAATTTGTTTCACCAATAGAAGTTAGCATTCTAATGCATGCCTGTTGTTTATTTTTGTGTGTATTTATCCAGATCAAATTATTGGTTCTCATGATGCTCCTATTCGTTGCGTGGAGTATGCACCAGATGCAAACATTGTTATTACTGGCAGCTGGGACTCAAGTGTAAAAATGTGGGATCCTAGGAACCCAAACTTGGTTGGATCCTTTCCACAGCCTGACAAGGTATTACAGATTAGTGCTAAACATTTGTTCTGCAAAGATGCAACAGATTTCCTTATTTCTTTGTTCAGCCATTTTACTAATCTTAATATTACTGTCCTTGACTTGCGACGTTAGTAAAAAAATCACTATATACTATATGAACCTTAAGAATATTTAACATTTATCATTGCTGAATGGTCAAATATGGAGGTTTGTTTTGTTATATTGTTAGGACTAATTTCACTCTTTGTTTATAGTGACAAAAATGAAATGTGCAAGCCATATCATAAAAGTAATGAAACAGTTCTGACAGAAAATAAAATGATAGGAATCATGGGATAGCTGTCATAAGTTGAGGACAATCTGTATATAAATCACATTAACAAAACCAGAACATAATGCATAATTAATGATATGCTTTCACATGTATATGTCATCATTAAAATGTGCCTTGCAAACCAGACTATGTAGAACAGAAGGGCAACATACTTGGATGACACAGTACTGTAGTCCAGAAATGTCGCCCACCAAAAGGAGGTAAAGATGATCTAAGAAATGTGGACATTTTGGAAATGGAACCTTGAAAATGATAGATTGTTATATGCATAGTTAGACTTGTGGTTCATCATTCTCTCAGCTTCCTGTACTAAGCACCTACTAAAATTACAAGGAAAATGAAAAGAATATTAGAGACTTTTATGAAAGCCTGCATACATGGCAACAGAACTTGTGAGTATTGCCACACTACTGACAGCATGGCTTGGAAGGAAGTCACCAACTAAACTGAAACACAACACTGGGATTAGAGGGCTGTGGGCAGAAATGATTGCCAAAGGCATTGTACTTGATGAGGATGAATGTCACTGATACCAGAAGACTTTAGTTTCAGCAGGAAAATAGTAATTACCACCTTGGAAATATGACTAAAGAGGAGGTGGGTGACATCAGTCAGTGTTACATGGAAGTCCCTAGATGGAAACACTGAAATCCAAATTATGTGCTCATAAACAGTAGATGAAAACAGTCGTTGCAGGATTTACATAGTTATAGATTATAGGATTTATGTGCAAGAAGTGACTGTTACTTCCCAGTGGTAGGGATCTAGCTGAATCTGAGGAAGTAATGAATGCTGTAGTCAGCTGAAGAAAGTTGCATTTTGATACAGCAGACCTGAACAAAATTATACTCATTAGAGAAGTCTTCATTGAACACAATGACAATATTATAATTTGGTAATGGAAATGGAAAGAAAAAGTGAAAAAAACAAAACAACTAGAGAACTTAAAAAAGCTCTATAATGCCTTCACCATGACTGAAAATTGAGATAGCGCAAGAGTTCTAGTAGAAAAATTTGAAGAAAAAAAGGACAAACAGAACAAAAAAGAATATTGTTTTCAAGACAAATATCAGTATTGTGATTTACTAAATGAGATGCAGACATGTTCATAAATTTGGGCTGGGATCTTCAACGATTAATTAATTGGTTTAAAAATTGTTTTACTGATTAATTGATAAAACTAATTTTAATTAATTATTCCATTTTTAGCAATGTTTATTTTTTTTGTTTGAAGATAGATTAACAAACAGGCACAATGGGACTTGAGTAAATGTTACAAAAATAACACAACTAACAGGGAAGACAACCTACTGGTGGAAGAAATCACAGAGTTTACATACCTTTCCTCTGCAGCACACAAACTAAATATAAGACATTAGAGAATATCAATATTTTGTTTGTTTTCTTAAACAGGTCTATACAATGTCAGTGTGTGGGGATGCCCTGATTGTTGGTACAGCTGGAAGACGGGTTCTTGTCTGGGACTTGAGAAACATGGGATATGTCCAGCAGCGCAGAGAATCCAACCTAAAATATCAGACACGCTGCATTCGCAGCTTTCCCAATAAGCAAGGGTATGTCCTCAGTTCTATTGAAGGTGAGTCCAGGTTATTTAATAAAGCTTGAATTTTTTTTAATGTAATCAATATTTCACTAATTTCCTTGAAGTGAAAGATACAACATTACAATACAGAATAGGTACAATGCAATAGAAAAATCATACCAGAGGTAAAGAGGACTGCAAAGAAGAAGTGGATGACAGCTGAAATTTTAAAACTGATGGATGAATAGACACAAGAAGAAAGAAGAATATGACAGATTAAACAAGGAAATAATAAACAAATGTAAAACAGCAAAAGAAGCATGGCTAAACCAGAAGTGCAGAGAGCTTGAAGTGCAGAACAAAAAAGACACAAAATCTCTGTACAAGCAAATAAATGAGTTAACAGGCAGAAGGACACAAACAGCCACTGGCTGTTTGAAATCAAAAGAGGGATCATTATTAATGGGTCATGAGAACATGATAGAAAGGTGGACAGAGTACATCAAGGAGCTCTATGATGTTGAATGACCAGGACAGCTGTGAAGGTCCATACTTGTGGCAGGGATAGAGGATGCCATGCACCACATGAAGAAAGGTAAAGCGCCTGGACCAGATAATGTAACTGTAGAGGAAATGGAAGCTTTTGGAAAATTTGGAGTAGAAATGATTAAAAAAACTCTTAAATGTCATCTACAACTGTGGTCAAATACCTGATGATCTGCTAAAATCCATATTCATAGCTTTGACATAAAAACCTGGAGTCATGAAATGTGAAGAACATCACACCATTAGTCTTATGTGACCAAAATATTATTACAAATTATCATGAGAAGAGTGAGAAATAAAACTAAACCAGAGATCAGTGATGAACAGTGAGGATTTGTAGAAGGTAAAGGCACAAACAATGCCATATATATTATAAGAACATTAATAGAAAGAGCCAGAGACTTATTCTTTATAGATTACACTAAGGCATTTGACAAAGTGAAACATGAGGAAATTATCAAAATGTTAAAAAGCATCAACATTAATGGTAAAGACCTGAGGACAATAAAGAACATGTACTGGCAACAAACAGCATCTGTGAGAATTAGCAGCCAAATATGAGCATTTCAGCAAGTAAAAAAGGGTGCCAGGCAGGGATGTGTGCTGTCACTGGATCTGGTCAATCTGTACAGTGAAAGTATAATGAGATCACTTGAGGACATATCAGGAATATCCATTGGTGGACATTATATAAACACCCTTGAGATGCGCTGATGATAGTCTTAATAGCAAAAATGAGCTGCAGGAAATGGTTGATGCTTCTTCTTCTTTCGTTCGCTTGAAATATATTGTCTATATCTGAAATGTTGTTTCTTGTATAAACTTCACTGTCTCTTGTAGTTCATACAGAGGTCCGTATAGTTTTGCTTCCAGTGTTGTTTCTCTGGGCCAGTGGGTTTGCCTCAATATATCATATTTGGGGCAATCTTGAAGTACGTGCTCTGCAGTCTGGGGTGCCTGTACACATGGCTGAATTGCCAATCTTGAATTTTGTATACATGTGGCTGCGGAGTCGGTTGTGTCCTGTTCTGAGGCGCAGAATGACAATTTGTTCTGATCTGTTCATAGCTTGGTAGTCATCCTGTGTTGGTGTTGGTGGCTTTCTGATTGATTTGATCATCTTTTTCTTCTGATGGTACGTAACTGGTACATCCGGGTGCTCGTCTGCAGAACCTTCTTTAGCCAGTCCATCTACTCTCTCGTTTCCTGATATTCCACAATGAGACGGTATCCACTGCATGGCGACCCTGCGCTGGTTGCACAGTTCAGAAAGTAGGGCTTGTATACCTGGCAATTTTCTGGACTGAAGTGCTTGGAGTGCTGATCTTGCATCTGTCAGGAATACTACAGGCTGTGGACCGAGATTGGTGTTCAATAGTTTCTCAGTTGCCACCTTGATTGCCTGGACTGCTGCATCATAGTTGTTACAGAATTTCCCCGTTGGTACTCTGACCGTATCACTAGTGTTGTTTGGGTATTCTATGTACACTCCTGCTCCTCCATTCTTTACTGCATTCTGTGCTGACCCATCCGTGTATACTCGGACCCAGAGGTCCTGTGGGTTATCATCATTCAGGAAACTGAGAGTGACTGTCCTACGTTGCACGCTGTTCTGTTCATCCCTGTCGAATATTCCTTTCACTTTTGTCTGGATGTGTACTGGTAGTCCAGGCTCCTCTCTCCAAGGGGTTTGTTCTGGCACAGACTTTAGGGGGCTGTTAACTTCAGGCAGGTCTGAGGTTTGTCTACGAAATCGTTTGGCCTGGTGGATAAAGCTGCTTCTTTTCAGTCGCCCCATTGCTAGGTTTTTGATTCTGTCCTTCATTGGATGGCTCGGCATACAGAGGAACTTTTCTGCCTGTGTTAGCACTTTCGTGTCTCTGTGTTCTCTCACTGCTTGTATCCTCCCCATTTTCTCCATCTCCACTATAGGCATTGATTTCATTGCCCCTGTGATGACCCTAAGCGCCTGGTTTTGCACCTTATCTAGCTCTTGTAATGTGGTGTTTGATGCTGACACCATGCAGCTGACCCATATTCCAGGTGTGGTCATATGCCCTGCTGGTAAACTTTACTAAGTATTTTCCCACTGGCTCCCCATGTGGTTCCACTTAGTTTTCTCAGGATGGCTAACTTCCTCCTGGCCTTTGTTGCTGCCTTATTGATGTGCTGCTTCCATGTCAGCCTATCATCGAATGTAACTCTGAGATAGGTGGGTTGTTTATCTTCTCTCAGGAGCTCTTCGTTTATCTTGATGACACCAGCTTTTTGTTTGGGAGAGAGGGTGAAGAGCATAGTGCTGCACTTGTCTGTGATGATGCTGACACACCATCTATTTGCCTATGAGGTTAAGGCATCTATAGCTCTTTGTAGCAGTTTGGTGGCCACTGTTGCATGCTCATCTGTGCACCATATTACCAGGTCATCAGCGTACATTGCCACTTTCATTCCATGTGGTAGTTCAGCAACCAGGTCGTTGTTGTAGACTAGGAAAAGTGTGGGGGACAGAACCCCTCCCTGAGGGACGCCATGACGCAGTAAAATTTTCTTACTCTTGAGGCCATCTAGTTGTACTCGGGCTCTTCTGTTATGCAAGTATGCTTTCACCCATTTGTACATCTTACCATTCACTCTACAATTTCTCAGTTTCTTCAGAAGCCCTTCTTTCCAAACCTTGTCAAATGCTTTCCTTAGATCTATCCATGCTGCTAGTACCAGTTTCTTATTTTGGAACGCATCTTCAATCTCTTGGGAAAGGTAAGTTGCCTGATCTTCGGTAGAATAACACTGCCTAAAGCCCGCCTGCTGTGGTACAAGAAGGTTTTTCACTTTCAAGGTACCACTGTAGCCTGAGGTTGATGATACGTTCCATTGTTTTGCAGAGGCAGCTTGTAAGGCTGATTGGTCTGTAGCTGGAGGCAGTGGAACTGTCTTTTCCTGGTTTTAGGAGTGGTATCATGATTGCTTCCCTCCAGGTCTGTAGAACTCTGCCTGAGTTCCAACAGATATTGAAGATCTGCAGCAGCTTTGTTTTTGCTGCGGTTCCCAAGTTCTTAATCATTTCATTGGACACTCCATCAACTCCTGGCAACTTTCTCATTTTCAATTTGGATATTGCAAGCTCCAGTTCTCTGAATGTGATTGGTGCCTCCATAACTTCAGGTATGGTTCCATCTCATCCTGCGTATTGTTGTTTCTCATGAGTCTCCTGTTGCTTCTCTGGGCTAACTTCGATGTTGTTGTCTTTAGCAAAGGAGTCTGCAAAGTGATCAGCTGCCTGTTTTCCCATGAGGATGTTTCCATCTTTGTACAGAGCAATCCTTGAGTTTCTCCCTGTACCTTCATCGTTAAGTTGTTTTACCAGCTTCCACAGTTTCCTTGTATCTCTTTTGAAGTTCAAGGACTCTGTTTTCTCCTTCCAGCTTCTTTGCCTGGCCTGCAACTTGGCCCTTTGAAATTTGGCCTTAGCTTGCTTGTAGTTATTGTGGTGTTCTTGGCATGGACTGGTCTCTGCCTGCTTTCGAGATGTTTCCACGTCATTGTGCAGCTGCTGTAGTTCACTATTCCAATATGGTTTGTAGTGCTTACGAGCCCCTCTAGGTATTGTTTCACGAGCAGCCTGTAATATGCATCTGCTGAATTCATCGACTAGCTTATTGATGTCTTTGTCTACTGTCAGATCTCTAGCCAGTATACTAGTACGATGCTGGTACATTGTCCAGTCTGCCTTCTTGTAGTTCCACCTAGAGAGAGTGCTGCTGTCCTTGACAAGTTCATTTTCCACAATTAGGAAGACTGGCCGGTGGTCGCTGCCTCCAAGTTGTTTCCCTACAGCGCATGTGGTGTTCCACTCCAGGCCGGGTGAGTGGAATGCCAGGTCTGGTGTAGAGGTGGTGTGCCATGATCTCGAGTAGAAGGTTGGTGGGTCGATTGGCTGGTTAATCAGGATAAGCCCATTGTCATCCTGCCAGTTTTCAAGCTCCTCACCTCTCCTGTCCATGTGATCATAGCCCCAGCTCTGTGAGTGGCTGTTGAAGTCTCCGCATACAATCAGTCTTTCTTTTGCTGGGATTGTATCTAGTGCCAGTGGGCGGTCGCTCGGACAGTAGTAGTTGAGCAGGTGGAATTCTGAACTTTCTGTCCTGAGATGAAGCATCTGGTATTCCGCCCCCTCCATATATGTTTCAAGCTGACATGCACTGATGTTATTCCTAACGAGTGTCAGTATTCCACTCTTTCGCCTGTCTATTCGGTCAGATTGGTAGCACTAGTAGCCTCTGATTTTGAAGGCTATGTCCTTGTTGAGGTGGGTTTCTTGCAAGCAACATACATTTACTTGCTCTTCATTCAAGATATTTTCGAGCTCTAATTTTTTGCTGTAGCCGTCTTTTTTACTATTGACGCCTTCAGCATTCCAGTGCATTATTTTAAATGGTCTTTTCTTTGCTTGGCCAGTAGCTCTATTCTCATGCCTCCACGGGGCAATTGAGAAGGACCCCCAGTAGTAGGGGTTGGGCCCTTTCAAGGCAGAGGACCCGGCACTGCGCCTGCCTGGGTGTCCGTCACAGGGCGAGTGCCATAACGTTTTGCAGATATAGGCATATTTCCATTGCGCGTGTGCGTGGCATCCTGATTGCTGTGGTGCGCCTCTTGGCTGGTTGCCTCCGTCTTCAGCACCTTGACTTGCTAGGGCAGACTGTGGTCTTGCTCGAGTGTAGGAGGGCCTGGCCAGTCTTGGTTTTTCAGCCGCTGATGGCTGTACTTGAGCCCCATCTCCACGTCAAGGAGCTGGCCTCGATGGGGAATGGTTGATACAATAGTGACAGAAAGTGAAAATAATGGCCTCAGCCTTTATATCAAAAAGACAGAAGTAATGGTCGACTCAAAGAAAAGGCTGCCCCAGAATGCACTATCAAAGTAAATGGAACTGTTTTAAAACAGGTCAATTAATTCAAATACCTGTGCACATTAATAACAAGGGATAGAAGATGCATTTCAGAAGTGAAGAGCATAATAGGTTAGGCAAAAACAGCAATCTATAAAATGAAGAGTATTTATGCAACGGTTCATTGTCATTGGAAGTAAGAAAGTTCTTCACTGTTATATAGAACCAATCCTGACATGTG
This sequence comes from Oreohelix idahoensis, assembly GCA_024509875.1. Lineage (NCBI taxonomy): Eukaryota > Metazoa > Mollusca > Gastropoda > Stylommatophora > Oreohelicidae > Oreohelix > Oreohelix idahoensis. The sequence goes on from JAMPIV010016022.1 coordinate 706,992, forward strand.
TGTGAATCATGGACAATTAGTAAACAAGTAAGAAAAGCACTACAGGCCACAGAGGTGTGGTTTTACAGAAGAATGTTAAAAATACCATGGACAGCCAAAAAGAGTAATGATCATGTCCTGAAAGAGGCCAGTGTGCAAAGGAAACTTACTTCACAAGTTTGAAAGAAGCAATCCACTTTTTTTTTTTTTTTGGCATGTTATGAGAAGAGGAAAGCTGGAATATATCATAAAAAGAGATCAGATTGAAGGAAAAAGAGATAGGGGAAGACAAAGAGAGCAAATACTGGACAGTTTGACTTCGTGGTATGGAAAGAAGTCAACAGCAGAATTGATAAATTGTCCTGGAGACAGAAAGTTGTGGAGAGACATGATCTTCTATGCCACTATGCATGGTACTTGAAGAAGAAGAATCAATATTTGAACATCTGATATTGTACCTCTGTCTGGCTGTTTAAAAAAAAATATATGTTGGTAAATAATATTTGGACTGTTTCCCCTTGTGCATTTTTTACTTCAGCATTTCTTATAAAAATTACAGGTAGAGTGGCAGTTGAGTACTTGGACCCCAATCCAGAGGTGCAGAAAAAAAAGTATGCCTTCAAGTGTCATCGAATCAAAGAAAATAACCAAGAGTTAATATACCCTGTCAACGCCATAGCTTTTCATAATGGTTACAACACATTTGCAACTGGCGGGTCTGATGGCTATGTCAACATTTGGGATGGTTTCAATAAAAAACGACTATGTCAGTTCCACAGGTGAGAAAACAAAGTTATACATCGAGTATGTTAATCACAATCATTTTCAGTTGCGCTCCTTATGAAGCCACTACTTTAACTGGTTCATTTGCAGGAAGCCTGCACAAAGCAGTCACATGTTCTTGCAGCAGTGGCTTCTGTGGGAGTTTGTTTTACATGCTGAGGTTGCCGGACCCATGCCTCATATTAGTCACATTATATGGAAGAAGCAAACTTTGAATCCTCAAGTTGCCTAGCCATCACTCAGGGATCAAGTAGCTGCAGCAGAGTAGCCCACCATCATGATTCCTACTGTGGTGAAACATGTTTAAAAACCCACTAAGCTTGCTGGAATCACTTAGAGTCCCAGACTTAGTTCTGGCTCTTAACTGGTTGGCTGCATGCAGGAGGACCCACAATAGATGGATGACAGCCTAAAGGAGCTGGGAAGTGGCTTTGTGCCAGACATGATAAATACTTGGGAGAGCCCAGAACTAGGGCACATTATTTCAGGCTTGCATTTTTTTAAGACCCCCCCAAACCATATGTGAGGATCCTGTAAACGCACACCGGTCCAGGGCAGAGCACCCTGGAAAGAAACTGGAGATTGTGACTCAAGTTTAGGAATGGCAAAAAAAGGCACAGGAAAAGCCTAATTTTATAAATGTAGATACCATTGACATTGGCTGTGAAAGAGCAACAAGCTCAGCAGCCCAAGTTAAACAACAATATCAAGATTAATAAACCTGTTGTCATCAACAAGCCCGTCAGTGCCTGACATTGTTAGAAAGCTGATAACTCAGTACATTCTTGTTACTTGGTTTGTAATTATGCATTTGCAACTCCCGTGCTTTCAGGTATCCCACAAGCATAGCATCTCTGGCCTTTAGTCCTGATGGAAGTGTACTGGCAATTGCATCATCTTTTATGTATGAGACAGAAGTGGACAAAGCACCTGCTCCAGACACTGTGTACATCAGAAATGTGACAGACCAAGAGACAAAACCAAAGTCATAAAGATGTACCGTCACCTAATATATTAAGATTTTATTATGATTTCATCATTGTTATGGACAGATAATGATAAGTACATAGTATTAATTTTGTGCTTACCTGTACAGTAGTATCTATATGTTCATTCATTTCTCCATCTCAGTGAGATCACATGAAATAAGACGACACTGCAATTTGTTTTAATGTACGAGGGCTATTCCAAAATCAACCTCCGATTGGCTGGTAAAAATAAACTGGTTGCCATAGTGACATGGCACATTGCCTGCAGCAATCAGTATTGTGTTATCTCGCTACACGCAAACCCACGGCCCCAATTGTTCAGTTGTTCACGAGTAGCGACCGAGTAAACATGGACCCTGTCATCGTCACTCCTGCCAGCTGTGAGGTCGGTGGTGTGATTCGTTTTCTGCAAGCAGAAGGACACAGCGCCGCCGAGATTCATCATCGATTGTGTTGTGTGTACGGTGATAACGTTATGAGTGACAGTTCTGTGAGGGATTGGTGCAGGAAATTCAGGGATGGGCGCTCAGATGTGCATGACGAGGGAGGACAAGGACGACACTCAATTGTGACTGATGAACTCGTTCAAAAAGTCGACCAAGTCGTCGGTGAAAAGTGTCGTTTCACAATTTCAGATCTTTCTGCTGAATTGCCTCAATTTTCGAGGGCGTATGTTTCGAATTGTCACAGAGAGATTGGGTTACCACAAGTTCTGTGCAAGGTGGGTACCAAAATAACTGACTGACGTTCACAAAGCTCAAAGAATGGGCTCAGCTTTGATGTTCCTTCTGCACTACCGGGAAGAGGGGGACAAATTTCTCGACAGAATCGTGACTGGGGATGAGACATGGGTTCAGTTCGTGAATGCAGAGACGAAGGAACAGTCCAAACAGTGGATGCACACTGATTCTCCAAACAAGCCCAAGAAATTCAAAGAAACATTTTCGCACCGAAAAATGTTGGCTACAGTGTTCTGGGACCGCAAGGGAATTTTGTTGACGGAATTCATGGCACCATGGACCACAATAACGTCAGAAGTATATTGTGAAATGCTGAAGAAGCTTTGGATGTCGATCCAAAACAAAAGGCACGGAATGCTCACCAAGGGCATCATTCTTCTGCACGACAACGTGCGGCCCCACACTGTGGCTCGCACAAAGGCTTTACTCGAGCAGTTCAAATGGGAGATTTTCAACCACCCCCCTTACAGCCCGGACTTGGCACCAAGCGATTACCATTTCTTTGGCAAGATGAAAGTCTGGCTGGCAACCCAGCGCTTCGAAACCAACGAGGAGCTCATGGATGAAGTCAACAACTGGGTGGGTACCCTGGCGGCGCCATTCCTTGACGAGAGATTGAAAAAGCTGGTGCCATGGCACGACAAATGCCTGAATTTGGGTGGCGACTATGTGGAAAAGTAATGCAGTTATGTATGTAAGTTTTGTATGTAATAAGATTTTTTTCTCTATTTTTGATTATTTTTACCAGCCAATTGGAGATTGATTTTGGAATAACCTTCGTATCAACTTCACTCATTGTTTTAGACAAGCAACAGGATAATAAAATGTACTTTTTAGTTCAAAACTCTGTTTGTATGTGTTATGTCTGCATGGTGTTAAATATTAAGGTGAAACTGTTGTTGCTGTGTGATATTGATCCACAAAGTTGTTTGGTTTACTGCCGTGTGTGTTGTAATTGTTAAACGTGACACTGAAATTTGTTATAACTGCTCTTTTCTAGCATTTTTTCTACTGAAAATTCACATTCACAATTGGGTGGGAGATTAAACGTTTTAACGCTGTTGTAAAATTGATTATAGAGCAGTGCTCAGAATGGCAAAGACAGCTGTACATTAATTTCGTTGATTTTGAAAAGGCTTTTGACAGTATACACGGGGACAGTTTATGGAAAATACTGAGGGCTTATGGAATTCCAAGCTGCATAGTGGAGCTGGGTTGGCCATGTCCTCAGAAGAGACCCTGATGCCATCACAAGAACAGCTATGCTATGGACCCCTGAAGGAAAACGAAAGAGAGGCTGACCAAAAAACAACTTGGCTGAGGACTGTGGAGGCTGAGATGCAAAGAATGAACCAGAGTTGGGGCACTGTACGAAGGATGGCCGCCGACCGAGCAAAGTGGAATCAATTTGTTGTTGCCCTACAAGACGCCACCAGGTGTAATGGCCACTGACTGCTTTGACGGTCGGCGGCTAAGGATCAAAGAAGAAGAAGAAAATTGATAGTGAAGAACATTAACACTTATTTTTTATGAGTCCAGTCCTAAAACCTGGAAAAGACAGAACAAAGTCTGATGGTTACAGCAGGCCTGTCATCTTGCTTAGCTGCACAGGTAAATAGATAGAAAGACTAGTCAATACCAGGCTCATGTGGCATCTAGAAAGAAAGCACTAGATTACACCATATCAGGCTGGCTTTATACAACACAGGTCAACAGCGGACCAGATAATGTACATCATTCAGGAGATGGAAGATGCTTTCCAGGAAAAGAAGCTTGCACTGGCTATATGGGTAGACACTGAAAAGCTTTTGATAAAGTGTGGAGAGCTGGGATAAAGCCAAAATTACTCTGTATATGGAGTCAGAAGGCATTTGTCAAAATGGGTAAACTACTTCCTTGAAAATAGGCCTGCTAAAGTGCAAATACAAAGCCTCAAGTCACTGAATTAAATTATAACAATGGGTGCCGCAAGGCAGTGATATCTCCTACACTGTTCCTGAAAAATACTGCATGCTGAGGTACCAGAAGACTGGCTACATAGGTACTTCCTAAACCTGGTAAAGACCCCACACTTCTCAGCAGCTATAGAATTATCACACTGCAAAATGTCTATGGTAAACTACTAGAAAAGATAGCACGAAAAATAAGGAATCACCTTGAAAATGCGGTAGCGCAGTGGTTAGCGCACTGGCTTCCTATCTCGGTGGTCCATGGTTCAATCCCCAGTTGAAGTGGGATTTTTTTAGACCGCAAACAGCTCCGGGGTTGACCCAGCCTCATAAATTGGGTACCGGAGCAACTCTGGGAAGGTTAAGGTGGCCGGCGTGATGTTGACCACATCACCCCTAGTGTCCGATGGTGAAGAAAAATATTGGCCTAACGCCATATTCCCCATATGCCTCAATGGGCGTGTAACGGGATCCTTTACCTTGAAAATGCACAGATCTTACCTGATACCCTTGGAAGCTAAAGGTCCATAAAAGTAACATGGGGTAATGCAGGAAATTTTGCTCATGGTGTGTACAAGGGGTTCCAGGGTAAACGAGAAACTGTTGCTGTAGCAATTGACCTAGAGGATAACAGTGAACTGTGAAACCTTAATGAACTGTGTAATGGCTTGTGGTGTTAACTCTTGGCAAACAAGATGGATAGCAACCGCCTTAACTGAGAGATTAGTGGCATTTTGCTTGGGAACATGGACATCAGAACCAATGCGTATTTGTCCGGGACTACCCCAAGGTTCTCCACTATCACTGATGCTGTTTAACATGTACACAGCAAAAGTAGCCAACTGGACTGGGATGAAAATTTACTTTTACAGATGACATCCTCGTTTACAGGACTGTCTCTGATTGACAAGACATGGTCAGTAGCATACACAAGACACTACATGAGGTGTTTACATGGTGCAAGGAAACTGGCTCCAAAGTCAATCCCAACACGTCCTGTGTGATGTGGTGCTCCTTACACAACTCCATAGTGAAAACAGACCTTCCAGATATTACTCGCAATGGATAGAAATTGAAAAGCTGACTGTATGACCAGTTAAGAAAGATATACTGGCCCAATGACTCAACACTAAACTCAAAGCTATATGGAGCTAAAGAGGAACTTCAAACAACAGTCGAATTCATCATGAGAACTCGTCTGACGGTGTAATCATCAAAGATGCGATCGCAAGAAGAAGAAGAAGAAAAGCTGAAATACCTTGGAGTTACATTCGATTGCGGGCTATCATATAAGCACCATGTTGATCACATCAAACACAAATGCAGGAGAGGTCTGTCAGTCCTAAAAATAATGGCCACAGCACACCTGGAGCTGAGATTACTATTTCTTCTGTATCATTAGCTAGTCATATCGGTCATCGAGTATGGGCTGGGAATACTCACGCTGTCAGTAACACAATGTGAACGACTAGAACGCATTCAAAGTGAAGTGATGCTTATAGTCTTGGGCTGTACGCGAGATACCCCCATTGTGACAATGAGGTACATGCTTGGAGTGCTGTAGATTAGATCCAGATATGCGATCGCCCAAGCAAAAGCCTATATGCGAGTAACCACAGACAAACGGCACCTTCTGCATGGAAACATAGCTGACACTAAGGGAGCAAGAATAAAGAGAGGGATGTCATGGAGGGCACAGGCAGAGACAACGATCAAGCAGGTGGCCACAGTTGAAAATATATTCAAAGGGGAAGAGTGGAGTATGTCAGATGAGAACTGGATTAACTACCAGCAAGTCATCATCAGCTTGGCAGAGAGTGTAGAACTTGGGGCGATGGAAAAGCAGAAATGGAAATTAATCAACTGATACATGATCATGCCGGGGATAATGATGCCATTATGTATACAGATGGGTCTGTGATCCATGGTGAGAAATCATGTTGGGGCTTCTCTGCTAGAGTACAGGGCAGAATCGTCGCTGATCATAGCGGTGCTTACAAGATAACAACTTCCAGCATGAGAATGGAAGTCGAGGTGTTACTGCAGCCTTAATGTGGATAACTAAAACTTCATTAACAAAGGCAGTCATTGTGTCAGACTCTCAGTCCATGCTTTGAAAGGTTCAAATTGGTTGGTTGCGGCATGAATGGAAAACATTAATTGAAGCTTCGAGTCTACAAGAGCAGGTGTGGATCTACTGTCCTGGTCATGCAGGGATATGTGGTAATGAAAGAGCTGATAGACTAGCATCAAGAGCACCCATGGTGGGGACACTGGATAAGGGAGAGATACTGAGAACAATTAATGATCACCTGTTAGAGAATGACCTGCAATAGATGAGTCATCAAGATTAAGACTGTTGGAATTTGGCATCAAACGTATGGCTAGCAGAGATGGACGTATGAGAGAATGCATCTGTCATGTATACAACCAGCAAGCTACAGAAACAGTTAGCATTCACACTCTTCGACATATACTGAGGGAGACTGAGCACCTAAGGGTTTGCCTTGAGTGCAGTGATGCCGGTTCTGTTCAAGAATAACAGTTTCTGTCTTCAGTTCTCTTCTCCATGTGTTTATTTTTGTCAGCCTCTCTTACCCTGAGGATTACAGAACAAATACTGCCTTGTAATGCTATCAGCAAGTTTCCTCAGTGTGTGCCCTATCCATCTCCAGTGTCTTTTCATCTCTTGTTCCACTGGTTCTTGTCATCAGTTCTGCATCTGTGACCTTGGTGATCCAGAGTACTACAGGAGGCAGAACAATTTTAAGGGCTCATAAATCATCCAGTGAATAACAGACTGAAAGGCTGTGGTCGAAGTGTATGTAGCGAAAGGCTTTTATGAGTATAGTTGTCATTAGTAGTTACTGATAGAACAGAAAAGAATATGTCTCCAGAGAAGAGCACTGGTATCACAGGATAGTCACGGCTGTGAAGGTGTCTACTTCAGATAGTAATCAGATTAAAGTTAGAGCCTAAGATGCCACCTTTGCTAGTAACTACCCTATGATAATCACCAATTCAGTAAAACTCAAAATGCAACAACATAAAATTGATAAGTCAGAGAAATACAATTACCGAATCATTTATTATGTACATCTATCTTTTGTTTTCTTCTTGCGCAATTTTTGAATGATGAAAATTGAATGAATAAAAGGTTAATTACAAAATTATTCAATAGTTGAGTTTCAATTATTAACTAAACAAAAGTCCTTTCTGGAATCTTCAAAATAGACTAGAATGTTCATCCAAAGTTTCCTTTAGAACTAAAGTGTCTCTTGTCTTGCCTATCTTAGAACAGTTTGTTCATCATGATACAAATAGTTAATTCGCTGTGACCACTCACAATGGCTGCTTGAATTTCTTCACATTGAATACTTACCATTAAGTTCTGTGAATGTCCTTTAGTAATTCTACACAGCAATATCAGTTGCAGGTCTTGTAGTAGAAGTTGTACCAGGCTACCAAGCACAGATGGGGCAGAGTACTCGAATATAGATGGCAATATATGATGCTCCTGTGTTGGTCCAGGAAGGCACTATTGATCTAGATTCTAGACCTCTTGCTGTAGTAGGACACGAATGAACCTGGAGACAATATGTGATAAGTGACTAGCCTTTGGTCATAGTTTCCACAAGCCTACGTGTCCATGAATAGAAGTGTTCAGATGTGTGCATGTATATGAATTATACATGGATCTGTTCTGATCAGGATAGTGAGACAAGACAGACACCTGTCTACATCTACATAAACATTCTAAAATACATGAATCAAATCTAATACATTTTATACAAAATCATGATGCTACCTTTGCCTTTCATATTCTAGAGTGCCAAGTCCATTATTCCAATATAATAACTTTTAATTGACCACTCCTAATGACATTCATGATAAACGTTGGTATGCATCAAATTCCTTTATACATCCACAACTTAATTTCATTTCAGTCCTCTGGTCTGATCCTGATACATATTTCCATTCTAGCATAATAATCTGCAATAACACAAATTATTTATTCATAAATTTACATACCCTCTAGAATAGATGCAAGGTACAGAACAGACTCAGTTTGGTGAGGTAGCGCTGCATGGCATACAGATGGTAAAAGGTTATAGCCTTGGCAAGCGTGTTCTTCCTTCAGTCTATCTGTCTTCTGCTGTGTGTGTGTAAAGTTTGATATGTCCGCAGCTGGCCTTTTTATAGAGAGAGCGCGGGCATATAGGAGGGCAATACATCGTCACAGTTTCTCAGACTGTTTATTTTTGCGCTTGGTGTGCAGATTCGAGCGAGGTGTGTAAGTTTGGTCCAGAAAACATATTCGTTCTTCTCAACCCTGAAATCTACTACTTTCATCTATATATCCTTTTACTGGGACGATCCTTAGCTTCCTTTGCATCTCTGGTTTTCCTTAATTAGTTTTGTCTACAATTTGTAGCAATTTTTGGAAGACCATTTTCACAATAACTTTTAACATGCTGGCCTACTTTACCTCAAATATCTCTGAATTTAAACACATAGCAACTATTCCTTTTGAATATAACTGCATGGTCTTCTCCTTCATAAAATGCAATATAGTCCATCTCTTTTCTTCACTCCAATCGTTTGCAATTCACGTAAATCCATGGTACTGTTAACACAAAATTCCTTCTGCCATTACGCCATTTGCAAATCGTTCGCGACACACACAAGAGTGTGCGTTGATTTGATTGGACGATATTTTTCCTTATACAATGAATGGTAAGGCATTGTTTCATCACGCTACAGTGAACTCCAGGGAAACTGAGACAAAAGAGCTTGTCCCCACTGTGCCAGACCTTGCACAGATGAGGACAGAGCCCATAATGACTAGCAGCATATTCTCACCATGGAAGAGCACAAGGTTGCCATCTTCGATTGTTAGCATGCCAGAAGTGATGAAAAAAGGCAATTAAAATGATGCAGAAAGGAAAGACATTGGGGCCATCCATAAAAGACGTCCACAAAATTCTGGCATTTTTTTACCCTCCCCTCCCCCATGTCCACCTCTGTCCACTTTTGATTGACCCCTCCCCCCTTGTGGACGTCCACTCCACATGGTCTTGATTAAACATATAAGCTTAAATTTTTAATCACCTACCTATACTTAAAACTTAAAAATCTAATTATGAAATAACAATAACTGTGATGTCGGTTCCCAGAGAGTTACTATACTAAGGTTGATTGTTCCAGAGAACAGGAGCATAGAAGTTAAAACCTCTTCGTATTAGAGATTTTGAGTCTAGAAGGATTGGAAGGCCTGGCAAGAGGGACAAAATCCAAAGAACGTTTATTTGGGTTTAGCTGGACAGTAAGAAGCTTTTGAAGATAAGAGGGTTTGTTACTCTTGATAGATTTGTATGTGAGTGAGAGTTGATAGATTTGTATGTGAGTGAAAGTTGATAGATTTGTATGTGAGTGAGAGTTGATAGATTTGTATGTGAGTGAGAGTTGATAGATTTGTATGCGAGTGAGAGTTGATAGATTTGTATGTGAGTGAGAGTTGATAGATTTGTATAGGAGTGAGAGTTGTCATGTAATTTGTGAATTGGACATCCACTTTCAATTTAACCCCCCCCCCCCCCCCCCCACCCCCCATGTCCACTTTTTACAAACCCCTCCCTCTCCCGTGGATGTCTTTTATGGATAGCCTTATAGCAGAAAGACAGACATACACAGCTACAGAATTGACCCAAATATATACAGATGGATCAGCAATGAGAGCAACAAAATATGAAGGTGGAGGAGTATGCATACAATTAAAGAATGAAAAAGGACATCTATATCCCAGTGTCCACTGGAAAATTCTCAAACAATTTGACAGCAGATGCAAAAAAAAAAACACAGCTAAAAACAGCTGCGGTTACCACTGTGGGCAACAAAGAGACAAGATAGTGTTCCTCACAGACTCCCTGTCATGTCATGCATTCCTCGCAGACACCATATCAAGTCATCACTGCGGTCAGGAATAAACAACACAATTAATTAGATAGCCTGACCGAACCACTAATGCAGTGCTTCTTAACCAAGGGTGCATGCACCCCTTGGTGGTACGAGATTCACCTTTGGGTGGTGTGATGGTATTGCCTCCCCTGCTTTGCAGTAGTGGTCCAACAGTGGCCAAAACTCAAGAGTATCTATTATAGGCTTCAATGGAGTCTATCTTTACGCAAGATTACTCTTGGCAGAAATGTAGATAAAAGAGTAATAAAGCTTCTATCACATGGGAGTCTTCACAATATATTCAGATAAGCAAAAACAATGCTGGCTGTTGCTGAGCACGTAAATTCTGTAATCTGCCGACAACTTTTGTGAAGGATTTAAGCAATGGTTTATTCTAACTCGTTAAGCCCCCACCGCTGAGTTAATCAGTGGAATTATTATTATAATATAGCTCTGTTTAGAGTGTGTTTAATAACTTTGACTGAGACAAACATGTAGTACATTTAAAATGATTTAATCTAAGTTAAATTGGTATAATTACAAATAACAAAATTTAATAATAATCACTTTCAGTTTAACAGTTTAAAAGAAAGGAATAATAGTTAATTACAAAATAAAGTTTTCATCATTTGGGTGATGGTTTTTGATAAGAGGTTCAAGTGGCAGCATATGGGTTAACTTAGCTGCCAGTGACGATTCTGATCCTCCTCCTCCTGATGAGTTGGTTTTCTGTACACTGCGTTCACTCGTCTCTGGTCAAGGTTCGTAGGGTGAAGCTTGTTTCCCAGGAGAGTCTTCAAAGCTGGTCTTCCGTCTTAAAGCGTAACCACTCGTCCCTTCTTGTCCCAGAAATGGTCCATTTTGCTGGTACCATCAATAACTGGTAATAGAAATAGAAATGAAACGCTCTTCTGAGTATGGCGTTTTCCGACACATAGTTATGTGCCCCCCTCTTCTATTCTACCATCCCATGTCAGAATTTACCCTCTATGAGAATTAAATTTAATCCCTCGGGATAAAACTTCCTTTAAATTTAAACTGAATAGCTTAAGCTTTACATTACATTTAAATGAAAAGGTTAAACGTACAGATATAATATGTTTTACATTTACATCTCCACTGTTTGAAAAGTGTTCACAATATAAATTCATTTATGTTTTCTTTAAATTTACACTTGTTGAATAGTTTGAAACTTCTATTAATTTTAACATGAATATGTTTTTTCGTTTACATTTACACTGAGTGAAAAGCTTTCAAACTGTAAGTATTATTCTTAGAATTTACATCATTTCTTTCATCTTTCTCTCCCTGCTCCATAGGGAACCTGGAACTATTTTATGCTTTTAGTTCTCTTTACGAAACTATCAATAAAGCAATGCCCAGCCCGTGCAGTGGTGGTTCATGAATCATCATTCTATACCCTGACGTTACCAGCCTAGAGTGACTTTGACATCCAATAGCGAGTTTCACACATTAAAATTCACATGGTAATATATATATATAGATTCCCTCTCTGACTCCGTGTGTTTCTTCAGTTTCCTCATCCCGGTGTTCCTTATTAAAATGTAGAGATTTCCTGTGCTTTGTAAGTCTTGTTCGGTTTTCCAATAAAAGGTCCGGTTAACAAAAAGGAATTATGAATCTAGTCTTCACTCTGGCGAGGTCTGATGTTGTCTTGGCGAGCATGAAATTCACAGTGAAATAAAACTGCGAAATGGTCAGAATATATTCCTAACTTCCCACGCCTTCGTTTGTTATGGAGTTAAATAAACGCTCCAATCATATTCAAACAGGTCGGGTGTGGTACTTTCTTGGCGAGCGTGAAATTCACAGTGAAATAAAACTGCGAAATGGTCAGAATATATTCCTATCTTCCCACGCATTCATTTGTTATGGAGTTAAATAAACGCTCCAGTCATATTCAAACAGGTCAGGTGTGGTACTTTCAAAATATTTCCGACATGGAAATTGTATGCCCTTGTGTACAAACTTACAGACAGATCGGGGAACTCTCATGACAACATGTGTAAGCTGTAATACTTATTACTTTATTAGAAAGTAATGTTGTCATAACCAGTCAGCCCGGAAGCGATTATGTCACACTTGTCTGCCCACATGTGTCACACAGATCTCGTTATCTGTCGTATGAGTATGCAAAACTCTGTGTCTGCCCATCTGGGTTACCAAATGAGTCGTCTTATCTAAACAATCTAAACACGCTGGCGACTATCTTATCTCAGTTGATCACCGCAAGCCAGGATAAACATTATCTGCAAGGAGTGTGACAAATGTTTGAACATACAAACTACTTGCTCCTTAGCCGATAATGAGAAGAAATTGGTACTTAAAAGTACACAAATAAAAATTAGTACCACAAATGTACCGATACTGCCGAAGAGAAACAAAGATCGTGAAGAGGTCGTCCATTTCGTCACGGATACCCCCTGTCTTAAGAGATTTGTAGAATATCTAGCTATGGGCGGACACTTCTTGAAGCGTTCTACTGTCTACCGGGTTCTCTCTCTCAAGTTGAGTTTTCCTCTCCTCCTTTATCTCGGTGGCGAGTGACTAAGTTTCTCGCTTGGCAGTGTGTGCAGCTTTGAACGAACTGACGCACATCTGCCCACTGTCTAGGCCAAAAATAAACCTCCTTAAGTTTATTCATCGTCGTTCCTACTGAAACATGTTCTTCTGATGATGAAATGTGAGCCGCTTTCATAACGGAGGGTCTTAAAGGGAGGGGCACTAAGAGTTGCTTCCCTTGCCTCATCCGTCAATAAATAATCCCTTGTTTTTTTATAAATGCTCCAGCTGAAGCATGGGTTATCCAACTCGGTTCAGAGTATGGCTCTAGGGTTATATCTTCCATCTGCGCTTGTCGTAACTCTGCTTTACTACATAGAAATGCTGAGTTGAGGTACGAGTTATCCAACTTTGGTTGTTGGTTACTCTGCTCAGACTCTTTCTTCGTAGTTTCATCCTTCTGGTTGTCCGGGCTATGGCTAACAGAGCAATCTTGCACAAACTGTCGAACATCATGTCGCAAACCTGGCCAGAAGTAATTCAGGGAGACCTTTATTATGAACCTTTAAGGGGATGGGGCATGGTTAAATGCATTTCCAGCATTAGGCGGATGCAATAGGGTAATGGGACAACTAGCTGTCTCTTATTCCCCACCTGTCTATATACCAAACCTTTCTCCCTGTAATATGATCCCTGGGGAATATGGGCGTAATTGCCATACAACTTGGAAAAGCAAGGCTTTAGGGTTAGATTGGCCCTTTGTGCCTGCTTCAGCTCTGAAATATTCAGGCTGTTTAAAAATGACAACTTAGGGGCCGCTGCGGCGTTTCCTGGTTTCTCTATCTTTTGTGTCGGCCTGGAGTCACCTGAGGGATCTCTAAGAAACACATATTTCCTCCCTAAAATGAGAGGATGGACTAAATCTTCTACCACTGCTGCATTGATTTTTCCCAGGACGTATTGGGTTGAAACATCAATTTCCGCAACCGTAAGAAGCATGGGTTTTATACTCTTCCAAGGCCCCTGTATTTCTACAGTTTTACCAGTGTATTGGTGGGCCTTCACCAAAGATGGAGAAACTAAAGCTGAATATTCTAAGCCCGAATCATACAGGCACCATGTGGTTTGGTTGCCAAGGGTTACTTGCTCAGTAATAGAAGGGTAACTAAGATTTTGTTCGTATGCCTGGGGGTCATGTTTCCATATCGGCCCCCTGATCAGGCTAGCGACATTATAAGTGCCGGATTTCGGCCTCTTACAATCTGATGTAAAATGCGTGTCAGTTTTGCACGATTTACAATATCGTCGTCCAGTTCCCTGGGCTGAAATGCTCTGTTTCTGCCTCTGGTGATCTTGTAGTTGTTGTTGCTGTTGGTGGGCTGTGTTGTGTTGTCCGTACTTTTGGAGTTATCATCTGGGTGATCCTTTTGGTTGGGGTGACTATCGTGGTGGCGCCTTTTTGCCGGATTCGTATCCGACTGGGCGCTCTAGTACCTAGCAGCAAACAGTACCACCTGCTCAAGAGTTTCGGCCCCATGCTCCTCCAGGAATCGTCTCATGTCGGGGGTGAGCTAGTCCTTGAACTGCTCCACGATAATCATCTCCTGCAACCCTTCATAAGATTCATCAAAGGTGCTGAGAGATCTCCACTTCTCCAAGTACGTTTCTAGTCGTGTAGCAAATTGTCTATACGATTCATCTTTCTGTCTTTTTGCCTCACGGAATTTACCACGATAAGTCTCTGCATTGAGCATAACACGATTGAACAGATCTTTCTTCAACATGTCGTAGTTGTTCTGTTCTTCCGTGGGCATCTTGAGAAACACATCATAAGCAGATCCCCTAAGACTCTGGGATAGCTTCATGTTGTATCTCTCTCTCCAAACCATAAGTAGCTGCTAAGAATTCAAACCTAGAGAGGTAGATGTCAATTTCCTCTGAAGCCTCAGAGTAAACATCTAATTGAAAGGATATGGAACTAGGTGCCACCACCTGAGTGGTGTTTCCTCCTTCGCTATTTTGAGAACTGCCAGACCTGCCATTGTAAGAACTAGAATCCACTCTTCTTCCTTCGAGTTCCAGTTCCTTCATTCTAATAGCGTGGGCTCTGTCGTCCTGTTCCTTCCTTTCAGCTCTCTCAGCCTGTTTCTTTTCCTTAGCGAATGCCATTTTGGCCTGTTCCTTTTTTTTGCTCTTTCGGCCTGTTCCTTATTTTCTGCTCTTTCGGCCTATTCCTTCTTTTCTTGGAATGCCCTCTCCTTTTTTCTCTCTGCGGCCTCAAAAGTCCTTTGCTTTTTCTCCTCTTCGGCTTGGATTTGTTCGTGTTCCCTGGCCATCCTTCTCTCTTCCCTTTCAGCTGCCTCCTCCTCACGGAGTGCGACTTTCTCTGCCTCCATCCTGTCTTTTTCCTCTTTATCGTTTTCTTTCTCACCGAAGTAAGTAAGAAGTCAGAAGGTTCTTTGGCTGAAAACCCTAGTTCGCGGCCTAGATTAAGGTAAAAGGCATGGAGGTTTTGGGACTCTGCTATTCTGAGCGAAAAGTCTGTTTACAAAGCTACACAAAAATGGCAACAGTTACTAACTAGTAAAACTACAAGGGTACACCTAATTTGCCACACCAAGTGAACTTCTTATTTAACTATAACTTTAACATTAGTTACAGAGATTTTGTTTCTTTCAATTATTCAGTTATTCTGTACAAAGTTATTTTTTCTGTTTTTTATACATACAATGAATGCTCAGTCTTACTATAACACACTCTTGACAATATTCTTTCAGTAAATCTGAGATTTATGTCAATTACGTCTAGGGAATTACTAGACATGTTCTATAATCCGGGACGACGGTCCGCAATTGTGACGGTATTTTTTTTTTTTTTTTTTCCTCTGCCGCCCGCTAATACTCGAGGCGAAATCTCAGGTTATTTTTAATGTCTAGCCTGACATTGATTTTTACGTGAGTATCCTTTTTTCTTGTACAGAGAAAAGTGTCCCTCGCCGATTTCGGAGGTACCCATTGCAGCTGGGTCGGCTCAGGAGCCGCCAGTCCCTGGTCGACGACACTCCTTCAAATGTCCTCGCCAGGTCTCGAGTTAATCCGGTCGACGAAAAATCCTCCAATGCCGTCGCCCGGGTTTGATCCTGTATCACCCGGTCGCCAGAGCGGTGTTGTAACCACTACGCTAGCGCGGCTCCCCTAGTGACGGTATTGCTTCCCCTGCTTTGCAGTAGTGGTCCAACAGTGGCCAAAACTCAAGAGTATCTATTATAGGCTTCAAGATACTTTTAGAGAAAAAAATGGCGTTAAGGAAAGTTGATACATCAGAACCTTTCTACTCATTATTACGAAGAGATCAAGTTATAATTTTCAGACCGAGAACTGGCTTTTTAAGACTGAAATACCATATCATATGGTCTAATATTTGGTCACGCGCCCTAATATAACCGACGGTGATTGTGTCTAGGTTGAAACGGGAAGGTCGGGGAGAACCCATCTTTTTC